>CM060905.1:196752605-198002605 GCA_030737815.1 Allium fistulosum | reverse complement strand
CGGCTCGGAGAGTTGGTGCGCGGATTTACGGGATGCACAACTTTTTATGCTTCTCAATGTTGCTTATCTTCGGGCAACGTGAGGAGTTTATGTTTTAAGAGCGTGATTTCACGGCTCGGAGAGTTAGTGCGCGGCTTACGGGATGTGCGGCTTTTTATTTGAGCGTTGCTGATGCTGCTGGGGCAATACTGGTTCTTAGAAGGCAAGGATCGAGTTCCGCCGATCCAACGTTTTGAGTCGATTTGCTTCCGTCGACCCGACAGGTAGGTGAGGCGTACTTGAGCGTGATTCGACTTTCTCAAGTAGCAATTGCATGGTTTTGAGTCGATTTGACCCCGTCGGCTCAGCAGGTTACTATTATGAACATATTTTTATTGGT
The DNA here is from genome assembly GCA_030737815.1 of Allium fistulosum. NCBI lineage: Eukaryota > Viridiplantae > Streptophyta > Magnoliopsida > Asparagales > Amaryllidaceae > Allium > Allium fistulosum. Next base: position 198,002,226 of record CM060905.1, on the reverse strand, counting down.
TCAAAAATCGAATTAATTTTATTAAGAAAAGTTGAGCAAGTTTTTACCTATTTACAATGCCCCCGGCATCTCGGGACGGCTTATTTGCTAAAAAATAGGAAGTGCATAAGGTAGTTTTCAAGTGAAGTAGCGGCGCAGCGATTCGCTGTTCCATGCTCTGGGAATTTGGATTCCGTCGACGGTTGCCAGCTTGAAAGTTCCGTCCTTTAGCTTTTGATTGATCACATAGGCCCTTCCCAACTTGGTTCGAAGGCTCCCGGCACGGGATGGACTCGTTTGAGGATGAGGTCTCCCACTTCGAAGGTTTGGTTGTGAAATTTAGAGTTGAAGTTTCGCACGACTCTTTTCTGGTGGGCAGCGGTCCTCAGCTCGGCTTCTTACCTCCTTTCGTCAATCATATCCAGTGATTCGAGTAGGAGCTGCTCGTTTTGCTTCTGATTAAAATTTTGCCTTCGATGAGAGGGAACTTCTAGGTCGATGGGAATCATTGCTTCTGAGCCATATGCCAAAGAGAATGGAGTGTGACCGGTTGCTGCTTTGTGAGTTTTTCGGTATGCCCATAGTGTGAGTGGAAGTTCGTCAACCCGGTTCCCTTTTTCTTTAGTTAGTCGCTTTTTGATGGTGGACTTGATAATCTTGTTTATTGCTTCCACTTGCCTGTTTGCTTGTGGACGAGCGACTGCAGAAAAGCTCTTCTCAATTCGGAAGCGTTTGCAGAAGTCTTTGAACTCAATGCTTTCAAATTGGGTCCCATTACCACTAAATTAATGACTTTTTTAGTGGTAATGGTGGCCAGTGCTTCTGCCTCGGGCCATTTCACAAAATAGTCAACAGCAATTATAGCATATTTTGCCTCTCCTTAGCTATTGGAAATACGCCGATCAAGTCGATTCTCCATAATGCAAACGGCCACGGACCGACCGTCTGCGTTAATTCTGTTGAGGGGGTTCTTTTAATTTTGTCGAATCTTTGGCAACGATCACACTGCTGTGTCACGATTTATTGTTGGCCAGAAGTACCCATACCGGAGAACTTTCTTTGCAAGGGCTTGCCCCCCAGTGTGGTCTCCGCATTCGCCTTTGTGCACTTCCTCCAGGATCCGTCGAGCTTCATCATCGGTCACACATCTAAGAAGGGGGGTTGAGAATCCCCTTCGGTAGAGTATCCCTTCCTGTATTACGAATCATAGCGCCTTCCGAAGAAGCTTTTTCCGTTGATTCTGGTCAGTTGGAAGGGTCCCTATAAGTAAGTGGTCTTTGATTGGCGTCATCCATGTTTTCGGTTTGGTGGTGGTCTCGACAATCCAACCAACATCCATCTCGTATATACTTAGGGCAGTCAGAGTCTTAACCGGGACTAGTCTCAACGATTGAGCTTCTCTGGAGCTTGCCAGATTAGCTAAGTAGTCAGCCCTGGTGTTTTGCTCCCGTGGAATGTGAGTTATGGTACAATGTTCGATGTCACTCAGCAATTCTTGTACTTTGGATAGATACGGGGCAAGGTTCTCCCCTCGAGCCTGGTACTCGCCTTTTACTTGGAAAACGACTAGTTGGGAGTCGCTCTAGATGTGGACGGACTTTATTCCGATTTCTTTCACAACTTTCAACCCTGCTACCAATGCTTCGTATTCCGCTTCGTTGTTTGTTGTAGGGAATTCCAAGCGTAAGGCGTAGTAAATGGCTCGTCCTTCGGGGGTTTCAAGCACTACTCCCGCCCCGAACAGAGGTTGTTAAATGCGCCATCAACAAAAAGTTTCCATTGCGTCTCTGCTTCCAACGGTGTTTCTTCTTCGTCGTCCTGTATAGTAAACTCGACGATGAAATCTGCCAGCGCTTGCCCATTAATAGCCTTTTTCGAATGGTAAGTAATATCATATTGGCTCAGTTCGATGTTACACTTGAGAAGTCATCCAGAAGTTTCATGTCGGTATAGCACTTGCTTCAGAGGCAGATCAATCAGTACTTTGATTGGATGTGCTTGGAAATACGGTCGTAACTTCCTAGATGCGATCAGGAGGCAATACGCTAGCATTTCCAGCTTTGGGAAATTTTCTCGGCTCCAGTAAATCGCTTGCTAATGTATATGGGTCGCTGGATTTTCACTTATTCACGCATAAGGGCAACGCTCAATGTATGAGGTCAGATTGCTAAGTAAATGAATAGGTCCTCTCCATCCATTGGCTTTGATAGGATCGACGGGGCTTCCATATGTCGCAGCAATTCTTCAAATGCAATTTGACATGCCTTACTCCATTCGAAGTTTTTCTTTCCTTTCTTTAACGCATCAAAGAACGGTATGCACATGTCGGTGGCTTTTGAGATAAATCGGCTTAATGCTACGACCTTCCCATTCAAGCTTTGCAATTCTTTCTTGTTCTTCGGGGCTTGAACTTCTCGTAGGGCAATTATTTGCTATGGATTTGCTTCAATGCCCCTGGCACTTACTATGAATTCTAAGAACTTTCCGGAGGCTACTCCTAAGTGACATTTGAGTGGATTGAGTTTCATTCAATACTTCCGGAGTATTTCAAACATTTCAGCGAGATCATCCAGGTGATTGGAAACTACTCGTGATTTGACCAACATGTCATCCACGTAAACATCCATGGTTTTCCCGATTTGACGCTTCAACATGGCATTTACCAATCTTTGGTAGGTTGCCCCAACATTTTTTAAGCCAAATGGCATTACCTAGTAGCAGTATAGTCCCAGATCGGTGATGAAGCTAGTGTTTTCTTTATCAGGTTCGTGCATCGGGATCTGGTTGTACCCTGAGTATGCGTCCATAAATGATAGCAATTCATGTCCCGCCATCCCATCCACAAGCTGGTCAATTCCGGGCAAGGAGAAGCTACCTTTTGAGCAAGCCTTGTTTAAGTCCGAATAGTCGATGCAGGTTCACCACTTCCCATTGGACTTTTTGACTAAGACCGGGTTAGATACCTATTCAGGATAAGTTGCATCACGGATAAAACCGTTGGCCATTAGCTCGTCCACCTCTTCTCTTAACGCCTTGGACCGTTTAGGGCCCAGGCTGCGGCTTTTTTGCTTTACTGGTGTAAACTTGGGGTCAATGTTGAGCGCATGGCATGCGATTTCTGGTGATACACCACACATATCGGAATGCGTCCAAGCGAACACATCCAAGTTGGCGCGAAGAAATTTAATAAGTTCCAATCAAATCTGGTTTCCCATGTGGGATTCAATCTTCAAGACTCTTGTTGGGTCATCCATATCAACTGGGACATACACCGTCAATTCTGCCGGTGCTGCCCGATCTTCCGCTGAACTCTTCTTTCTAGGGTCCAAATCCTTGTCGAATTGGCTATGATTCCCGAGCCAGGGGTGGTTCTGTAGTTGCTATTCAGAAGGTTCATGAATGTGGAGAGTTCTCCCCACATTCTTCCCCTTTTCTCTTCTTTTAGATTCTCGTAACTCTGCAACGTAACATTCTCTGGCGGCGCATTGATCTCCTTCGACCACTTCAATTCCGTTTTCCATTGGGAACTTCATGGTAAGGCACCACTAGGCCAGAGGGACTCTAAAATCAGCTAGGGCAGGTCATCCCAAGAAGGCATTATAAGTAGAAGTTTCGTCTACAATTACGAAGTTCTGAATGAGGGTGACTCTTCGATCACCCTCTCCAAGCTCCACTGGCAAGTCAATTGTCCCTACGGGTTGTTTGGGCTCGCCAGTAAACCCTTGGATTTTTGTTTAGCATGCAGACACGCTTTTTGTGCCGATCTTCATTTGGGAAAAGGTAGTTTGAAAAGAATATTGACAGAACTACCGCTGTCGACCTACTCATCGTACCATAGCGGGTCCGATTCCTACCGTCACCACCATTAAATTGAGAGTTGGAGCTTCGATCCCTTCGGTATCTTAGTTTCTGAATACAATATCATCATTCAAAGTTTTCTGCTGCTTGGTTGGAACCCCATCTTCTATTGTGAGACATGATTCCTTTGGGGCGTGCTTTAATGAACTTGCATACCGCTCCATCTCTCCCCAACTTCTCTGTGCAGGAGTGGGCCTCCAGATATCATTCCAATAACGAGTCTCTGGTCAGTTCACTTTGATCCCTCTTCACTGGTTCTTGTTTAGTTTCTTTGGTTCTCAGGGGCTTGAGGAGCCGCGAGCTGGTCAGGGTTCTATGATTTCCTCACGTATTGCTAAAGCTTGTTTTCCTGAATCAGCTCTTCAATCAAGTTCTTCAGGCGGCGACATTCGTTTGTGTTGTGACCGTGCATCTCGTGGAAACATCAAAACTTCCTTGAGTGCTTTTGTTGTTCAGTTGCTTCCTTCTTAGGGGGTTTTTTATATTCCTCAGTCCCCTATGTCGCGAGATAAATGTTTTTCGGAGTTTCATTGAGAGGGGTGTAATCATCAAGCCTGAAGCCTTTAAGGCCTTTATTGTTTCCATTTTTCTTACTAGAATTTTGATTCTTCCTTTTCTGATTTCCATCTTTCCCTATAATTCCTTCAGCAGTTCCGGAAGCATTTGTATTCTGATTCATCACCACGTCAATCTGCCCGATATTGATCGGTTGCATGCCAGTGGACTTCCTTTCTAGCTCCAGCGCCTCCTCTAATCTCAAGCATTGACTTGCTTTGCGATTGAAGTCCTTCCTCGTAGTGGGTTGCTTCATTTTGATCCACTTTCTGAATTCAGTTTGGAGATGAATGGCACAGACCAAGGCCATGAAAACCATGTCCTCATTTGGATTGCTCACTTCTGTCACTGCGGTATTGAACCGGTACATGAAAGATTTCAGCGATTCATTTCGTCCCTAGAATAGTCCGGATAGGGACATCATGTCTTTGGGTTGCGGGATATGGAGCCTGAACTGATCGAGGAATCTTGTTGCTAGTTGGTCGAAAGTAGAGATGGATCTCGGCGGAAGCCTAGTGAACCACATGGAAGCAATTCCTTCCAGAAAGATGGGAAAACATCTACACCGAACAGCCTCCAAAGCACTTGCTCCGTCCATGTACCAACTATACTTGTACAGATGGGGTTTCGGGTCTTTTGTCCCGTCATAGGATGGAATAGTTGGCATCGTGAACTTTTCCAAATATCGCTCATTCAAGAACTCATCAGTAAAGGGAGTCCGACTTGGTGTGGATCCCCATTCATCATCTCTTCTATTTTTATTCTCGTCCATCAATTGCTTAACCATATCCGCGATAAATGCATCTAATGTCTGGTAGTCCTAGGGACGGCTGTTAGTCACTACACCAAGTGTTTGGCTTTGCAAACGGTCTTGGCGACTGGGCTGAAGCCTAGGCTCTCCTGTCTTTGGGAGAACCACTCCTTCATGATCCCGTTGGCTTGCGGTTGGCCTGACTGGGGTATTTTGGACATTTCCAGCATTATCGAATGCATTAGCATTTTCTTCCAACTTATCATTGTTGAATTGTTCTCCATCTTCTAAGTCGTAGAGATCCATGGCTATATCCTCTCATGGGGTTTTCGCCCCTTGGTTCAAGTTCAAAGTTGGTTACCTTGCGGTGAGCGGAGTACTTGCATTTCCTTCTTCGTTGATTCACATAGTTCCTGCTGTCACCCTTCTTTGCGGCTGCTTCCCGTTTCTTCTTTTTAGGCCAGAAACGGAAGAATTTTCTTGTTCTATGATAGCTGCAGGTTCAACCATTGTTCTTGGAGCAGGATTTGACTATAAGGTTAAGGGAGCATTGAGCTTATCCATCAAAGCTTTCTGACTGCTTTCCATTTTTTGGTTGATTTTGTCAACCATCCTGTTTAACTCGTCTCTCATAACGACTTCGCGTTGACTGGAAGATGCTGGCACCTGATCTCCTATGTTGGCACCATTTAATTCAGTTTGCTGATGATTGATATCTTCTCCAGCAATTATTGCCCCTATGGATCTTCTAGAGGCAGTTCTCTTCCTTCCCAGAGCCATTGATTCCAAGCAGTAGATTTTTCAAGCATAGATTGAGGATCTAACTTCTGGACCTATCTGATCCAAAGTAGATAGCTAGATCTGAACCCTATGTTGGCCTTCTCAGTGAAAGCACCAAAATGTTAACCCAAAAAATGGATCAACACCCTGGATTGAGTGTGAAAGCACCAGCCTTGTTCTTATAAAGCAATAATATAGAGAATAAATGTAAAAGGGCATAAATAGAAAGAAGATGAGAAATTTTTTATAGTGGTTCGGCTGTTAATGAAGCCTACATTCACTTTATAGTTTTTATTATTGATGGATTGCTATTACAAAGTTAATCAGATTACAAAGTTCTTGAATATCCCTAGTTAGATCAAGTCCCCAATGCTAAAGTTCACTGGAGAATCACAGTGATGACTGTTGTGAGGAAGGAGAGAAGTGAAGAAAGCTTTCTGTAGAGTTTTAGCAACCAGTTCGGAAGATCCCGTTTATGTTGCAGATAGGAGAGTAATTATAGAGGTTAGAGAGTTACTGAGCCAAGCCTCTTTGCAAAATGCTTCCAGATAGTCATAGGAAGGGATAGTAGAAGTTCTGCCGCGACCCGTGCCAAAAGCATGGATCGCTGGCGATCCATAAGGTATGCATGAAGTCGAGCCAATTCCTTAGTACCTTCCCCCTATCTTGTTCCGTGAAGGTCGCTGCCACTTGATGAAATGGTATGGATCGCTAGCGATCCATAGCATATGGATCAGTATCGATCCATATACTTAGACTATTTTTGGATTTTGCCTTCTGGATAGCCTTTGTTGTCCTGTGTTGGTGTTGTTCATGTAGTTTCATGGCATGTTGCTTTGTTTTGATGACGATTTGCTTACCAGTTGTATTCGTCTGCTGATTGGACCATACGAATGCTTGTCTCTTGACTTTAGCTAGCTTGCAATCTTATAAAACTTAGTCATTGCTCCCAGAATATAGATTGAATCATGATGCAAGAAACTCGATAGAGTCATGAGATAATACTATGGATCGCTAGCGATCCATGTCCTTGGCGTACTTTTATTTCCTCTTCCTTTCACTTCCTTTAGCCTCTTGTTCCGGTCCCTTTGGTTGGCTTTTGTGCCATTGTGACTCGATGAAGTTGTCTCGACTTCTGTTGGATTCTGCTGGGTTAAAAACCCGGATAACACTGATGATTTAAGACATTAATTGAGGTAGACCCCCATCATTCAATGCCTATTCCCAATACGAACTCCACATAGGTATCTATCTAGCTGACATTGAATGGAAATCTCTTCTGACACTTAATACTTCCTATTGAAGCGGACCTTTCTAAGATTTCCTTAATCATGTCTAAATACAATCCTAACCATTTAATACTTCATTTAGGGAGAAAGGCAAGCTTTCAAACACCCGAAGCGGGTCCTTCATCTTACGACCCATTCCCACGGCGACGTCTTATATTAGCCAGACTATTCGTAGTTACCGGTAGTCAGATTAACTGGGAAGATTTACCCTATAGAATTGGGACCAACCTTGTGACGCCCCACCTCTATGCTCACCATAACAAAGGTTATTATAAGGAATAACGTCTGCTATTGTGAAGAATAAGGCTTGTTAGAAGCGACCATCCGTAAGTTATGCCTTAGACGATTATTGATTACATCGATAGGAGTTGTGTAAATTACTCCCAAAGATATATATTCAATCCAAATCTAAAACGAAACTACGATGGCTAATGAAAAATCCAAAACAACTCATAATAACAACAACAAAGATAGTATAATCATATCAGAACAGAAATATCAGATATAGCGGAAGACAAGTCTGGATACATGCTACAACAATCGATAGTTCACATGAACCCAATGTACATATACATATACATCGTAACATACATGTGATGAGAGTCAATACACCAAAAGTAACTCCTCGAAGCCTAAATAAAAGATGAGATGAAATCCCAAAAGCTGAAGCAGCAACTGAATCAGAGATAGCGATTAACCTGAAATAACTCGGTCTGACCCGAGTATTATTTAAAGAAAATAATAAACGGATCAGTCTAATTTAAACTCAGAAATAAGTGCATGATAAACAACACTTAAGCAAATAATTATAGTCTCGAATGAGACTATTCAACATATATAATCAACATAGTTTAAATGAAGAAATCTCAATTTAAACTCCATCAAAATCAACTTTCAATTTCACAATTGAATTCAAAACAGCAATTCACAAAATCTAGAAATCAAAAATAGATAACTAGAAAAATCAGCATAAAAGTGGATCGATCCCAGTAGATGGCGGGTCTAAGCTACGCCGCACGTGCATCTCAAATGACCGAAGCCTACCAAGTACTATAATTTTTGGCGCCCAACAAATGACCCGAATGTCTAGTACTGGTAATTGACCCGAAGGTCCATCAAATGACCCGAAGGTCTAGCAAAGTGGCTCGAAAGCCCAACAAAATCATCAAAATATCCAAACAGCAAATCCTCAGCAATTATTTCAATTAACGAGTCCGAAATTAACCGAATTAGTAAAAGTGTGGTTCCATACTCCACACTTTTGCTAAATCATTTAAATCTCTTCATCGTTTCCTTGAAAGTGCAAAATTGTGTGTTTTAAATGGATAAAATTTACGTTCTCAAACGGACAAGTCCGGAATTAAGTGAATCAGTAAAAGTAAGGGTTCATAGTCCTCAATTTTGCTGAAGCGTTTAAATCGCTTCCTCATTCTTTTGAAAGCGCAAACTGTAAAGTTTTTGGAAACAATTTTATTTTAAAACGATTTTCAAAACACGTGATTTAAAACAGCAACATCTGTAGCAATTTCGACGAAGAAATTGCGCTTCACAAAACACCGTAAAAACTGATATCAAATCGGCGTTGCGGGGTAGCCGCTTGAAAATTGACTTTAAATTGACGGTTACCGAAGTCAAAACAACAGTAATTTTATTCGTCAAAAACCTCATCAAAACAACACGCTTCAAAAATATATCACCGGAGTAAAAATTTCCGTTATAAAAATTACGGCAACCAAATACGTTTTAAAACCAAACACCGGTTCAAAATAAATTAATAAACAGTGGTCTACACTATTTATATATTCATCAAAATATATTGCACTGCCTGGGAATAATCTTCATGCACGCACGTACAAATAGACGCACACTCTATAAATGCATGAAAACGAAATTAATAAAACAAAATGATGGCTAGGCAGCATCTTATACGTATGCCTGAACCAAAAATGAAAAGGAAGTGTTCTGGACACCTATATGCACATATAGAATGAATTAAATATATGGCCTTGACACGTTATATGCATTTCAAAAATAATGTAATCTGGACAATATGCACTCACGTTCATTAATGAGCTGGCCACAAAATTTTTACGCAACACATACTGCACGCACGCAATATGTTCTTGGCTTTTATGTGTTACACTTGTACTAAAATATACACGCATGAAGGGACGAATACATGGGCAAAACTAAAATGCACATGGCATGCACTTAACACTAAACACAAAAACTTACGCACGTACAAAATGTAAGGCCTGGAAGTGAGATTTCTTTCTCACGCACTCACAAACCTTATTTTCACGCATGCATTCTTTGTAAAGAGAGGCCTAGAACTTGATATATACATACATGCCTACGAAATATGAAAACATAGAGACGTGTTCAAATGCAAGGCCCCCATACTAGTAGCATAAACTAATTATAAGTAAAATATAAATGAACACCTTCAGGCCAAAAACACAGGGACGCACGAAGGAATCAACCAGCAACCCAAACAAAAATGAAATTAACAGGATGTGTACATGCAAACTCATCTGGACAACACAATTTGTGTGCAATACATCTCGCGCACAAATAATGATGTAAAGAATAAATTAAAAGCGTAAATTTTTGCACTCACCTTTAACACGTTTCAAAAGCAACTAGGAACCCAATAAAGAGAAAAAAGTGAGCTGCCATTAATGCAATTTTCAGAGCAAAAAAAAGAAGGCTACTCCAAAATGAAAAATGAAGAAGGCTACTTTTCTTTTCTATTAGTGTACAAGTCAGAAATATTGTGCTGGCAATGTTTTGGTACCAAAGCATTAAAGGAAAACGTGCTGGCCTACACTTGCATTAAATGAAACGTGCAAAAGAAAAGAGAAAAGGACATGCTTGCTTATCAAATGATGAAATGAAAAATGTGTTCACTACTTGCTTTTAAAACTTTGTTCACGGCAAGGCAAAGTGTTCACATTGGCTTCATAAACTTTAGTGGCAGCAAGGTCAAAATGTTCCACTTTTGCTTTTAAAATTGGTTACAGTACTTGTTCAAATTTGTTTTAATTGGACCAATCTCTCTTACGTGAAGGCTATGCAATACATTTCCAACCTGCATCTTACGTGAAGTTTATAATGGGCATTTTGTTTACTCAATTTAAAAATGTACTATTTTAAATATTTATTTCGACGGCAGTAAATCACGGTTGTTACAAACTCCCCCCTTATAAAAATTGCGTCCCCGTAATTTCCATACTAGAAGCAGTCTATAACATAATTAATCCATTACAACAAAGATTTAAAATAGAAAAGATGGATAAAGAATACTCACCCCCACCCGAAGAGGAGAGAAAATCAGGATAAGAACGCTCGATGAATTCTTTGGTTTCCCAAGTGCAATCCTTGGGGTTTGCGGACCATTGAATTTTCATAAGCGGGACTTCTTTATTCCGAAGGCGTTTAACCTCCAAAGCTAGCACACGAATAGGATGTTGCACAATAGATAAGTCAGGTGAGATCTCAAGATCTTGCAACACATGAGGATCAATAATAGAATCCGAATCTCGAAGGCATCGACGAAGCTGGGATACATGAAATACGTCATGAATTCCCGAAAACTGAATAGGTAGCGATACACGATAAGCAACTGGGCCAATGCGTTCCGTAATAGGAAACGGTCCAACATATCGAGGAGCTAATTTCCCGGAGCTACTAAAACGCACCACACCCTTCATCGAGGAAACACGAATGAATACAAGATCGCCAACAGAAAATTCCAAAGGCTTCCTACGATAATCGGCATAAGATTTCTGTCTATTCTTAGCCTCTTTCATTCTCTGTCTAATGATATCAATCCTTTTCGAAGATTCACGAATATAATCGGGGCCGAGAACTAACTTTTCCCCGGATTCCAACCAACAAGATGGTGATCGACACGGCCTTCCATAAAGAGCTTCGAAAGGAGCCATACCGATACTGGATTGGAAACTGTTGTTATAAGAAAATTTAACAAGAGATAAGTGGTCTTCCCAACTACCACCAAAATCAAAAATGCAAGCTCGAAGGAGATCTTCCAAAACTTGATTCACCCTTTCAGTCTGACCATTAGACTGTGGATGATAAGCTGTACTGAGATTGAGCTTAATGCCCATAGCTTTCTGAAGACTCCACCAGAAACCACTAGTAAAAAGCGGATCTCTGTCACTAACAATAGAACTAGGCACCCCATGAAGTCGAACGACTTCTTTAATAAACAGCTTAGCCAACAAAGGAGCAGTCCGATTGGACTTGATAGGAATAAAATGGGCTGATTTGGTCAATCGGTCAACAATCACCCAAACACTAGTATGGCCCGACCTCGAACGAGGTAGACCATCAATGAAGTCCATGGAAATTTGACCCTATTTCCATAATGGAATCTCAAGAGGCTGCAAAAGACCACTAGGACGCTGGTGTTCTGCTTTAATAAGTTGACAAGTCATGCAACGACTCACATAACTTGCAACATCACGCTTCATACCTTCCCAAAAGTATAAGTGTTTCATATCAGCATACATCTTGCTACTACCCGGATGGATAGTATACTTGGAACAATGACAGTCCTCAAGACTGTCATTTCTAAGATTAGGAACATTAGGCAAGATCAACCTTCCCTTCTTCTGAATACAGCCATGAATATCAATATCCTTCAGATCATCACTTTGGGATTCCGATTTACAACTTTGAATAAGATGAGAAATATCAGGATCTTGTTTCTGGGCATCGGCAATACGATCCAACAAACTAGGATGAGCTTCCATGCTAAATAAAAGCACGGGAGAATCGGAAACTGAAGGACGGTCTCTAATATCACAATTAGATAAAGCTTCCAAAATATTCCACTCTGCTAGCATCATGGAAACAACAACTTGCTGCTTGGGGCTAAGCGCATCAGCAACTCGATTACCCTTACCAGGGGTATACTGAATATCGAAATCATATGAAGCAAGAAATTCGAGCCAACGCCGTTGCCTCATATTAAGTTCTTTCTGAGTGAATAGATACTTCAGAGATTTGTGATCAGTGAAGAGAATAAAACGCTCGCCCAATAAATAATGTCGCCAAATATTTAGAGCAAAGACTATGGCGGCTAACTCCAAATCATGGGTATCATAACGAATCTCGTTAGGCTTTAGTTGTCTAGAAGCATAGGCAACTACTCTATCCTTTTGCATGAGAACAACACCGAGTCCATAACCACTGGCATCGGTACAAACAACAAGATCATGATTCCCTTCGGGAACCACTAGGATAGGAGCATGAGTAAGGAGATCTTTTAACTTCATGAAAGAAGTCTCACACTTATCAAAACAAATAAAAGGAACAGCTTTTCTCGTAAGAGTGGTAAGCGGTAAAGCAATACGAGAAAAGTCCTTAATGAATCGGCGATAATATCCCGCCAATCCAAGGAAACTACGGATCTCAGTAACGGTCTCGGGCCTCTTCCAATTCTGAATAGATTCAATCTTGGAAGGATCGACAGAGATACCATCAGAAGAAATAATATGACCGAGAAACTTCACCCTATTCTCCTAGAAGTGACACTTGGAGAATTTGGCGTAAAGCTGATGCTGACGAAGAGTGCTCAAAACCATCTCCAAATGCTGAATAAAATCGGCTTTAGATTTGGAATAAATAAGAATATCATCAATGAAAACCAAGACGAACTTATCGAGATATTCTCGGAATATCCGATTCATAAGATCTACAAAATACGCCGGAGCATTCGTCAAACCGAATGGCATAACAAGCCATTCGTAAGAACCATAACGAGTGCGGAATGCGGTAAGAGGAATGCTATCTTCCGCAACTCGTAACTGATAAAAACCGGTAGTAAGGTCAAGTTGGGAGAAGAGCTTAGCGCCACTTAATTGATCAAACATGTCGTCGATCCTAGGTAATGGATACCTATTTCTGATAGTGAGATTGTTAAGCTTGCGATAATCAATGCAAAGCCTAAGAGTACCATCTGGCTTCTTAACAAAGACAACGGCGGTGCCCCAAGGAGATGAGCTAGAACGAATAAAATGCTTGGCTTCCAATTCAGATAATTGTTGCTTGAGTTCCTCATTTTCCTTAGCAGACATCCTCGTGGGAGGACGACTGACAGGATGAGCACCAGAGATAAGATCAATACGGAACTCAATTGCCCTCTTCGGCGACAAACAAGAAATAGGCTCGAAGACATCAGAAAAATCACAAACAACCGGAATATTAGCTATGACATCCTCTGATTCCAAGGAAAAAAATAAGAGCATTCGAATCATGGTCCATACTTTGAAATATAATAGATAACTGCTCGATAGCATCGGGATGCTTGAGATATAAAGTTCTTTTGGGACATAGGATTCGAACTTCATAACGAACGAGCCAATCCATACCCAAAATCATATCAAAACCAAGATGATCCATAACATGCAGATTCGCATGAAAGGAGAAACCACATAGAATAATCTCAACTTCAACACATAACAAACCAAGTGTAGCGGATCCACCAATAGGATTTACAATCCTCAAAGGGTCGCAAAGTGTAACAACATCCAAAGGAATAACATCAACAAGCTCCTTTGACACGAATGAATGCGATGCACCCGTATCGAAAAGAACTCTAATAGAACGACCATGAAATAAAATAAAACCTTCCAAAACAGAAGGAGTAATACCTTTGGGCTGAGAAGAATCACCAGAAGCTTTAGCAACACTAAGATTCCCGGATTTGAGACCCTTAGAAGCAGTAGGACTATCAGAAATCCAATGACCCTCTTTCTTGCAATAACGAAAAATGCGAGGCTTGGGACAATTACGAAGAAGATGATCCAGAGAACCACAATTATAGCACGCCCTCTGATTAGAAGATGCACTACTAGGCTGAGAACTAGAGGTAGCTTGCTTCTTCTTCTTCTGGTTGGAAGGATTAGGCTTATGAAATGGAAACCTCTTCTTATTGGGGTTCTTAGAAACCTCAACCTCATCACCACTATCACATTCCTTTTCAACAGCTTCAAGGCAAAGAGCCGAATCAACAAGCTCCTCAAAAGAGAGCTTAAGCTGAAGCAAAAGAAATTTCTTCAAATACTTCTTCAAACCATCAACAAAACGAAGATTCTTCTTACGCGGAGCGTTAATGAACTCAACTCCGTATTTGGATAAGGCCTCGAAAGATGCAACATAATCAGAAACAGAGGACTTTCCTTGTTTCAACTCAAGGAAACTACGAGCAAGATTAGCCTTTTCCGATTCAGGAACGAACTTAAGTTCGAATCGTTCGTTAAACTGATTCCACGAAAGAGAGGACTCATCAACTTCCATAATAAAAAGCTCATACCAATCAAGCGCACGTTCTTGCAACATGCTAGATGCCACGAGAACGCGATGATGATCAGAAAGATCCATTCGAGAAAATATGCGCCCACAAGCACGCAACCAAGTCTGAACCTCCATTACACTTTTCGATCCCTTGAAAGGTTGACCTCCAAGGTGGAATAGTCACTACACATGCGGGCGAAGGCGGACTTGCGATTGGGAGCTGCGGGAGTAGCAACAAAAGGCTGAGCACTCCTAAATAGCTCCATAAACTGATCAGCTGACATATAGACTCCGTCCGGATGAGAACCACTAGACGGGCCTGCAGAAGAACGCTTCCCTCTACCTCTTCCAGCCATAGGTTGAGAGACAAGAGAAGGTAAGGATTAGTTAAAACAATACAAGAATGATAAGAAATTTAACAAATGGAATACAATGGAATATGAGATTTATTCCTAGACATACTCCAACATGTTAAAGTGAAAAGAATAGATTAGAAAAGCACGAATAAAACCCTCGAATAGTTGTAACGCATGTTCCATTCTGCTTCTGTTCTGTGTTTTATTATATTTGTTCGGATCCCAGCTCTGATACCAAGCTGTGACGCCCCACCTCTATGCTCACCATAACAAAGGTTATTATAAGGAATAACGTCTGCTATTGTGAAGAATAAGGCTTGTTAGAAGCGACCATCCGTAAGTTATGCCTTAGACGAGTATTGATTACATTGATAGGAGTTGTGTAAATTACTCCCAAAGATATATATTCAATCCAAATCTAAAACGAAACTACGGTGGCTAATGAAAAATCCAGAACAACTCATAATAACAACAACAAAGATAGTATAATCATATCAGAACAGAAATATCAGATATAGCGGAAGACAAGTCTGGATACATGCTACAACAATCGATAGTTCACATGAACCCAATGTACATATACATATACATCATAACATACATGTGATGAGAGTCAATACACCAAAAGTAACTCCTCGAAGCCTAAATAAAAGATGAGATGAAATCCCAAAAGCTAAAGCAGCAACTGAATCAGAGATAGCGATTAACCTGAAATAACTCGGTCTGACCCGAGTATTATTTAAAAGAAAATAATAAACGGATCAGTCTAATTTAAACTCAGAAATAAGTGCATGATAAACAACACTTAAGCAAATAATTATAGTCTCGAATGAGACTATTCAACATATATAATCAACATAGTTTAAATGAAGAAATCTCAATTTAAACTCCATCAAAATCAACTTTCAATTTCACAATTGAATTCAAAACAGCAATTCACAAAATCTAGAAATCAAAAATAGATAACTAGAAAAATTAGCATAAAAGTGGATCGATCCCAGCAGATGGCGGGTCTAAGTTGCGCCGCACGTGCATCTTAAATGGTCAAAGCCTACCAAGTACTATAATTTTTGGCGCCCAACAAATGACCCGAAGGTCTAGTACTGGTAATTGACCCGAAGGTCCATCAGATGACCCGAAGGTCCAGCAGAGTGGCTCGAAAGCCCAACAAAATCATCAAAATCTCCAAACAGCAAATCCTCAGCAATTATTTCAATTAACGAGTCCGGAATTAACCGAATTAGTAAAAGCGTGGTTCCATAATCCGCACTTTTGCTAAATCGTTTAAATCTCTTCATCGTTTCCTTGAAAGTGAAAAATTGTGTGTTTTAAATTGATAAAATTTACGTTCTCAAACGGACAAGTCCGGAATTAAGCGAATCAGTAAAAGTAAGGGTTCATAGTCCTTAATTTTGCTGAAGCATTTAAATTGCTTCCTCATTCTTTTGAAAGCGCAAACTGTAAATTTTTTGGAAACAATTTTATTTTAAAATGATTTTTAAAACACGTGATTTAAAACAGCAACATCTGTAGCAATTTCGACGAAGAAATTGCGCTTCACAAAACACCGTAAAACCGGATATCAAATCGGCGTTGCGGGGTTGCCGCTTGAAAATTCACTTTAAATTGACGGTTACCGAAGTCAAAACAATAGTAATTTTATTTGTCAAAAACCTCATCAAAACAACACGCTTCAAAAATATATCACCGGAGTAAAAATTTCCGTTATAAAAATAACGGCAACCAAATACGTTTTAAAACCAAACACCGGTTCAAAATAAATTAATAAACAGTGGTCTACACTATTTATATATTCATCAAAATATATTGCACTGCCTAGGAATAATCTTCATGCACGCACGTACAAATAGACGCACACTCTACAAATGCATGAAAACGAAATTAATAAAACAAAATGGTGGCTAGGCAGCATCTTATACGTATGCCTGAACCAAAAATGAAAAGGAAGTGTTCTGGACACCTATATGCACATATAGAATGAATTAAATATATGACCTTGACACGTTATATGCATTTCAAAGATAATGTAATCTGGACAATATGCACTCACGTTCATTAATGAGCTGGCCACAAAATTTTTACGCAACACATACTGCACGCAATATGTTCTGGGCTTTTATGTGTTACACTTGTACTAAAATATACACGCATGAAGGGACGAATACCTGGGCAAAACTAAAATGCACATGGCATGCACTTAACACTAAACACAAAAACTTACGCACGTACAAAATGTAAGGCCTGGAAGTGAGATTTCTTTCTCACGCACTCACAAATCTTATTTTCACGCATGCATTCTTTTTAAAGAGAGGCCTGGAACTTGATATATACATACATGCCTACGAAATATAAAAACATAGAGACGTGTTCAAATGCAAGGCCCCCATACCAGTAGCATAAACTAATTATAAGTAAAATATAAATGAACACCTTCAGGCCAAAAACATAGGGACACACGAAGGAATCAACCATCAACCCAAACAAAAATGAAATTAACAGGATGTGTACATGCAAACTCATATAGACAACACAATTTGTGTGCAATACATCTCGCGCACAAACAATGATGTAAAGAATAAATTAAAAGTGTAAATTTTTGCACTCACCTTTAACACGTTTCAAAAGCAACTAGGAACCCAAAAGAGAGAAAAAAGTGAGCTGCCATTAATGCAATTTTCAGAGCAAAAAAAAGTAGGCTATTCCAAAATGAAAAAATGAAGAAGGCTACTTTTCTTTTCTATTAGTGTACAAGTCAGAAATATTGTGCTGGCAATGTTTTGGTACCAAAGCATTAAAGGAAAACATGCTGGCCTACATTTGCATTAAATGAAACGTGCAAAAGAAAAGAGAAAAGGACATGCTTGCTTATCAAATGATGAAATGAAAAATGTGTTCACTACTTGCTTTTAAAACTTTGTCCATGGCAAGGCAAAGTGTTCACATTGGCTTCATAAACTTTAGTGGCAGCAAGGTCAAAATGTTCCACTTTTGCTTTTAAAATTGGTTACGGTACTTGTTCAAATTTGTTTTAATTGGACCAATCTCTCTTACGTGTAGGCTATGCAATACATTTCCAACCTGCATCTTACGTGAAGTTTATAATGGACATTTTTTTACTCAATTTAAAAATGTACTATTTTAAATATTTATTTCGACGGCAGTAAATCACGGTTGTTACAAACCTTATGTCATCGTATTTACTTATCATAGGTGATGTCTCAAATCAGCCCCAAAGTCACATTGCTGGTGCCAGATTAGCTGAGCAGACTTCCATGTGTCTTTTGACTGAGCTCGCACCATTTATGACTTAGTCATATTTTACAACACTCTTAATATATTATCACACCTCAGCGTGTCCATTAATCAGGCTGTATAAGATTTCCTTCTTACAATTCAATTACTTTCCTAAAGGGGATTTAATAACAATTATTACCTAATTAACTACGCAATTATACGATATAGTTGTACGCTATTTATGGTAATTAATATATAAATAAATATGCAATTATTATTAATTTTCTATGCATGCGGAGATTACACCCTAACTAACGTTTAAATGTCAATTCCTTTTTAATAACAATAATACAAGTCCTTTTCCATATTATCAATGGTGCCAAATTTCCTATATCCATAACCAGGGATTTCAATATCCTTAATAAAGGATTCAACATTCATATCCACAAATTGTAATAAATAGACTTGTACTTAATAAAAATTTCAACTCAATCTATCACATCAAATCATGGAATAATCTCAAAATTAGAAATTGCAATTCTAGTTTTAATCTCCAGTCAACCTCTCTTTTACAAAGAATTTAAGCATTTCCCTTTTATTTTCCTATGGAATAAATGGTGTAAACTACAAATAGATTCATATTTTATATCATATTCCTTAATTGAAACTTCATAATCAAATTAGAACTAAAGAGGAGTGGAATAAAAATTGAAATCACCAAAAACTGCAAAAGCTATATATTCCAACAATTTAATGTAAACAATTGAGAATTCTAACAAGAATTGACATTTCGAATTATAGGAGTTTTGGGCGGTTTCATTTTGTTTTATTTCATAAACCCAAAACCCCTAAGGCATATTCAAATCCATAATATACTAAAAAATTACTGGAATAAAAATACTAAGGTTTCCACTCATAGATTATCCTTAGCCTTTCTTTTATGGATTTGCAATGCCAAAGCACTCTTTTTCGGATCTCTTCTTTTGATATATATACACAGCAAGGGATTGGTATATATAATTTTGTTAGATTCAGAGTGGTTGGAAGAGAAAAGAATATATTTAAAGAACAATTAGAAATTAGTTAGAATCCTTAACTGAATTCCTAATTGAATTTTTGAATCTAACTAAAGAGAGAAAATGGCAGAGGTTCGCTGAATTCCCAAATATTTTTGTGAATAAAAGTAGAGAAGATAGGGTCCTATTTATAGAGGTTGAAACATACCAGAACCATAGGACGAAAATAGGTTAAAATGGATAAATCTGGAACATTCATTGATAGGAAAATGCTAACCGTCGCCAAAAGGAGCGATTGGCCGCCCTATATTCACCAGTCGACCATTAGTGGTAGACCAGCTGGGGTCGGCGATCGACCCCTCCGCCTATTTTGGGAATGTAATTATTTTCGTACCATTGGTTTTATTTAACTCCTATATTATACTTTTAACGTTAATTTTTAATGTTAACGATTTCTTAACCCCAGACCCTAATCTCGGTTAATTCTCAAAATTTCAAATTTAATTATTTATTTGAATTTGAATTAAATTATTTTAAACCCAAAAACTTCAAATGCCTATAACTTCTTTGATTTAGCTTCGTTTTCAGCATATTATATATGGAAACATATCAGAATTTCGCCATGGTATGAATTTCGTGGCCAAATTCCAACTTTTACAAAATTTTCATTTTTACCCCTACTTAATTTTATTTTAGTTTACTTATTTTTTACCCCTACTTAATTTTATTTTAGTTTACTTATTTAATTCTTACTAATTTTACGAGATGTTACATTCTCCCCCCTAAAAAGGGTTTCGTCCCCAAAATCTCGCCACGTGACGAACAACGTAATGCGTAATAACATCCATGTTATACAACCAAGTTATCCACATATCTATATACTCAAGCAAAGTGCAATGTGATTATGTACTGCAGACATACTAATGTAAGCTCAAACCTAGCATGAATGTATAATCATGTCATGCAAGTACGTATGTAGATACCCTATACATGCATAAAAATTTCTACATGAGTGTAAAGTGATAGTGAAAAAGTGTGCATCCATTTTCTACCATCCAATCTAGCAACCACAATGCAACCAAAATCCTAATTTTGTAGAATTTACCATTGAAAAGCTTTAGATGAGAGATCTTCATCTTCTCTTTAGTTTTCCATATGCTTCTGCTGGGTTATCTCCCCATTGCACTCGGACCAATCTAATTTCTTTGTTGCGAAACCTTCTAGTTCCGTGTTCTACTACAATGGAGTTGTCATGAAGGAATTTCCTAAGGTGAGAAACATGAAAAACATCGTGGACTCCTGCCAATCGGTCTGGAAGCTCCATGCTTTCCCAAATCTTCCTATGCTTTCCAAAACTCGAAATAGCCTAACAATATAGGCGCCAACTTTCCTAACTTGACAAATCTAACAACCTTTTGAAGAGGGGAGACTTTAACAAATACCATATCTCCCACCTAAAATTCAAGCTCTTTCCTTCTCTTATATGCATATGATTTTTGATGATCTTGCGTTGCCTTCATTCGTTGCCTGATCAATTCTACTTCTTCCATGGTATCATGGATCAAATCGGGTCCGACCAAAATTTTGTCAGTGGTTTCCCACCAACAAATTGGTCATTTGCATGACCTCCCATAGAGTGCTTCATAAGGGGCCACACCAATTGTTGCTTGATAGCTATGATTATACGCAAACTCAACCAGTTGTAGGTGCTGCTCCTAGTGCTTTCTAAAGTCCAAGATGTAAGATCTCAATAAGTCCTCTAAAATCCTATTTATCCTTTCTGTCTGACCATCAATCTGTGGGTGATAACCCATGCTAATATTCAACGAAGTTCCCAAAGGGGCTTGCAAACTCCTCCAAAACTCGCTAGTGAATAAAGGGTCTCTATCACTAACAAAGCTCGTTGGAATGCGGTGTAACCAGACTATCTCCTTAATGTAAATATACGTGAGAGATGCGGTTGTCCTATTGTTCTTAATAGGAATAAAGCGTGCACTTTTAGTGAGTCTATCTACAACAACCCAAATAGCTTCATTACCTTTCTGACTCCTAGGCAATCCTTCTGCGAAGTCCATCGAAATGTGTTCCCATTTCTAATTTGGAATCTCCAAAGGTAACAGTAACCATCCGGTCTTCCCTTGCTCAGCCTTTATCTTCTGACATGTCAAGTACTTAGCAACAAACTCAGCTACTCTTCTCTTCATTTCAGGAGAAAAGAAATCCTCTTCATATCCTTGTACATTTTATCTTCTCCAGGGTGAATAGTCATCTTAGAGTGGTGACATTCCATAAGCACTTTTTCTAATATGTCATTAATCATTGGGACACAAAGGCATCCATCCCTTCTCAACCATCCATTCCCATCAACTGAATACCTACTGGCATGTGCAAAATACTCTTCTCTCCTCAACTTCTCCAAAATCTTCACTAACTTCTCATCCTTCATCTGCTCAATTCCAATACGATCTATTAAAGCCGGTCTAACCTCCATTCACATATGTGCTTAGGATAGCATGCCTCCAACTAAGGGCGTTAGCGACCACATTCCCTTTTCTAGGGGTATATTGTATACTAAAAATCAAATAATGTTATATATTTCATCCATCTCTACTGTCTAAGATTTAAATCTTTTTGGAAAAATAAGTATTTGAGTGATTTATGGTCAATTAATAACTCAAAACTTTCTCCCAAAAGATAATGCCTCCACATCTTCAAAGCAAAGACAATAGCTGCCAACTCCAAATCAGATATCTTTTCTCATGATCCTTTATTTGTCTACTAGCATAAGCAACTACCTTCCCTTCTTGCATTATAGTTACTCCTAATCCTGTGCCACAAATATCTGTAAAAACCATGAATTGTTTGATCTCATTGGGAATGGTGAGCACATGTGCCCTAGTCAATAACTCTGTAAGCTTCTTGAATGCCTCAGTGCTTCTATTATCCCAAAAAAAGACTAGGTTCTTCTTAGTCAGGTGGGTTAAGGGGGCTACTATTCTTGCAAAGTTCTTTATGAACTTTCTATAGTAGCCTGCCGACCCTACAAAACTTCTAACTTCTGATGCATTCCTAGGAATTCTCCATCCTTGAACAACCTCCACTTTGGCAAGGTCCACCGCCAGTCCTTGCTCAAAAGAAGTATGCCCAAGGAATCTCAATTCCTTCTTCGAAAAGTGGCACTTAGAAAATTTGGCCTTAAGATGGTGCCTTTCGAAGTTCCTAGTTCCTCCCTTAGGTGGTCCTCATGCTACTTTTCACTTTTGGAGAATACCAAGATATCATCCATGAATACAATGACGAATTTATTGAGTTGCCTCCTAAACACTACTCATCAAATCTACAAAGTATGTAGGGGCATTCGTCAACCTAAAAGGAATTACTTACCACTTATAAAATCCATCTGATGTGTAGAATGCGGTCTTTGAATTGCGTTCTTCTGCAATGCTTAACTGATGGAATTTGGTTGCCAAGTATAATGGGAAAAGACTTTGGCTCCCACAAGTTGGTCGAACAAGTCATCTATCCTAGGTAGAGAATACCTATTCTTTCTTGTTAACTTGTTCAGCTCCCTATAATCAACGCAATGTATCAACTAGCCATCCGCCTTGGTGTAAAGACAACAGCGGCTCCCCACTCCGAGGTACTCCGATGGATGAATCCTTTCTGCCATAGTTCGGAGATCTGCTTGTCTAACTCCCTTCTTTCTTTAGGGGCCATGTGTCTTAAAGCAGAGCGACTGGTCTAGAATCCTTCTCCAAATCGATTCTAAACTCGATCTCCCTATGAGGTGGGAGACGCGAGGCTTTCTCAAAGACATCAGGAAATTCATAGACTATGTGTATGGATGATAGCTCACTAAAAGGTAGGCTTGGCGAGTATAAATAGCTTGACTCAACCGAGTCTTAGTGTGTACAAAAAACTTCTAGGTCATGACCTCTATGACTTTTTGATCATACAAACCTCATATCGCAACCAAGAATCGCTCCATAGTATGCTAACCAATCCATACCCAAGATAAGTCCATACCCCTAATATTTAGAACGAATGCATTACATATAAAATCAACGTCACATATGTCCACAACTAGGTCTTTGCAAATTAAAGAGAGATGTGTCGACCCCCCAATAGTATTGGAGACCACTATTGGGCTGGTGACAATTTGGGTTTGAGGGTTTAAGAAGTTAACTACATTTCCAGCTATAAAAGAATGTGATGCTTCACAATCAAATATGGTACAAATAGTAACCCTAAAAATAAGAGTTATACCATCTAATGTTGCCTGCTCCTGACCTTTAGGTAGTCTACTCGAAGTAGGGATAGCCTCGATAGCATAGGCTTGTCCATTTGACCCTTGCTTTGTTAACTTAGGACATTGGTTCTTGAGTTGCCCTTCTTCGTGGCAATTATAGCACTTCCCTTTCAAATCTTCTTTCATCAGACTCACCTTACAATCTCTAGCTTCGTAACCTTTTTTTCCATCTCTTGCATACTTTACCATCCTTCTTGAATTTCCCCTTTGACTTTTTGTTTGCCCAAAAGCTTCCCTTTTTGGACCCTTCTTGCTTTTGGGTAAGCCCAGCCTTCTTCACCCGTTTTTCTTCTGCACTTACTGATTGCAACAAATCCATCTCAACCAATGTTTCATATGTAGCGCCCGTGGGAACTTGGGTCAACAACATTTCTCTCAATTTAGAGTTTAGGCCCTTCATAAACTTCATGGCCTTTTTCATTGGTATATTTATCAAGCTCATCCCAAACTAAGCCAACTCCATAAATTTACTAATGTACTCCCTTAAGGTGGAGTCTCCTTGCCTAAGCAATATGAATTTCTTCAGTTGTAGACTCACTTCTACTCTCGACATAAACCTCAACTCAAATCTGTTTTCAAATTCATCCCAAGTGAAAATCCTATCAGCATTTTCTTCAGTTACAAAGTTCCACCAATCTAAAGCTTCCCCTTTAAGGTGCCAAGCTGTTATTATCCTCTTTAACTGATCTTCCCAGCCAAGTTCTTGGAATATTTTCTCGTATTCAACTCGTGAGTATGTTTTTCCTTCCATATTAGCAAAGTCCTTATATATATTAGGGAAGCCAACGGGACGAGTTGCCGCATCGGCAGACGGGGCAGCGGGTGCTACTGGTACAGTTGGAGGAATATGGACTTTCTCAGCTTGCCTAAGGTACTGTTTAAACCATTCAGGCATCCCAAGAATGGAGGGTCTTCCTCGGGCAGAGATCCCAGTTTTTGAAGAAGTTTGATTATCATCCATATCAACTACCTGTAGGTTGAATCTTTAGTGATGATTTTCTAAGATAGTATATTTGCTGAAAGAAAAAGGTTGCTAAGAGTGTGCACGTATGTTCAAATAAATAGTGAGTGTGTGTATGTGTGTGTGTATAGTAATACTTTTTGAAAAACCTTTTCAAAAATAACAAGTACATCTCTCGTACATATAATTCAACATTGATCGGGTAACCTAAGCTCTGATACCAAACGTAACAACCTGCATCGAAATAGGCCTGAATTCTGAATCTTAAAAGGCCTATCGAAACTTAAACCCATTCCAAAGCTAGTTGTTGGTTAGTAAAAGTAATATACATATAGAGCTATAACTATTCTTTCGGAACTCATAAATGAAGGAACAAAGTATAAAAGCAAATTGTACCCATTTATTTCAAAATAAATTCAAATGCCTTAACACAGAAAAAAAACATAGTCTCCATAATAACAGTTACATCATTTGTTCAAAAGTATTCTTTTATGGGTATAATAAAAGCATCATAAATAAATAACAATAACCGCCACAAGCTTTGCCCATGCCGTCTTCAGGCATCATCATCATCATTACTCCTTCCTTAACCTGTGTTGTAATGAGGAGGGAGTCGGAACAAAAAGTGTCTGGTCAATAAAAACCTCGATCCTTATTATTTTAGTACTTGGGAAATATATGTCAAAATAGGAATATGTGTTACGTATTTTTAAACCATTTAATACTTCATATAAGGAAAGGAGGCGGGCCCTCAATCAACCACTTAATACTTTCCATTTCCGAAGTAGGTTTCCCAATCCCATAACCCATAACCAAAGTCATAAATGTCTAACAATGCGAGAGATAGAACCCAAACCACTTATTCCTTTTAATGGAAAATAAGAAGACTCTGACAATTTAAGACCACAATTGAGGTAGGACCTCATCATTTAGTACCAATTCCCAATGCGGACTCCACATAGGTATCCATCTACTAACATTACATGGAAATCTCTTCGGACACTTAATACTTCCTATTGAAGCAGACCTTTTCGAGATATCCTTAACCGTGCCTAAAACCAATCCTGGCCATTTAATACTTCATTTGGGGAGGAAGAAGAGCCCTCAAACAACCACTTAATGAATCCCGAAGCAGGTCCTTCATCTTATGACCCGTACCCACGATGATGTCTTACATTAGGCTGATTATTC
Organism: Allium fistulosum; assembly: GCA_030737815.1. NCBI lineage: Eukaryota > Viridiplantae > Streptophyta > Magnoliopsida > Asparagales > Amaryllidaceae > Allium > Allium fistulosum. The sequence continues at coordinate 197,976,603 of CM060905.1, read as the reverse complement.
GTAGGTACTGATAGCAAGATTAACTGGTCGGATTTACCCTATAGAATTGAGACTAACCTCGCGTAATTGTAGTTACTTATCAAAGGTGGTGTCTCACATCAGCCCCAAAGTCACACTGTTGGTAGCCAAATTAGCTGGGCAGACTACCATGTGTTTTTTGACTGACCTCGCACCACTTATGACTTAGTTATATTTTACAACACTCTTAATATATAATCACACACCTCACCATGTCCATTAATTAGGTTGTATAAGAATTCCTTCTTATTTTGCCTTAACAATTCAATTACTTTCCTAAGGGGATTTAATGACAATTACTACCTAATTAACTGCATAATTATACATTATAATTGTATGCTATTTATGCTAATTAAATAAGTATGCACTTGTTATTATTTTCTATTCATGTGGAGATTATGCCCTAACTAATGTTTAAATGTCAATTCCTCTTTAATAACAATAATACAAGTCCTTTTCCATATTATCAATTATAACGACCCCGAATTTTAATTAATTTTAAATCGATAATTAATTTCATTTTTGAATAAAAATTGTGAAATTTATTGATAAATCGATTCGAGTTTCTCCGAATTCAAATAAATTTGTGTATAAATCATTTAAACTTTAAATATTGTATATATATGTGAATGTGTATATATTTGGGTATATATGAGTCAATTTGAAATTATAAATATATGTATATATATTTGATTTGAATTTAAATCGTAAATAAATGGTTTGAAAATAAAGATACAAATTATATAAGATATAAAGTATAAAGTAAATACATTGGGTAAAATCTAATAACAAATTAAAATATAGAGATTCACTTATATTACCAAATAAATGTAAAATTAATTAATATTAAATTTAGAAAAAAAATGAAGTAACACTTAAATGAAATATAACAACAAAGCTTTATTTATAAAGTAGCATTATAAAGACAAGTATGAATAAAAGAAAGAAAATTAAAATAAAATATAATCTCACTTATATTACAAAGTGATAAAACAAAAAAAAAGAAAATACACATTCAAATAAGAAAAGAAAACATCTATGTACAAACAAAGTTATAAATAATATGAACAAAACAAAGATATTCAATTGTACAATGTGAATTAATGAAGCCACCAAATATCATCATATTTGTACAGCCGAGATAAGAAGTAAAATATATATTTGTACATGGAAAATTAATGCAGCCCCAAAATGGTACATATCAGCCACGAGACAAGGAAAAATATCACCGATCAAATTTGTACAAACAAATATATTACTTGTACAAGTTCTATCACCACTAAACTCAATTCATTTATATTAGCCTTTTCATTTCATTTTTCGTTTATTCAAAACTGTGTAAACCTGAAAATAAGTATCAACTTAAAACTTAAATAAACTTCAACTTAAAACAACAATACAAAAATCAAAGCCAGAGAATCAAAGATGAGAATTTCAGCTTCATTTTCAAAAGCCTGGTTCAACAGAAAAGTTCTGTTCATTTCTGGAAACAATGGTGAGTAAACTTTTTAATTTAAAAGTTAAGTAGGTAAATAAAGGTTGCTATGAAATCTCTATGATAATGATGCCTGCATGTGTATGAATAAGTGTAGAATTCTGATATATGATCGTATTCATGTGTACATGTCTCTTATAATCATGTTCTTCTCTGTTTATATTACAGAGTTTAAATTTAATTCAAATTCCACTTTCTTCTCCTCTGATCTGTGATAGGCCTTAGTTTCAAACAAATTTAGTTTGTTTAAACTTGAACTTGGATCTAAACAATAGTTTAAACATGTTTATATTTATATAGAGTCTGGAAATCAAGATTTACAGTAAAAATCTTATAACATGTAAAAGTCAATCACCTTAATTTACTATTTTAAGATTATAACTTGAATCCATTTTAAAAGTTAGGATTTTTAAGACAAAAATCATGATTTTTAGTTTGGAATACTGTGAGAAATTCTTGGTTAACCAGAAAATGTTTTTTGAGGTTTATCTGGTGATCAATGTACTCGGGGAGGTCAGAGCTTCGACTGGAGGAGGTCGGGGTGTAGGAGAGCTCGGCAAAAATGCAAGGAGGATTTATCACCTCCTGTGGCGTCGGCGGTAGGTCAAAAGGGTTTTAAACCCTAGTTTTGTTGAAGCTGGGTTTGGGGTCGTCGCACCTTCTCTGGTGATGCGAGTTGCTCGATACTCAGGGGAATGATGGCAAGGTGTGTCGGTAGGATGTGGTCAGAGTCTCTCGACCTCCGGTGGTCGGAGGCGCGAGTTTGAGGTGGTTCCAGGCATTGGTAGTTTGTTCCAGGTTTATGCCTGATTTCTCAAATTCGATTTCGAGATTTTGTTGGTGTTTGATGGTTAGGATTGGGTGTGAGGGTGATCGTCGACTTGAGGAAATCATAGTGGATGATCGAAGGAGGGTGGTTGGCCGGTGCACGTGCACGACAGCGATGTAGTGTCGGAGTTTTGGGTTTCGTTTCTTCTCGAAGGAGCATTCGGGTTTGTGAGGGGATGACTCGAGTAATATGTGTGAGGGTGTTTCCAGTTTTTCTAAAACTTAAACAAATTTTAAATTGAAAAGGTGACTCGGGTTGGTTTGGGGAAAGACTCGAAGCAGGGCTCGGGTAAACTAGAATTTGGCTCGGGTTACATTCTATTACAGGCTTTCAGCCTGTCTGGTTTCCAAATTTAAGAGCTGGTTTCAATTTTATAAACCAAGGTTTAAACTGAGTTTAAATTTAAGTTTAAATATGGGTTCAAGTTTAGTTTGGAAACAAATAAAGTTTTAAATTTAAATTGTTTTAATACTTAGAAATGTTTAAGTATGGAAAAGAAATTTGAATTTAAAATGAAATTTAAATTATTAAGTTAGTTAAAATGGATAATTTATTTATTTAATTAATTTATGATTTGAATTAATTAAGTTATTAAAGGTTTAAATAAATAAATTAAGGTTAAATTAATTTGTAATTAGGAATCATTAATTTGATAATTTAAACTATTAATTTATGATTAGGAATTTATTTATCAAGTAATTAAAGATTAATTAAGTTAATATGGTAAATTTTAATTAATTAATTAAGTTCAATTAATTAAAGATAATTACTTGATATTGAGTTAAGTATAATTACTTAATGTAATTAATGAAGTAAAATTACTTAGAGAAGTAATTAATAGATAATTACTGAATGTAATTAATTAAATGATGATTTGAAATTTGAGTAAATTATTTGTTAATAAATTAAAGGATTAATTAAATAATTGTGATTAATTAAGATTAATTTAATAATTAAAGATTAATTGATTCATCAATTAAAAATTGATTAGTTAATAATTAAGGGTTAACTAATAAATTTGAAAGGAGGATTTATTTCAAATAATTTGTAATTAACTTATGATAATTAACCTGGATTAATAATTAATACATCTGATTTAAATTTATCAATTGATTAATAAATTTTACTTGTGAATGTTTGGACCTGACTAAATGATTGAATTGTTGATATCCCCTGATCTGTGATGCTGTGTGATATATATCCTGATTTGTGTGTGATCTGTACTGTAGTTATTTATCTAGTATATTATCTGTAATTTATATATTTATGATCTGTGAATAAAAGATTAGCATTATAGTTATACCGCTTATCAACTATATTGTTGTATTTGAATCTGTGCTGATTAATGATGATGTTGCACTATTGTGTGTTAAACCCCTGGACTACACCATACACACACCAATATGGATTTCACGTGGAAATCAGTTAAGTCACAGATTTTTGACAATTGTAAAGATTGAATTCTTGAATCCAAAATAGTTTTGGAATTGGAATCGAAAGCTTTTAAAAATGAGTTCAAATGATTTAATAAAATTTGAAATCTAAATGATTTGATTTAAATTTGAATTCAATATTTGAAATTGAATTCAATAATTGGAAACTATGGTCTAAATGACCATACCAGTTATAAATGTGTTTTATATGAATTTAAACCATTTTAAAAGTAGGGTTTTGAGAATTTGAATCTAACCCAAAGACTTTAACTCGTATAAATGAATCAGATTTTCTGTAATGAAAACTGTTTGTTTTCAAATGATAAAAGCTTTCATATAAGAAATGAAATTCCAATTTAAGTTAAAGGAATTTCAAGTTTGAATTGAAAATGGTTTTCCCAATTATGAGTGAATTCTTTTTGAAAACTATGAATTGAATATGTTTATTTTTAATAGATTTAAAATGGTGATTTGTTTAAACCATTCGAAATGGAATTGTTTTTGAAAGCTATAAGTTAAATCTTTGATTTAAAGATTTAACGAGTTAATCAAATTGAAATGGAAATTGATTTGGAAAATCTATGAATAGAACTTTGTGAAACTGGGTGAACTTTGTGAATTGAATCTGTTTATTTTTAACAGATTAAAATGGTAATGTGTTTAAACCATTTGAAGAAAAGTTTTGGATAATAAGTTGCGAATTAACTGAAATACCATATCCATATGTTTTAAAATATTACGCTCACTATTCGGTTTAGCCGGGAGAGGACCTTTGTGTCACATAACCCATTCCGAATAAGTGATACATCGTATATGGATAGCATTTGAAGACCGGTGTTGAAGACCGGGTATTTGTGAAAACGATAGGATAACCTATCGATTGTCTCTGCACTGGGTAGCTCCTGGTATAGAGATTCCCTAAGTGATGGGAAATCCGATCGGGATTGTGAATATCCGGATTTGCAAGGGCTTCTTCGGAAGTGCCTTCGGTTCTGTTCGAACCCGGAACAGACTTGTATGGTTACATGTCTGACATTACATTTTGAGATATAAAGCAGATTTCTTTCAAATACATTTCTGTTGGTGGCGGAGAATTTATTCTCTTAGCTTAACACCCATCTCTGAGACGTACAAGCTCAGAGGTTATGTAGTTGAAGGTTATCAGCGATATACTCCCAATTTGGTAATGTGGCATGCTGAGTGTTGCTGTGTGTTGATGATCATTTATTGATCATTTGTTGATCAAAGCGTGGCTTTGTGAAAAAGCGTAGCTTTGTGGACGAGACCTCATCGAAGCGTGGCTTTGTGAAAAAGCGTAGCTTTGTGGACAAGACCTCATCGAACCTCACAGACCGGAAATGGTCGAAACATGAAAGATGTGGCAAGGTTATGAGGGTCGCGCCCTTTAGGGTATGTCATTTCCTTCTGGAAAAGGGTGGTATCATGGTATGGAGCCCAGATACTTACTCATGTGGACACACTATATTTATTACTATGTGATGTTGGTTATCGAGCGCTCGGATAAAGGTCCCAAAGGACTGGGGGGTGGCATACTCGAGAAGTAGTTACCTAGTTACAGAGGTAACCCGGCCTTGTGTTGGCAGAGAGCCGGGTAGGTTCTCGGGACATCCCGCCAGAGACGTACCCATGTGGCAGTAGGAAGTTCCTTAGCTTGACCATTTGTTGGAAATCCAAAGAAACAATATGAACCTTGTACGGTTTTAGTTGTATAACCTGCTATGGAATGTGGCGGTAACCTGCTATTGAACATAGTAGCTATAGTAGGCATAGTGTGAAATGCCTATGCTGGCTAAGAATAATATTATACTTTCGAAATGTTTTCTGCACTGTGCACTAATAATAATAATATCGATGATTTTGCGTAGTAAGCATGTTTGACTATCATAAGAAGAAATCTCCTCCAATTCTGAGTTTGCATTGTGTGTGTGGCGGGAGGTCTCATGGTAGTTTCATTTTCCAAAAGCATTGCGGGTTTCAATGTTTAAAATTCTTTTGTTGTTGTTTTAAAGATAAACTGTTTTTGTTACTCACACCAGTCCCACGACTGGCTCGGAGTATATTGTTCCCTTCCTAAACTCTGGGTGCCCACCATTTTCCACACAGGCAGTCTAGAGTTGGGTTTTTCAGATATTCAGGTTTAGTAGACTAGTTGGAGCTAGTTCAGTTCTTGGAGACTTGGAGTTCATGGACCGACGTTGTTTATCTTGGTGCATCGTGTTGGTGTTTCAAGCTTGATATTGGAGTTGGTGACTCATACTCTTTTTTAGATCATTTGGAGTTATCTCTTCTGTTATTTCCACTGTATCATTATTTATCTCTGATATTGTTGTATCATATTGATATCATTGTTGTATATCATTCTGGATATTGTATTCATTGGAGTTGTATATGATATCATCTATTTCTTTATTCCGCTGTGTTGTTATACTTAATGTTGTTATAAGCTCCGGGGAGCCAGATTCGGCGTTTGGATCTACGGCACTTGAGTATAAGTGAAGTACGGGTGCCGATTTTCGAAGGCCGAGTCCGGGATCAGCACATCAATGGTGTCAAATTTTTGATATCCATAATAAGGGATTTCAAAAAATTGTAATAAATAGACCTGTGCATAATAAGAATATCAACTCAATCAATCACATCAAATCATGGAATAATCTCAAAAATAGAAATTGCAATTCTAGTTTCAATCTCTATTAAACCCTTCTTTTACGAAGAATTTAAACATTTTTCTTTTATTTTCATATGGAATAAATGGTGTAAACTACAAATAGATTCATATTTTACACCCTATTCCTTATTTGAAACTTCATAATCAAATTAGAATTAAAGAGGAGTGGAATAGAAATTGAAATCACCAAAAACTGCAAAAACTACATATTCCAACAATTTAATGTAAACAATTAAGAATTCCAACAAGAATGGACATTTTGAATTATAGGAGCTTTGGGGGGTTTCATCTTTTTTTTTTATTTTCTTAAACACAAAACCCCTAAGGCATATTCAAATCCATAATACAATATAGTAAAAAATTACTAGAATAAAAATACAAAGGTTTCCACTCACAGATTATCCTTAGCCTTTCTTGTATGGATTTACAACGCTAAAGCACTCTTTTCCAGATCTCTTCTTTTGATATATACACACAACAAGGGATTGGTATATATAATTTTATTATATTTAGAGAGGTTGGAAGAGAAGATAATAAATTGAAAGAACAATTAGAAACAAAATAGAATCTTTACCTGAATTCCAAATTGAGTTTCTGAATTCAACTAAATAGAGAAAACGACAAAGGTTTGTTGAATTCCCAGATATTTTTATGAATAAAAGGGAAGAGGGTAGGGTCCTATTTATGGGGATTGAAATGTACCAGAACCGTAGAATAAAATTAGATTAAAAACGGATAAATCTGGGACGTTCGTTGATAGGAAAACCCTAGCCGCCACCAACAGGAGCGGTCAACCACCCTATATGCACCGATTGACCGCTAGCGGTCGACCGATTGGGTTCAGTGGTCGACCCCTCTGCCTATTTTGGGAACTTAATTATTTTTGTACCATTGGTTTTACTCCTTTATTATGCTTTTAATGGTAATTTTTAACCATTAACAATTTCTTAACCCCCAATCTAATCTAAGGTTAATTTTCAAATTCTGGATTTCAAATTTAATTATTTGTTTGAGTTTGAATTCGAATTTAATTATTTTAAACCTTAAAACATCAAATGCCCTTAACTTCTTCGTTTGAGCTTTGTTTTTAGCATATTATATATTGAAATAGATCTGCCACAAGTGTAATGGTACAACTTTCATGGCCAAATTCCAACTTTTATAAAATTTCCAATTTTTAACCCTACTTAATTTTAATTTAATTTACTTATTTAATTCTTACTAACTTTACGGAGTGTTACACCTTTGTTAGGCCTAGACTACCCTATGATTTTGGATTTCGATGGATTGCCAATTGAGATGTATATTTCATCCAAGCAGGTGGGAAGTAAGAACCTATATATTGCAAGCATCCGGATGTAAAATGTCAAAAAGGATAGAGCAAGTTCCCATAAGAAGGTGTGCATTAACTATCACAAGATGATAATCGGATTTTTCATACGTTCTTAATGAAGACAAGTTAAGAACGATTAGAAAAGAAAGAAAGTCCAAAAGAAATGACAAATAAGAGTCCATTTCTGAGTCCAACCCCGGATGAAAGAATTTAACAAAATGATTTTAAAGTTTCTTGAAATTTTTTGAATGGTTTTAAAAAGGAATTATCTAAAATAAAAGAACCATACCATTGAAAAGTTGTTGTTTTGAAAATGCAAGAAAATATGGAAGGTTTAAAGGGCTATTAGAGATTCCTAGTGAAGTTTAAAACTGGTTGGGTTGAAAGTTTTCAATTTAAAGGATTTTTGGTAAAGAGATTTTTTGTTTTTGAAATGAATGGAAAAGAGAGCGTATGTTTGGCTCGATGGTTTTTCCTATTTCTGTAAATTTAAAAATTGCTTTTCAAATTCTTTTTAAGGGATGGAAAAATGAAAATGGTACTTGATTTTAATGGGGTAAAGTGAATGGAAGGGTAGGAATGCCCAATAATGAGATAGAAAAAATATTTTTGTATAAGGTAATATGAAGTAAACAGATGAAATAGATTTATACATACCTCTTTTCATGTTAATGAAGAAAAGCCCAATGACTAAATTAGTAGGCGAACGCACTACAATAAGCCAATGAGGAAAACAATAAAAGAGAAAAAGAGCTATATAAGTAGAAGACATTTAGGTAGAAGAAATACAAATAGTAGTGGTAGTAGGAAATTCAAATGGAAATAGCATTAGGAATTTATATTAAAATAGGATTCGTAATCTAATTAGAAATAATATAAGAGAAAAACGGAAAACGAAAATAATATTAGAACCTTCGCTAAGGTTGAAAGCGGAAATAGTATGAGTAATAGGAAAAAATGGTTTGGTTTGATGGTTGAGTTTTTGAACGCAAATAAATGAGTTAAAAATCCTAATTTTAAAGAATAATCTCTGTCATAGAAAGTCCTTAAAAAGGAAAAGTTGGTTAGAATAAGAAACTTTTCATGGCCTCTTTTGGAAACCAAGCAATTTTTGAATTTAATAAAATGGTTCCTAAGTTTCTATTTTCAAAGATAGAAGTTTTGATTAAGTACTTCATGACTATGAAGTTTTAATTTTATAAAAAGTGGTAAAAACCAAACCAATTCTTGATATGGGGTGAATAGGGATGACTGCGTCGATAAGGCTGGGTAAAGGTCAAGGCTGTGAATAAAATAGTCACGAATGCTCGTAGGGAAGCAACTAGGAATCTCCATTGAATATAAGGAATATTGGTATGAACCTACAAATGTTTGATTAGACATATATGAAAGCAATAAGAAGAAACCTCAAAGGAATGGGAAATGGTATCAAAGTACACTTTTGCGAGTCCTAGAATATACTTGCATGAAAGATCAAGGATAAAAAAAGTAAATACCAAAGTTTGAGAATACTATCAACAGATTTTGATTGAAATAAGATAGTGGTATGATTGGAGAAGAGGGTAATGAGATAGCAAAGACACATAAAGGATGTTGGTTGGCTCAAGGTTAAAGAAGGCAAGATAGGTGATAGCAAAGTTATTCCACTAAGCTAATTTTTCTGATGAGTTATTCTAAATGTGCATAATTTATATTTCTTACCCACCATAGTGGGGGAATGCACACTTTATCGCATAATCGGATGTGATAATTGAAGTAATGGATGAATCTTATTTATTATAAGCCAAAGGGGTAAGTTAGCATGTCGGTTATAGTAGAATGACATACTAGAAATGTCCATCCTAATTTAGTAAGAAGTGATAGGGCCACAACATCATTAATACCAGCAATGTTGAAGGGCAGTTTCCAGCAATTTCTTCTTTTAGGATATTTGGGTTGTATTCACTAGTTGTCTCTTTTCGGGTATTAAAAAAAGGCTTATGATATGATATATATTCCAATTTTATTACTATATTGATTTTCTGGATGAGCTATGACCGCTATATATATTGGAAAATAGTATAAATAAGGAAATCTCATAAGGATACCTAACTAGCGATGAATGTAAATTGAGGCTGGAAGTTTATAAAATAATTTGGAAATTAAATTAGCAATTGAAAATAAAATGCTTTAATCCCAAAAACTTTAGAATTTTGTGAAAATACATTTTAACAAGCGAAGGACAGTGAATGTTTGTTGCGAAACCACATTTCATTATTCTTATTTCTTAAAAGCTAAAATTTATAAATATGCCTGAGTGTTATTTGTTGTTTTGAAATATAAGGAAAGATTTTCAAAATCTAAGATTAACTACGTAATACTAAGGTCAATCATATGCATTAACTCATTGATTGAACCCCGATTACGTTAAGATGTGGCTTCACTTGTTTTAAAAAATGAAAAGGCAAATTATTTTGAAAATTTGTGTTTAAATTCTTTTGAAAAAATTAATTTTCAAACTATTTTGCATGTTAGGTTGAAAGGAGAAAAGGATTTTTAATAGAAAATGAGAAAATTTCCAATTTTCAAGTGATTAGCGTAGAGAGTGCCGACGTGTTAGTGAATATGAATTTTACTTTTCAAAAAGGGTGACGGTATTCAAAACATAGAAAATAATATAGGAAAAGTTGTTTTAACTTTGAAATTTCTATTTCTATATCTTGTTGATAGTGAACAAAACGTGCATTTAAAATAATTCTGTTTTAAAATCCAAATATAAACCACCTTATGCAAATTGTATTTGGAAAAGTTAGAAAAGATTTGGGAGCAAAAGAGAAGGTTCCAAAGTACAATGCAATACGTATCGAAAAGAATGGTGGAAATGTAAAATTATCCATCTAAATTCATTTTCCGACGTAGGACTGCGAATTTAAGGAAACTAAATTTTTGAAATTTCGGATGTTGGAAACTATGTATTAGATATTGGATGGTAGGGAATGGATGCAAAATTGGTTGAATCATACTCATATTCGTAGGAGTGTGGAATTTGTTGTGTGAAAACAAGGATTTTTTATTTTTGAAAACTTGCATACATAAAGAACTGTCGATATATATAGATTGTTTGCATCATATTTTCAAATTTGTTTTAAAAGAATGCATTCATACAAGAGGCACCGATTTAGTATTATTCTGCAACATATCATATGTGTTATGATACACCATGCACTTGTACACGATTAGCTGCAAAATTAGTTATACACTAATTGGTTGGATAGTTTAGAGTGGTTGTGCTATGTTACATGATTCAATCCTTAAAGAATTTCGGGGACAAAATTCTTTTTAAGTAGGGGGAGAGGAGAATGTAACACCCCGAAAAATGAATAGTAGTTAATTAAAGAGAATTAATAAATAATTATTAATGCTTAAAAATAGAATTTGAGCAAACATTAGGATTTGGCCATAGAACTTACACAATTATGTTCGTGATGATTTTCAACTTCATATATAAATTTTTGCGATCAGAGTCAAAATGAAGTAGTCATAAGCGTTTGAAGTTTTTTGGATCAAAAATAATTAAAAAGGAATAAGGAAATAATTAATAATACACGTGTGGACCCTATTGATCGACATCAAGGCACGACTAATCGATCGCCGCCTACCACTAGTCGACCTAGGGCCGGCGCGCCCTGAACCTTGGCTAAACGGTCCGATTTAATAATAGTTAATAAAGTATAATCTAACAGATATAATTGATTTAAGTGCCTATAAATACAGGCCTAGCCCGTCACTTTTTTTCACATATTTTCTGAAAAGAACAGCGGAGCTCTACCATTTTCCCGTCTCCGCTATTTAAAAAAATTATAAAACTACTATATATATATGTATATATGTATATGTATATTGGAGAAGAGCAGAAAATAAAAGAGAAGAAGAGAAGGAGTGAATCAATTCTGCAAAAAAAGGTAAATTCTGTAATTATAAATCTATATTCCACTTAATTCAAGTCTCCTCCTAGATCTGTAATTATAATTGGTATGTATATATCTTGTTATACATATTTTTTGGATGGAAAGAAAAAAGGAATCAATTAAAGGAATAATTCAGATTTGGGAGATTCGGAAAGCTAGAGGATGGAAAATTATATAATTTATATATTACATTGAAATTTATATCGTTTAATTTAATTGATTGTTATGCTTTTTATTTAATTTTCGGCTTAAAATGGATGTATTCGATTAAAATCTTGCCTACATATTCAGTAAATTATGTAATTGTGATGGAATGGCATATGCGCCCTAATCTAGAAATTTTAGGAATTTAATCCCTTAAAATTTTAAAATATAACATCGATAAGATTGTGAAGTTTGTTCATATTTATGTATGTTTTAATTTATTGGGAGCCTTGGAAATATAATTAGTTTTATCTATTTCTGAGTAAATTTCCATAGGATGTCTAACTTCATAATTATGTATAAAAGTGCATCGTTCGGGATAATAATGAATATACCAAAATGAAAGAGATGTGTAAAGTATGGATGTCCTTCTCCATAGTTTGCATCGTACATTTCAATATAAAAAAATGATAATTCCTCGTAATTTCAAACGGAGCAAAAGTCTCACTTCTAGGTAGTATATGGAAAGTTATAATGATAATGAATTCCTTCTTGGGAAGAATAGCTCCAATACATTAAAATATGGAAATGAATCTTCTTTCTAAGAATGTATGTATAACTGTGCTTACTAATCAAATACACACACACGTAAGGTAAATAATAAAGCGTAACAAATAAATATGCATCGGTACTCGTATTAGTTATAATTAGGATGGTTAAATATTATTAACATAGTAAATCATAGGATTAGGAGGTTGCAATGAAAATGATGTAATAACTCCAACAATTATGAATAATGATTGTAATATTAATGGGCAATAAACGCGCAATTAATATGGAGTTATAGAAATCAAATGGGCAAATAAATGTGTTTAAGGGGATTAATTACAGAATTAAACATGACATTTATGGAGAAAATAGAATAGGCATAATAAGTTAGATTTGAAATGAATGAATGAATATCATTAGTAACTGTCCAATTTGAACAACAATAACCATTTATTATAGATAATTAACTGAAGGTAAATGAATAAGTGACATTTAAGTGGCATAAAAAGGAAATAATGAATATAGGAATAAGCGTATAAGATAGGAATAGGTTCGCAACGATTAAATAAATGAATGGTAATAAATAAATTAGAAGTTAATATAATTTCCATAATGGAAATTATATAGTCTCAACAATACATTTTGGACGAGCGTGAATTAGTGGGCCTAGCCCAATATTTAGGTTTAGGATAACTGGCTTGGTTTAGTCTGGATTAGAATGCGAGGTTAGTAGAGTTACACAACGGAAGTCTGCCCTTTACCTAAGGAGTAACAACAGTTGTGTATACGTACTACTGATGTGGGACAACTCCAATTATAGAACCCATAGGGAAAGGGTATACGTTCGCGCATAGGTGTGAGATAATATAATAAGCGTTCGTCTCGGATTTGAAGTATTAAATGACTCGGTACCTTTAGGAATATTAATGGGTTTACTTCGGGGGAAAGATATTAAATGGTCATCTGGTCTGCCTCCTCCTTATTCAAGAAGTCTTCAAAAATCTACGACAACAAATAATTGGGAAATGGGGCCTGCTTCATTTCACAAGAGGTATTTAGTAATTGGAGTGGGCATTTTCCTTGACTTATATTAGGTAACTCCAAACGGGTTTCAACTGTAAGGGTGATATACACATAAAAATGTATATTTCTACTCTCGTACTTAATCTTCTTCTATTAAAATAAAGGACATGTTATGGTATTTTTACATGTTTTAACCAAAATATAAAATTCAAATCATTATTCACTCATCAATATTTGGGCAAAATGGTGATTTTATGTGTATGCATTAATTTTGAGAAAATTTATTTGCACATTTTAATTTTATTTTTTAGGAAATTGAGTGCAAATTGGAAGAAGTTTCATGGATTCATGCATGTAAAAGTTTTGTAAGCCAAATAAAGGATGAAAAGAAAGAACTAATTCTTCATTGAGGAGCCCACATACCCACTTGCAAATGAGCCATATTTAAAAGAAAAGAACACGTTAGTGGGGATTAATTAATCATTAGTTATTACTTGAAGACTATAAAAATTAAAGGGTAGTTTTGGTAGCACTCTAAAATATATTAGGGTTTTGAACTTGTATAAATACCCGCTTATGTTTCATGAAAGAGATATTGATAGTTGTAGCCACAAAATTATAAATAAAAGCTCTTCTCTTCTTCAGTTTAATGGCTTCTTAGCTTTCTACTTTATGAAATTTTATGTCATGCTTTTCTTTTGTGTCATTTTATTTCATGCTTCTCTTTTATTTCATGCAAGTAGATTAGATCTCTTTTATGCAAAGTTAGTGTAGATTTATTTTTATGCAATTAATTAGCTCACTTTCTCTTTAATTAGCATTTCCTTTCTTTTTGTTAATGTTGAAATCCACTTTAGTTTAAATTAATTCAAGGATGAGAGGCTAAACCCCTTCAATTTAGGGGTAATGAAGCTCTCATAATTCATGTAAAATCAACAAAATGGTTTCATTATTATCTTTTTTGTGCTTAATGTAAATGTTGATGTAGATGGAAGTTTGATGTTTATAAATGAATTTGATAGCCTATGTTGTTAATCACAAATAGGCTATACTTAATGAAATATAGACTCGAGTTACATCTTCATCTAATTGTTTTATTTTGATAATGAAGTTAAAAGTAGAGTTAAAATTTGATGCTCTATGTTACTTGATCTAAGATGGTAAATAAATCATGCTTAAAAGAGATTTTATTTTTAACTTCATAATCATTTTCATGAGATTTAATAAGTAGGTTTGGTTGATGTATTAAAATATGATGGTTTATGTTGTTTCACAAATAGACTATATTTAAAATAAGTGCATTAACTAATTCTACTTGTGTTAAAAAGAGAGATTATAAATTTATTATGTGTCGATTTATATGAATGAAAATGGATTTATCTCTAAATTTCCTTTTAACCTAATTATTTTTATTCTAGTTTACTCTAGTTTTTTTTACAATTTTTGAGTTAAAAACATTTTCAAATATTTGGGATAATTTTATTGAGTAAGTTGAAATTCTTTTTTTTTGTGGTTCGACCCGTACTTACATACATACCACAATTGTACGTTGTGCACTTGCGGTATTTTATTACGATAAGATTCAGTGGTTTTCTAATTGATATAAATACATTTATGAATTAGGGGGTCGGCGGGCTAGGTCAGTGTTGTTGTTGGACTAGTATTTAGTAGTAGGGCCGACATATAGGCTTTGACACCAGTAATCTCGAACGGTCGTTAGCAAAGACTTTGGTCATGCCCTAACCGATTTCGCTTCCTACTAGTGTACAAACCGTATAGGATACTCAAAGACCTCAAAGTTTAATTGATTGTTTGTATGTCAGAGGTGGGCTAGTTAACCCTTAGGTAAGTCTTCAAGATGCGTTAGTAATTCAACAAATTAAATTATAAAGCCGTATCTAGGTGTCATCGGCCTTCCTAGTTATGGCCGGTTGACTAGCTATTACTTTACGGAGGGCCCGCTTTAGGATTGAGGTATAAATGGCCATTAGGTTTGCCTCCTCCCCATTTAAGAGGTATTAAGTACCCAAGATTTTCTTTTGGGTAGCACAACGTATGTGCATGTGTCTACGTGTATATGTGTGTATATATATATATATATATATATATATATATATATCGAAGAAGGTTGGATATATCGTACGTGCATATGGAAATAAATGGATAAGCCGTGAATAATAGACGTAATACTTAAATTGAAATCAATCGGCATAAACTAGTGTTATGGATAAAGTATGTAATTTTCCAGTCACCAGAACATTGTTATAACCCCCTCCTCATTACAGCCCACATAATAAATTTAGTGGGATGTATTACTAGAGCAATTGGGAATGGTAGATGGAGAGGTTTTCTCATTCATGCTCGACACTGTCATGGCAACTAAATATCCAAGGAATAATATTGATTCCAAGGTAGTAGCCTTAGTCGGTATATATGTTCTATTATATTTTTCTATTTCGCTGTAAGTTTATGTAGATAGCTCTTTGATATACGTATGTTTATTTCAGGTTACCAACACCAACGATCCATACCCGAGTGGACCTGGGTTTCAATTTAGTCGAAATTTAGGTCCATTCTAGTGTGGGTTACTACACTCTCCTAATGTTGGACAGTATATTACTCATAACAATTGGGGGCACCAAGGGTTATGTACTAATATTTATTGGATAAATATGGAATGACTCACTCGATAGTTTTATGTTGGTTAAGGTCAAACAGAAAATTTGATGTGACAAAATTACACAGCTCTCATGACTTGTGAATGCTATTAATCTTTAATATGGAAACTCTACTTTGATTATAGTTAAATCATGGCACGGCGTCCATCGAACGATTATAGTTGGATCAAGTGGAGGCATTGGAAGTGAAATACTAATCAAGAGAGGATTTTTCCCTAAGTTTTATGAAATTAGTATCGTGGTTAATTGAAGTCAACTCAAAGTCAAAATCTTTGACCAGGGCAGTTCAGTTAATAATAATTGTTATTATTAAACCAAGGACTTTGTGTTTGGACTATAGAATTGATTATGAATGATATTGGAATTTACCGATATTGGAATTGATTATAAATAATTGCCACTACTGGGTAACGCTTAATAAAGTAAAATTGGATTTTACCAATACCGAGTAAGCAATAAATTTGGTCATAATGTCACACCACCTACTAAGTGAAGTGTGAGCACTAATATTTGAATTGTTTGATATTAATCGCTGACCAAATTTACACCTAAGAGTCACAACCAAAACGTCAAATACTCCTATTACCACCCAATTTAATTAAATTATAATTGTTATAAATTAATTAATGTTTATGGAATATTAGTTATAAAATTTTATTTAATGTGTACTAAAAAATATTAAATAGTGTAAATATAATAGTTATATAAACACTAATTGATATATGATATCGATACGCGTTTAAGGATTTAAATGCAATAAATATTATTTGGCTTGAAGTGGTTTTAAGGCCCAAGAGGAGCTTATTGATTTTGGTTGGAACATGCATGGGTAGGCCAGCCATTTTGATGGCTAATGTGGGTTGGAATTTAAATTAAAAGACGAACTTTAGGTTATGGTGAAAGTTACTTTGATGGTCTGTTGTTATATAATAATGTTTATAAATTCATTGTTCCATATGTTGCTAGTCAGAAATATCACAAATTAGTGTATCGATGGATTGTCACATGATGATAGCTGTAAATATAAATGCATATATATATTAAAAAATTATTATTTTATGTGTATACTTGTATGATGCCCACGGCCAAAAATAAACAAATAATTTTTTTATAAAAATAATATTATTAAATGATTTTATGAATTGAATCTAACACAAAAGATAAAATCATAGAATAAATATATTTTAAATTTTATAAAAAAATTATTTATATCTAAAAAGCTTTCGGCAGCAATATATATAGTTTATTATTTACTTAATTAAAAATTAGTTAAAAAAACTAAATAAATGCATACACATTTATATATAATATAAAATTATATTATGTTTTATAAAATATACATTATATTTTCAAAAATGATTTTAATTTTTTTAAATTAACTATGTTTGGATTTTAATTAAATATATATATTTATTAATAAATTAATTAAAACCGAAAAGAAAATTAAAAAAAATCAGTTTTTTCATGGCCGAGAGCAGTAGCAATACACACACACACATATATATGTATATATTGCTATCTAAGATTTACTATCTAATGCCAAACATAGAATTTCGAGTCTCACATCTGCAACATCATGTATTGTTGATGATAACATTAGCAGTAGAAAGGACATACGTTTTGGTTGTGATGGTAGATAGTTTGACGTTGATTATCGTGGTAGATAGGATTCTTGAAGCAATTTGGAAATCATGTGCGTGCAGTTAAGAAGAAGAGTGGTCACGTGACTCAATGTGGGATGAACGGTTGCTACAAGCGGTTGAAGGAGAACGTGAACTATTATTTTGTATTGAAAAAACACATGATTGGCTAAACGTGGCAATAAGTGGTCCTAGCATATATCATCATTAATGTAACGAACCAGAATTTTCGACCCACGAAAATCGACACTAATATGTCCACTGTATTGCATGCCGAGCAATCGAATGCCGGGAAACTCGATCGTTAGGGGAAAAGAAAGGAGAAAGAAAGAAGTGAAAAAGAAAACTAATAGTACAAAATCTCAAAGCGGAACGAAAAATCTATAATATACACAAATCTTTGCACAAAGAAAAATGTAATATACATACAACAATCAGAGTATTCTGAGCTATTTCAGCCCGGACAGTTATCACATTCCGTCCTTACAATTGCTGATAAATATAACCAACAGACAAGACAACGGAATACAAAGAAATACGTAGATACATTTTGGACCTCCAGTTCGTCCCCTAAGCTCCAACGCATCCAAAGCAACTATGTAATATGAACGGTTTGACCCGAGCATTATAATAAAATAACACCCGAGTCAGTTTGGAAAACCAGCGTGAGAAAACCACCTAACTGGATTTTAAAGTTATAAAAACCTTTAAAATCAAAAGTATCTCATAAGACCACGCTGCACATAAACACAGATGGGTTTTTACCTTAAGATAACCAAACATTTTCTATAGAAATCCATTGATACTATAATAATGTTTGGGGGTCAAAGTAAAATATGAATATAGCTTAAATGCTTGCATCTCACATTTCAACATAGTTGGGTACAACTAAGTCCGTACGGCACTTATTGGAGTATGGATTCCATACAATGACTGGGCTACTGGGGTACCGTCCATCACGGTGCATCTCTAGATAAAATAACACCGATGACCTCGCCGGGATCCCCTGCCAACACAGAACCGGCCTACCACTTGACTAGTAGTACCGTATGATCACCCCTTAGTTAACGGGCCCCGAAACCTACAAATGACAGATAATATCGACTCTAGATAGGGATGATCATACCTTAATTGGGAGCAACCCACTTAGCCCTGCTGCGTCTCCCATGTTTTAGTCATTCCCAGTTGATGAGGCTTGATGCTATGTTTTACCTTTTATATAGCACTCTCCACTGGGAATGCTAACACTACCCTATAGGCAACAATGCAATGCAAGCATTCATCCATACAAGTTGTCCAGGAGATGGAAAAACTGAAGGCATACTCCTACAACATCTATTTTGGAATCACCCTCAGGATTAGTAGCAAGCAGCCCTTGTGTAACGACCCTGAATTTCACCACTTTGATTTGTGAATATTTAATTTAATTTAAATATTCAAATAATAGATTTTAGAATTAAAATAAAACTCTTTTAAATAATAACTAGAGATGGTGGATTAGTTTTCAAAATTTGTTGCAAAAGTAATTAGTTTGAAAAAAATTTGAAAATGTGACCGAAATTCATTTTTCGAATTTTCGACTATTCGTCGACTAAAAGTTATCGGGAAACTTTATGAACACTATTATGTACCCATATGCATAAATTTGCAAATGAGTTCGAGTTATGCTATATATAAGTATGATTAAGGATGTGACTTATTATGAAATAAAAATAATAAATATAAACACTAAGTACTTAAGCATTTAAGTCATTAGTACTTGAAACCTCCTTTTTACCCAACAAACACGTACATGCATGTACTTAAGCATGCATTGAAAAGATGTTAGGATGAAAGGAAAATATTTTCATTTCTTTATTTTTTTTCTTTTAAATCCTTTATACATACATACATACATACATAAATATATATATATACACTTATACTCACACTACTTCACATATACTATACACACACATACACACACCTACTCATCATATTTCAAAAGGAAAAAACTTTAGAGAAAAGAAAAAAAATATACTTCTTTAAAAAAACTCAGATCTTATAAAGCTTCTCAAGGTCAAAAATCTAAAGAAAATATTTAAGGAGCAATGTGGAAGGTTAGAATACTTATTTTGGTCTAAAAATCTTGTGTCATATTTCATTAACAAGTTATGAAATGAAATTTATGTTGAATCATGTTTGAATCTCATAAGTATACTGCTTGAAAACCATTGGGTGTTTATATGTATCCTCTTTATGCATGTATATATATACATGAA
Source organism: Allium fistulosum (assembly GCA_030737815.1). NCBI lineage: Eukaryota > Viridiplantae > Streptophyta > Magnoliopsida > Asparagales > Amaryllidaceae > Allium > Allium fistulosum. The sequence goes on along the minus strand of CM060905.1, from coordinate 197,956,564 downwards.
ATCATGATACCGTGAATATAAATCATCTCTCTACTTTAGGTAAACATGTCTTCTGGTCCTCCAAAATTCCACACCATCACATCTTTTCATTTTCAACCAAAACCACCAACTAGAAACTTGCCTATTATCGAGCCTAGTTTATTTTAAAATTGGTTTTGGAAATTTTTATTAAGTGTGTGGGGAGATAGGGGTTTATATCAGTCAGACGCTTGATTTTAGCCATAATTCGACCATGGTGGTTTTGAGAATGGATTGTACCAGTGAATCGATCATGGAAAGTCAGCATTTTTAAGGGTGGAGGCAGGTTTTATTGTGGAGTATCGAGTGTGGGATATCGATTTTTCTATTTTTGGGGAATAATTGTAAATCAGTCATTTGGTTCGATGGTAGGGTCAATGGCTGGTCGTGGAGCAACTAGAGGTGGTAGTGGAGCTACAGTAGCAAGCGCAGGGTTAGCGGCAGCCTGGAGTGGTGGGACAAAGGGGTTTTAGGGGTTGTTATGGGTGCTCGGTTTGGTGGAGGTCGTACGAATACATTAGAGCATCGAGTTGGGGCCGGTTGGTTCCAGAGGTGCATGTGTGAACGAGGAGCGAAGTGGTGGTGGTGGGGTGGTCGTAAGTCGTTAAGATGATCGAGAGTTGATGGTAATTGATCGTGTGCTGATGTGGGGAAGTGATTGCTTTTGATTCAACTGGTAATTTGGAGGAGTAGAGGATTAGAGCTTGAAGTGGTAGGTCGATTGTGATGGCCAGAGCGAGGCGAACAAGGAAGTGTCATTGCGGTAGGGTCTCGAGCAGAGCTGCTTGTGTGCATCTGCACACACGTGCACGAATGTGCACAGGAAGGAGGAGGAAGATGAGCATTTTTTAGTATGCTGCCTTATTTTCATGGATTTATTGCGTTGGGTTTGAGAAGGAGAATTATTCGGTTGAGTTGTTGTGGATTTGGGCCTTGGGCTATGGGGTTTTGCTAAATTTAAATTGGAAATTTGTTGTAATTAATAGTTTAAACTTCAATAAATCATAACGCGTCCATACAAAGTCCAATGAACCCTCGGTTTTTGACATTAGGCTCATAATAACAAGTACAACACTTCTTTATAAACTATTGGAAAGTTCAATGAAGTATAGTTTGAGGGTAAATTTATAGTCACCGAAATAATTGCGTTAATTTGTAATTATAATTCATCACTAACATCCTGATAGCGGAATAAAACATAGTTCCGCTAATTAAATCATATTGGATATTTGGTTTAGCATAATATATCCTCATTGTGCTATTTTATTAATTTGGACAATTATTTATATATCAGTTAACTTGGACATATAACGTGTTATCTGTCGATGTTAATTTTGCCATTTACTTACATAATTACTACTTATGTAAATATCAGCAATATAATCGGATTTATTGAATTGGATTTAATGGTAATTTGCTTAAATACCATTTCTAGCCGCCAAGCTTCTTCTTAATAATGTTTTAAAAGTTAATTAAAAATTTCTGATATTTAAGGGATAATTTAAGTTAAGTAACCGTTCAATTGTCATTTTGGAATTTACTAACGTTAAGTTAATTTTTATGTAAGTAAAAAAATTTAACAAATTATTATTTAATTAGTAATTGTTTCAAGTTAATTATTATTCAAAATTAATAATAGTTAAGCCAATTTCCATTTTAATAAATAATTGCATAAGTAATTAATCTCTTAAATTAATAATGTTTATCAATTAGTTGATTATTTTAAATAAGGTTATTTAAGATTAATTAATTATTATTAACAAGGTCTACCTTAATTAATTACTTTTTTAAAAGGTATTTTAAGTGGATTAAATTATTTAATTAGGGGGTTTAAACTTAATTGATCATTTTGTTAATCGTATTTAAAGTTAATTAACTACTATGTTAATAATGTTGGAAATTAATTAATTATTATATTAATAATGTTTTGAAATTAATTTATTATTTTATTAAGTGTGTTTTAAATTAATTAATCATTATAATAATAATGTTTTAAAGTTAATTTATTAGTATAATAATATTGTTTTAAGTTAATTAATATATTATTAATGATATTCTAAGGTTGATATTTTAAATAAGGATTAAGATAAGTAAATTAAAGAAGGATGTTTTTAAATAATAACTTGTTTATTTTAAAAGTGTTTTTAAATAATCGTTTGGTTTATTAAAGGAACTTTATTAAATGAGATTTATTAAAAGAGTTTATTTTAAATAAGGAATATTGATAAGGAAGTTCTATAAATGATCTTTGTAGATTTTGTAAAGAGTTTTGTAAATGGGTTTGGAATTTAAGTAAAAGAGATTTCATCAATGAAATATATTATGTATAATAAGGCTTAGTGGTTGCTATGGTAATTAAATCTATGAATTTGTTCTTGTTTGTTTATTTGATAGTTAAATAACCGACTATCAAATATGGACCAAAATATAACTTCGGAAATATCAAGGAGAAACACGTGAGTTATATGGCACAGTCATCTTCGATGATGTTGTAATGTGCGTATAAATCTCATTTCATTCTCTTAAGACAAATGATAGGGAGATCCGTCAACTTAAACGGTTAGGAGGTGATCCATGATCTTATGTATTGTCTGATTATTTCGGAAAAGACCGGTGTTGATTTTACCGAAGCTATCGAATGTTGTTTTAAAGAGACCAAGATCAAATAAGTATAAATTATCTGAAAACCACTTCGATCCAACTCAAGCGTTTCGAACACAAGACATCTTGAAGATGATTGAAGATGGAGCTTTTGAAGTACAATGGCTGATTGCTACTAATCCTGAGGGTGGTTCCAAATTGGATGTAGTGGAGGTAGTGCCTTCATTTTCGTTCAGACCTCGAATGCACTTGTATGGATGAATGCTCGCACTACATTGCTGTTTGGAGGGCAGTGTTAGCATTCCAAGATGGTTGCTATATATAAAGGTAATCGAAGCCTCAAGCCTCATCAACCGGGGAAATGACTAAAGTAGGGACATGCGGTAGGGCTATATGGGTTGCTCCCATTAGGGTATGATCATCCCAAGATCTAGTGTCAATATCTCTATGTATGCTTCGGGGCCCATTATGGTTGTTCGATCGCTACTAAAGGGTGATCATATTCGGCGCTATCCAGTAAAGGGTAGGGTCGGTCTTGAATAGCAGAAGTGCAATGTATTGTCGCCTCCCATACATTTTATCTAGAGGTGTACCGATTCATTGGGTAGACCCTTACCCTTTCATTGATGGAATCCATTCTCCAATAAGTTCCTTCGGACTTGATTATATACCTATTATGCTAGAATTTAATAATGTAACAATTTCGGCTATGATTAATATGTATTTGTATTCTAGACATTATCATAATATCACTGGATTTTCTATAAAAATGTTTTGGTTATCGTAAGGTAAAAACTCGTCCGTGTTTATATGCAGCGCGGTCTTACGAGATACCTTTGATGTTAAAAGATTTTACAAGTTAAAATAAACTAATTTGTTGTGATTTGAGTTTCTCACGCTAGTTTTACCAGACTGACCCGGGCGTTGTTTACCTAAAATGCTCGGGTTAGCCTAAGTATATTTTCCAGATTTAGCTGGACACTTTGGAGCTTTCAAGGGACGAGCTGGATTTTCCAGGATGTATTTGTGTATCTGATATTCTTTCACTGTTCTATTTTGTTTTGTTCTTGTATGTATTTATCAGCAATTGTAAGGACAGGTTGTTATAACTGTCCTGGATGATAATAGGTTAGTACACTCTGATGTTGTGTATAAATAAAGATGATTTCTTTTTGTAAAGAATCTTGCGTATATTATATATTGCTCGTCATGATGTGAGATTCTATTCTGTCTTTTCTTTCTTTTTACCCAAACAATCTGTCTTTCTAACACTCGAATGTTCGGCACGTGAATACCATGGATGTATTAGTATCGACTTTCGAGGGTCGAAAAGGGAGATAGTTACAGCATGGTATCAGAGCTTAGGTTGAGCGAACACCTAGGCTTTGGTGGGGTTGACTCATTTGAGATAGGGTAAGTGAGACCCTAGAATGAGTTTAAGTGTATATATTGAGTGTGTATTTGTTAGTGCTATAAAAAGGTTTTATATTGTGTTGATTTATCGATTGAGTAGTTTACAAATTCTGGTCGAGATGTGGGGCACCACGTTGTTGATAGGAGTTTTTATACACTTAAACTAGGCACATCAACATAGTATCGTTTTAAATTGGCAAATGAAATAATTTTACCTAGGAATATATTATATATATATATATAGATAATTTTCAAAATAAGGTATAGTTATTATTGATGTGTTGTTGTGTGGAGTTGATAATATTTAGTTATTATCATTTAAGATTTGTTTAGTCATGCTCGTCCAATTCTGAGCATTGACTATTATCTGATTTATTGGTAGTTTTCCTTTTTCCATCATAAGTTGGGTAGATAGAATTTGTGGAAACATTGAAACGAACACCTTCTGAATTAAGTTTCACAGTTTGACTATAAGACGTTCGATGATACGTTGGGCCAGAAGTATTGGATTTTAATAAAAGGGTGTTTATTCAAAATAAAGGAAACATATTTTAAAAATGAATATTTGAGGAAAGATTTTATATACAGTGATTTATAAATCAGAATTATAAAATATATTTTGAAAATAAGATGGACTTTCAAAGAATTTAACATCCTGGTGACTTCGATAAAGTTTTTAAAAGATTCTTGGAAAAGGGGTAATATTTTACTTAAAAATAATTTGAGGTATAAAAATTCTAAAAATAACTATTTGTAAGGAAAAATAATAGTATATTTGGAATAGAAATCTTCTTAACATATGGTTTATAAATAAAAATGGATTTAAACTGAGAAATTTAAAACTCAAAAGCCCGATGTTTGGAAATTGTTTTTCAAATTCTTAGAAAAAGTAATAATGGTATTATGTTGAAAATATTAATTAATAGAAATATTGATAAAAAGCACTAAACTCACTTTAGTCGCTAGAAAATAATTCCGATGATGACTGCAGCAAGATCGACGCTCATTTTCGAGTTTCTAAGTGAGGGATTGCTAACATAGAAGTTTTGTTTTGGTAAAACAAATTTGTTTTAGATTTTGAAAACTATGAATTGATATATAAAAGGGATATATGTATAATATATTTCAAAATGATTTAAAATAAAAACCGAGTGTTTAAAATACTTAAATTTTCAGTTAAGTAATATTATAGACTCATGTTGCTTAACTATTTGGTTAGTCTGGTTTGTGCATCTAGTTTTGATAGGTTATTTGATAAATTTCATGTACTAAAATGAAACGGAATTTTCGACGATTTGAACAGTCGAAACTTCCAAGTTAAATTGGAAAATTTTAACTAAGTGTTTTGTGTAAACATAAGAGATTAAGTTTTTATAACTTATAAATTTGAGAAGATAGTAAGTTAAAACAAATTCTAAATTTGTTGTACATTTAGGTTAAGTGAAAAAAATCTGGTTTGTGCATCTGGTTTTGATAGGTTATTTGATAATTTTAATGTACTAAAATGAAACAGAATTTTCGACGATTTGAACAGTCGAAACTTCCAAGTTAAATTGGAAAATTTTAACTAAGTGTTTTGTGTAAACATAAGAGATTAAGTTTTTATAACTTATAAATTTGAGAAGATAGTAAGTTAAAACAAATTCTAAATTTGTTGTACATTTAGGTTAAGTGAAACAAAATCTAAATTTTTTATATATACTCTTCGATTGTAGCAGAGTGTTATACAAATATAAACTTAAGTTTTAAAATAGGATATTTTGTATATATTCTTAGGGTATAGCGGAGCCCTGTATAAGTTAATAAAGTTAACTCATTTTATAAATGCGTTTTATCATTTTAGCATAGGAAAACCTTAGTAGAACTTAGTATCTTATTCTAAGGATTTTTTTTGATTGATTATAGAGGACTCCCATTGTCATTAGAGGAGCGTGTATGAAGGCTAGGAGGCTTTCCGAGCAGGGCATGGCTAGCTGGAACCTGGAGGATATTGACCATTCATCACTAGAGGAGGAGTTCGAGGAGGGGTTCAAGGAGGAGTTTAGGGAATAGGAAGAATTCGAGGATTGAGGAGGTTAGAAGAAGAAGTGGAACCCATTCCGGAGGAGGAGCCGGAATCAGAGAATGACGATGCAATCATTTGGGAAATGGGTGAGGTTATCGACGAGCCAATCGAAGAAGATAATCTAGATGCCTTGATTTTGGAGATGGATGTATGGTTCACGCCGGAGATGCTGATACCCAGGGATCCGGACCCAGAGATTATATGGATTCCCGATGACGATGGTGAGTCTATGGTATTAGAGGGACCCGAGGTGGATGACTCCGACGGGGAGAGCCCACTTTGATGAATCATCTTGGATGCTTGGAGCAGTTCTTTTGTTATAGTTGTGTGTATCCTGTTATGTTGTATTGATAGTTTTTGGATGTTATGTTGTAACTATAGTTGATGAAGCATCTTAGTAGATGCCCTTGTATATATGTAGTATTATCTTTATATTTTGTTATGTTGGGATAGTTAACCTCATTTAAAAAGTTATATTTTTTTACTTAGAAAATAGTTAGTAATTGATGGGTTGATGGTTTTGTTTAGTCTTGCTTTTACTGGGTTTAGTAGTGATAAAATTTTGGGGTCGAAATTCTTTTAAGGGGGGAGAATGTGACGACCCGGAATTTTGCCACTTTGATTTGCAAATATTTAATTTAAATATTCAAATAATAGATTTTAGAATTAAAATAAAACTCTTTTGAATAATAACTAGAGCTGGTAAATTAGTTTTCAAAATTTGTTGCAAAAGTAATTAGTTCGAAGAAAAATCGAAAATGTGGCCGAAATTCGTTTTTCGAATTTTCGACTTTTCGTCGGCTAAAAATTATCAGGAAACTTTGTGAACGCTATTGTGTACCCATATGCATAAATTTGCAAATGAGTTGGAGTTATGCTATATATAAGTATACTTAAGGATGTGACTTATTATGAAATAAAAATAATAAATATAAACACTAAGTACTTAAGCATTTAAGTCATTAGTACTTGAAACCTCCTTTTTACCCAACATACACTTACATGCATGTACTTAAGCATACTTTGAAAAGATGTTAGGATGAAAGGAAAATATTTTCATTTCTTTATTTTTTTTTCTTTTAAATCCTTTATATATACATATGTATATTTACTTATACTCACATTACTTCACATATACTATATATATACACCTACTCATCATATTTCAAAAGGAAAAATCTTTAGAGGAAAGAAGAAAACATACTTCTTTAAAATACCTTAGATCTTCTAAAGCTTCTCAAGATAAAAAATCTTAAGAAAAGATTCAAGGAGCAACGTGGAAGGTAAGAATACTTATTTTGGTTAAAAATCTTGTGTCATATTTCATTAACAAGTAATGAAATGAAATTTATGTTGAATCGTGTTTGAATCTCATATGTATACTGCTTGAAAACCTTTGGTTGTTTATATGTATGCTCTGTATGCATGTGTATATATATGAAATCAAGTTACTGTGAATATAAATCATCTCTCTGTTTTAGTTAAACATGTCTTCTAGTCGTCTAAAATTCCACACCATCGCATCTTTTCATCTTCAACCAAATCCACCAACTAGAAACTTGTCTATTATCAAGTCTAGTTTATTTTAAAATTGGTTTTGGAAATTTTTATCAAGTGTGTGGGGAGATAGGGGTTTATATCAGTCAGAAGCTTGATTTTAGCCATAATTCGACCATGGTGGTTTTGAGAATGGATTGTACCAATGAATCGATCATGGAAAGTCAGGATTTTTAAGAGTGGAGGCAGGTCTTATAGTAGAGTATCGAGTGTGGGATATCGATTTTTCTATTTTTAAGGGAAAATTGTAAATTGGTCGTTTGGGTCGATGGTAGGATCAATAGCTGGTCGTGGAGCAACTAGAGGTGGTAGTGGAGCTACAGTAGCAAGCGCAAGGTTAGCGGCGGCCTGGAGTGGTGGGACCAAGGGGTTTTAGGGTTTTTGGGGGTTGTTATGGGCGCTCGATTTGGTGGAGGTCATACAAATGCACCAGAGCATTGAGTTGGAGCCGGTTGGTTCCAGTGGTGCATGTGTGGACGAGGAGCGAAGTGATGGTGGTGGGGTGGTCGCAAGTCGTCGAGATGGTCGAGAGTTGATGGTAATTGATCGCGTGCTGATGTGGGGAAGTGGTTGCTTTCAATTCAACTGGTAATTTGGAAAAGTAGAGGGTCGGAGCTCGAAGTGGTTGGTCGATCGTAATGGCCAGAGCGAGGCGAACGAGGAGGCGTCGTTGCGGCAGGGTCTCAAGCAGAGCAGCTCGTATGCATGTGCACACGTGTGCACGAACGTGCACAGGAAGGAGGAGGAAATGAGCATTTTTGAGTGTGCTGCCTTGTTTTCTTAGATTTATTGCATTGGGTTTGAGAAGGAGAATTGTTCGGTTGAGTTGTTGTGGATTTGGGCCTTGGGCCGTGGGGTTTTGTAAAATTTAAATTGGAATTTTATTGTAGTTAATAGTTTAAACTTTAATAAATCATAACGCGTCCATACAAAGTCCAATTAACCCACAGTTCTCGACACTAGGCTCATAATAACAAGTACAACACTTCTTTACAAACTGTTGGAAATTTCAATGAAGTATAGTTTGAGGATAAATTTATAGTCATGGAAATAATGGCGTTAATTTGTTATTTTAATTGATCACTGACATCCTGATAGTGGAACAAAACACAGTTTTGCTAATTAAATCATATTGGACATTTGGTTTAGCAGAATAAATCCTCATTATGCTATTTTATTAATTTGAACAATTATTTATATGTCACTTAACTGGACATATAACGTGTTATCTGTCGATGTTAATTTTGCCATTTATTTACATAATTGTTGTTTATATAAATATCAGTAATATAATCTAAATTATTGAATTGGATTTAATGGTAGTTTGCATAGATATCGTTTATAGCCGCCAAGCTTCTTCTTAATAATGTTTTAAAAGTTAATTAAAAATTTCCGACATTTAAGGGATAATTTAAATTAAGTAAGCGTTCAGTTGCCATTTTGGAAGTTACTAATGTTAAGATAATTTTTATGAAAGTAACAAATGTTAAGTAATTATTATTTGATTAATAATTTTTTCTTGTTAATTATTATTCTAAATTAATAATAATTAAGCTAATTTCCTTTTTAATAAATAACAGTCTTAAGTAATTGATCTCCTAAATTAATAATGTTTATCAGTTAGTTAATTATTTTAAATATGGATATTTAAGGTTAATTAATTATTATTAACAAGGTTTACCTTAATTAATTACTTATTTAAAAAGTATTTTATGTGGATTAAATTATTTAATTAGGAGGTATAAACTTAATTGATTATTTTGTTAATCGTATTTAAAGTTAATTAACAACTATGTTAATAATGTCAGAAAATAATTAATTATTATATTAACAAAGTTTTGGAATTAATTTATTATTTTACTAAGTATGTTTTAAATTAATTAATCATTATAATAATAATGTTTTAAAGTTAATTTAGTTGTATAATAATATTGTTTTAAGTTAATTAATATATTATTAATGATATTCTAAGGTTGATATTCTAAATAAGGTTTAAGATAATTAAATTAAAGAAGGATGTTTTCAAATAATAACTTATTTATTTTAAAAATGTTTTTAAAATAATCGTTTGGTTTATCAAAGGAACTTTATTAAATGAGATTTATTAAAAGAGTTTGTTTTAAATAAGGAATATTGATAAGGAAGTTCTATAAATGATTTTTGGAGATTTTGTAAAGAGTTTTGTAAATGGGTTTGGAATTTAAGTAAATAAGATTTCATAAATGAAATAGATTATTTAAAATAAGGCTTAGCGGTTACTATAGGTAATTAAAACTATGAATTTATTGTTGTTCATTTATTTGATAGTTAAATAACCGACTATAAAATATGGACCAAAATATAACTCCAGAAATATCTAGGAGAAACACATGAGTTATATGGCACACTCATCTTCGATGATGTTATATTGTGCGTATAAATCTTGTTTCGTTCTCATATGAAAAATGATAGGGAGATCCATCCACTTCAACGGTTAGGGGGTGATCCCTGCTCCAATGTATTGTCTAATTATTTCCAAAAGAACCAGGGTTGAGTTTACCGGAACTATCGAATCTTGTTTTAAAGAGACCCGGATCGGATAATTATAAATTATCCGAAAACCACTATGATCCAACTCAAGCATTTTGAACTAAAGATATCTTGAAGATGATTGAAGATGGAGCTTTTGAAGTGCAAGGGCTACTTGCTACTATTCCTGAAGGTGATTCCAAATTGGATGTTGTGGAGGTAGTGCCTTCGGTTTCGTTCAAAGCCAGAACAAACTTGTATGGATGAATGCCGACATTGCTTGCTGTTTGGGCAGTGTTAGCATTCCAAGATGGTTGCTATATAAAAAGGTAATTTTAGCCTCAAGCCTCATTAACCAGGAAATGATTAAAGTAGGGACATGCGGCATGGCTGTGTGGGTCGCTGCTATTAGGATATGATCATCCCAAGATCTAGTGTCAATATCTCTATGTATGCTACGAGGCCCATTATGGTTGTTCGATCGCATCCAAAGGGTGATCATATTTGGCGCTATCCAGAAGGGGTAGGGTCGATCCTGAGTAGAAGAGGTGCAACATGTAGTGGCCTCACATACATTTTATCTAGAGGTGTATGGATTCAGTGGGTAGACCCTTACCCTTACAAAGTCGGAATCCATTCTCCAGTAAGTGCCTTCGGACTTGATTGTATACCTATTATGCTGGAATGTAACAATTTCGGCTATGATTAATATGTATTTGTGTTCTAGACATTATCATAATATCAGTGGATTTTCTATAAAAATGTTTTGGTTATCGTAAGGTAAAAACCCGTCTGTGTTTATTTGTGGTGTGGTCTTACGAGATACCTTTGATGTTAAAAGATTTTACAAGTTATAATAAATTAATTCCTTGTGATTTGAGTTTCTCACGCTGGTTTTACCAGACTGACCTGAGCGTTGTTTTCCTAAGATGCTCGGGTTAGCCCGAGCATATTTCAGCCCGAGCATATTTCAGCCCAAGCATATTTTCTAGATTTAGCTGGACACTTTGGAGCGTTCAGGAGAGGAGCTGGATTTTCTAGGATGTATTTGTGTATCTTATATTCTTCCGCTGTTCTGTTTTGTTTTGTTCTTGTCTGTATTTATCAGCAATTGTAAGGACATGATGTCATAACTGTTCAGGCTGATAATAAGTTAGTACACTATGATGTTGTGTATAAATAAAAATGATTTCTTTTTCTAAGGAATCTTGTGTATATTATATATTGCTCGTCACGATGTGAGATTTGATTTTGTCTTTTCTTTCTTTTTCCCAAATAATATGTCTTTTCGATACTCGGATGTTCGGCACGTGAATACCGTGGATGTATTAGTGTCGATTTTTTATGGTCGAAAAGGCAGATTGTTACACCTTGCACTTCAAAGAGCTCCGTCTTCGATTCAATCATCTTCAAGATGTCTTCACTTCGAAACGCTTGAGATGGATCGAAGTGGTTTTCGGATAATATATCTGATCTTGGTCTCTTCGAAACAACATTCGATAGTTTTCGGTAAACTCAACCCTTGTTCTTTAGGAAATAAACAGTCAAAGATAAGAGTGGAGATAACCTTTTAAACGTTAGTGGAATGATTTCCTTATCATTTGTCCTAAGAGAATGAAATGAGATTTATTCGCATAGTACAGCATCATCGGAGATGACTGTGCCATATAACTCACGTGTTTCTCCTATATATTTCCAAAATTATGTTTTGGGCCATATTCAATAGTCTGTTTTTTAACTATCCACAAACACACATCCAAATAAGGGATTTATTTCAATGGGAAAACCAACATTGGTTAAGCATATAAGCAATCACTAGCCTCTTAAATTAATCTTCTCATTAATTAAAATCACTTTGTAAATTTCTTGTATAAAAATACTTTTACAAAGATATACCTACAAATTTGTATATTTTCAATACTTGAAAAAATATCTATATCCTTATCTTATCGGTATAAGTATATTCACAAAACTGAGAAAGATATTCCCTTTATACAATTCTAAAATCATTTATAACTCCTTTTATAAATATCTAAAACCATTTAGAAAACTCTTTTTACCCTTTAACTGATCTTCCTTTAAGTTTCCAAACCATGTTATAAAACTCCTCTCATAAAACCCAAATCTGTTTATAAAACTCTATTTATAAATTTCGAAAACATTTATAAATAAATTCTAATCATTTTCTTTAATTATATAATAATTATTAATAATAATCATTATAAATAAATAATTATTATTAACTTCAAAAACATCTTAAAAATAATATTTAACAATTTCAAAACATTATTAATAAACAATAATGATTAATCTTTACCATTATTATAAATAATAATAATTCATTTCCAAACATTATTAATAAATCATTATTATTAATTTCAAACCATATTAATTATTTAAATAATTAACTTTTTAGAATATTAAAATATTGATAAATAACTTTAAAACAACATTAAATATAAATAAGTAATCTTTAAAACAATATTAAATATAAATAATCTTAAAACAATATTAATTATGAATAAATAACTTAGAAAAGACATATAAAAAGGTTGGAGTAAAATAGAAGTAAAATCCTTTAAAACAAAATATTTTCGAGACCCAATTTCAAATTTAAATTCATTTCTTGTCTCAATACTAACTCGAACCCAATGGCAATTTATAATATTTTTAAAATACTAATTTAAGGCCAATAGCTACCAAATGCTTAACCAATATCGATATTTATTTTCTATCACTACTGGGTTTAAGTGTTGAACATATAACAATGTTATAAACCATAGTACCAACAATCAGGTTTGATATCCAATAATTCATCTGATAGGAATATTATTGAAACTAAAATCAACAATAGTGAGGAATCCTGTTGGATCCCTCCAACCGTTCCCCTGCATCACAGCTCATATATACCAGCATGCATATATATGTATATGTGTAAACAAAATCAACGGTGGTGAGGAATCCCGTTGGATCCCTCCAACACGTCTCATTGCATCACAAACATTATATAATCATATATTATAGGTCATCTGCTACTAGGCAGGTATATATATAAAAGCTCATCTGCTCTAGAGACCAAAATAAATCCACACCAATTGATAAAACAATAAGTCATCCAAACATCCAATCAATAATTTTTTAACTATATAATAAACTGGTTAACCAAAAAGGTGAGTTTAACTCACCTAAATTCCAGTTGTCGCTTCCGCATTCTGGTTTTGTCTACATCGAACGACATTCGATTTAGTGCGAAATTCAACTAGCTCCAATTGTCACCAAATTAATTTAATATCGTACTTCATGTTAACACGATCCTAACGCGACTGACCATGTTCAATTCTGACGTAAAACGAACAAGTTATCGCTAATATAAGATTTACAATTTTAAAATATAATATAATTCCTTAATTACAATCCTTAGTTGATAATTACCCTTTGCTAATACAACCCTTAATCCTTAATCACCCCACTTAAATATCAGCCGCCCTAAATCAAATCCGATGCTGACTTTAACCTCACAACATCGTCGCCTCTGATCACCGCTTATCGCCGCACACCCCGAGGCGGTAGCCCCGGTGAGTGTCCGCCACCAGAGTCGCCCTCCCAAACCCCGCCGCCAATGAGAAAAGGCAAGAAAACTCGATGCCATTGAACACAAGATGGTCGCCGCCTCGTTGTGCCGCGACCCTATCCACTACCACCCATCAACTCGCCTTCCCCTCGCCGTTCTCTTCCTAGTTGAAGTCTAGAGCCAAAATGGCCTCTAGATGGCCCGACGATTGTGGGCCGTCGAATGATGGAGATGAATTGCACAAAATTGAGCGAACTATTCTCTAGTTCGGACGCGCATATATAAAAAGAGAAGGGTATGGGTTAAACGTAGGCAAGGTATGGACTTGAGTATGGGAGAAAAGTAGAGTATATATTGTTTTATTATAAAATATCTAGCTCGATGCACTCAAAAATCTCGAACTCCAAACGAGGCATGCCGCTTGGCATTCTATACTAAGTACCCTCATTCGAAAACCAATAGAACTAATTTCAAGACCTAATTCAATCATATACGGAAGATAGCTTTTAAACCGAATTATATTAATTTAAATCCCTTTAATTAATTCTACGCGTTTCGACCTCGCATGACCACACGATACGTCCAATCGCCACGAAATTCGACGGCATACAATAATTCACTATTACAGATCCAATGGCACTGGTTTCATCATAATCCAAGATATTGTCCCGGAAGGCTATTTTCACATGTTACTTAAAACGGTTATCATAAAACAAGTTTAACCGCTTTTAAATTCAAATTCAAAAGTTTATCATCTTCATTCTTATCCAAATAGAATTTAAATCAACTTCCGAAATCATTTTCATTCGCATAAAATTCAAGATTTAATTATTTAAACAATAAATATTTAAATAACCATTATATTTGAAATTCAAGTTATTTAACTTATAAAATTAACTTTTCAATATTTAAAAGCAATTAAATATTCCAAATTTGAATGACCGAAATTCTGGATCGTTACAATTAACGGGCTATGAAAAGTGTTATAATAGGCTTAAGAAAAGCCATTTAGAGAACGTACGATAGGGTTATTATGCATGTACCAGGTAATGATTAGGTTCGGGCTGAAGATCAAATTAGTACTATGATATTTGAGATGTAATATTATATAGTGTGTATTTTATTGGGCTAGATTAGGTTTTAATAATGGGCTTGATTGGTGGATAAGAGGAGTTCGTGATTGTAAGTGTGGAGTATCTATGTTTGCTGCATTGTATTATGTTTGTACTATATTGTTAGTTATTAATATATGAATCCATTTTCCTGTGTGTGTATATATATATCTATGTGTGTGTGTAAACACATACACACATATACATATATAGACATATTTATAACTAGTTATATGTTTATATGTAATATATATTTAAATTAAGTAAAAAAAATTATAAAAAAAATTTCAGTATGTGTTTCATATTATGAATATTCTAAATTATTTTACAAACTAATATTTAAAATAATTTTATAATATAATTATATATATATATATTTAGGTATTAATCACAACAGAAAACTCAAAGGAATAAATTGGTACAGGAATTGTTTTGAGATTGATACCTCTAACAGCTTTGATTGTTTAAAGGATCTAGATGATACAGGAGAAAAGTATGATGTTTCACGAGTATTTTTGAACAATGGTGGGGTCTTGGATGGATGTAAGAAGGTTAAAGTGAAGGGTTGTGTAGTTGTTGATAATCTTGTTGAGGAGTCTATTTTAGATTACGGTTATGGTGTGGTTGAAGGTGCAGTGGATAGAATTGTTAGTTTGTCTAGGGGTGCTATGGAAAAAACCGATCAAGGTGATGTTGATATTCAGTTTTTTGATGGGTTTAAGGAACATGGGGATATTGGATATAACAGAGACTATGTATACATAGATATCACAAATGTTAAAGACATGGATGAGGTAGAATTTAGCTGTATGGATAGGGATTTTACTGTTGAGGCTGGCAAAGATATAAGAAATTTAGAGGAAGCGAATAATAACCAAATTATCCTATTTATTGATTTGAAAAAATGGTTGGATAATATCATTTCTTGGGCTAGAGATTCTATCTCATCTTGTTCAAGTAACTTTTATGGCATTAATGAATTGAAGTTGTAATGACCCATATTTTTCGATAATTAAAAATATTAAATTAAATAAGATTTTGAAATTTAATATTGTGAGAAATTAAAATTTTATGATTTATTAATGTGAAAATCATTAGAATATGATTTAATAATGTTGTTGGATGTTATTGACAACCATTTTTAGGTAATTTCAATCAATTGAAATAATTGTAAAGTTAATTGGGTTATAATTGTAAATGAGAAATTAAATTGGTAATTAATGGAATTAATGAAATTGAAATATTGCATTAATATGAGTTAGAATGATAATTGTAGAAAATGAATGTAAATAAATGTAAGCCAATGTTAATTATATCCATAAGGTGATAGTTGATATAATAATAAGAGTGGAAATCAAAATAAAAGAATTTATTTGGATTTAAAATATAATTAACTAGGATTTTGTAACAGTGTAATGGAACGTCGAATTTAATGAAATATTTTAGTAGTGAATTTAACACAGAAAAATTATTTTGATAGATTATTAATTTCTAGGTAATCTAGAATGATGAAATTGTTAACTATTAAATTTGAATTTAAAAGTGATTAAACCCATTTATTAATAATTTATTTAATTAACGTGAAAATTAGCCATTTTGGCCACTGTCTCGGATTTCGACGAAACCAGTTTCATCGGGTCCGTAACAGTGAATTATTGTAGGATTTCAAGTTTCGTAGTGATCAGACATGTCGTTTGATCGTGCGAGCTCGAAACGCGTAGAAATCAATTAAAAGAATTTAAAAGAATATAATTTGATTTTGAAAGCTAACTTCTATATACAATGGAATTTGGGTTTGAAACAAGTTCCATTGAGTTTAAAAATATCGAAAATATCTATTTTTGATATATTGGATGACCTACTTTTGTTTCGGAAACGGAACGGGCTTTCCGGGTCGTGTTATCGGTTCGAACCAATTCGATATGTCCATTCTTTCTTGTCTGCCTTTGCCTATATATAAGCTGTTATAAATCCTAGTTGTTTCTCATTTCTGATTTCTATACGTGCTGCTTATCTCCATCTGCTCCTTCCTTCCTTCCCAATAGCAGAAACCCTAATTCCCAAATTCAATTTCAAATCAAATTCAAATCGAAAATTTTAAACTCCTCAAATCATAGCAAATTATATATCGTTGGAAAGCTCTCGATGAGCGCAATCTACTGCTGCTATTTGTTTTTTCGATTCGAGACACCGTTCGGCCAGAAATTGGCGATCTTTCTCAGCCGTCCATTTCTAGGGTTTTTGATCCAACGGTGGATCGTCGACCGTTTGACGATCGGGAAGCGGCGTTTGGAAGAAGGAGTCGAGCAGGTCACAGATCTAGTGGTTGTTTGTCTCAGCGAGGCCGTGGTAGGGATTTTGGAAGAAGGAGTCGAATGCTGGAGGCTGAGATAGGCTCGAGCTCCTGTAGCGGTGCTAGGGATTTTGGAGAGAGGTGACGTGTATTTTTATTTTTTTATTTTTTTTATTTTGTAATGTAAATCGTATAACTTCAAACATCAATAACTTTTCCATACGAGCTCGGATTCACGCGCGGTTTACTTCGTTGCGATCGTATCGAAATTTCGGACGACATTAAACAAGTTTTGTCAAATTCTAAGACTGTTAGAATTTCGAGCTTTATTTGGATTTTAAATCGACGATAAACCAAAGGTGAGTGTTTTAACCCACTCACAACTACTAAATCATCTTATGTAGTTAAATTAAATTTAGGATGTGACTAGAAATTGGTTGATTGCTGTTTGGTATATTTGAATTTTCATTCGAGTTTAATTTGAATTTATATTGAATTTAATTGTCATTTAATTTAATATTGAATTTAAACTGTTAATTGAATACCTGATAATGATAACCAATTAATTGTTGTGATTTATTGGTTGATTTGAATGATGATTGTGATGGATGCTTAATTGTTGACATTTTGGATGATTCGATGTTATGTTTATTTTATATGTTGTTATCACACAGCAAGTTCCCTTAGTTATTATTAGGAAAATCTCTATGGGTTGAAATGATACATACCCGAATGATCTTATAGATTAGGGAAAAATCGTTATGGGTTGAAATAAAAAACTTGAGCAATTTTATGGATTTTGAATTTTTCTCGGGATTGCGGGTTTAAATGATATATACCCGTAAATTTAAATTTATTGCGGGCTGAAATGATATATATCTGTATCACTTGACCATAGGGTAGAAAATTATATACGGACACCGGATTGGTTAAATTAAATGATTTTAAATCCTTAATTTTTGAATCAAGTTAAATGATATTTTGAAATAAGATTAGATTTATATGAACTGAATTATTTTCAAAATCCAAGCTTTAAAATGTTGAAATTGAAATTGGTTTAAATGAATTGTCTAAAGAATTTAAACTGAAATCTTAAAGTTGAATTTTGAAATATAAATGAAAATTTATCAAAATTGAGTTATTGTAAATGTTTGAATATTTAAACTTCGAAACTTATTGAATTGTAAGTGGTTTAAATTTGTAGTTCAAACATGGATTTGAAATCAATATAAATTGAAATGGTTTTTAATGAGAATTTGAATTGAAACTTATAGTCTTTTGAATTGAAATCGTTGAACTGAGATTGATTTAAATTGAATTTTGGAACTAAAGTTGATTTGAATTGATTTGCGCAAT
Source organism: Allium fistulosum (assembly GCA_030737815.1). Classification (NCBI taxonomy): domain Eukaryota; kingdom Viridiplantae; phylum Streptophyta; class Magnoliopsida; order Asparagales; family Amaryllidaceae; genus Allium; species Allium fistulosum. The sequence goes on along the minus strand of CM060905.1, from coordinate 197,938,070 downwards.
TTGAAGAAACAATTCTAATTTGAAACTATTTTCGATATAAACTCTTTTAATATACAAACTCTTTTAGCATATAAACTATTTTTCTCATATAAACCATTTTATTATATTAATAATTTTTCATACATTAACTATTTTTAATATATAACCTATTTTACTATATAACCTATTTTAATATAAACTATTTTAATATATAACCTATTCTAGTATATAAACTATTTTAATCTATAACCTATTTTTAAAATATAAACTATTTTAATATATATTATTTTAAATTATAAACAACTTTTAATATATATATATATATATATAATTTTTTTAATATCTATACTATTTTTAATGTATAACTATTCTAATATATAAACTACTTTCAATATTCAAACTGTTTAAAGTTGGAACTGTTATGATTTAGATTTAATTTGATTTAAATTCGGATATTTGATATGATGGTTTAACCTATTTTGTGGTAATGATTTCGAAAGTGAATATGATTTCGAAAGTGAGATGATTGTGAAGTGAATATGATTTCGAAAGTGATATGATTTTAAAGTGAATATGATATTTTGATATCAATTATGAATCGGTTTTGGAAATGTAACAGAACCAACCGGTGTGAAATAAGCGTTGGGTTGTTAAAGAGACCGGGATCAGATATTGTCATACTCTCTGCCAATACCGAAAACCACTTTAATAACTATGCACGTGGTGGAGAATCCAAAATGAAGTAGGAATGTTTGACAAAAGCTACTGGAATGAAGTAAGAGAACGATGATGGATAGCCTTGACTTTCGGGTCATAAATAAAATGACTAAAACAGGAGCTATATCGAGCCAAGTGGGGTCGCTCCCCCTATCAGGCACATTTCTTCAATACCATATTTATTACTTTGTGATTGATTTGGTGTCCACCCCTCGATTTGATTATGGCAGTGTGTTCCGAGGTGGGCGGTAGTAGCTGCTATGCATTACCACCAGTCCGGGAGTGCGAAACGGTAGAATCCTGCCCTGGGCATTGCCTCACGTGCCTTGTCATATTTATCCTGATCGCGTCCACTATGAGTTTGGTTTGTGTCGTACACTATGGAGTGCCCTTTGATAGCCCTCCATTTTACGGAGGAATTACGGTACTGTATAGACTACGGCATTTATATAAAAATGTGTTAAGGGGGATATGGGTAACGCCTTAACGCTATTTTAATACTTTACTTTACTGTAGACATATTATAATAGCGTATTGTACTATGTATGTAGATAGTTTAACAGATCCTTAGAAGATGGAATCCCGAACATCTCTAAAGTTATTGCATGCACGTTAGACACTGGGTAGGAGATGTAAAACCCCGTAAACATCTCTGAAGCCATTACACTCATATTTATTTATTATTGATTTAACTTATATAAGATCTTTTAGTTCTGACTCGAGTGTTTTGTCTTTCATTATGCTCGGGTCAGCCTGAGCTTTTCAGTGTTGAAGACCTTATTTCTGGAGGACGAAGACGAAGATTTAGTATAGTATTACTATTTATTATTTTTATTCCACTACATCATGTTGTTCCGCTGCATTATTTATTTATTCCTGCAATATGTATAACTCTGATATGTATTGTAAAAGTATAATCATATATTATTTTTAAAACAGCTTCATGAACTGTTTATTTGATTATTATATTTTGTCATTCCGCTATGAGATTTTGTGTTTTGTTTTAATCCTTTTCTCTTCTTTTTCTTATTTACCCCATAACAATCCTCTCTTTGAATGGTTTGAATTCAACATGTGTGGTTATTGTCGATTTAAACCATCCAAAAAGGTGGGTCGTTACAGAATTCTATTGAGGGTGCTGCTGTTTCGAGTTCTGGTTGTACTTATACACATTCGAGGGATAGTATCAGGAACAATAAAAGGGTGAAAAGGTCTATTTCTAAGAGCAGTCCAGTTTCTTATTCTTGTTCGCTCGAGCCAAAAAAAATTAGAAGAAGTGCGCATCTTGGTAAAGTGGATTTTAGAGCTACCAATAGCTCTAGCTCAGGTATGAATTTTCCTATGGGTAGTACTTATTGTGCTTGTGCTTTAAATAATTTGTCTACTAATAAAATGCATTTCCTCGCTAATAATTCAGGTTTAATTTTTGATGATAGTTAGCTAGATATTGAATATATTAAAAATAAAGAATTAGAATGGGTTAGATCGCAAGATAAATGAAATTGATTAGTTGGAATATTAGAGGATGCATGATTTAGGGAAGTGTAGAAAAGTTAAATCTGTGTTCGAAGATAATAATATTGATATAGTTCTACTTCAAGAAACTAAAATAGAGATTCCCGATTATCGTATTTTTAAAAGCCTAGGGGGTCATTTTTTTTATCATTGGGCTTATCTTCCTACTGGAGGTAGTGTAGGAGGACTTATGATAGGTTGGAAAGATAATTGCGTTAGACTTTTACAATCTATAATTAAAGAACATTTGATGCATTTAATATTTACTGACATTAACGATGACTCTATCCTTAATATTTCTAATGTGTATGGGCCTAACTCAAAAATAGGTCGTAGGGTGCTATGGACTGAGTGTTTCAATTTTAGAACATTGGCTCCTGGTCCATGGATTATATGAGGAGATTTCAATGTAACTAGATTTTTAGGTGAAAGATCCCCCAGGGAAGGTGATTTAGAGGCTATGGAAGAATTTGTTAGTTTTATTATTAATTGTAATCTAATTGAAATTAAATTAAGTAATAGACAATTTACTTGGTCGAATAATAGAGAAATTCCTTCCATGGAATTGCTAGACAAGTTTTTTATTAGCGATGAAATTGAGGACAAATTTCCTTCTTGTAAGGTTGTAGGGCTCCCATATTTTTTTTGGATCATTGTCCAATTGTCTTATTCTGTTCCACTGTGAATTTTGGTAATAAAAATTTTAGATTTGAAAAAATGTGGTTATTGGAAAATAACTTTAAAGACTTAGTGGTAAATAAATGGCTTTCTATGAATAATTATAATATCAAATTCCCATGTAATATTGCTAAAGTTTGGGTTAGAAAACTTAGAGATTTAATATTTTCTCTCAAAAAATGGAATAAAGAAGTTTTTGGTAACATTAGAATCAAAAAGGAAAAACTAATGAATGATATTCTTAAATTAAATAAAATTGAAGAAATGAGAAATTTAAATATTTCAAAAAAAAATGTTCTTTATAATTTTAAAGGAGAATTAAATAAAATTATTGTTCAAGAAGAAATAATGTGGAAGCAAAGGTCTAGAATTCAATGGATGGATGAAGGAGGTATGAAAACTAGATTTTTTTCGTAAAACAACTAATGGTAGAAAACGTAGTAATTCCATTCTTATTAATGATGTAGAGATTTTTGATCAAGTATAACATAATAAGGAATTTACTAATTATTATAGAAATATTTTTAGTACAACAAATAGGCATAGGATTAAAGCTAACTGGGATATGCTTTACAATGATGACTCTAAGGTTGACTTAGTAGGCTTAGCGGTCCTTTTAATGAGAAGGAAATTATAAAGGCTATAAAAGATATGCCTAATGATAAAGCTCTTGGGCCGGATGGTTTTTCTATTTTGTTTTACGAGAATTTTTAGAATGTACTTAAAGATGATATAATTAAAATGTTTAATGAATTTTATATAGGTTCCTTACAGTTAGGGAGATTTATTTACGCAAATGTAATTTTATTACATAAAAAATTAGGTGCTAATCAATTAAAAGATTTTCGACCTATTTCTTTATTAAATAGTTCTTTTAAAATTATATCTAAAGTTCTAGCTAACAGATTAAATACTAAAATGAATGCATTAATAGACAACACTCAAACTGCCTTCATAAAGGGTAGGAATATCATAGATGGTATAATAGTAGTCCAAGAATATATTAATTACTATTGCAAAAACAATATTACTTGTTCTCTTTTAAAAATGGATTTTGCTAATGCATTTGATTCTACTGATTGGGTTTTTCTTAAAGAGGTATTAATAGCTCGGGGATTTAGTACTATGTGGATTAGTTGGATTATGTCATTGCTTTCTACGGGTAACTCTAGTATTATGGTTAATGGAATACTAGAAGATAAAATTTAGTCTAGACGTGGTCTCAGGCAAGAGGATCCTCTTTCGCCATTATTATTTAATCTAGCTGCTGATGTTTTTTCTAGAATCATTAAGTTAGCTACCAATAATAGATTATTAGATTGTATTGATAATGAGATTACTAGCAATGGTCTTTCTGTTTTATAATTTGCATATGATACCATGATTTTCACATCTCATTTACCTAAACATATTATTGCACTTAAATTTATTTTATATAGTTTTGAACTTCTTTCGGGTTTAAAGATCAATTTTGACAAAAGTTCAGTTTTAGTATTAAATGATATAGATAATTTAGAAAATCAAATCGCACTCACTTTCCTAATTGTCCTTATTAATTCGGTTTTATCTGCATTACCCATTTATTGGATGTCGTTTTATCGCTTTCCTAATTGGGTAATAGATAAAATTAATAAATTGAGAAAAGACTTTTTATGGAGTGGTGATAATTTAAATAGTAACACTAAATGTCTTGCAAACTGGGAAATGGTTTATAAATCTAAGAATGAAAGAGGTCTAGGGATTATAAATTTGCATAACTTAAATATTTCTCTTTTAGTAAAATGGTTTTGGAAATTTAGGGATAATAATGAAACTTCTTGATAGAAAGAATTAATATCGAACCAATGATATGGATGTACTTTTAATTTGTCTCACTTGTGTATAAGTAGCACAAATAATATATCTCATTTTTGGAAATCAGAAATTTTAAATTTTAACATATATAAACTAGGAATTAATAATATTGTACATTCTGGTAATAATACCTCGTTTTGGCATGATTGTTGGTTATCGAATATTCCTCTTATAGTGGAATTTGATGAATTATATGAAATCTGTAATTTTAAATATGTTCTAATTTCCGATATTTATAGCCGGAGTTAAATTTTCCTTGGGAATTTAATTTTAATCGTACGTTAACTGGAAATACTTTTGTTCAATTTGCACTATTGCGTGCTAAACTAGAATTTTATAATATTGATAATGATAAAGATATTATAACCTGGTGTTGGGATAGTAGTAAAAAATACACATCTAATTCTTTTTACAAATTTATTTATTATTCCGGAATTAAATGAATATATTTAAATACATTTGGAAAGCTAATGCTCCACCTAAAGCCAAGGTGCATATGTGGTTAATTTTACATAAAAAGTTGAATACTATTGAAATGTTAAAAAAGAAAAATATTTTTAATGATAAAAAATGTTATTTTTGTAATAATGAAAAGGTGGATATTTTGCATTTATATTTTAAATGTAATAACACTGAATCTACTCTTGCAAAAACTTTAAATCTATTCAATTTTAATATAAGTTTTACTTTTATTACTAGTGATTTATATTGGAATAATATTATATTTCTTTACATGGGTTTGAATAGATTTTTACTAGACACTATTTTCACCATTATTTATTGGTATATTTGGTTTGATAGAAATCAACGTATTTTTAATAATTCTAATTTAAGTTTGGATCAAGTAATATATGTTATTTCTATATTTAGTTTAAATTGGATTTCAAATCCTAGTTATAAATTAAATAAATATATAAATTTTAAGAAGTTTCTTAGAAGAAACAAATTCGTATAGATTCTTTTAGGAAATCTATTTTTTCTAATAGTAATAACAATATAAGTCTAAATTTAGATTACTTAGATATTCAATCTAGGAATTCTTTTAACATTTTGCCTTTATTAGAATATTAATTTTGTATAATTTGTTATACACTATTTATTTTTAGTGCCACGTTTATTATATTCTCTAATGCATGTATATTTTATCTTTTAAACATCATACTTTGTAGATTTTTTTTTGAATGAATTTCAAACTTTATTGATTATAATGTAACATTATAACAAACAAAAGGGTATAACCTATACAATAAAACTAGGCCCAACAACAGCCCGCAAAAGCAAAGAAAACAGTTGACTCAAACAATCCCCCCTAAAACATCGGATTGACCTACTTCTTAGATATTCATGGCGGCTCAAAGGTGCGACGAGCAGTAGAAACTTCTCCTCCATCCTAAGTGCTGTCTCTATCGGTGCTAGCGGGCTCTCCAGCTCTTGCGTCTTCTTCTCCTCCTCTGTCAGTCATGTACCTTGAAGATGTTACGGCGGTGGGTAAGTCAAGGGTTGTTGAACAGGTATGGTTACGGGTTTGGGGTTGGTTTTCTCTTTTACGAATAGGTATATCCCATCTTTCCATAATTTCGTCTATGTAGTACGTTCCAGTGCTATCATGTTTAGATCTAATACAGATCAAATCTTTGACTTGCTTTTTGATATTCCGACAAACTGCAAATTTGTCATTCAATTCATTATTGAAAATTTTAACATTTCTGCATCTCCATATAAACCATATCGAAGAAGATAACACAGCAGTTATGACATCTTTGATAATTCCATTGGATTTATGATTTAGGGAAATGTATTGTATAGCACCAGTAAGAGTTGGGATGGTATGAATTGGTACAATAGGGTCTCCAATCATTGTTCTATTCCATTTCCAAACATAGGTAGAAAACTCACACTCAAAGAATAAGTGTTTAGTAGTCTCCGAATATTTATTGCATAGAACACATAAATCATCTGAAGTGATGCCTTGAATGCAAAGTTTATCTTTAGTAGGCAAGTAGTTGTGAAAAGCTCGATAAAGACAGACATTCATTTTTGGCAAAGAAATGTTATTTCAAATAATGTGATGGACATTGCAGGTTTGTTGAGGGATTCTGATATTATTCCAGACATCTTGGAAATGAAATATCCCTTTTTTGTTAACAGTACAACACCAAAAGTCAGCTGTCCTATTGCTATGAACTTTAATTTGCTTTATTTCATCACTAATATTCCTTAAGTAGGAAATATTGTCAGGTCTCCAAGTTTGATTAATCAGAATCATCTCCACCTTTTGGCTGTGGCCTCTAGTATATGATAATGTGTCATGTCCTAATTTTTCTAATAACGTTGAGCCATTGACCCATGGTGCAAACCATAAGCTAGTAGATTTACCATCCACTATTTTCCTGTCTATCAATCTCTGCGCATTTTTCCTGTGATAAAGCATCTTATTCCAAGTGCATGAATGATTGTTATTCACATTTGATTCCCATAGAGTCTCATTGTGTGCATACTTGTTGTTTAACCACTTTGCACTGAAAGAAGAGTTGTTAAGGGTATCCCATATCCTTTTGATGCAATAAGTAGTGTTGATGTCTGAAAGTTTTTTAAGACTCATACCACCCTCAGATTTCAGATTTGTAATAGTATCCCAAGGTATTTTACTTTTCTTCCCCTTCCAAATGAAATTTTTGCAGATTTGATTAATTTTGCGGATGGTCAAACTAGGCAACATAAAGCATTGCATCCAAAAACTAACCATTGGGTATACTACAGATTTAATTAGCTCTACTCTGCCTGGTAAAGTAAGAAATTTGCTTTCCCAACCCTTCACCTTATTAAGTATTTTATCTAGCAGCTGTTTGCAATTTCCTTGTTTGATATATGTGACAGATAATGGCAGACCCAAGTATCTAACTGGTAATAAACCCTCAGTGATGCCAAGTATGTTTAGAATTTGCTCCTTATTGTTGCAATGTTTATTAAAAAAGACTTGGGCTTTCATGCTGTTCATTTCTAACCCTGTGGCATGTTTCAGTTTTCTAAAATAGTTCCTCACTGACTTGGCTCGTTGTTCAGTAGCTTGAACAAATACTAAGAGGTCGTCAGCATATAATAAGTGGGTAATACTTGGGTTATTTTTGACAGTGGGCTCTATTTTGCCATTATTTTCTTTCAGATCCATGAGAATAGTGAAATATTCCATACAAATTGTAAATAAATATGAGGATAGAGGGTTACCTTGTCTTAAACCATTAGAGCTTTTGAAATAACCTTTATGATATCCATTAATAGCAATAGAAAAACTTGGTGATGAGATAAGCTCTTCTATTATTTTTGTCCATTTGAAAGGAAAATCCATAGCTCTCATCATGTGAATGATAAATTCCCTGTTAACCGAATCATATGCCTTCCTGAGATCCACTTTGATGCACATTTTATTGCTGCCAATTTTGTTGAAGTTTCTAATGTGTTCATGAGCAATAATAATACCATCATTTATGTGTCTGCCCGGTAGAAAAGCTGTTTGATTTTCTGAAATCAGTTCCCCAAGCACATATTTCATTCTTTCACACAAAGTTTTAGAAATGATCTTGAATAGCATATTACAACATGCTATGGGTCTGAAGTCTACCATAGATTCAGGTTTAGGAACCTTAGGGATGAGAGAAATAATTGTGTGATTTATTTCTCTAACAATTCTGCCATTATCGAAGGAAGATTGTACTGCATTGACAATTGAATTTTTTAAATCCTCCCAGTGCATTTTGTAAAATTTAGAGTTAAACCCATCAGGACCCGGGGCTGTGTCATTATGAACACTAAACACTGCTCTCTTGACCTCTTCAACCGTAAATTCAGCATTTAGAAAATTCTTCCCCCATTCATTTATCTTCTTCTTTGGAGTAATATATGGGAATGAGTTGGATAAACCATCTTTATTATATAATTTAGTGAAATAGTTGACTGCATCATTTTCCACCTCTTTTTGAGTCTTAACCAAGTTGCCCTTTTCATTAAGAAAATTTTGAAAGTTATTCAAAAATTTCCTGGTTGTTTGCTTTGCATAGAAAAATTTAGAGCAGCTGTCATCCCATTTGAGCCAGTGACATTTAGTTTTCTGTTTGATGTCCATTGATAATAAATCCATACATTTGACAAGTTTAGCTTGTGCATTATCCAGAATTTGAGCATTAAGAGTAGTATGATTTAACTCCAATTCAAGTAATGCTGCATTAACTTCATTCCTGCACTTATCTGCTTGCTGTTTTAAATTATTTTCCCCAAAGCTCCATTCCTTCAAAACTTTTTTAGTTCTCTTTTGCATCTGTATAAGATTATACAATTGGTTACCTTCAGAGACTTGAAAAGCTTGTTGAACCACTTCTAGATATCCTTCACATTTAACCCAATGGTTCATAAATTTAAATGGCTTAGGCCCAGAAAATTCCTGCACTTTGTTAAAATGAAATAAGATAGGTACATAGTCACTAGTTGATAATTCCAGAAATTGGGCATAGGAATGTGTATAGATTTCCATCCATTCAATATTACAAAACAACCTATCTATTCTGGTTGCTATGTTTCTATCCGGACCTGATCTCCAAGTGTAGTTAACTCCTGTAATATTCACTTCATTAATACCAGAGGACAAAACAAAATTATTTAACTCCTGAACCTGTTTAAGAGTAATACCCCTTCCTCCTTTTTTCTCATTTATGTATCGAATGCAATTGAAGTCTCCTATCAAACACCATGGGATATTAAATGTATTAGCTTCTGTGATAAGTTTTCTCCACAATGGTACTCTATCTGCTTCAACATTTAAAGCATAAATGACAGTAATGATGCATTGAGCACCTGCAACATTATTTAACATACAAGTGATATGCTGTTTACTAGCTGAAATGACATAACTGTTCCAATACTCTGTATTTATCATAATCAGTATTCTGCATTTGTGATGGAATTCAAGATTATTGAAACAACACCATTGTTTACCCCAAGAATCTATGAAGTTTTGCAGTTTAGTTGTTCTCAATTTATTCTCCACCAGGCAAAAAATAGAAGGTTTGTGCGTAGCTATCATATTTTTCACCTGTAATACCCGAGAGGCCTTGTTAAGGCCTCGCACATTCCAACATAAGACTGACATTACTTGGGGTTGGTTTGACTCCTAGTTCTCACTGTGGGAGTCACACCGTCAAGTGTAGCCTTGTTTTTGCGTATGGTATATAAGTATATGATATTATATTTAAAATTTGATGGAGGTGTTTCTTTTTTTATGTGGGTAATTTTCATATATTTGTAATAATATATTTTGTTGTTTTTAGACTTCTTGGTGATCATAATATAGTATTTATATTTCCATTCAGTTTTTTAAGTTTGAAACTTATGGTTTTCTTTCCGATTTGTGAGGTAATTTATGTACTTATTCTTAATATTTTATCACATACATAGTAAATGTTTCTATTCATTATGGCGTTAAAATGTATTAGATTGTTTTGGAATTCGTGTTTATTTCAAATGATCTTTCACATTTTATGTTATATAACTCTTTAATTTATGGTTAGTTGATAAGTTTTTGATTTCAGGTCAAACTTTACAAGATATTGTTTTTAATGACTTTTAGTTAACTTTCATTAGTATACTAATAGCTCTTTTCTTTGCTTAGGTTTTTATGATTGTTTTTTATTTTCTGATAAATTTTTATAGTTTGATAATTCTAATTTTTTGCTGCTGCACTAACTTTATTTTTAACTGTTATGTTTTTATTGATTTACTTCATGATACAGGTAGTCTTATGAAGTGAAGTTAATATATATGATTGTTATTTTGTAGGTTAGTTTTAAAGAAAAGGTTTGCATAAACTGTTTTATAGTAAACTGTAGTTAAAATTTCCGTAGAATTTAATTTTGTTTTGCGTTGTTTTTGTTTTTTGTATATATTAGATTGGTTGCAGGTCTTTATATATTGCATACTGTGTTTTTTAGGGAGTAAGATTTGTTTTGAGAGTATAATTATGGATTGTGATATTAAGGTTTACACTCATAGGCTAATACGTGACTATTTTTCTAGTCATTAAATGTTGAGTTATATGTAATTTTAGTCTTTTAGCTAGTTGAATTTTGAATAAATTTGAGAACAAGATTAGAATAAGAGTTTGAGAAGAATAATATGTTGTATTCTTTATTTCAGAAGAAAGTGAATTTGATTCAATACGAATACAGTTTCTATGCTACTGTATTTATATACAATACAAGCCTTAAAAGGCTTTGGGCCTTCGGGTCTATACCCCTTTGTGTTGTGCCCGAATGCTAATATTACAAAAGATAATACACTACAGTTGAGTATCCATTCTAACTCCCCCTCTCAAACCAATATTAGGTTTAGGGTTACACTTGCTCTTACGATCCATGGCGGCGCAAAGGAAAATCTTTGCCCTAATTAGCTCTAAACAGCAAGCGCTTGTAGATTTCTTCGATCTTCCATCTCTATCCCCCTTTTTCTGCAAGGATCCTTTTTCAATTGATGAGAATTCTCGGTGGCTTTCCTTAGTTCCTCAGAGTTTGACATACGATCTCCCTTAGATCCAGTATCGATTTGAGGCACTTGAGATGTGATGATCGGGGTTTTGATTCCTTTGATGAGAAGAGCTGTCTTGCTTCCTACCTTCAGCTTATCTCGAAACTTCAGGAAGCTCCTTGCTGATAGGGCTTTGGTAAGGACGTCTGCCGATTGGTAAGCTGTAGGTATGTGATTGATTTCTAACATTCCTTTCTGCACTTGCTCACGAACAAAATACAAATCGATTTCGATGTGTTTTGTTCGTGCGTGCAAAATTGGATTGGCTGCCATGTACACAGTACTTTGATTGTCACACCATAATGTTGGTTTGGCTGTAGCGTTGATATGTAGCTCTCTTAGTAGAGATTGTAGCCAAATTATTTCTGCAGTTGCACTTGCGACACTTCTGTATTCTGCTTCCGTGCTTGATCTTGATATAGTTGTCTGTTTCTTCGAGCACCATGACACTGGGTTGTCGCCAATGTAGATGCAATATCCAGTTACAGACTTTCGATCATCGATGTCTGTGGCCCAATCTGCATCTGCATATGCAACTATGTTTAAGTCACTACATCCTTTTAACAGTAGTCCATAGTCTGATGTTCCCTTGAGATATCGTAGTATTCTCTTTACAGCCTTCCAATGTTCATCATGAGGTTCCTGCATAAATTGAGATACTTTGTTAACACTGAATGAAATATCTGGTCTAGTAATAGTGGAGTATTGTAGTGCTCCTACAATACTCCTGTATTGCTTGGCATTTAATATGGGTTCTCCCCTGTTTTTGGACAGTTGTTGACTGCTTATCATAGGGGTTGGTTGAGATTTTGCTTCATGCATTTTTGATTTGATGAGTATTTCTTCAATGTAGTTCTTTTGACTTAGTAGTATCTCTGTCTTTGATTTTCTGATGACCTCAATTCCCAGAAAATAGTTAAGATTGCCAAGGTCTTTGATGGAGAATTGCTTGTTCATGTATTGTATGATACTTGTAATTTCTGCACTATCATCACCTGTTATAATCATGTCATCTACATATATTAGAATATAGATAGTATGATTATTATTGCTTTTAACAAATAAGGAGTTGTCTGATTTGGTAGACTGATAGCCATGTTAAACACCTTAGGCTATCAGTCTACCAAACCATACTCTTGGTGCCTGTTTCAGGCCATATATAGCCTTGTTCAGCTTGCAGACATGATGATCATTTTGCTTGTACCCTTGAGGCTGCTCCATGTAAATTTCTTCTTGGAGGATGCCATTCAAGAATGCATTGTTGACATCCAGCTGTCTTATCTCCCAGTTTTTACTCAAGGCAATTGTGAGTACAACTCTGATGGTTGTTGGTTTTACTACAGGTGAGAATGTCTCACTAAAGTCAAATCCATATTGTTGTGTATATCCTTTGGCAACCAGTCTTGCTTTGTATTTGGACACTGTTCCATCTGGATTTTTTTTTTAGCTTATAAGTCCATTTGCATCCTATTATGTTTTTGTTTGTTGGAGGAGATACTAGATTCCATGTTTTATTCTTCATTAGTGCTTGATACTCTTCATTCATTGCTGTTCTCCAGTTTTCATCACTGTAGGCTTGCTCAAAGGACTCTGGTTCTTCTATATCTATAGTAGCTGTATAAGTTTTTGGTTTGAATATTCCCCTTTTTGATCTAGTGATCATGTGATGACCTGTTCTGATTGGTAATTCAGTATCAGTAGGTGCTGAATTATCATTCCCACCAGTGTTGTCCAGAGATTGCTCTTGTAATCTGTTGGAACTTATTCTTTCACTTTGATTGCTTGATGTAACAGGTGTTTGAGCAGATATGTCAGGTTGTTCTTCTGTTCCATGACCTGGTTCAGGCAACACAGTGTGTTGTGGTTCAGAGACACCTGCTTCCTTGGACTTCCATGCTTCAGAGTAAACAGGTATACTTGAGATAGATGCTTTTGGATTATAAACCTTCTGAGTAGTTTTTATACTAGTTGAGGTAAATGGGAATACTTTTTCATTGAAAACAACATGTCGGCTGATAAATATTTTTCCTGAGTTATCCAAGCATTTGTAGCCTTTCTGTTTGGTTGCATAACCCAAAAATGTACAAGCACGAGATCTAAAATCTAATTTATATCTATTGTATGGTCTTAGGTAGGGAAAGCACAAACATCCAAAGGTTCTAAGATCATTGTAGTTGGGTTTGATTCCCATGAGTTTTTCCACTGGGCTTACTCCATTTAGTACTTTAGTAGGAAGTCTATTGATTAGATGCACTGAAGTACTAAATGAGTCTGGCCAGAATTTCAGGGGTAAAGAAGCTTGAGCAAGTAAAGTTATCCCTGTTTCTACTATGTGTCTGTGCTTTCTCTCAACTAGACCATTTTGTTCAGAGGTATATGGACATGTGGTCCTATGTGCTATACCTCTGTTTAGGAAAAACTTGTCAAGTGATTTATACTCACTACCACCATCACTTTGGATAATTTTAACTTTATGACAAGTTTGTCTTTCAGCCTGAGTGATAAAATGGATAACAGCATTATAAGTTTCTGACTTAGTTTTCAGAAAGTATATCCATGTATATCTAGTAAATGCATCAACAAAAGATATATAATATCTGTAGCCATAATCAGAGTTAATGGGTGCAGGACCCCAAAGGTCAGTTGTAACCAGTTCTAGTGGCATTTTGTATTCAGTAGTAGAGTTAGCAAAGGGTAATTTATGACTTTTACCCATTTGACAAAATGTACACACATATGGTAAAATAGGATCATTAAAGGAAATATTAATATCTTTCAAGACCTGTTTTACAACATTTACGTTGGGGTGTCCCAGTTTATAGTGCCACTGATCAAATACACTTTTATTGTTTTCAACAGATGATATTTCACAGTTATTACTGTGTTTTACTTTCTCAACACTACTTCTGCAGTCATTCACAGTGAACTTGTACAGACCATTCACTGCATCACCCTGCAAAAGTATTTCACCTGTTAGTATGTCTTTAACTAAACAATACTTGGGATAGAATTTAAAATACACATTGTTATCATGTGCAAATTGAGAAACACTCATAAGATTTTTCTTAATTCTTGGTACTCTTAATAGATTATTGAGGTATAATTGCCTTTTACCTTTGACACAGGCATTACCAATATGAGTGATCCCAATAGGCTTACCATCCCCCATAAATATTAATTGTTTACCTCTATATTCCTTGTTGCCGAGGTTTAAGTTGTCAAGATTATTTGTCAGATGATTGGTTGCACCTGAGTCAGGATACCATGTTTCATCTTGTATATGTTCTGATCTTGCTGTTTCATCTTGATGTTGATTCATGCCATTACTCTGTTTATTTGGATCCTGTTGGGCTTGTGCCATGTTTGCACAGTGGTTACCATTCCTTTGATTGTTTGAGTTTTGTCCTGGTACGTAGTTGACATTGAGTCTAAAGTAGCATTTTGGTGCAGTGTGACCTATCTTTTCACAGATCTGACACTTTGGTCTGTTGTTGTTGTTGCTCCATCTTCCCCTGCCTCTGCCTCTTCCAGCATTGTTTCCCCTTTGATACTGTTGGTTGTTGTGAGTTTGATTTCTGTTTTTGTTGCTGTTTGAGGCAAAGTTGATGGACATATCACTGTCTATTGGCTTCTTGTACTCCAGTCTTCCTTCATGTGCAAGAAGAATAGAACTAACATATTCAAGAGATGGTAAGGTTTCTTGAGATGATATTACTGCCACTACAGATTCATATTCATCACTTAAGCCAGTTAAGATGGTTAACACTTGCTCTGTATTTGAGATTTTGTGTCCTGCTGCTTCAAGCATGTCACATATATTCTTGACTTTTCCCAAGTAGTCTCTCATTGTTTGATTCTCTTTTCTAACATTTTGTAATTGCCTTTTGTAGTGCATTACTTTAGCAGCTGACTGAGTATTGAAAATTCTTTCCACTGTCAACCAGATTTCATTAGCTGTTCTGCATCCAATTACTTGAGGCAATAGTTTTACATTTATTGATGAAAGTAACCAAGAACTGATAAGACTATCTTGCCTTTGGTATTTTACATGTTCACCATTACTTACTGTTTTGTTTTCTGAATCAGTAATGAACTTGGGTAGAACGGCAGTGGTGCCAAGAATAAATCCTTCCAGGCCATATCCTCTAGCATCAGTCTCAACTTGAATTTTCCAAATGAGATAATTGTCTTCTTCAAGTTGTGCCGTGATGAGTTGAATCTGAGGACTGATTGTGGCTTTCAGAAGGCTTTCTGCTGAGGCAGTGACTTGAGATGGAGGATTAGATGATGAATTGTTGGAGGTTTCTGAGTTGTCATCAGCCATGAGGATACTTCTTGAATCAAGAACTGCTCTATCGGTTTGAGATCAGAAAGTGATCAAGAATCTTGTCTTTTTGCAGATTTCAGGTAAGTTGCAACTGGGCTTAGATGATGATTTTAATCTGATAAGCCAGTGGTTTGGCACTTGCCTTCTTTCTGTTTTGATGATTTTCTTGAGATCTTGACTGTTTTTCAGATCTGACTTGATCAATGAAGGAGACTAAGTGATGAAGCAGCATACCTAGGTTCGAAGACCAGAAGCTCCGACCTAACTCCCACCTCAATCGCGACCTACGACCTATCCCCAACCTTCATGCCGACCTACGACCTATCTCCAACTTCCATGCCGAGCTACGACCTAAACTACAAGTTCCGACCTAATTCCCAAATACCGACCTATGACCTATCTTCGCAAACGAATTACCACACCTCCACTTCCATCTCCAGTCGACATTACCGACCTAACACCTCTTCCCAAAGTCGCAACCGACCTAAACCCCATGTCGCGGAAGCGCATCGCAAGTTCCGACCTAACCCTAAATCATTGCCAGAAAACTCGCGAGCGACATTGTTTAAGTCGCGGCACTTGATTAAGTAGCGAACGAGATAAGTCGCGTACGACTTGATTATAAGTCGGAAATGAACATTGATAAGTCGGAGCCGAGCTAAGTACTTGTATTTTCTTTGAAGCTTTTGTGTGTGTTGAGTTGTAACTGTTTGGGCTTAAGTCGTGTACGACTTATGTTAAGTCGGAGACGTTGTTAAGTCGGTTGCCGACTTAGGAGTTGTATTTTTTTCTGCTTGCGTGTTGTAGCCTATAAATAGGCGAGTTGTTTCATTTGTAAGGGTTGTTGAATATTGAATAAAATTCTCTTTTGTTAGCTTTGTGCTTTCAATTTCAATTGGTAGTCGAGTGTATCTCCTATCTCCACTTACGTCATTCGAGTGCGCTCGAATCATCGTTTGCTGAAGCCGATTCACGGAATCTTGTGCGCAAGATCAACGTTGAAGAATCGTAGATCTCTTTCCCGGTATCTTCGGATCAACGAGACAGAGATAGCTAGAGTTCGGCATCTTCGGAACAACGAATTCGGGCATTTCAGTATCCATCAATCCACAGAGTGCTATTTACGTCGATTGAAGATCGTTTTGAATTATCCGCTGCGTCAGTTTGGTATCAGAGCTTGTTTTAGCCAATCATAGCTAAATCGAGTCTTGGAGCCGAGAATTTGAAGTGTTGAAGTTGTGTTCATCGTGTTCATCATATTTTGCAACAAAGTTGGAGTTTTCGATCCATTTCATTTTGGATCAAAGTTCGAAAGGTGTTTGAAACTTGAAGTGTGAATTTGTTGAAGTGTTTGTGAAGTATTCAATCATGCCGCCAAGACGAGTTCAACGTCATCGCAATATTAATGCTTTGTACGGAAGAGAAGAGGCCGACGAAATGGAGCAACGAATCAACGAGAATTTCAATGAGAAGCTTACGGAAGGGATTGGTCGATTAGAGAGGATGATGTTGGAAATGAGTCAAAATCAGAGAAGGGTTTCACCTGAATCGAGCCATGGAAGAAGTAGAGTTTCACCACATTCTAATCGGGAGAGAAGTGTTGATAGTGATCATAGAAGCGTGGATCGAGATTGTGATAGAAATGTTGATGATCGAGGTCGTGATAGAAATGTGACTGATCGAGATCGGAGGAATGTGGATCGTAGGAATGTTGGTGGAAGACGTGATGGTGGTAGAGATGTTGGTGGTCAGGATCGACATCGATATACATCGGATGGTGAAGAAGAGTATGATGGTGGTAGTGTTCATGGACGAGGACGTGGACGAGGAAGGAATCAGTCGGAGTACGACCACAAGTGGGAATCTGGGATGAAGACAGAAATTCCAGAATTCAAAGGTGGTATGCAGGCTGAGGAGTTTTTGGATTGGGTGGCTAATGTTGAAGAAATTTTTGATTTCAAAGAAGTTCCAGAACGTCGTAGAGTGAAGTTGGTTGCTACAAGGTTGAGGGGTAGAGCTTTGGCATGGTGGCAGCAAACTAAACTTACACGTGAACGAATGGGGAAGTCAAAAGTTGAATCTTGGGAGAAGATGAAGAAATTGATGAAAGCAACGTTCTTACCTTACAATTATCAATCTCTGATGTATCAACGTTTGCAGAACTTGAGGCAGGGCACAAAGACTGTTAATGATTACGCAGATGAGTTTTATCAGCTTATCGCGAGGAATGATATTATGGAAACAGAAGAGCAGCTGACAGCGAGATTCATTGGGGGATTGAGAATGCAGATTCAGGATATGGTTAATATGTTCGATCCAAGATCTGTGGCGGAAGCACATCAGAAAGCGTTGGCTTGGGAGAAGCAGGGACGACGAGGAGGTGGTGTGTTTACAAATTCCAACAATCAAGTGAAGGGTGTTGGTGGAAGTTCTAATGTTTCTAAACCTATCAGTAAACCAGTGGTGAAGGAGGTTGAGAAGGTGAAGGTTAACAACAGTTTCAAATGTTACAATTGTCAGGAGATGGGTCATAAAAGCAACGAATGTCCGAAACCGAAGAAGAGAACCATGGTGACAGAAGTTGAGGAGGAAGATGAGGAAGAAGCTGAATGTTCTAATTCTTTACCAGTTGAGGAGGAAAACTTACTGTCGGGAGATGAAGGATACGCATTGATGATGAGGAGAAGTTGTTTAACACCGAAGCAAGAGGAGGAAAGTAGTTGGTTGAGGAACAATATCTTTCAATCTACATGCACTATTCTGGGAAGAGTTTGTAAATTTGTTATTGATGCTGGAAGTTGCGATAATATTATCTCTACAGAAGCAGTGAAGAAGTTGGAGTTGAAAACCGAGAAACATCCTAGACCGTACAAGTTAGCTTGGTTGAGGAAGGGTGGTGAAGTGAAAGTTGGACGTAGAGCTTGTGTGAAGTTTTCAATTGGGAAGAAATACAAGGATGAGGTTTGGTGTGATGTAGTAGACATGGATGTGTGTCATCTGTTGTTGGGCAGACCATGGCAGTTTGATAGAGCAGTACAACACGATGGTCGTGCTAACAGTTACAGTTTCACGTTTGAGGGTACTAAAATCACTTTGGTTCCCAAGAAGCAACAACCAAAGGAGAGTAAGTTGGGGGAGATTGAAGAGTTGAAAACTTTATTATCTCTGAAGGAATTTGTTAAGGAGGTTGAAGAGGAGCCTGAAGTATACTTATTGATTGGGCGTGAGAACTGTGAGGAGGTTGAAATTCCAGAAGAAGCAAAGTCAGTATTGAAAGAATTTGAGGATGTATTTCCAGACGAGTTACCTAAAGAGTTACCGCCGCTGAGAGACATTCAACATCAAATTGATCTTGTTTCGGGAGCAGTATTGCCACATAGACCGCATTACCGATTGAGTCCGAAGGAGCATGAAGAATTAAGGAGGCAGGTGGAAGAATTGCTTGAGCAGGGACGTGTACAGGAAAGTTTGAGTCCATGTGCTGTGCCAGCTTTGTTGGTACCGAAAAAAGATGGGACGTGGAGGATGTGCACGGACAGTCGAGCATTGAATAAAATCACTGTACGATACAGATTTCCAATGCCAAGGTTGGATGACTTGCTGGATCAGTTGAGTGGGGCTACTATCTTTTCGAAAATTGATTTGAAAAGCGGATATCATCAAATTCGGATTAGACCTGGAGACGAATGGAAGACAGCCTTCAAAACGAGAGAGGGGTTGTATGAATGGCTGGTGATGCCGTTCGGTCTTTCGAATGCACCGAGTACGTTCATGCGAGTGATGAATCAAATTTTTAGGCCTTTCATTGGGAAATTTGTGGTGGTGTACTTTGACGATATCTTGATTTATAGTAGGAATCCGGAAGAGCATGTTCAACATCTGAAGGAAGTGTTAATTATTCTACGAAAGGAACAATTTTATGCTGCGACAAAGAAATGCGTGTTCATGACGCATAGTGTTTTGTTCTTGGGGTATATTGTTTCGGAGAAGGGCATCCAGGTAGATCAGAATAAAGTTGAAGCAGTCAGGAATTGGCCACAGCCGAAGACAATTACAGAAGTGAGAAGTTTTCATGGGCTAGCGTCATTCTACCGAAGATTCATTCCACACTTCAGTAGCGTGATGGCATCGGTGACTGATTGCATGAAGGGGAAACAATTTTCTTGGACGGAGGAAGCTGGGATTGCTTTTGGAAAGATCAAGAAGTTGCTGACATCTGCACCAATTCTTGTATTACCAGATTTTCAGTTATTGTTTGAACTGCATACTGATGCGTCAAAGGTTGGAATTGGAGGGGTGTTGAGTCAGAATGGACGTCCTATTGCATATTTCAGCGAGAAGTTGTCAGGAGCAAAGATGAGATACAGTACCTATGATGTGGAATTTTATGTTGTTGTTCAAGCGGTGAAGCACTGGCGACATTACTTATTCCAGAAAGAATTTGTTTTATACACTGATCACGAGGCGTTGAAACATTTACAAGGACAAGACAAGATTTCAGCAAGACATGCATCGTGGATTGCTTATTTGCAACAGTTTACTTTTGTCGTTTAGCACAAGTCAGGGGTAACCAATCGTGTGGCTGATGCTTTGAGTAGGAGGAATCATTTGTTGACAACAATGAAAGTGGAAGTGACAGGTTTTGAATTATTGCCAGAATTGATTGAAGAAGATCCTTACTTTGTGAAATTTGTTGAAAAAGTAAAGGAAGGAAATACGGATGAATTTGTGTTGGTGGATGGTTTTCTGTTCAAGGGAAATCGTTTGTGCATCCCAGACTGTAGCTTGAGAATGAAGATTGTTAAAGAACTACATGAAGAAGGCCATGTGGGTAGAGATTGTACGTTGCAGTTAATTTCTCAATCTTATTATTGGCCGTCAATGAGGAAAGAGGTAGAAAGATTTGTGGAGAGGTGTCATATTTGTCAGGTTTCGAAAGGAACAGCGACGAATGCGGGGTTATATATGCCGTTACCCGTGCCTACCAAACCATGGGTTGATATCAGCATGGATTTCGTGTTGGGATTGCCGAGAACTCAGAGGGGAAATGATTCTCTATTTGTTGTGGTGGACCGGTTTTCGAAGATGGCACATTTTATAGCCTGTAAGAAGACAGCGGATGCAGTTCGAGTGGCACAATTATTCTTTAAAGAGGTGTATCGATTGCATGGTTTACCAGAATCTATTGTTTCCGATAGAGATACTCGATTTCTGAGTCACTTTTGGTTGAGTCTATGGAAGATGGTGGGAACGAAGTTGAAATTTAGTAGTGCATATCATCCTCAGACAGATGGACAAACTGAAGTAGTGAATAGATCATTGGGTAATTTGTTGCGATGTCTTGTGCAGGATAATTTGAAGAGCTGGGATATGAAAGTATGTCAGGCAGAATTTGCACACAATCACGCTGTCAACCGCAGTACGGGATTCAGTCCATTTCAGATTGTATATTCCAATTTACCCAGGGGACCGTTGGATTTGGCAGTAGTACCACAACCGAAGAGGACAGTTAAACGAGCTGCTGATTTTGTTGATGGGTTGACAGAATGCCATAGAATCGTTCAGGAACGATTGGAAAAGGCAAATGAGAAGTACAAACAAATGGCGGATAAGAAACGAAGGAGTGTAGTCTTCAAAGAGGGTGATTTTGTTTACGCGGTATTGACGAAAGATCGTTTTCCAGTTGGGACTTACAACAAGTTGAAAGCTCGAAAGATTGGACCAGTAGAAATCTTGAAGAAAATCAATGACAATGCTTATCAGTTAAAGTTGCCAGATCACATTCACACTGCTGACGTTTTCAACGTTAAACATTTGATTCTGTACCATGGAGATGAGCTTGTTGAAAATGAGAGAAGTACAAATTCGAGGTCGAATTTTTGTCAACAAGGGGAGGATGATGAAGCAGCATACCTAGGTTCGAAGACCAGAAGCTCCGACCTAACTCCCACCTCAATCGCGACCTACGACCTATCCCCAACCTTCATGCCGACCTACGACCTATCTCCAACTTCCATGCCGAGCTACGACCTAAACTACAAGTTCCGACCTAATTCCCAAATACCGACCTATGACCTATCTTCGCGAACGAATTACCACACCTCCACTTCCATCTCCAGTCGACATTACCGACCTAACACCTCTTCCCAAAGTCGCGACCGACCTAAACCCCATGTCGCGGAAGCGCATCGCAAGTTCCGACCTAACCCTAAATCATTGCCAGAAAACTCGCGAGCGACATTGTTTAAGTCGCGGCACTTGATTAAGTAGCGAACGAGATAAGTCGCGTACGACTTAATTATAAGTCGGAAATGAACATTGATAAGTCGGAGCCGAGCTAAGTACTTGTATTTTCTTTGAAGCTTTTGTGTGTGTTGAGTTGTAACTGTTTGGGCTTAAGTCGTGTACGACTTATGTTAAGTCGGAGACGTTGTTAAGTCGGTTGCCGACTTAGGAGTTGTATTTTTTTCTGCTTGCGTGTTGTAGCCTATAAATAGGCGAGTTGTTTCATTTGTAAGGGTTGTTGAATATTGAATAAAATTCTCTTTTGTTAGCTTTGTGCTTTCAATTTCAATTGGTAGTCCAGTGTATCTCCTATCTCCACTTACGTCATTCGAGTGCGCTCGAATCATCGTTTGCTGAAGCCGATTCACAGAATCTTGTGCGCAAGATCAACGTTGAAGAATCGTAGATCTCTTTCCCGGTATCTTCGGATCAACGAGACAGAGATAGCTAGAGTTCGGCATCTTCGGATCAACGAATTCGGGCATTTCAGTATCCATCAATCCACAGAGTGCTATTTACGTCGATTGAAGATCGTTTTGAATTATCCGCTGCGTCACTAAGTGCAGCCAGAGTTTTCTAGGCGAGGCACTAGTCTTTGGAGATGAGTCTTGCAAACCCAAATGATGATAATGCTTCTGATGGGTAATTAATCTCCAGATGATGAGATTTCTCTGATGGAGATTAACGTTTCTTCTTTCTTTCCAGGATTTTGATGTACAAGATGCAGTTTTGCTTTGAGTACTGCTCTGATACCAAGTTGAATTTTGAATAAATTTGAGAACAAGATTAGAATAAGAGTTTGAGAAGAATAATATGTTGTATTCTTTATTTCAGAAGAAAGTGAATTTGATTCAATACGAATACAGTTTCTATGCTACTGTATTTATATACAATACAAGCCTTAAAAGGCTTTGGGCCTTCGGGTCTATACCCCTTTGTGTTGTGCCCGAATGCTAATATTACAAAAGATAATACACTACAGTTGAGTATCCATTCTAACTTAGCTTTTATAAGTTTACCCTTTTAATCATAAAATTGTGGGATAAAAATATAGAGCGGTATACTTGTTTCCATAATGTCAATGTACATAGTGCTATCTACCTTTATCTTCCTAACATACAAAGTTTAATTTAACATAGTTATAGATAAGGATGTTAATCAGCTGCTATTTGTTTTCTTAATATGCTATTAATATAACTTCATCTTCTTTGCTGTTATTCTGTCTTGTATTGTAACAGTTTCAGTTTGCAGGCTTTCATGTTATCTTGTTGATTTATATGATGTTATACTAAAAGAGATATAATGTTTGCTTGCTGTGCCTTTTATATACTTAAAATGAAGTAGCGGAATAATAGTATGAGATTCTTACACATTGGTGATAAGTGTTTACTTGTTTATCTTAAATCGTATAAGCTTGCTTAGATCATTTTTATTTTTTGTATATTTATGGTTGTTTATGCGTGTCTGTTTTTATAGTTTTTTTAGTTGTCAGGCGTTAGTAATCTTTGTTTTAACTATATGCTTTTATTATAACTTTATCTCCTTTGCTGATGGGCTGGTTTTGTTTTGAATCAATGTTATACTGGTAGAGATATAAAGTTTGTGGTGGCTATCTATACTCAAAATGTAATAGTGGATTACATGACACAAGAAGTTCAGTTGATGAAGGAGCAATCTACAAAAGTGTCAAACTAGTTGCTGAGAGTCTTGCGAGACATATTTATGGGTACGAAGGCAGAGATGTTCAGATATTTGCAGATGAGAGCAGCTTGGCAATAAATCCTTCTTACATAAATTCATGGCTTGATCTTTTGCCCCGGACACCTCGAGTGGCTCCTTTCCTTTCAAAAACTGATCCATTTATTTCTGCTTTGAAAAAGGAATTGTCAGATCACACGGTCGATGTACATGTACAGCATGAGAGTATGGAAGGATTGTTCACTTTCTATGATTCGACAAGAGCAACACTCAACATATATCAGGTTGCCAGTGTGACATTTGATCTTTTATTGCTGCTTGCGCTGGGAGCATATCTAATTCTCCTATTCAGTTTCCTTGTTATCACAACTCGGGGACTTGATGATCTAATCAATATGTTTCGACGACCATCACCACGTAAAGTTAAGGGAGCTTAAATACTCATCCTCAACTGAATTATCGGGCATGTTCTAATTGTTCATGCCCTTTACTACTGAAGTGGATTGTTTACTATTCCACTGAGCAAGATTATTTTTTTCCCTCTTCTCCAATCATTCATTTACTGAGTAGTATTCAGTAGAGAAATTTTGAGTAATATTTCGTATCTTTGAACTTTATCCTCTGTTTTAGTTATTTTTATGAGCTAAAAAAAAAAGTAATAGTGGATTGCTGGCGAATGTTTCATGCATGTTTGTGGTGGTTATTTAACTTGTCTATCTTATTTTGTATGGGCACACATCTATCATATATGCTTTTGTTTATTTAATGGTTTTAATCTAGGTTTGTTTTTTATAGTAGTTTCTATTTGACAGGCTGTTACGGTAATGATACAACCAGCCCACTCTACTCTAGACCCAAATCTATCATCCGTGCACCAGCCAAATATCAACAGAAATGCACAATGAAGAATATAACACAAGTGCTACCGTAAATATCATATGCAAGTTTGTTAGACAGTTTTCCTTTAAGCGGTTTCCTTTTATTAATATTTGCAGCTTTATTTTTCTGTTACAAAGTTGCATGCCAGAAAATGTTCCCAAATTATGATATGACACCTGTCCAAGGTAGTTGCAAAGGCATGTATACTTTTCTATATAATCATACAATGTAATTGAAGGTAGGAGGTTGAAAATTAATTGTATTTTCTTATTTACTGTGTT
Organism: Allium fistulosum; assembly: GCA_030737815.1. NCBI lineage: Eukaryota > Viridiplantae > Streptophyta > Magnoliopsida > Asparagales > Amaryllidaceae > Allium > Allium fistulosum. Next base: position 197,913,287 of record CM060905.1, on the reverse strand, counting down.
TCTCTCTTCTTCTTCTTTCATCTATCCTCCTCTAAAAAAAACTCTACTATCTGTATTAATCGCAACATTTGGTGCTTTCACTCGATTTGAACACCATGGTTGAATCTGTAGCTGCTCGCAACCGCCACATCGACGACAATCTCCACCAACATCAAACCGCCATAGAAACTATCCAAACTTCCATAACCCAGCAAGAAACCTTACTTGCCTCTCATACCACCGCAATAACCAACATCCAAACTCAGCTCAGGTCACAACAACAATCCATTGACCAACTAACGCAAGCCATTACCAACCTAACCACAAAACTCTCATCCAACCCCTCATCATCAACATCCACAAACGGTACACCACTTCAATCCATTCCTATCCCTACCAACTCAACACCACCCACCCAGTTCATAAGGCCACCTCCCCTCCTCACCACACAAAGCCCTATCGCTATCCGAACCCCTAAGTGTGAGTTAACACACTTCGACGGCTCTAATCCATTAGATTGAATCTTTCATGCCGAAAGATTCTTCAACTACCATTCCACATCCGATGAACACCGTATAGACCTTGCAAGCTTTTACATGACCGGCCAAGCCCTTACGTGGTTTCAATGGATTTGAATTTTGTTTTTTTAGTATTTCTTGTACTTTATTTTGGACCTTAGTTGTATAGGTTATTGGGGGGTTTTTTCTTTTATTTTTATTTGTACGGGGGGTTTTTGCTATCTGCCACGCTTGTTGGCAGCTCCTCTATAGTGTAGAATAAAATTAGACAAGTGATCTCCTCCTTGTGAGGATCACTCAATTTTCTCAAATATATATGTATGTATGTATGTATGTATGTATATATGTATGTATATGTATTTTAATAAATACTTTATGTAAATAATTTATAACCAATACTTCATAATAATTATATAATTATATTTTACACACACAAAAAAAGATATATAAATACACACACACACACACCAAATTTTGATACACACACACACACACACACACATATATATATATATATCATTTTCAATACACACATATTTAGACAATCCATTAGTATACACGAGAGGCTGATATGTCTGCTCCAGTGTAAATCCCAATATCTATATATGGGCATGTCAAACCATGTACACATTAAGCTATTTCACGTGCATGCACACACATTTGTATATGTGTACATGATACATATATATATAATATAATACAAATTATATAAAATAAAATTTTATTTACAAATTTAAATAAAATAGTGATTTTATTTAAAAGAAAATTAGAAAAGTTCTAAATGAATTTAGACGACATAGGCCCAAAAGATCCAAAATGGAATACATTTTTAAAAATTTACCTATTTACTCTACTACGTGCTGGCCCATTCCAGCACTTGCTTCATTCACTATTGTTAGTTTTTTATGCGTTGAATTTCTGATTGATGGATTGCTCATCATGAGGGTTGCCCCTAATTAATTGAATTATTTACCTTACCTAAGATTGACCCTGCCTCTATGTTCCTAGTCTTCAAATATCAAGTTTCCAAAATTCATATCACATGTAAATGTAAAAATACCAAACTGCATGCAGAAACATTAAAAATTTTAGCTAGAGGCTGTAAATACTAAAAGAATTATAAATAAGAATCAAAATAGAATTCAATACTTTTTTTAGTGGACATAAATATAGTGGTAAATGAGACTGAATGAATATTGGATAAATCAGGAGTAAAAAAATGGAATTAAAATGGGATCTTGATCATTTGTTTGGAATTGATAGAAAGTACTTTACTTTTATAACGGCATAGTTTATAATAAAATATCTTTTTTATTATTATGAGGTAGCGAGTTCAAATCTTTCTCTTAACCAAAAGAGAGTTTTATATTTATAAGGTTACTGCTTCCAATACCAACTTTGATAATATTTATATCTTTTCATATGTTATCAATTTATTTATTATACAATACCACAAGACATTTCATTTTAAATACACATCCTCTACGATTTTGTTTTACAAATATATATTCGATATCTTATTTATTTAACTTTCTGCCTTCATCTTAATTCCATTTTTAATCATTTTGAAATACATACTTTACATGGTTTTGTTTTAAAAACATACATATAAATATTATATTTTATCCTCATATAAAAATGTTTCTCTCATTTAATACCATTCATGGTTAACCGACTATTTTAGGTTTTAATTTTCAAAATATAATTTAATTTTTTTTGTATTATGCATAGGTATTTCACTTTTAAAATTAGGAAGCTGAAATTATTTGCAAAAATGTTTATAGATTTTCTCTAATCTTAAAATTTTGCATATGTTTGTTTTAGTATATAAAATTTAAAATATAGCACTTGACTGATTTCGAAGTTACTTTATGCAATGTATTTCTTATATAAATCTAAAGAGAATATGACAAGAAATATACATGGGATAATATTCAAAATAATATTACTATTAAAATTGAAAGAGAAAAAATTGAGTATCAAATAGCTATGAGGTAACAATTAATATCAACTTTTTAAAATAAAATATTATAAGAAAGTTTAATAATTAATTGTAGAAAAAACTAACATATTGGAAAGAAAAAAACATAATGATAAAAGACAAAAGAATTTTTTCAAACTTTTTGGTCAAACCGGAACGCTTAAGCGTCCGCTAGAATTTTGGTGAGTTATCTCATTTCTGAATGAGTATTATATGATATACAGTAGATATAAAATATTGTTTTTATGTTTGAATGATTTATTGGTTTGGTTTGGTTGAATTTATGATTGAAAAGCGAATGACTTATAAAATGAAATACAAGAATTCGCAGGGGAATCCAGATTCCTTGTTACTATTGATTTTAATTTCGTTTATATACTTGTTGTATAAATTGTTGAATGATAAAAGTTTGATAGTTTTCCATATTGGATATGACATTGATATATGTTAAAAATCGAACCTTTTTAGTGATAAAGTTATTAATAGCATTGGTTAAGTACTATGTTAGCTATTGATCTTCTTATAGCATTTTGGAAGTACTATTAATTGCTGTTTGGATTTGAAAATGGTTTTGATTTGAATAATGATTTTAAATCTGACTTTTGGATTTTCTATGATATTTAATTTAAAATGAGTTTTACACTTCTTTATTTTATTTCAACTCTTTTGTTAATCTTTTCTAATTTACATGGAAATGTTTTAAAAGTATTTCGAGAAGTATTTATTTTATCGAAAAGTTAGTATAATAATGAGTGTTTATTTTAAAGGAAAGTAAAGGGAAAATTATCTTTTAGAATAAAGTTATTTTTTTTAAAGAATTAGAAATATTTTGGAATAAATATTTACGAAATGTTTTATATAAAATTTTGGATAAAAAGGATAAATTTATAAATGGTACTTTCTAAATAAAAGAGAGATTTATAAACGGTATTTTACAAATAAAGGAATGGATTTATAAATGATATTTTATAAATAATGAAATGGATTCATAAGTGATATTTTATAAAAATGGCAAAATGGTATCATTTTGATAAACTGGAATAATAAATCACATTTGTTGATTTATAGTAATATATAGAATGATCGTTTTATGGAAAAGTATGTGGTTTTATCTTGAAAACTAAAGGTTTATGATAAATAATTTTAGGGATTTAGAAAAGGAGTTTTATAAATAGAAAAGATTTTATAAAAGGATTTTATAATTATGAAAGAAATGTTTTAAAAAGGATTTTACAAATATAAAAGGAGTTTTATAAAAGTTTTATAAATAATTTGGAAATTTAAAAGGAGTTTCATAATTAAATTTGAATGTTTATAAAAGGAGTTTTATAAATAAGTTATGAGGTTTATAAAAGGAGTTTTGTAATTATATTTGGAGATATATAAAAGAAGTTTTATAAATGGAAATGAGTTTTATAAAGGAACTTATAAACAAAGTTTGTAAATATAAAAGAGATTTATAAAAATGAATTTTATAAAGGACATGAAGTTTGATTGCTATAAATGATCATTTTAAATTATGGTGGTATGGAAAGTATATTTTCATACTTAACACCAAATTCTGAGGTATGAAAACCCGTCTCTATCTTGAGAAGTAAGAATGTATGCCGAGGCAAGGTTAGTTTTCTAACTTGTTCGATTTCATTGTTAATCAAGGGATAGTACTGTTTAAAACCGGGAAGTGGTGGTAAGTATATTTGGTTTAATTTCCATACGACCCGTTTACTTACACCAAAAGTGTTTTGGGTTATTGTTACCAACATTTGAAATGACATTTGTCTTAACCCAAATAAATATAGTTTTTGAAATTGAAATCTTTCTTAAGGTTTGCGAGTATACTTATACTGTTGAGACAAGTATATGGGTACATTTTCTAAGTATTGGAAATGTTGTATTTTGTGAATATACTTATACCGTTGATATAAATATATGGAAAGGTTTTCTAAGTATCGAAAATAAAATGGTTTGGAAATATGCTTATACAATTGAGATAAGTATATCAATATTTTTCAAGTATTAAAAAGACTAGAGAGGGTTGTGAATATATCTTTGTAAAAGTATTTTAATACAAGAATTTACAAAGCAGTTTTAATAAATGAAAGGATTAATTAAAAAGGCTTAGTGGTTGCTTATGTACTTAACCATGCTTGGTTTCCATTTGAAGTTAAATCTCTGATTTGTTTGTCTGTTTATTTGATAGTTAAATAACCGACTATCAAATCTTGGCTAGTTTTTCAATTATTGTTGTCGGTTCGAAGAGACCAGGATCAGATATATAATTCGAAAACCACTTCAAACCGAAATAAGCTGTAACACCCCAGATTTTGGTAACATTATTTAGGATATTTAATTAGTTAAATTAAATAAAATAATGTGTTGATTAGGGATTGAGATTTGATTTTAATTAAGGGTAGCCGTGCCATTTAACAATGAACTAAAGAAGAGTTAAAATGAAATAGAGGAGAGGTAAAATAGGAAAGACGTCATTCCTATATCCTCCAAACCTTAGCCGTGTAAAATTTTACATGTTCTTTCACTTTGAAAATTTTAAAACAAGAGGTCGTCCACCATTAACAAGGAAAATGGGAAGAAAAGCTAGGAAGAAGCTAATTCAAATCAAATATATTCATATCTCAATCTCTTTAATCTCTAAAGCTAAGGTGAATAATGTTTACATCTCATTTTTGATGGTATTTTCAGTTTTTAGATGATTGCCGAATATCTTGCATTGATTTGCCATGATTTTGAATGATGGAATGATTATATATGCATGTTGATGATTTATGTATATTCATACTGATTTTATGATATGTTTTAAGATGAAAACCTTATAAAATGACATCCAAATGCCTTGCGAATTTTTATAAAGATCATAAATATTATTTTAGAAATGGGTTTCAATTTTTAGAATTTTCTGAAATTATGTGGAATTTATATGAATTTTCTAGTAAAGAAAATGTTAATTTGGGTTAATAATTATTTTCGGTTAAATAATAAAAGATTGGGATCCGAGATTTTTATATGTTGGAAAACATATTAAAATATATTTTCTAGAATTTTTTGTGGATTTTTCCTAAGTGTTTTAATGGTTATATAAAATTATTTAAGGTATGGAACTTAAATGTTTTATATAATTAAAAGAGGAAAGGGGATTTTTGTAAAATGATTTAAATTATAAAATCTGGAAAGTCGGCAGGACTTTTGAAAAGTGTAGAACTTTTTATTGGTAAAGAAAAAGGTAACCAATAACAATCAAACACCTAAGGCAGGTTAGGTGAAAAGAACTATTTGCTACATGTTTTTCACTGTTTCGACACCGTCGCCACCACGTTCCGCCTCCTCATCTTCGCTTTCGACATAGTCAAAACCAATATGGTATCAGTTTACTTGTACATAGTGAATTGGATGTAGATGGAAGGTAGGGAGTCGAAACCAGGGGTTCCGAAGGGGTTGAGGCAGTCCTTTGTTTTAAGTTAAAGAAATACGCCTGCTTGCTTTCGACTAAATGGCTTTCGACAATGTAGCTTTCGACTAGGTCAAATGGTTTAAAGGAAATGGTTTCGATTGGGTTGCGTCTCTATTTTTGAATAATTGCTTTCGACTAAGTCGAAACCTTTTTTCTGCCGCCTTTTTATCTTTCGACCCAGATGGTTTTGAAAGGGTTGTTTTGTTTTCTAAAAAAAAACTTGGCCACCTCTCCAATGCTTTCGAAGGGATGGTTTCGACACCATCACTTCATTACTTAGGATATGGTTTCGAAGCAGTTGCTTTCGACTTAAATGTTTTAAGACTCTTTTTCTATAAGTAAAGTAAAACCCAAATTGGTTTCGAAAGAGATAGTTTTAAATTGTTTCGAAACATATGCTTTCGACTTTAATGGGTTTCTTATCCTTTTGCTCTACTTGAAGGCAGAATCCAAATCGTTTCGACCGAGACGTTTTTCAAAGGTTCCGAAGGGCTAAAATTTTGAATGGTTTCGAAAGGTTTCCACATGTTTTAAATTGAACCCAAAGTGCTTTCGAAAGGATTAAGTTTTGACCATTTGAAAGGTTTTAATGAATGGTTTCGAAAGGAGCAGTTCCCCAGGGTTTCGAATGGATTGAAAGGAAGGTTTTTCCTATGTTTTCGAAATGTAATATTTAAAAGGTTTTAAAGGGGGATGTCTGATATTTTGAAGCTTTCGGAGAAAAGGAAGGAAATGTTTTCCAATGTTTTCGAAAGGCTATATTAAATGGTTTCGAAAGGGTTTCCAATGGTTTTGAAGGGGTTACCTTCAATAGTTTCAAAAGGGTTGTTTAACGGTTTTAAGCTAAGGTTTTGAATGTATTAAGTAGGCAATGTAGCCTAAGTATTTTCAAGTTAAAAAGGGTTTTAACTTGTTTTGGAAGGATAGTTAATCCTTATGAAATCTCATCAACATTATTTTGAGTAAAGTGTATATAACATGGAAAAAATGGCTTAAAGTAAAGCTAAAGATATATTTTCCTTGTATATATATATAATTTTAAGGACCGAATCATTTTGGAAAGGTTTTTAAGGAAAATTTAAAGCGTAGCTAACCCTAAGAAAATAATCTGAACAATTAATCCATTTTGCAAACAGTCAGCCTAGATTTAGTCCAGTTTGCAGGCAGTCAGCCCAGTTGTATGGACAGATAGTCCATTTGTAGCATAACGGACCTTGCTATTATATTGTGGGTAGATAGCTCACATATTACTTGTTTTACGGATAGATAGTCTATTTGTTAGCATAAAGGATATTGCTATTTTGATATAATCAGTTTAATTAACCAGTTTGGTTGCAGGAAAGGATTTGCAAAATATACGTTTTAAAGAGGATATTAGTGAGGGGAAACCCGTTACGCTAAGCGGCGTGGTCTCACTTAATATCAGTAAACCGAGATGTAACAGAATTATTCACACCAGGCTTTATGTCTGACTCAAAGTTTTTGTTTCCACTTAAACTCTCGGGTACTCAAAATTGATTTGAGTAGGCTGAGGGTTAGGGTTTGCAAGTTTTAGTGTTTTGGCGAATAAAGCTTCCAAAGACGAGCAGGTGGCTGACGGATAGCTAATTAGGTTTTGTAGTTTCATTTTGTTTTGATTCCGCTGTTTATAGTAAGTCAGATATGATTGTATTACTTTGATTAACCAAGAGGGCATCGTCATATGTCGCTCTTGGCGTAATTTTGTAGTGATTATAATTAATCTTTACATGGGAAACGATATGGGATTATGTAAGTTGGTTATGAATTTGTTTTGAAATGTAATTAGTAACATGTTGTTTTTGAAATCTATGATTTTATTCATATTCAAGTGCTTATGATATTGTGGATACCATTATCATTACCGTGTTTTGTCACCAGAAGTTAATACTATGATGACTGTAGCATCTGTAGCACTTAGCTTTTGACCTCCAGATACAGGATGTTACAACTTAGTATCAGAGCATGGTTTATGAAAAAATTTAAACTAAAAATGGTTTTTAAAACATAATCCTAAGGAATTAGTGTAAGATTGGGGTATGGGATAACGCTATAGTAACGTACTTGTATTTGCTATATATAAGTATATGCTTTATCTCTAGTCTCCTGTCCTTGTTAGGTTATTTTTCTGTATCTCATAAGGTTTGAATACAAATATGGAAGGAAGAAGAGGAAGAGTTAACCCAGGAGGGGAGGGCACCGAAGGAAATGCCAGGCCTAATGTGAGAAGAGGTCAAGGTCAGGCACAAGCAGAGAATGTGGGTGCTAGAGTCCCGCAAGTGGACATGGGGGCTATGTATCAGTTTTTTGTTAATATGATGCAAGCTGGAGTTGCAGCTGGAATGGTAGGAGGAGATGCTGTTGGGGCAGGAGTTCCGATGGTTAATCATTATGCTAAGCTGAGCGGAGATTACGCTAAGCTTGGAGGGAAGCCTTTTCTAGGGGAAGAAGATGCTATAAAAGTGGAAAATTGGTTGTTGCACTACGAAAGGATTTTTGCAAACTTAGGGCTCAATGACGAGCAGAAGAGGAGGTTGGCATCCAGGCAGCTTCAGGGAGCCGCATTGTTTTGGTGGAACAGTGTGACTGCTGGTGTGGACGAGGAAACTTTGTCATAGGCAGATTTCAAGGGATGGTTCTAGGAGAGGTTTATGTCTGTAATGGCACGGTCAGCTCTGATCAGGAAATTTGCTGAGTTAGAGCAGGGGGAGATGTCAGTTCTGGAGTATGCTAGAAAGTTCGAGGAGTTGGCCCGATATGGGTATGCTTCAGTGGACACAGTCATGAAGAGGAACGAGAAGTTTATCAATGGGTTGAAGCTTGAGTTAGATAGGGCCACATTACCTCATATTAGAGATCCTTCTGACTTTGTTATGGAGATGGCCTTAAAGCATGAGGAGGTTCTTGATTCTCTAGAGAAGAGTAAGGCTAAAGAAGTCCAAGTTGGACAGATTCAGAAGAGGAAGTTCTTTCCTAGGAAAGGAGCTCTGAAGGGTGGAGCAGCTAAGAAGGGGAAGTCTGAGATTGTTTGTTTCAAGTGCAACAAGAAGAGGCACTTTGCTAATGAGTGTCGTGTTGGGAAGGCAAAGGAGGTAGCTGGAAAGAAGGGTGTCTGGTGCTTCAACTATGACCAGATTGGCCATTATAAGAGCCAGTGCAAGGAGCCCGCAAAGGATGGAAAGTGCAAGGTGTATGCATTGGAACCTACTGCTTCTAAGCCAACAACCCATGAGAAAGGAAAGGCAGTCTTGGGAGGTACGTTTCAGATTCATGGTATGCCTGTTAGCGTTCTATTTGATATTGGTGCATCGCATTCTTTTATATCTAGATGTTTGATAGATAAGCTTAACCTAGAACCCAGGTATTTAGTAACTTCCTTACGGGTTGCGAATCCAATAGGAGGGTATGCAACTCTAGCGTTGAGATGTGACCAGTTAGAGTTTGACCTGTTAGGTCATACTTTTGTTTGCAGTTTGCATATGTTTGATCTTATGGGGTTCGGGATTATTCTTGAGATGGATTGGTTAAGTGAGTACGATGCTTGGATATTTTGCCAAGATAGGAAAATATCACTTAGACACCCAAATTGTAGTGATCGGATAGTTTATACCGTAGAAGGTTCTAGCGGTGAAGTGAATGCTTTGTTGGGTGCTATGGAATCGGAAGATGAGTTGAGTCAAGTTTTCGTGGTTGGAGAATTCGCAGATGTTTTTGAGCCTGTAGTTGGATTGCCGTTGAAACGAGACATTGGGTTTCAGATAGATTTGGTTCCGGGAGCAGAACCAGTAAGTAGACAGCCAAGCAGGATGACCCCTACAGAGATGAGGGAATTAAAGGTGCAGTTGGTGGATTTAGAAGGCAATAATTTTATAAGGCCGAGTAGTTCGCCTTGGGCAGCAGCCGTAGTGTTTGCTAAGAAGCCAGATGGATCGTTACGTCTATGCATCGATTATCATAAGTTGAATGAGAGGACGATAAAGAATCAATATCCATTGCCACGGAATGACGATTTGTTCGACCAGTTGAGTAGAGCCAAGGTATTCTCGCAGTTGGATTTGGCGGCAGGTTTTCATCAGCTTAGAGTAGCAGAGGATAGTATACCTTTGACATCGTTTATGACCAGATATGGGTCGTACGAATGGTAGTTATGTCGTTCAAACCGACTAATGCGCCAGCTTTTTTTATGGATTTGATGAACCGGGTTTTCCAAGAGCACTTGGTAGGTTCGTATTGGTTTTTATAGATGATATCTTGATATACTCTAAGGATGAAAGAGAGCATGAAGTTCATCTTAGAGTGGTGCTTGGGACGCTGAGGCAGCATCATCTGACGACGAAGTTCTCAAAGTATCATTTCTGCAAGAAAGAAGTGAAGTTACTTGGTCATGTAGTCTCAGAGTAAGGGTTGTCAGTGGATCCAACTAAGATTGAAGTAGTGAATAGTTGGAAGGGACCCAAGACAGTGACGAAGATAAAGAGTTTCCTTTGGTTGGCTGATTATTATCGGAGGTTTATTAAGGATTTTTCACGGATAGCGGCACCGATGACCAAGCTGACGAGAAAGGATGTTAAATTTTTATCGACCGAGAAGTGTGAGGAAGCATTCCAGAGTTTGAAACACTTATTGACCCATGAACCTGTGTTGGTTGTTCCAGAAGGGAATCAAGATTTGGTGGATTACACCGATGCGTGTGGAACGGGATTAGGAGCTGTGCTGATGCAAAGGGGTAAAGTGATTGCCTATGCTTCTAAAAAGTTTAGACCGCATGAGGTCAGATATCCGACGCATGATTTGGAGTTGGCTACAGTTATTTTTGCTTTGAAGGAGTGGAGACATTACCTTTTGGGAGAAAGGCTTGAGTTATATACAGATCATAAGTTGCTGAAGTATTTGTTCTCTCAGAAGGAGTTGAACATGAGACAACAGAGATGGTTAGAGTTTATAGCCGCTTATGATTTGGGATTGAGTACACACCAGGGACAGGCAACAAGGTTGCAGATGCACTTAGCAGGAAACATCAGAATGCAGTATTGGCAATGATTGCTAAGTGGAAGGATTTAGAAGTATTAGCAGATTGCAGAGTGCAGTGGAGATCCGAGGCTGGGTCCAGTGGAGATACAGTTGTATTATCTTGTTTGGAAGTTCGACCAGTGATGATCGAAAGGATTGCTTCTTAGTAGGAAGAGGATCCAGTATTAGATGAACGGATTAGGAAGCTAAAAGATGGAACCAAGAGCGATGATTTGAAAGATTTCAGTCTTGACCAGAATGGGAGGTTGAGAAAGAAAGGGAGAATATGTGTTCCGAGTGTAGGAAACATAAGGAAAGAAGTCTTAGAGGAATGTCATCGTTCAAAGTTCTCTATTCACCCAGGAGGTACTAAGATGTATCAGGATATGAAGAGGAGTTTCTTTTGGGAAGGTATGAAGCGGGATATTGGGTTGTGTGTGAAGCAGTGCATGATTTGCCAACAGACAAAGGCCGAACACCAGAAACCAAGTGGGTTGCTTCAGCCATTAGACATTCCAGTATGGAAGTGGAATTCTATCTCCATGGATTTTATTGACGGGTTGCCATGGTCGAACAGAGGAAATGATAGTATATGGGTCATAGTGGATAGACTGACTAAGAGTGCCCATTTCATTCCAGTTAGGTCAACCAGAATGGCACATGTTTTGGCAAAATTGTTTATGAAGAATGTGGTTAGACTACACGGAATTCCTAGTAGCATAGTTAGTGATAGAGATCCTTTGTTCACTAGCGAGTTCTGGAAGAGTCCGCAGGAAGTTTTGGAAACCAAGCTCAAGATGAGTACCGCTTACCATTCGCAGACAGTTGGGCAAATAGAAAGAGTTAACAAAATCTTGGAAGATTTGTTAAGAGCTCGTGTATTAGATTTCGGGGATCATGAGAAGACCATCTGCATTTAGTCAAGTTTTCGTATAACAACATTTATCAAACTAGTATTGGAATGGTACCGTTTAAAGCTTTGTATGGAAGGCCAAGCAAATCTCCCATATGTTGGCTATAGACTAGGGATAGGTTGGTTCTTGGTCTAGATTTAGTCATAGAGGCTGCAGAAAAGATTGAGGTTATTCGGGCTAGAATAAAGGAGGCTCAGTCTAGGCAGAAAAGTTATGCAGATAAGAGACGGAATGAGCTAGAGTTCTCAGTTAGAGACCGAGTTTTCGTCAAAGTGTCACCAATGAAGGGTGTGATTAGATTTGGAAAATCGGGGAAGTTATCATCGAGATTTGTTGGACCTTTCCCTATTATTGAGAGGATCGGGAAACTCGCATATAGAATTAAGTTACCGAGCAGTTTAGCAGGAGTCCACGATGTTTTTTCATGTTTCTCATCTCAGGAAGTGTGTTAGAGACCTGGAGACTACTATTGCACCGACTGTGCTAGATGATTTAGTGGTAGAACCGGATTTGACTATAGTAAGGAAGCCAGTTCGCATAGTTGTGAGAGATGAGAAGAGGCTTAGAACCTAAATGGTCAGATTGGTCAAAGTCCAGTGAAGCAATGATGATAGGGATTGTAATTGGGAGATTGAGAGCAGGATTAGAGATACTTATCCTGACTTGTTTGATGGTATGTTTTACCTTCTTGTTGATTTGTTGTGTACCTTAGCGTAATTTCGAGGACGAAATTCTTTAAGGAGGGGAATCTGTAACACCCCGGATTTATGGTAACATTATTTAGGATATTAATTAGTTAAATAAAATAAAATAATGTGTTGATTAGGGGATTGAGATGTGATTTTAATTAAGGGTAGCTGTGTCATTTAACAATGAACTAAAGAAGAGTTAAAATGAAATAGAGGAGGGATAAAATAGGAAAGAGACCATTCCATATCCTCTAAACCTTGGCCGTGTAAAATTTTACACGTTCATTTCACTTTGAAAATTTTAAAACAAGAGGCCGGCCACCATTAACAAGGAAAAGGAGAAGAAAAGCTAGGAAGAAGCTAATTCAAATCAAATCTATTCATATCTCAATCTCTTTAATCTCTAAAGCTAAGGTGAATAATTTTTACATCTCATTTTGATGGTATTTTTGTTTTTAAATAGATGATTGCCAAATATTTTGCATTGATTTGCCATGATTTTGAATGATGGAATGATTATATATGCATATTGATGATTTATGTATATTCATATTGATTTTATGATATGTTTTAAGGTGAAAACCCTATAAAATGGCATCCAAATTCCTTTCGAATTTTTATGAAGATCATAAATATTATTTTGGAAATGGGTTTCAATTTTCGGAATTTTTTGAAATTATGTGGAATTTATATGAATTTTCTAGTAAAGAAAATGTTAATTTGGGTTAATAATTATTTTCGGTTAAATAATAAAAGATTGGGGTCCGAGATTTTTATATGTTTGAAAACATATTAAAATAGATTTTCTAGAATTTTTTGTGGATTTTTCCTAAGTGTTTTAAGGGTTATATAAAATTATTTAAGGTATGGAACTTAAATGTTTTATATAATTAAAAGAGGAAAGGGGCTTTTTGTAAAATGATTTAAATTATAAAATCTGGAAAGTCGGCAGCACTTTTGAAAAGTGCAGTACTTTTTATTGGTAAAGAAAAAGGCAACCAATCACAATCAAACACCTAAGGCAGGTTAGGTGAAAAGAACTATTTGCTACATGTTTTTCACTGTTTCGACACCGTCGCCACCAGGTTCCGCCTCCTCATCTTCGCTTTCGACATAGTCAAAACCAATGCATATGGTATCAGTTTACTTGTACATAGTGAATTGGATGTAGGCGGAAGTTAGGGAGTCAAAACCAAGGGTTCCATAGGGGTTGAGGAAGCCCTTTGTTTAAAGTTAAAGAAATACGCCTGCTTGCTTTCGACTAAATGGATTTCAACAATGTAGCTTTCAACTAGGTCAAATGATTTAAAGGAAATGGTTTTGATTGGGTTGCGCCTCTGTTTTTAAATAATTGCTTTCGACTAACTCGAAACCTTTTTGTTGCCGCCTTTTTACCTTTCGATCCAGATGGTTTCGAAAGGGTTGTTTTGTTTTCTAAAAAAAAACTTAGCACCTCTCTAATGCTTTCGAAGGGATGGTTTCGACACCGTCACTTCATTACTTAGGAAATAGTTTCGAAGCAGTTGCTTTCGACTTAAATGTTTTTAGACCCTTTTTCTATAAGTAAAGTAAAACCCAAATTGGTTTCGAAAGAGATAGTTTTAAATGGTTTCGAAACAGATGCTTTCGACTTTAATGGGTTTCCGATCCTTTTGCTCTACTTGAAGGCAGAATCCAAATGGTTTCGACCAAGACGTTTTTCAAAGGTTCCGAAGGGCTAAATTTTTGAATGGTTTCGAAAGGTTTCCACATGTTTTAAATTGAACCCAAAGTGCTTTCGAAAGTATTAAGTATTGACCATTCGAAAGGTTTTAATGAATGGTTTCGAAAGGGGAAGTTCCCCAGGGTTTCGAATGGATTGAAAGGAAGTTTTTTCCTATGCTTTCGAAAGGCAATATTTAAAAGGTTTTAAAGGGGATGTCTGATATTTTGACGCTTTCAGAGAAAAGGAAGGAAAGGTTTTCCAATGTTTTCAAAAGGCTATATTAAATGGTTTCGAAAGGGTTTTCAATGGTTTCGAAGAGGTTACCTTCAATAGTTTCAAAAGGGTTGTTTAACGGTTTAAACTAAGGTTTCGAATGTATTAAGTAGGCAATGTAGCCTAAGTATTTTCAAGTTAAAAAGGGTTTTAACTTGTTTTGAAAGGATAGTTAATCCTTATGAAATCTCATCAACATTATATTGAGTAAAGTGTATATAACATGTCAAAAATGGCTTAGTGTAAAGCTAAAGATATATTTTCCTTGTATATATATATATGATTCGAAGGACTAAATCATTTTGAAAATGTTTTCAAGGAAAATTTAAAGGGTAGTTAACCCTATGAAAATAATCCGGACAATTAGTCCATTTTGCAGGCAGTCAGCCTAGATTTCGAAAGTTAGTCCAGTTTGCGGGCAGTTGGCCCAGTTGTATGGACAGATAGTCCATTTATAGCATAACAGACCTTGCTATTATATTGTGGGCAGATAGCTCACATATTACTTGTTTTACGGACATATAGTCCATTTGTTAGCATAAAGGATATTGCTATTTTGATAAAATCAGTTTGATTAACCGGTTTGGTTACAGGAAAGGATTTGCAAAATATATGTTTTAAAGAAGATATTAGTGAGGGGAAACCCGTTCCGCTAAGCGGTATGGTCTCACTTAATATCAGTAAACCGAGATGTAACAGAATTATTCATACCAAGCTTTATGTCCGACTCAAAGTTTTTGTTTCCACTTAAACTCTCGGGTACTCAAAATTGATTTGAGCAGGCTGAGGGTTAGGGTTTCCAGGTTTTAGTATTTTGGCGAATAAAGCTTCCGGAGACGAGCATGTGGCTGACGAATAGCTAATTAGGATTTGCAGTTTCATTTTGTTTTGATTCTGTTGTGTATAGTAAGTCAGATATGACCGTATTACTTTGATCAACCAAGGGGGCATCGTCATATGTCGCTCTTGGCGTAATTTTGTAGTGATTATAATTAATCTTTACCTGGGAAACAATATGGGCTTATGTAATTTGGATATGAATTTGTTTTGAAATTTAATCAGTAACATGTTGTTTTTGAAATATGTGATTTTATTCATAATCAAGTGCTTCTGATATTGTGGATACCATCATTATTACCGTATTTTGTCACTAAAGTTAATACTATGGATGACTGCAGCATCTGTAGCGCTTAGCTTTTGGCCTCTAGATACGGGATGTTACATAAGCATTCGAATTGCAGATATCTTGAACATGAACGATGTCAGAGTTCTCTGAAGTGTAAGGGCTACTTGTTACTAATCCTGAGGATGTAGTAGAAGTAGTGCCTTTGGTTTGTTCATATCCTGACAACCTATATGATGAATGTTGGCATTGCATTGCTGCTTGGAGGGCAGTGTTAGCATTCCATGTGGGATTTGCTACAAAAGTAGAACGTAGCCTCTAGCCTCACAATCTGGAATGACTAAAATATGGAATATGCAACTAGGATATGTGGTTTTCTACCATTAGAGTATAGTCATCACCCGATCTAGATCGATATTGCCCAATTTATGTATGCTTGTCACTCACTATGGTTGTGGGCCAACAACCGGAGTGGCGACATATTCAGTCTTATCCAGTACGTGGTAGGCCGGTCCTGTATTGGCAGAGGATCCATGTGAGGCTCTCAGTACATTTTCTAGAGGTGTACCGTAGCAGGTAGTACCCAAGTAGCCTTATTGTTGTATGGAATCCATTCTCCAATACATGCCATTACGGACTTAATTGTATACTTAATATGCTGGAGTGTATTAATGTAACCATTTCAGCTATGATTCAGTATCTATTATAAACCTTAGACATTATTATAATATCACTAGATTTTCTATTTGGATGGTTTGGTTATCGTAAGGTAAAAACCCATCCGTGTTTATATGCGGTGTGGTCTAACGAGATTTCTTTATTTTTGAAAGATTTTATAACTTTAAAATCCATATAATGTGTGTTTCTCACGCCATTTTACCAGACTCATACAAGCGTTATTTTCTTATAATGCTCAGGTCAAACCGAGCATACTTCCAGATTTAACTTTGGATGCTTTCGAGTTTCAAGAGATAAGCTGGATGCCTCTAAGACATATTCATGTATATTTTATTTCCGCTGCATTTATTGTTTGTATTTATCAGCATTTGTGAGGATAGGTTGTTATAACTGTTCATGTTAATGATAGGTTAGTTTACTTTGATTGATGTATGTATATTACAGTTTTCTTTTGTAAAGATCTGTTGTATATTATATATTACTCGTCACGATGTGAGATTTTTTTTGTTTTTCTTTCTTTCACCCTAACAATCTACCTTTCTGGCACTTGGATGCTCGGCATGTGAATACCGTGGATGTATTAGTGTCGACTTTTGAGGGTCGGAAAAGGTGAATCGTTACATTTTGTTTCGTTTTAGTTTGTTATTGAAAATGAAGTTTAATCCAAAGTCAGTTATTAAATTAAAACATGTTTGTTTTAGATAAAAATTAAAATCAATTGGTCTTATTTTTTGTCTTGGCATAGGAATGACTATACACATTTGCATGAAACTTTATGTTAGATTATCCTATGTTAATTTACATTATAAGCTTAGAAACGAAATTCAATCATTAACTCAGAATGGCTTTGTTCTCATTCAAACTCATTTTGAAATTTTCCTCCTTATAATTCTTCACCATACTGCAACATGTGTGTTTATGTACAAGTTCAAAAAATATTAATGATGATAGTCAATGAAAAATGTCTACATCTTTACTTACATACCCTGTAGTAGCCATTTCAATTTTTGATGGATTTAATTAGCCGAAAATCAAAATAATGCTTTATATGAGGTGCAAAATAAAGCTACCTTACATTGTTATAATCTTTTTTTCATAAAACAAGAGAAAAATTATTTTGCTCTTGAAGTTTAAAAGATGATGGATACATAAGACAGGGTGAAACTTAGGATATACCTCATAAAAAATTATTCGCTTACATATGGGTATTAGTCATTTGCAAAATTTATAGAAAAACTAAGTAACTAAATAGAAAAGAAAATGAAAATTCACAATGAATTGGCACAACTATATGCTATGGATATATCAGACATGCCTTCTCTTAATAATCCTACTTGCTTTGATTTCAAAATATTAAGATGTAACATATAATGACTAAATGTCCAGTCAACAACAAACATACGTTACTGCATGTCCCATAATTAGTATCCCAATTAAATAATACTAATTCACTCGGTAACAAAATTAGATAAATTATTTGAAAAGTCCAAATCAAGATTACATTGTGATGTTCGGACAACTTCCGTGTGCGTAGCACGAGTTCGCCCTAGTTCATGAAAATAATGTAACAGGGAACAAAAACAATAGGAGAGGTAGGCAGGAAGATGTATCTTTTGGGTTAACAAATACGCCTAACAACAACATAATCAACAACCCAGAATGGAATAACCTAGTACGTCAAATCAAGACCAAAGCCCGTAAGTCAAAGCGCATAAAGATAATAAAAGGGAACACTTATCCCCATGGACAGGGAGTGAAACCAACCCCTCAGTTTAGATGTCTATGTTATTTTGGAATGTTAGGGGATGAATAATCCTTTAAACAATCAAATATTAATGCTATAAAGATTCCAAAAAATTCTTGTTTATAGGGATTTTAGAAAATAAACTACCTACATATAAAGTTCAAAAAATGGTAGGTCGACATAAAAGGGTTAGGCTTTTGATCATGACAATTCACAACATCAAAACAGAAGAATTCTTGGGATACATTGCAAAAGGAAGGGGTTAATCTCGAAACCACACATGGATTTCCATATCTCAACAGATCTTGGAATCACTCATGGATTCCCATATCTCAACAGATCTCGGAATCACATATGGATTCCCACATCCAAATAGATCACGAACAACTGCATGTATTCGAGCATCTCAAACAGATCTTGAATCTCCATATAGATTCTAGCATCTCGAACCAATCACGAACCTCTTCCAAAGCATATAACATGTATATGGTTTTGGAGTGGTTACGGTTTTGAGTCATCTTATATAAATACACTCCCCTGCTTACCGGGTGCTCCAAAAACCAATTGATCGATTTTCGGTAAACTCAACTCTGCTTCTTTTGGAAATAAACAGAAAATACATAACGGTGGAGATCACCTTCTAACCGAACGTGCTCGGATTTTCTTATCATTTGTCCAGAAGAGCAAAAGGAGTTTATATGTACATTATAGCATCACCGAAGAT
This sequence comes from Allium fistulosum, assembly GCA_030737815.1. Taxonomy (NCBI): domain Eukaryota; kingdom Viridiplantae; phylum Streptophyta; class Magnoliopsida; order Asparagales; family Amaryllidaceae; genus Allium; species Allium fistulosum. The sequence goes on along the minus strand of CM060905.1, from coordinate 197,894,465 downwards.
AACTGTACCATATAATTTCCGTGTTTCTTCTACATATTTCCAAAGTTAGATTTGGTCAATTTCAACAATAATGATAATGATCACATAAGGGAAACTAAGACCGTATACTATCCATAAGAAAGTAACACATAAAACATGATTGACACCCAAGCATGACCAAGTCATATAAACGACTTCAAATCCTCTTTTTCTTTAATTAATCCTTTATTAATTAAAGTCTCTTTTATTAGTAAAACTCCTTTTTATCTAATAAAACTTCCTTTATTAATTAAAACTTCACTAACTAATTAAACTCCACTTTTTAATTAAAACTTCCCTATTCATTTCTACACATTTCAATACTCTTAAAAGTATTCATATATTTATCTCAACGATATAAGTATATTCACAAATCAATAACAAGTTTTGCATACTTAAAACACAGTCAAACAGGTTTAAAAAAATGTCACTCAAACATTGTTACTATAAAACTCTTCTCTCTTTTATACTTTAAAACTTATACTTTTCTATTTTTTCCAAAGATTCCATACTTATTATAATCTTTAAAATTCCATTATTAAAGATTTAAGCACTTCCCAAAATCATTTAACAACATTTTACCAATTAAAAATATTATTCAAGGGCTTAAAAAAATATTATTAAAACTCCGTTTGCTACAAACCCAAAACACTTCACACTTAATCATTATCTTTAAAGCTTTTTTTAAAGATCTAATTACATTTTTAAGGGTTTAAGACAAGTGTTACTCAAACATTGTCATGACAACCCAACATATTCCTTTTATAATCATCTCCTAAAAAAATTCTTTTTTAAAAGATTCGATTATGTTCCAAAGTTAACAAGTAACATACTTTTACTTAACTTTACAAAATTATTCATTATAACTTAACTATTATAATCGAATTCTTCATTTATCTCTTCATTAGAGACTTAACTTACTTTTCCAAGCTTTATATAAACACCTTTGAATACTAAAAACAATTTAAAGGAGATTATTCTAAGATATTTAATAAAATACAAAAATCAATTCTAAGGATATTATATTATACAAACTTTAAATTACTTTAATAAAATATTTAACTAATTTTCTAAAAAGTATATATACTTAAAAATATTTTAAAATACTTATGATATAGTTAAAAACATTTCATTTAAAACATCTCTTCAAAATACATATTTCATAACTTAATTAAAAATCATAAAACCATGTTCTATACTTTAAAGCCCTTTACTTTAAAATCCACGAATAATTATAAAACACTTTTAAATTTTGAACTTCTTTTCAAAATAATTTAATAACTTTTCATTTAAACTCTTTTAAAAAAATTTAGAAAAATATCTAAAGTATTCAACCTTTTTATACTTTAGTTAAACAAAATTTTCGCAGTGCATATATATAGCAACCTTTCGCTATACTGAATTATGCCACTTTACTTCCTAATTTCTGTAACTTTCCAAACCAATTCATTTAGGTCAAACATACCCAAAAAGGTGTAAAGAACAACCAAATATATATATATATATATATATCCATAATATATCATAATTTAACCTATTTAACTAGTGTTAAATACATGGGATTTCAAAGTGCGTTTATAGCGACAATTTCGTTTCAACCGTTCACATACAATTTCCAACTAAATCAAACAACAACATCAGATAGGTAAACAAGTCTGGGCAACGATGAGTACACTATATATATTGTTGTCATTTGCTTTTAAAAGCAACGAGGGGTACAAATGTAATAACTTGCTTTGTTTGTTATACTATTTATATTTTAGCACAACAACAATTATATCACAACAATATACAAATCAACTGGTGATGAAAATCACCCAAGCCCAAACCAATCCAACACGTAGAGGATATCGCTACGAGTGCAATAGCGAAAATGGCATCTCGATCGGACCTCGTAAGCAAAAGTTACGAATTATATAAGATTTGAATTTAAAACTTAATTAATTAAATAATTAACTAATTAATCACCTCCATTATCTAGACAAATCCATATTCCCAAATTTGTATCTCTTTGCACGCACAAACATGTGCACAACAACCATTGCCGATCCCCTCTCTCCACTCTATTTCATTCAATACTCAACGAAACCGCGAACCGGCTTCTCCGACGCCCTTCTCTACTCATGCTCACCACCCTTGATCCAAAATTTTCAAGCTTGGTAAACCATCTACAGTCATGACCTGTAGCCTTAAATCTCCACCGTGAACGTCGCTTTTTACCTCTGCCAACCGGAGCACCTTCGACCACCACTATTTAACTCCACTCACCACCATGAGTTCAACTACACACTCGAAATCACCTTCGACACCCCCCATAAATTATACCCTGGCACACACAATACGATAAAATAAAAGTCACACCACTCACCTTGAAGCCGCACCACCAATCGAGGCCACCAATCCAATTGCCTTTGCCCAACAAGCACAACTCCAGCATTGTCATAGCATATAACCTCCTCTAGCACCACCTATACTAAACCCTAACTTCAGTTGTTTAAGTCGAGCACACCCAACCCTCATCGCACACAAAACAACACATATAAATACAAAGCACGCACTCATAGGAAGCCAACGGATCTAAAATCATCGAATCCCGATACTCCAAGCTCCGGATTAAATCGATTGAAGGGGAAAAATGGCGTGACTGTGTTTTTGAAGAAGCAAGAATGAAGGAAAATAAATAAAGAAGAAGTTAGGATAGAGTAGAGATAAGGGGTTATTTATAGTAAAAATAAATATTATAATTTAATTTCTGAAATTAACATTTTGAGCTCGCATGACACACAGTACGTCCGATCGCTATGAAACTCGTCGGCGCATATCGCCTTATTATTCTAGATCCAATGACACTAGTTTCGTCAAAATCTGAGACAGTGGCCCATTTATTCTCATTTAACATTCATTTAGTTTATATCTCAATTAGTTAACATTCAATTTATTAAAACTTATTCGATTTGCATTCAATTTATTTACATCCATTTTAAATCAAATTCAATTGCTCACATAAATTTTACTTACACCCATTTATTCTCATTCAATTTCTTTCATAACTCAAATTGCATTTCATTTTATAACTCAAGTTCGTATTCATTATATTAATTAATTTTATAGCTTAAATGGAATTAATTCACTTTACTAATTCATCTAGTTCCATTCAAATCTAATTTAATTCATTTAATCTTTATTAAATTAAACTTTATTTCATTTAATCCATTACTCAGTTTATTTAACATTATTTAAGTTAAAATTTTCTTTTCTTATCATTCACATTCAACAAATTTAAACTTGTTTTTAGCTTAATATTTCTCAAATCTATAAGCTATACAAACGTATTCACTTAAATTTCATTCATTATTTTATCTAATTCATTTCAAATACAATTCACTTTCATTTAAGCTTCCTTGAGTTAAACTTCATTTTATTTACTTCATTTCACTAACTCGATTTATCTAACATTTCTTAGGTTAATTCTTTTATTTCATATCTCAAATTCAAATTTTCTTTTGTTTGCTTAACCAAAATGTTAACCGTTTTTAAAATTCGGTCTTACTTCCCTGTTCAAAATCATAAGTTATAAACTTATTTCTTAACTATACTATTTTCAATTTATAAGTTCAAAAACTATTTTCATATATTTATCAAATCATACTTGGAATATTTTTTTCACAATCAAAACTTGTTTTAACTGGAAATAAATTTCTTTTGGTAGCAATTCTCACTCGGAAACTCAAAAATGAATACTGGCGATGCTGCAGTCATCCCTATAATTATTTCCCAACGACTAAAGCAAGTTCAATTCTTTTATTTCTTTTAAAAAAAAATTAAAATTTATTTCTAGTCAAAACACTTTCAAATAATAGTATTATTAATTTTGAAGACTTTGGAAACAATTTTGAAAATCAACGGGATTTTAAATTCTAAAATCTTAGCTTTTAAATCCTTTCTATTTATGAGCTATATCATAACTATACTTATATAATTTTATTAAGTTATTATGAAAATATTTCGTTAATTTACATCGTTGTTATTTTAAACAATTCTTATTGTAATTAGATTTCAATTCAATTTAATTATCGAACGTTTCGTAAAATAGAGTTCACAAAGTATTCGCTTTTAGTTTAATTCAATCAATAATCGATGATAACTAATTATTATCATCTTCTAACAACTAACATCCATAAATAAATTCGTATTTTCATAAACCTATATGGTTTTTCATGGAAAATTATTTCTTTATATATATAAAATATAATTTAGGTAAAATTATTTCATTTACCCTATTTTAAAACAATATTATGTCAACTTGCCTCGTTTAAGTGTTTAGAAACCCTTATCAATACATGGTGTCCCACGCACCGACCAGAATTTATGAGCAACTCAACGGATAAGTAAACACAATATAAAACATTTTATAACACTAACAAGTACGTGCTCTCATATATAAATATATATATATACACACTCAAAAAAGCTCATTCTAAGGTATTACTACCCTATCTCCAATGAGTCAAACCCCACAAAGCTAAGATTATCGCTAAACCAAAGCTCTGATACCAACTGTGACGACCCACATTTCGAAAGGTAAATCGACAATAATCCACACATGTCTAACTCAAATAATCTGAAACACAGATAATCAATGGGGTTAAATAAGAAGAAATAAGAAAAGAAGAAAACAAATACAGAATCTCGCAACGGAATGACAAAATATAATAATAAAATAAAAGTTTATAAAGCTGTCTATACTATACATTTGATTATTATTTTACGACATCTATCAGAGTTATATATACAACAGAACAATAGAATTATGTAGCAGAACAACAATGTGATGGAATAATACTACTAATATGAATATACCAAATCTTCGTCTCCGTCCTCCAGAAAATATGATCTTCAATGCGCTGAAAACTCAGGGCTGACCTGAGCGTAATGAAAAGACAAAACACTCGAGTCAAGACTAAAATATCCTTATGTGAGTCAAATCACATATAACATGAGTGTAATAACGTCAGAGATGTTTACGGGGTTTCACATCTCCTATTCAGTGTATAACGTGCGTGCAATAACTCAAGAGATGTTACGGGATTTTCCATCTCTTAAGGATCCATCAAAATATCTATATATAATAGAATACACTATATATGTAATGTCTAATCGGCAAAATAAATATTTTTCTTAGCGTTAAGGCTTTACATTAATCCCCCTTAACGTGTTTTTATGCATTTTTATACAGTTTGCATATAACGCCCCAGTAGAACGTCGGGGGATAGGGATGCGCCATGATACGACAACACTAAACCAAACTCGTAGTAGTCTCGTATAAGGATAAAAGTATGACAAGGCACGTGAGGTGGTGCCCGAGGTAGGATACTACCAGTTTGGGTGGAAGGGCTAGTAGTAATGCATCGTAGCCATTATCGCCCACCGCGTCCATCCATCTCATATCGAGTCAAAGGGGGGTCATCCCAAATCAAGGTGCACCAATCGAAACAAACATCAAAAGTAATAGTATGGACCAAGTCCAAGAAGAAAACCGAGGAACGGATGTCCGTTAGGGGTAGCTAGCCCACTTGGCCCTGTGAAACCGTCCTGTTTTAGTCATTTCAAATTGGCACAAGTGCCGGGGTCTATCCATCATCATTCTCTTTCTTCAAATCCAGCAAACGTATGCCTTTTAGAATAGCCTTTGTTCTTATACCCTAAACCCTTCCATTCTTCATTCCTCATTCATTTTAACTTTCACAAACAAAAATTAAAATCCCAAGGGAACTCGACCAGCCACCATTAAGAAGAATTGAAAGGAAGATAAGCTAGGATTCAAGTAGGAAGCTTGAAGAAATCAATCTAAGGGCAAACTCAACCTTCTTAACACAAAGCTAAGGTGAATAATCAACTTATATCCCACTTTTGATATTGATTTCGGTTTCAAGTTAGATCCGAACTATTTTTGCAAGTTATATGCCATGTTGTGTTTGTTTAAATGGATATATATGCATGTTGATGATTTATATGGTTTAATATGGATTTTATGATATGTTTAGATTAGAAAACCTATTAAATGACACCCAAATGATTTGCGTTTTTGATATATGGTCAAAAACATTATTTTAGAAGTGGGTTTCAAGTTTCATAATTTTCTAACTGATTGTGGATTTATCATGTATTTTGTATGAGAGAAAATAATTATTTTGGGTTTAAATTATTTAAGGAAATTAAATAATGTTTTTGGGTCTGAAATTTATATATATATTAGAAAACATATTTAAAGTAAATTATTGTGATTTTTGGGGATTTTTCCTAAGTGTTTTACTATGGTTATTAAATTATTTAAGTTAGGGGACTTAAATGTTTTATATGTTTTGTTAAGGAGAAGGGCTTATTAGTTAAAATGTTTTCAACTGTTAATTGTTGAATTTGGCAACCTTTTAGAAAAGAATTTTGATAAAGAATGGGAAACCAATCAAATTTTGATAAATTAGGCAAGTTAGGTGAAGAAATTAGTTTGAAAGACATAAAATCAATTTTGTTTCGAATTACAACTTCGCCACTTCCATTTGCTTGCTTCCATCGCCATACCCAGTAGACCTTTCGCACCCATTCGAAACCAATACAAATGGAATCAAGCAATTGGTACATAGTGTATTGGAGAAAGGCGAAGGGGACTATGTTGAAGGCATGCTTTCGAAGGGGTTGAAGGCAATTTTATTAGCTTTCGAATCAATCAACTTGCCTTTGATTTTAAAAAGAAGCTTTCGAAAGAGTGGTCACTTTTGAATCCATTTGAAACCTAGCTGCCGCATTCATATCATTTGGATTGATTTGAAGCCGATTTTCTTATAATCTTCAAACAATGTATTCGAAAGAGGAGCTTTTGCCTTCTAAATTTTGAAGTTGCCTTCCCAATGCTTTCAAAAGGGTCCTTTTAGCCACTTTTATCAATAGTTTCGGAGGCAATGGTTTTGAAAGGATGGTTTCGAAGCTATAGTCTTCTCCAATTCTTTTACTTGGAGTTAATGCCTTTGAAAGTAATGCTTTCGCTTCTGTTCTCTTTGACCCTATAGTTATATTAAATATTAAACCCAATGGTTTCAAAAGGAATACTTTTAAATGGTTTCGAAGCTATGTTTCCACAAACTCTTACTTAAGCCCAATGCTTTCGAAAGATATGTTTTAAGTGCATCGAAGGGAAAAATTCCAATGCTTTCGAAAGGTATGTTTTAAGTGTTTCGAAGGGAAAGATTCCAATGCTTTCGAAAGGTATGTTTTAAGTGTTGCAAAGGAAAGTTTCCAATGCTTTCGAAATGTATACTTTGAGTGTTTCGAAAGGAATATTTCTAAGAGTTTCGAAAGATATGTTTAAATGGTTTTGAAAGGGGATGTCTAAGTTTCTAAGCAATAATTTCGAAAAGGTTACTTTCAATGGTTTCGAAAGGGATACTTTCAATGATTTCAAAAGGGATTGTTTAAGGTTATAAACAATGGTTTCGAAGGTATTATTTTGGCTATATACCCTATTGTTTTCTGAGTTAAAAAAGGGCTTTAACTTATTTCAAAGGGATAGATAACCCTACTGATTTTATGTTTTCATCAACTTTGTTTTTTAAAGCATACATTATGGCATAAGTATTTTGAGTAAAGCAAAGAGTATGATTTCCTTGTTTTATAAAGATATGATTTCAAGGGTAAATCATTTGTAAAGATTGTTTTCAAGGAAATGAAATTTGGATAGTGTACTTAACCCTCAGTATATGACTCGGATATTAGAAGACCAGATGGGACTGGTATGGGGTCGCGCCCTATACTTTAGCTGGTAGCCCCTAGCTACTATAAGTCCAAAATTCCATTGTGTAGGGCTTTGTCATAGGTAAGACTAAAATGATGTTACACACAGAAAGGAATACACAGAGTAGAGGTAGGTTATTGGTGAGCCCATAAAATCATTAGGATCAGTTTACCCTTTGGGAAGTAAGTTAAGGACAGATCGTCCAATATTGTATCTAACAGAAGATAGAATATTTATTATGTCTCGTAGGCCCGAGTCAACCAGTGGTTAATAATTAGCTAGATAAAACTATAATGTTCGGACAGATAGTCCATTGATTACCTGATTTATATGCATATATGTTATTGCTATTGTTGCTATAATAAGTTTGATTGCAAGATTTTGATATGCAAAAGATATGATTTGAAAAGGATATTAGTGTAGGGAAATCCGTTCTTCTAAGCGGCATGGTCTCACTTAATATCTGTAAACCAAGATATAATAGAATTATTCACATTGGGCTTTATGTCTGACTTGAATTTTATGTTTTCCCCTTAAACTCTCGGGTGCTCAAAATTTGATTTGAGTAGATTAAGAGTTAAGGACTTTTCAGGTTTAGTAGGTTGGACAAATAAGCATCCGAAGACGTGCGGGAGGCAAAACTAGCTATGTAGTAGTTATTTAGTTTTATTTCCGCTGTGATGTATTTATGACTGATATGTATATCTTTTTAGTACTCTGATCATCCAAGGGGGCATCTTCATATGTCACTCTTGGCGTAATTTGTAATAATTATATTTGATCAAAACCAGGGAATCATTTTGGGATTATGTAATTGAATATGAAATATTGATTTGAAATGTAATTAGAAAAGCTATTTTGAAATCTGTGTTGATTTTATTTCATATTCACGTGCTTTTGATATTATGGATACTATTAACATTACCGTATTTTATCACCGAGAGTTAAATACTATAGATGACTACAACATTTGTAGCACTTAGCTTTGGACCTCGAGATATGGGGTATTACAACTTAGTATCAGAGCATAGGTTTGTGAAAAACTTAAAATGACTTTGAAAAAACATAATCCTAAGGAATTAGAGAAAAGATTGGGGTATGAGATAACGTTATAATAACGTACTTGTATTTGTTATATATAAGTATACACTTTATCTCTATTCTCCCATCTCTCTTAGACTATTCTTTTGTATCTTACAAAGGCTCAAATGTAGATTTTAAGGAAGTAAGATATAGATGCTAGGAATGGAAGAGTTAACATTGGTGGAGGAAGTACCACAACCAATAGAAATGCCTGGCCAAACACTAGAAGGAATCCAGGTCGGGCACAAGCTGCTAATGTGGGAACTGGAGCACTGCAAGTTGATATGGGAGCTATGTATAAGTTCTTCGTCAAGATGATGCAAGTTGGTGCAACTGCGGGATTGGTTGGAGGAAATGTTGGAGAAGGAAATCAGGAAGCTTCGGTGGTCAACAACTATGTAGTGCTGAGTAGAGACTAGGCTAGGGTTGAAAGGAAGCCGTTTATCGGGACTGAGGATGCAATTAAAGTAGAGAACTGGTTGTTTCATTGTGAAAGAATTTTTGCTGATATAGGACTCAACGATGAGCAGAAGATGAGATTGGCATCCAGACAATTGCAAGGAATAGCATTGTACTGGTGGAACATTGTTATTGTTGGAGTGGCTGAAGAGGCTATGACTTGGGCAGAATTTAGAAGGAGGTTTGAGAAAAAATTCATGTCAAAGACTGCAAAGTCAACTCTTCTTAGGAAGTTTGCTGAGTTGGTGCAGGGAGACATGACAGTGCTGGAGTATGCTACCATGTTTGAGGAGCTATCGAGATACAGATATGCTACGGTTGATACGGTTATCGAAAGGAATGAGAAGTTCATCCATGGATTGAGACCCAAGCTTGCTAAAGCAACTCTGCCACATACTAGGGATTTGTGTGATGTAGTTATTGAGATGGCTTTGAGGAATGAGGACAAGCTCGTTTTCCTTAATGATAACAAAGCAGTGGAAGCTCAAGGTAGGTGGAACCAGAAGAGAAAGTTTTTCCATAAGAAAGGCGCTCATAGAGGAGGAGCAACCAAGAAAGGGAAGGCCGATGTAGTTGGCTACAAGTGTGACAAGAACGAACATTTAGCTCACGATTGTCGTACAGGTAAAGCAAAGAAGGTTACTGATAAGAAGGGGGTGAAATGCTTCAACTATGATCAGATTGGACATTATAAGAACCAGTGCAAAGAACTGGCCAAGGATGGAAAGGGCAAAGTGTTTGCATTGGAACCATCTACCTCAAGACCAATAGCAGAGAAGAAAGGAAAAGCTATGTTGGGAGGTACGCTTTTGATTTATGGTGTATCAGTTAGAGTTCTATTTGATATTGGTGCATTGCATTCTTTTATATCTCATTGTTTGGTAAAAAAGCTTAACCTAGTACCCTCATATCTAGTTACATCCTTAAGGGTTGTGAATCCAATAGGAGGGTACGTGACTCTTGGGATGAAATATGACCACTTAAAGTTTGAATTGTTAGGTCACGTATTTGCTTACAGTTTGCATGTATTTGATTTCGTAGGGTTCGGAATCATTTTGGGTATGGATTGGTTAAGTAAGTACGATGCTAGGATATTTTGCCATGATAGGAAAACATCACTAAGACACCTTAGTAGTAGTGATCGGATTATATAGTCCCTAGAAAAGTTTTGAGGTTAATGCTTTGTTGGGTGTTATGGAGGCAAAAGATGAATTAAATCGAATTTTTGTTGTTAGGGAATTCGCAGATGTCTCTGAGCCCGTGATAGGACTACCGCCGAAACTAGCCATTGAGTTTCAGATAGATTTAGTACCAAGAATAGAACCTGTGAGTAGACCGCCAAGTAGAATGACACCTACCGAGATGAAGGAATTAAAGGTGTAGTTGGTGGATTTAGAAGGTAAGAATTTTATCAGATCAAGCAGTTCGCCTAGGGGAGCAGCCGCAGTGTTTGTAAGGAAACCAAACAGATCGTTAAGGTTGTTCATCGATTATCGTAAGCTGAATGATAGGATGATAAAGAACCGATATCCGTTCCATAGGATTAATGATTTGTTCGAGCAACTGAGTGGAGCTAAAGTATTTTCCCAATTGGATTTGGCAACATCGTTCCATTAGCTTAGAATAGCACAGGATAGTATTCCTTTGATGGCGTTTAGGACTAGATATTGATCGTAAGAATGGTTAGTGATGCCATTCGGACTAACTAATGCGCCAGCATTCTTCGTGGACTTGATGAACAGAATCTTCCAAGAACATCTGGAGAAATTTGTATTAGTAATCATAGGCAACATATTGATATACTCCAACAATGAAAGAGATCATGAAGTTCATCTTAGGATAGTGCTTGAGACACCGAGACAACATCAGTTAGAAGTAAAGTTTTCAAAGTGTCATTTCTGGGAGAAAGAAGTTAAGTTTCTTGTTCATATAGTCTCAGAGAAAGGGTTGTCAGTTGATCCGGCTAAGGTCGAGGCAGTGAATAATTGGAAGAGACCCGAGAAAGTGACTGAGATAAAGAGTTTTCTTGGGTTAGTTGGCTACTACTGGAGATTCATTAAGGATTTCTCATGGATAGCCGCACTAATGACTAAGCTAACTCGAAAAGATGTGAAGTTTGTTTGGACTGATCAGTGTGAGGAGGCATTCCAGAAACTGAAACATTTATTGACTAATGCACCTGTATTAGTTGTTCTAGAGGGGAATCAAGACTCGGTGGAGTATACAGATGCATGTGGGACAGGATTAAGAGCTGTGTTAATGTAGAAAGGTAAAGTGATTTCCTATTCTTCTCGACAGCTTAGACCGCATAAAATTAGATATCCAACTCATGATTTGGAATTAGCTGCGATAATTTTCACTGAAGGTGTTGAGACATTACCTTTTGGGAGAAAGATTCGAATTGTTTACGGATCATAAGTCACTAAGATATTTATTCTCTCGGAAGGAGTTGAATATGAGACAACAGAGATGGTTAGAGTTCATAGCTATACGACTTTGGTATTGAGTACATGCCTAGAAAAGGAAATGAGGTTGCAGATGCACTTAGCAGTAAACATTAGAATGTTTTGTTGGCAATGATAGTTGAGTGGAAAGATTTAGAAGCATTGACAACATGCGCAGTATAAGGGAGATCTGAGGCTAGTTCTAGTCGAGAAACCGCCATGTTATCATGTTTGGAAGTTCAACCGGTGATGATCGAAAGGATCACTTCTAAACAAGGAGAGGATCCATTATTAGCTAAACGGATCATAAAGTTAAGGAATGGAACAGAGGGCAATGACTTAAAAGATTTCAGTCTTGACCAGAATGGGTGGTTGAGGAAGAAAGGATGACTATGTGTTCCAAATGTGGCAAAACATTAGGAAGGAAGTTTTTAGAGAATGCCATCGTTTGAAGTTCACTATTCATCCAGGAGGAACTAAAATGTATCAGGATATGAAAAGGAGTTTATTTTGGGAAGGTATGAAGAGAGACGTAGGCTTATGGGTAAGGCAGTGTTCAAACTATCAACAGGTAAAAGCCGAACATCAGAAATCGAGTGGTTACTTCAGCCTTTGGATGTTCTAGTCTGGAAATGGGATTCTATCTCAATGGATTTCACAGATGGGTTACCAAGGTCGAATAGAGGAAATGAGAGTATATGGGTTATAGTGGACAGATTGACTAAGAGTGCAAACTTTATACCCGTTAAGTCGACCAGGACGGCATCGGATTTAGCTATGTTATTCATGAAGAATATACTTAGACTACATGGAAATCTTAGTAGTATAGTAAGTGATAGAGATTCCTTATTCACTAGCGAATTCTAGAAGAGTTTATAGGAGACTTTAGGTACCAAGCCAAAGATGAGTACCATTTACCATCCGTAGACAGATGGGCAAACAAAGATTGTTAACAAAGTCTTAGAGAATTTGTTAAGAGCTTGTGTGCTAGATTTTGGAGGATCATGGGAAGACCATCTACACCTAGTCGAGTTTTTGTATAACAACAATTATCAGACAAGTATATGGATGACACCTTTGAAGCTTTTAATAGAAGACCATGCAAATCTCCCATTTGTTGGTTAGAGACCAGGGATAGATTAATTCTTGGTTTGGATTTGGTTGAAGAAGGTGCATAAAAGATTGAGTTAATTCGAGCTAGGATGAAAGAAGCTCAATCTAGGCAGAAGAGTTACGCTGATAAAAGACGAAAAGACTTAGAGTTCTCAGTTGGAGATCATATTTTCGTTAAGGTGTCACCGATGAATGGTGTAATTTGATTTGGAAAAATCAGGAAAATTGGTGTTATCCTGCCTTTTGGCAAGGCCGTGACACCAAAAAGTTGACTGGAAACCTAAAGACAGTTCATCGTAAAAGTTCATTATACACTATTTCACCATGGATATCGACGAATTTTGTCCGAGCCCGGATCAGGCTACAATTGATAGGACACGGCAAGCAAAGTAATGAAAGCCAGCACTCCAAATTTCAAGTCAATCCGAGTTCGTGTGCTCAAGTTATGATCGATGCAAATTGAAGGAGATAACTCCATTCTCGTATCCATCAATAGAGTTTGCTTCGTATCGATCGGAATGGCCAGGTCTTTGTATCGATGAGCTTTATGTCGAACAACCTTCGGCCAGAGAGACTTGTTCGAATCCATCGGCATGGCTCCTTGTTCGAATCCATCAGTAAGTAGTCCACTTCGTAACGATTACCTAACGTCAACTTCGCATCCATCATAGATTCGCTGCTTCGTATCCATCATGGGACCATGTTCGAATCCATGAGCAAAGGCTTGTTCGTATCCATCAGGTCAACGAGCCTGGGTGACGTGTTATTCTTCGATACGAGCAAGGAAAAATTCATTGAGTCAACACGGTCATCTCGGAGTAAAAAATGGATCGATGCGAGGTATGCGCGCCACATCACCGCGAGAGCACGTGAGGTGATCGATTCAAAAGCATCGAATCGAATTAGTCGATTCGAACCAGACAGCATGCCAAAGGATCCCATTTCGTATCGACGATATCTCCCAAACCACTGGTCCAAAAGCTACGAAATTTTCACAGAAGCTTGTGCACAAGGTAAAGGATGTTCCTGCCAAGTTTCAGCTCGATTGGACTAATTCTTGATGGATACGAAATCAATTCGTATCGATCACAGATCGAGTCGAAACTTGGTGGGACCGGTCGCGTGGGCCCACTCACATGCCAGAAGAAGTTTCCCGAAGTTTGAGCGCGATCTCAGCCTCCTACGCCTATAAATAGCCCCCTAAAGCCTACAGAAAAGGGATCTTTTGGCGATTCAACGTCCAGACTCTGCCGGATTCAATTCTACATCTTATGATCACTGTTGTATTCGAATTTCAGAGCAATCATCAATTGTAATATGCTGTAACAGATTGAAGTTATCAAGTGAATCAATAAAATCATAAGCTTCAGAGTGGACGTAGGCAAGATCGCCGAACCACTATAAAATCTGTGTTGTTTACTGCTATTCTTTTCAATTTTCTGAGTGTTCTTCATTTTTATTTCTCTACATATTTGTTATCTGTGAATTGTGATTGCGTACTGGTGCTTTCAACGACTATCGGGTGTTTGTGACCAATTTTGGTGCAAACATTTTGGTGCTTTCACTGAGAAGGCTAATTCAGGAGTTCTATCATTTAGAAGTTGAATTTGAAGACTTAAGAGCTCAGATCTGAGAAGATATGACAAGGCAAACTAGTAAAAGACAAAGGCCAGAGCAAAGTCAGCATGAAGGGAGTCAAGAGGCTTCCTCGGGGGCAAACCAAGCATCGATCTTTGTCACCAGGGATGAGATGGAGACAATGATGAAGGAACAGGAGGAAATGATCCAGAATTTTCTTTAACAGATTGGACAACTTGGAGCGCAAAATCAAGGAGAAACCAGAGTCCAGAACGGAGCAGGACCATCTGGCGCAGCGCCGGAGCTGGGGGGCACACACTTAGAGCATGTTGATCCAATCCCGGGAAGAGATTTAGGGACATCCGAGCAACCTGGTGGCAATAGAGGGATGAACGCTCAGCCGGGGGGCAGAACGAAGGTAACACTCAAAGATCACAGCCTGACGACAACGACAGGTTGGCAGAGATGGTCAGACGGGCCATGAGAGGCGGACTAGTCAATAGAGATCTGGAGGATGTATATAGGAGTCCCTTTACTCCTACGATCAGGCAGGCCAGGAATCCACCAGACTTCAAGCTACCATCGGTGGAAATGTATGATGGGTGGACGGATCCAGCGGTCCATCTAACGAAGTATATGAGGCACATGGAAGTGCTGGGGGCATCACAGGAAGTCATGGCCTGGTGCTTTCCATTGTATTTGACGGACATTGCAGCGCTATGGTTTAGACAACTGGAGAGTGGCTCCATTGGGACTTGGACAGATTTGACAGAAAGGTTTATGAGACAATTCAGGGTTCATATTTCAAGACCCAAGAACGTGATGAGTTTGGCGACTCTAAAACAAAAGGCTGAGGAATCTTTGAGGAGTTTTTTGACGCGATTTAATGCGGCAGCAGCATCGGTGGATCGACCAGATCCATCTATGGTCATGATGGCAGCTGTATCTGGAATATCTGATGGCACGGAGTTCAAGAATTCACTAACTAAGGATCCACCTACGGACCTGGGAGAGTTTTATCATGAAGCCGAAAAGTTTTTGCGATTAGAGGATGCTTGTACGGAGAGAGAAGAAGAAATCGATGTTTACGTAGTTAGAGGCGGTAATTCACCTGGAAAAGGTGTAGAGACTGGTAAAGGGAAGCGAAAGGCCGAAGAAAATGATGGCAGGTCAAAGCGGCAACGGAGGGAGCCGCGATTTACCACCTATTCAGAACTGAACGAGGGTTTGGAGCGAATCTACCAAGACACCCGAGAGAAAGTTGCCTATCGTAGACCAATGCGACGGGATCCGACTACCGACGAGAGAAAGTCAGACAAATATTGCTTATTCCACGAGCTAAACGGTCATAGCACAAATGACTGTAGACACCTAAAGGATGAGGTAGAAGGGCATATCAGGAACGGTAGGCTACTTCAGTATGTGAGAAGGCGAGCTCCAATGGTGGAACCAGAGCGACCACCGTCTACATCAGCTAGGGGTGACCCCGAGCCGGGGAACCGTATGGTTATCAATTGATTTAAATAACGATGAACAAGTCGTAAACTTCTCACTAACACCATCACACCATTTACACATGTATGAGATCGAGAACGATCCATAGGCATGCTCTGAATGATTATTGACCGTCTCGTAGTGAGAATTTACACTTTGACATCCTTGCTTTGCTTTTGTTTCATGTTGATTTGGACATTTAGACTTTGTTTGTTTGGACATTTCTGTTATGGAATTCATGTGAACGTTAATTTGATATTTGCAATTATGTAGAAGAAGTTAGTCGCGTATGCTTTGGATCGCGAACGGTCCACAAGCACACCTTGTATGGCGACGAACCGCCACGATCGCTGATTCAGAAATTCACCCGAATGTGAACCTGGTATTGATAATACTAAGTCCCCCCCGGGAACACTCATTCACCTCGAACGGCACCCGACCTCGAACGGTCACCATTAGCCTCGAACGGCACCCAACCTCGAACGGTCACCATTAGCCTCGAACGGCACCCGACCGACGCGGTCACACTTCATCTAGTATAACATTCGATCACGAACGATCACACTCTGACTCGTGCGGCACCCGACCACGAACGGTCACAATTCACCCAGTATGACATTCGATCACGAACGATCACATTCTGCCTTGTGCGGCATCCGATTGCGAACGATCACATTTTATCTCGTGCACCATACGACCACGAACGGTCACAATCCATCATAATTCGTCTAGAACGACACCCAATCGCGAACGGTCACAACTCGTCTAGCACGACATCCGACCGCGAACGGTTCCATTTCTTTATTTGTCGCGAACGGCATCCGACCGCGAACGGTCCCCTTCCTTTATTTGCCGCGAACGGCATCCGACCACGAACGGTCCCATTTCGTTATTTGCCGCGAACGGCATCCGACCTCGAAAGGTCCCATTTTACCTCAAATGACATACGGTCGCGAACGGTCGTCATTCGTGGTCAGGAAAGACTATCAAATTCTTTACAGATCGATGATAGGATATGAACATCCAGCTTATGGAACTACAAAACACACCTTCCTATCGCAAGGCATGTTTTGGGGGGCAAATGTTATCCCGCCTTTTGGCAAGGCCGTGACACCAAAAAGTTGACTGGAAAACTAAAGACAGTTCGTCGTAAAAGTTCGTTATACACTATTTCACCATGGATATCGACGAATTTTGTCCGAGCCCGGATCAGGCTACAATTGATAGGACACGGCAAGCAAAGTCATGAAAGCCAGCACTCCAAATTTCAAGTCAATCCGAGTTCGTGTGCTCAAGTTATGATCGATGCAAATTGAAGGAGATAACTCCATTCTCGTATCCATCAATAGAGTTTGCTTCGTATCGATCGGAATGGCCAGGTCTTCGTATCGATGAGCTTCATGTCAAACAACCTTCGGCCAGAGAGACTTGTTCGAATCCATCGGCATGGCTCCTTGTTCGAATCCATCAGTAAGTAGTCCACTTCATAACGATCACCTAACGTCAACTTCGCATCCATCAGAGATTCGCTGCTTCGTATCCATCATGGGACCATGTTCGAATCCATGAGAAGAGGCTTGTTCGTATCCATTAGGTCAACGAGCCTGGGTGACGTGTTATTCTTCGATACGAGCAAGGCGAAATTCATGGATTCGACACGGTCATCTCGGAGTAAAGAATGGATCGATGCGAGGTATGCGTGCCACATCACCACGAGAGCACGTGAGGTGATCGATTCGAAAGCATCGAATCGAATTAGTCGATTCGAACCAGACAGCATGCCGAAGGATCCCATTTCGTATCGACGATATCTCCCAAACCACTGGTCCAAAAGCTACGAAATTTTCACAGAAGCTTGCGCATAAGGTAAAGGATGTTCCTGGCAAGTTTCAGCTCGATTGGACTAATTCTTGATGGATACGAAATCAATTCGTATCGATCACAGATCGAGTCAAAACTTGTTGGGACCGGTCGCGTGGGCCCACTCACGTGCCAGAAGAAGTTTTCCGAAGTTTGAGCGTGATCTCAGCCTCCTACGCCTATAAATAGCTCCCTAAAGCCTACAAAAAACGGATCTTTTGGCGATTCAACGTCCAGACTCTGCCGGATTCAATTCTACATCTTATGATCACTGTTGTATTCGAATTTCAGAGCAATCATCAATTGTAATATGCTGTAACAGATTGAAGTTATCAAGTGAATCAATAAAATCATAAGCTTCAGAGTGGACGTAGGCAAGATCGCCGAACCACTATAAAATCTGTGTTGTTTACTGCTATTCTTTTCAATTTTCTGAGTGTCCTTCATTTTTATTTCTCTACATATTTGTTATCTGTGAATTGTGATTACGTACTGGTGCTTTCAATGACTATCGGGTGTTTGTGACCAATTTTGGTGCAAACAATTGGCACCATGATTCATTGGACTATTTCATATTATAGAAAGGATCGGGAAACTCACGTATAAAGTAGAGTTACTGAATAGTTTGGTAGGACTCCATAATGTTTTTCATATTTCTCATCTAAGTAAGCGTATTCGAGATCCAGAAACTACTATTACACCGACCGTGTTAGAGGATTTAGTAGTGGAACCGAATAGGACTATGGTTAGAAAACCAGTTCGTATAGTTGCGAGAGATGAGAAAAGGTTAAGAAACAAGACAGTCAGATTAGTCAAAGTTCAGTGGAGTGACGACGAGAGAGACTGTACTTAGGAAACCGAAAGCAGGACTAGAGATACTTATCCTGACTTGTTTGATGGTATGTTTTACCTTTATGTTTGCTTATTTTGAGTACCTTATCGTAAGTTCGAGGACAAAATTATTTAAGGAGGGGAGTTTGTAATGATCCTAATTTTGACTAACATTATTTAGAATATTTAATTGGATAAATAAAATATAATAATGTAGATTGTTAAGAGATTGAGATTTGTTAATTAAGAAGTAGTCGTGCCTTAATGAATGTATTAGCAAAAGAGAATTAAAAATAAGTAGGAGGAATATGATAAGGGTAAAATAGGACTTGCCTTTGTTCTTATACCTTAAACCCTTCCATTCTTTATTCCTCGTTCATTTTAACATTCACAAACAAAAATTAAATTTTTAAGAGAACTTGGCCTGCCACCATTAAGAAGAATTAAAATGAAGATAAGCTAGGATGGGTTGAGGCCAATTTTATTAGCTTTCGAATCAATCAACTTGCCTTTGTTTTTAAAATGAAGCTTTCGAAAGAGTTGCCGCTTTTGAATCCATTCGAAACTTAGCTGCCGTATTCATACCTCTCGGATTGTCTTGAAGCCGCTTTTCTTATAACCTTCAAACAATGTATTCGAAAAGGGAGCTTTCGCCTTTTAAATTTTGAAGCCGCCCTCCCGATGCTTTCGAAATGGTCCTTTTAGCCGCTTTTATCAATGGTTTCGGAGGAAATGGTTTCGAAAGGATGGTTTCAAAGCTATCCTCTTCTCAAATTCTTTTACTTAGGGTAATGCTTTTGAAAGTAATTCTTTTACTTGGGGTTAATGCTTTCGCTTCTGTTCTCTTTGACCTATAGTTATATTAAATATTAAACCCAATGGTTTCGAAAGGAATACTTTTAAATGGTTTTGAAGCTATGTTTCCACAAACTCTTGCTTGAACCCAATGCTTTCGAAAGGTATGTTTTAAGTGTTTCGAAGGGATAGATTCCAATGCTTTCGAAAGGTATGTTTTTAAGTTTTGCAAAGGAAAAGTTTCCACTGCTTTCGAAAGGTATACTTTGAGTGTTTCAAAAGGAATATTTCAAAGAGTTTCAAAAGATACGTTTAAATGGTTTCAAAAGAGGATGTCTAAGGTTTTAAGTAATAATTTCAAAAAGGATACTTTCAATGGTTTCGAAAGGGATACTTTCAATAATTTCGAAAGGTATTGTTTTATAACCAATAGTTTCGAAGGGGTTGTATTGGCTTTATAGCTAATGTTTTTTTGGTTAACAAGGGATTTAACTTATTTCAAAAGGATAGATAACCCTATTGGTTTAGGTTTTCATCAACATTGTTTTATAAAGCATATATCATGGCATAAGTATTTTGAGTAAAACAAAGAGTATGATTTCCTTTTTTTATAAAGATATGATTTCAAGGGTAAATCATTTGTAAAGATTGTTTTCAAGGAAATGAAATTTGAATAGGGTAGTTAACCCTTAGTATATGACTCCGATATTAGACGACCAGATGGGACTGGTATTGGATCATGCCCTATACTTTAGCTAGTAGCCCCTAGCTAATATAAGTCCAAAATTCCAGTGTGTAGGGCTTTGTCACATGTAAGATTAAAATGATGTTACACACAGAAAGGAATACACAGAGTAGAGGTAGTTTATTGGTGAGCCTGAAAAACCATTAGGATCAGTTGACCCATGGAGAAGTAAGTTAAAGACAGATTGTCCAGTATTGTATCTAACAGAAGTCAGAATATTTACTATGTCTGGTACGCCCGAATCAGCCAGTGATTAATAGTTAGCCAGATAAAACTATAATGTTCGAACAGATAGTCCATTGATTACTTGTTTTATATGCATAAATGTTATTTCTATTGTTGCTATAATCAGTTTGATAGCAGGATTTTGATTTGCAAAAGATATGATTTTAAAATGATATTAGTGAGGGGAAACCCGTTCCGCTAAGCGACGTGGTCTCACTTAATATCTGTAAACTGAGATGTAATAGAATTATTCATACCAGGCTTCTTGTCTGAGTCGAAGTTTATGTTTTCTCTTATACTCTCGGTTGCTCAAAATTTGATTTGAGTAGATTGAGAGTTAAGGACTTTTGAGGTTTAGTAGGTTGGATGAATAAGCTTCCAAAGACGTGCGGGAGGCAAAGCTAGCTATGTAGGAGTTATTTAGTGTTATTTCCACTATGACGTATTTATGGCTGATATGTCTATCTATTTAGTACTCTGATCATCCAAGGGGGCATCTTTGTATGTCACTCTTAGCGTAATTTGTATTAATTATATTTGATCAAAACCTAGGATTCGTTTTCGGATTATGTAATTGAATATGAAATATTGATTTGAAACGTAATTAG
Organism: Allium fistulosum; assembly: GCA_030737815.1. Classification (NCBI taxonomy): domain Eukaryota; kingdom Viridiplantae; phylum Streptophyta; class Magnoliopsida; order Asparagales; family Amaryllidaceae; genus Allium; species Allium fistulosum. Next base: position 197,873,426 of record CM060905.1, on the reverse strand, counting down.
AGAAGCTATTTTGAAATCTGCGTTGATTTTATTTCATATTCATGTGGTATTATGGATACCATTAACATTACCGTATTTCGTCACCAAGAGTTAAATACTATGGATGACTGCAGCATCTATAGCACTTAGCTTTAGGCCTCGAGATAGGGGGTGTTACACCTTTCTACCGAATCAAACTACATTCCTTAGAGGAAAAACGTTTACAAACACCATATCTTTGACAGAAAACTCTAATTCTCTTCGTCTCTTGTCTGCATAGCTTTTCTATCGACCTTGAGCAGTTTTCATTTGTTGCCGAATGATCTTCATCTTCTCCAAAGTCTCTCTATGCATATCTAGCGCAAGTATCAGTTTCTTGTTTGCTTCCCACCAACATGAAGGAGCATTACATGGTCGACCATACAGTGTTTCATACGGAGCCATACCAATACTCGACTGATAACTATTATTGTATGCAAACTGCACCAAATGCAAATAATTATCCCATGATCCACCAAAGTCTATAATGCATGCTCGCAAGAGGTCTTCCAATGTAAGATTTACTCATTCGGTCTGCCCATCCGTTTACGGGTGATAAACTGTACTATGATGCAGCTCCATCCCTAACGCCTTTTCTAAGCTCTTCCAAAACCCGCTGGTGAATAATGGGTCTCGGTCGCTCACAATGCTCTTCGACACACCATGAAATCGTACTATCCATTTTACATGCACATTTACCAGCTTGGATGCCATTCTGGTTGACTTAATGGGTTAAAATCTCGCACACTTGGTCAACTCATTGACTATGATCCAAATGCCTTCATACCTTGCTCGAGTCCTTGGCGGTCCATCTATGAAATCCATCGATATCTATTTCCATTTCCACTCAGGAATCTCCAATGGTTGGAACAATCAACTAGGTTTTTCTGCTCTGTCTTTACCAACTGGCATTTCATGCTTGTAACAACCCATAATTTTTAACAAATATTATAAATTAAATTTATTTGAAACTTTGATTTTTAAATCATTTAAAATTTGAAGTTTTGGAATTTTCCAATGTATTTTTGGATTTTATAATTATTTTTCCAAATATAATAAAATAATGATTTTCTGAAAATTTTATATTTTGGTCAACTTGGGCCAAACTTTGACTTTTAGTTGAAAATTTTAAATTTGAATTTTAAATTTCCAATCTTTTTCTTTTAAGCTGAATTTGATTCTGATATTCGTTCTGCTTTTCGTTTCGTCAAATTCTGTTTTATACTTTTTAAATCTGATAAAATTCAGCGTTTTACACGCAATTATTTTCAGTATTTTATTGTCTATTTTTCTATGTTTATTTTCTATTTTATTTTTGGTTTGGGCTTTGATTTTCTATTGGGTTTTGAGCTTATTAGTGATATGGGCTTGTATTTTCCTAAAAGACATGTCTCTACCTATTCATTGTGAAGTGGTGTCTATTCCTAAGTGCTAGCCGTACAAAACATTCACATTCTTCCTCTCTTTCTCATTTCATCTCCTGAACAAAAATATTTACAGTAAGTCATGTCTTCCTCTTTCTCTTTTTTCTTTTTCTTTCTCATTTGCTAGGTTCGGCCATGTTCACCACCTATGCCGACCTCATCTCCTCCACCACCCATCACCTATGATCGGCCTCCATCTCCTCAGCATCATCCCTTGACCATGCCGTGACCTCCTTGTTCAAAACCCCACCACCAAACCATGATACAAACCCAGGCCGAGCACATTAGCCTAGGGCCGAACCAATTTGTGCACATGTCCTTTCATGTTGCCTTGACCTTTTGCCTTCCTAGTGCTTTGCCATGCCATCTCTTCACATTCCAGCCCATAGCCGTGCACTTCACTTGCCTTGGCCGTGCATGCATGCATCAATCAAGTCTTGGCCGAGCCATTTTTGATGATGGTCTAGCCTATTTGTGTAGTGGCCGAGCCCACTTGCATTTGTTAAGCCATTTTACTTCATTTTGTTCATATTTTTGCATTGTTTAATTCTAATTCTTTTGTGTTGAATGTCTACTTATATTTGTTTGTATTTGTTTGTTTGCAGGATTTGAATCTTGGCTCTTCATCCACTCAAATCTAGTTCGTGCTTTGTCGTGCTTTTCGGAGTTTGGTTGTGTGTCTTGAATTGTCGTCTCTAGCTTTAGAATGTGAGTTTATCACTCTCGACATCATACTTTTATAATGGTGAAACAATGACATTTGAATATGTAGTAGTTGATATGCTATGATATAAGTTCACATCTGCTTGTTACATGACTCTATATGATGATATAACCTGATTATATACCCGTTACATCACCTGATATGATATGATATGATATGTTATACTGTTTAGTTTATTTTCTGTTTCTCACACTGCCAGTTCCCTCACTATGGTTGAAATGATACATACCCGAATGGACTTTAGAATAGGGAAAAGTCGTTATGAGCTGAAATGATAGGCTCAAGCGATTTTTATTTGACTTGGGATTGCGGGTTTGAAATGATCAAACCCGGGATTTTATATTTCGGATTGAAATGATATATATCCGTATTCACTTGACCTAGGTTAGAAAATATTATACAGACCTGTGGTTAATTTTTAAATATATATATTTTCTTAAATTCTTTAAGTATTTGGAATTTTTAAATTATGAAATTTTAACTTAAATTTTGATTTAAATGATTTAAAAATATATATATATACTAATTTTCTATAAGTTAAAATTTTATAATTTAATAAATGGTTTAAAAATGCATTTTAACCTAATATGAGAAAATACAGTTTTTAATTTGGATATTTTAGTAATAAATTTTATATAACTAAAATCATAGTTTAATTAATATCCAAATAAATAAGTTTGAAAAGTAAAATAGGTCTTATATAATAACTATGATTAAAATATAAGATATGATGTTTTAAATATGTTACAGTAGATAATATACTAGAATTTGCAGCATTTCTAAAATGCTATGATTTTCAAGGTTATGCTGTAAAAATTCTACTATTTCTAAAAAGGTAACATTTCCTAAATGCTACTATATAAGGGTCACATTTTAAAAAGTGTTATGGTTTCTAAATATCACATTTGAAAAGTGTTATGGTTTCTAAACATTACATTTTGAAGTGTTATTATTAATTGAATAAATTTGGAAGTGCTACAACTTTAGAAAATAGATAATTGTTTTCAAAGAATAATGACATCGGATTTTAATGGTTTTGAAGTAAATATGTTTTGATTTGAAATGTTAACTATTTTAAATAAATAACCACGGGTTATAATAGCGATTGGTTGTTAAAGAGACCGGGATCGGATATGGACATACTCTCTGTCGATACCGAAAATCACTTTAACAATTGTGTACGTGGTGGAGATTCCAGAATGAAGTAGGATGGTGGCGACGATCCTAAGGTATATTTACGTGGACCCAACTCCCGTGAGTTGGCATAAGGTGGCTAAAACAGGAGCAATTGACGGGCTAATGAGGTGGCTCCTCTTATCGGACACATTCCATCGTATACAATTCTATTACTTTGTGATTGATTGGGTGCACCCCTTGATTCGGGAGTGTGGCTCGAGGTGGGCGACTGCTGCGGCTCTGCGTTACCACCGACCCGGAAGTGTAATTGGTATATCTACCCTGGCATTGCCTAGTTGTGCCGTGTCACCTACCCTAGCGCGCCTTTTATGAGTTTGATTTGTGTCGTACCTATGGAGTATCCTCTGGTAGCTCCAGTTTACGGGGTATTACGGTACTGTATAGAATATTGGCACTATAAAATGTGTTAAGGGGGATATGGGTAACGTCTTAACACTATTTTTAAATAGTTTACTTTACTTTAGACATTATTATAATAGCATACATTACTACATAGTAGATAGTTTAACGGATCCTTAAAGGATGGGTGATCCCAAGCATCCTTTAAGTTACTTATGCATTTCTATTACAGTTCACTTGAGTTGATTTACATTTTATAAGTATATATGTCCTGACTCGAGTGTTTTGTGTTTTGATTTACGCTCGGGTCAGCCTGAGTATCACAGCTTTGGATTCATCTTTGGAGCTAGAGATTTGCTGGAGACTTATCTATCTATCTAGTTGTCTATCGGTTTCTATTTCAGTTATTTCCATTCAGCCTTTGCTTATGTATTAGTGAACTTATGTATTTGGATTTCTAGTTGTATTTTCTTTCAGACTATGGTATTATGTATTTGTTTGAGACTATGTGTTGTAGTAGCTTCATGAACTACTATGTATTTTTATTTCCGCTGCGAGTTATTTTGATATTCTATGTCTGTGATTCTGTGATTGATTTTATTTGCTCCAAATTATTTACAATCTATTGTTTTGAATTGTTCAAGTCCGACATGTGTAGTTTTATTGTCGATTTGAATGGTCCAAAATAGTGGGTCATTACATTTGGTATCAGAGCTTTGGTTTTAGGCAAACCTTAGCCTACGGAGCAAAAACTCATTAGAGATAGGGTAGAAATATCCTAGAATGAGTGAAATCAATCTTAGAATCATTTCTTTGTGAGAGAACATATTTTGAAGTATAAAATTATTTTCAAATGATTTTAAAGGATTTTAAAAGATTATTTTGGATATAAAATTTTCTTGTTTTAAAATATCATTTTCTTAACTTCATTCCTTTCGATTCCACCTTGTTTATTTGAATTCTTTGATTAGGATTTCTATTCTAGTTGAATCTTATCTTTGTCTTTCTGTTTTACCTTTATCCTAAAATTCATTCTTGATTTTTCCAAGATGAATCGTAGGAATTCCAAAGGTAGGGGTCATGGTGTTGCCCCAGTTCCTGAGCCTGTTGCACTCATCAGGTTCACCACTCTCTGTAAGGAGTTCACTCAGCTTGGTGGTACCAAGTTTACTGGATCTGAGAGTATCATTAAGGCTCAGCAGTGGTTGAGGAGTTATAGAGGATTTTTACTGGTTTGGAGATTACTGATGCTCAGAAGCGTTAGTTGGTAGCTTGGCAGTTGCAGGAGGCAGCCCAAGATTGGTGGGAGTGTTACAGCTCAGACTGTTGAGGCTAATATTCCTTGGGAGCAGTTTAGGTATCTTCTTGAGTTGGTTTTTGAGTTTGTTTCAGTTTTCTCTCTTTGGAATCTTTCTTAAGTTTGGATATCTTATTTCAGGGAGGCTTTTGTGGCGAAGTGGATGCCCGAAGCTGGGAAGTCCCAGCTATACAGGGAGTTTATGGATCTTAAGCAAGGGAGCATGTCATTTTCTGAGTATGAGCAGAAGTTCAATGAACTTTCCAAGTTTGGTCCTAGCCTGATTGACACCTCTCTTAAGAAGAATGAGAAGTTTATAGCTGGAGCTCGCCCAGAGTATTATGATCGTCTCATTTCTCATGTTCATGCTACATTCACGGAGTTGATGGACATGGCCATTAGATATGAGAACCCCACTTCTAAGGAAGCTTCTATTCCTCGTGCTTCTCCATCTCAGCCTGGTTTAGGCAACTCTAAGAAGAGGAAGCCTAATTTTCATTAGCAGAAGCAGAATTGGCTTAAGAATCCTGGTTTAGGATCTACTCCTCGAAAGCATCCTATCGACCTATCTTCCATCACCTGCTTCAAGTGTGATCAGAAGGGACACTATGCCAATAGTTGCCCCACTTCAGTTGGTGCTGCTGTTCCTCCACCTCAGGATACCAGGAACAACCTCTGTCATGTATGTTTGCAGCCTGGCCATTTCAAGAAGGATTGCCCCTTGTATCAGAAGAGCAAGACATCTGGAGTCTTTGCCATGACTTCTTCCACTCATGCTCCGCCTACTCCATCTACTCTTAGTGATACCCAAGGTACTCTCCAGGGCACCTTTTCTCTGTTTAATTTTCCTGTTCGTGTTTTATTTGATACGGGAGCTTCGCATAGTTTTATTTCTGTGGATCTTTGTGATAAGTTTGAGCATCTCCTTTCACCCAAGTTTGCGGCTGTATCTTTGTGTGGTACTAATTCTATTGGGGGTCCCGCGAACCTTAGTAGGATTTGTAATCAAGTGAAACTCTTCTATTCTGGCCATCGCTTTTCTGGTGATTTCTATGTTCTGGGTTTCGATGCTTTTGATTTGTTACTTGGAGGTGATTGGCTGAAGAGGCATGAAGCCGTTATCTCTTGTAAAACCCGAACTGTTTCTCTTGTTGATGATCGGGGTAAATCTTTGGTGATTCAGTGTTGTATGCCTCAGGATTATGCTGGAAGTTTTATTTATTCTCTTGATTCTTCTCCTGGTGATCTTAATTCAACCCCTGTGGTTAAACTCTATCTTGATGTTTTTGGTGAAGTCTCTTCTTTACCTCCTAAGCGGGAAATTGATTTCCGTATTGATCTTATTCCTGGAGCTCGACCTGTAGTTCTTCGTCCCAGAAGAATGGCACCCCGCGAGAAGGTTGAGTTGAGGAAACAAATTGAAGACTTGTTCTCCAAGGGTCTGATCAGACCTAGTCATTCTGAATGGGGAGCAGCAGTGGTTTTCGTCACTGAGTCTGATGGTTCTTTGAGGATGTGTGTTGATTATAGGGAGCTGAACAAGCTCACTATGAAAAACAAATATCATATGCCTCGTATCAATGATATGTTCGATCAGCTTTATGGAGCTACTGTATTCTCCCAGCTTGATCTTGCCACATGTTTCCACCAGCTCAGAGTTGCTGAGGAAAGTATTCCCAAGACTATTTTCCGTACTGAGAATGGTTTCTATGAATGGTTAGTTATGCCTTTTGGTTTGACTAATGCCCCAGCTTTCTTTGTTGATCTGATGAATCGTGTTTTTTGAGATGTTCTTAACAAATTTGTTGTCTTCGTCGATGATATTCTAGTCTTCTCTAAGACCAAGGAAGAGCATGAATCTCATTTGAGCTTTGTTCTGGAGACTCTTAGGAGTCATTAGTTAAAAGCTAAATTCTCTAAATGCCATTTCTGGAAGGATGAAGTCCGATTTCTTGGACATATTATTTCTAGTAATGGAGTTTCTATTGATCCAGTCAGGATCGCTACGATCAATGTAAGTCTACCTTTTTCTCATCTTTCTTTTGTAATCTAATTATTCTATCTTTTTCGGTAGTTCTTATTTTTCCCTATTCTATTTCAGGATTGGGAAACTCCTAGGACTCCATCTGATATCCGTAGCTTTCTGGGCCTTGCTGGTTATTATTGGAGATTCATTGAGAATTTTGCTCGGATTGCTGCACCTCTCATTGCTTTGACTCGAAAGAATGCTAAGTTTATATGGAATGATAAGTGTGAAGCTGCATTCAATGAGTTAAAGCGTAAGCTTACTTCCGAACCAGTTCTTACCGTTCCAAATGGAAATGATGGATTAACGGTATACACTGATGATAGTCGTGAAGGTTTGGGAGCTGTTCTGATGCAGGATGGGAAGGTCATTGCTTATGCCAGTCGTCAGTTGAAGACCCATGAAGCCAATTATGCTGCTTATGATTTGGAATTGCTTGCCGTGGTTTTTGCTTTGAAGCTTTGGAGGCATCATCTTTTGGGAACTAAGTTTGAGCTTTTTACGGATCATCAGTCTTTGAGATATATTTTCACCAAGAAGGATTTGAATCAGAGGCAAGTTAGGTGGCTTGAGTTCCTTGCGTCTTATGACCTCGACATCAACTATACCCCTGGAAAAGCTAATGTTGTGGCCGATGCTTTGAGTCGGAAGAAGGCGATGTTGTGTCAGCTTGTTGTTTCTTCTCCTTTTTTGGATCGTATCATTGCTAAGCAGGATGAGGATCAAATGCTTAGGCTTATGAAGGAGAATGTTCGTAGTAGGGTTGGTGGTAGTAGTCAAGAGGGTAGTGGAGCTCAGATCGATGATAGAGGGATTTTGAGGATTAATAATCAGATTTGTTTCCCGAATGTTGATGGATTGAGGCAGGAGTTACTTCGGGAAAATCATCGATCCAGACTTTCTATTCATCCAGGAGTGATGAAGATGTATGAGGATATGAAGAAGTTGTATTGTTGGAAGGGTATGAAGCGTGATATTTCCATTTTTGTTAGTTGGTGTGCGACTTGTCAGCAAGTCAAAGCCGATCATCAGAAGACCCCTGGTTTATTGCAGCCCCTCGAGGTTCCCAATTGGAAATGGGAATAGGTTTCTATGGCTTTTATTGATGGATTACCGAGGACTATGAGGGGTAATGAGAGCATTTGGGTTATTGTGGATAGATTGACCAAGTCGGCTCATTTCATTCCGGTCAAGTCTACCCATTCTGCTTCGAGTTTATCCGAGATTTATGTGAGGGAGATTGTCCGTCTTCACGGTGTTCCTGTTAGTATTGTTTGTGATCGAGATCCCATCTTTACCAGCCAGTTTTGGAAAGCTTTTCAGGAATCTTTGGGTACTCATATGAATTTGAGCACTGCTTACCATCCGCAGACCAACGGTCAAACGGAAAGAGTGAATCAGATTCTAGAGGATCTTCTTCGTGCATGTGTTCTTGATTATGGAGGATCTTGGGAAGATCATCTCCATCTTGTCGAATTCACCTATAACAACAGTTATCAGGTATAATCTCAAATTTTCTATCTTTATCTTATCTTAATCCTTTATCTATCTCATTTCATCTTTTGAATTCAGGCTAGTATTGCAATGTCTCCGTTTGCTGCTCTTTACGGATGACCTTGTAGATCTCCATCTTGCTGGATTGAATCCGGTAATCATTTGGTTCTTGGTCCTGATATGATTCTAGAGGCTTCTGAGAGAGTTGAGGAGATTAAGAGGAAGATGAGGAGTGCTCAGGATAGGCAGAAGAAGTACGCTGATAGGCGTAGGAGGAGTTTGGAGTTTGCTGTTGGTGATCAGGTTTTCCTTAAGGTCTCTCCCTTAAGGAACGTGATTCGTTTTGGTCGTAGTGGGAAGCTTGCTCCTAGGTTCATTGGTCCTTTCCGCATTGTGGAAAGAGTTGGTTCTTTGGCTTATCGTCTGGATTTGCCCGAGAAGCTTTCTGGAGTGTATAATGTATTCCATGCCTCGCATCTTCGTCTGTATCTTCATGATCCATCTCTTATTGTCCGGCCTTCTAATCTCGAGAGTTTGGATATTGAGCCTAATCTGACTGTCGAGAGGAAGCCACTTCGTATTGTCGATAGAGGTACGAAGCAGCTAAGAAGGAAATCTGTCAACCTGGTCAAAGTGTAGTGGAGTACTGATGATCGGGATTGTACCTAGGAGATGGAGGAAAGCATGCGTGCTTCGAATCCGGAATTGTTTATTTCAGGTATTATTCGTTATTCTATTCTATCTCATCTTTCTTTGTTTTTCGTGTCTCGTTTCTTTTCGAGGATGAAAAGCTTTGAGTGGGGGAGAGTGTAACAACCCAAAATTTTTAACAAATATTTTAAATTAAATTTATTTGAAACTTTGATTTTTAAATCATTTAAAATTTGAAGTTTTGGAATTTTCCAATGTATTTTTGGATTTTGTTTATAATTATTTTTGCAAATATAATAAAATAATGATTTTCTAAAATTTTTATATTTTGGTCAACTTTGGTCAAACTTTGACTTTCAATTGAAATTTTTTAATTTGAATTTTAAATTTCCAATCCTTTTCTTTTAAGCTGAATTTTATTCTGATATTCGTTCTGCTTTTCGTTTCGTCAAATTCTGTTTTATACTTTCTAAATCTGATAAAATTCAGCGTTTTACACGCAATTATTTTCAGTATTTTATTGTCTATTTTTCTATGTTTATTTTCTATTTTATTTTTGGTTTGGGCTTTGATTTTCTATTGGGTTTTGAGCTTGTTAATGATATGGGCTTTGCATTTGGGCTTGTATTTTCCTAATAGACATGTCTCTACCTATTCATTGTGAAGTGATGTCTATTCCTAAGTGCTAGCCATACAAAACATTCACATTCTTCCTCTCTTTCTCATTTCATCTCCTGAACAAAAATATTTACAGTAAGTCATGTCTTCCTCTTTCTCTTTTTTCTTTTTCTTTCTCATTTGCTATGTTCGGCCATGTTCACCACCTATGCCGACCTCATCTCCTCCACCACCCATCACCTATGATCGGCCTCATCTCCTTAGCATCATCCCCTGACCATGTTGTGACCTCCTTGATCAAAACCCCACCACCAAACCATGATACAAACCCATGCCGAGCACATTAGCCTAGGGCCGAACCAATTTGTGCACATGTCCTTTAATGTTGCCTTGACTTTTTGCCTTCCTAGTGCTTTGCCATGCCATCTCTTCACATTCCAACCCATAGCCGTGCACTTCACTTGCCTTGGCCGAGCATGCATGCATCAATCAAGTCTTGGCCGAGCTATTTTTGATGATGGTCTAGCCTATTTGTGTAGTAGCCGAGCCCACTTGCATTGGTTAAGCCATTTTACTTCATTTTGTTCATATTTTTGCATTGTTTAATTCTAATTCTTTTATGTTGAATGTCTACTTATATTTGTTTGTATTTGTTTGTTTGTAAGATTTGAATCTTGGCTCTTCATCCACTCAAATCTAGTTCGTGCTTTGTCGTGCTTTTCGGAGTTTGGTTGTGTGTCTTGAATTGTCGTCTCTAGCTTTAGAAGGTGAGTTTATCACTCTCGACATCATACTTTTATAATGGTGAAACAATGACATTTGAATGTGTAGTAGCTGATATGCTATGATATAAGTTCACATCTGCCTGTTACATGACTTTATATGATGATATAACCTGATTATATACCTGTTACATCACCTGATATGATATGATATGCTATACTATTCAGTTTATTTTCTGTTTCTCACACTGCCAGTTCCCTCACTATGGGTTGAAATGATACATACCCGAATGGACTTTAGAATAGGGAAAATTCGTTATGAGCTGAAATAATAGGCTCAAGCGATTTTTATTTGACTTGGGATTGCGGGTTTGAAATGATCAAACCCGGGATTTTATATTTCGGATTGAAATGATACATATCCGTATTCACTTGACCTAGGTTAGAAAATATTATAAAGACCTGTGGTTAATTTTTAAATATATATATTTTCTGAAATTTTTTAAGTATTTGGAATTTTTAAATTATGAAATTTTAACTTAAAATTTGATTTAAATGATTTAAAAATATATATATACTTTTTTTCTATAAGTTAAAATTTTATAAGTTAATAAATGGTTTAAAAATGTATTTTAACCTAATATGAGAAAATACAGTTTTTAATTTGGATATTTTAGTAATAACTTTTATTTAACTAAAATAATAGTTTAATTAATATCCAAATAAATAAGTTTGAAAAGTAAAATAGATCTTATATAATAACTATGATGAAAATATAAGATATGATGTTTTAAATATGTTACAGTAGATAATATAATAGAATTTGCAACATTTTTAAAATGCTATGGTTTTTAAGGTTATGTTGTAAAAATTCTACTATTTCTAAAAATGTAACATTTTCGAAATGCTACTATATAAGGGTCACATTTTAAAAAGTGTTATGGTTTCTAAATATCACATTTAAAAAGTGTTATGGTTTCTAAACATTACATTTTGAAGTGTTATTATTAATTGAATAAATTTGGAAGTGCTACAACTTTAGAAAATAGATAAATGTTTTGAAAGAATAATGACATCGGATTTTAATGGTGTTGAAGTAAATATGTTTTGATTTGAAATGTTAACTATTTGAAATAAATAACCACGGGTTATAATAATGATTGGTTGTTAAAGAGACCGGGATCAGATATGGACATACTCTTTGTCGATACCGAAAACCACTTTAACAACTGTGTACGTGGTGAAGATTCCAGAATGAAGTAGGATGGTGGCGACGATCCTAAGGTATATTTACGTGGACCCAACTCCCGTGAGTTGGCATAAGGTGGCTAAAACAGGAGCAATTGTCGGGATAATGAGGTAGCTCCTCTTATCGGACACATTCCATCATATACCATTCTATTACTTTGTGATTGATTGGGTGCACCCTTTGATTCGGGAGTGTGGCTCGAGGTGGGCGATTACTGCGGCTCTGCGTTACCACCGGCCCGGAAGTGTAATTGGTATATCTACCTTGGCATTGCCTAGTTGTGCCGTGTCACCTACCCTAGCGCGCCTTTTACGAGTTTGATTTATGTCGTTCCTATGGAGTATCCTCTGGTAGCTCCAGTTTACGGGGTATTACGGTACTGTATAGACTATTGGCACTATAAAATGTGTTAAGGGGGAAATGGGTAACGTCTTAACACTATTTTTAAATAGTTTACTTTACTTTAGACATTATTATAATAGCGTACATTACTACATAGCAGATAGTTTAACGGATCCTTAAAGGATGGGCGATCCCAAGCATCCTTTAAGTTACTTATGCATTTCTATTACAGTTCACTTGAGTTGATTTACATTTTATAAGTATGTATGTCCTGACTTGAGTGTTTTGTGTTTTGCTTTACGCTCGGGTCAGCCTGAGTATCACAGCTTTGGATTCATCTTTGGAGCTGGAGATTTGCTGGAGACTTATCTATCTATCTAGTAGTCTATCTGTTTCTATTTCAGTTATTTCCATTTAGCCTTTGCTTATGTATTAGTGAAATTATGTATTTGGATTTCCAGTTGTATTTACTTTCAGACTCTGGTATTATGTATTTGTTTGAGATTATGTACTGTAGTGCTTCATGAACTACTATGTATTTTTATTTCCGCCGCGAGTTATTCTGATATTCTGTGTCTGTGATTCTGTGATTGATGTTATTTGCTCCAAATTATTTACAATCTATTGTTTTGAATTATTCAAGTCCGACATGTGTGGTTTTATTGTCGATTTGAATGGTCCAAAATAGTGGGTCGTTACAATGCTCTTGGAAATGAATGCCCCACAACCCTCTTCATGCCTTCCCAGCAGTAATTTCGCTTTATATCACGGTACATCTTGTTACTACCAGGATGAATAGTCAATCTAGAATGATGACACTCTCTTACCACTTCATCTCGCAATCCATCATCATCGGGAACAAATAATCTTACGTCCTTACGAAGCCAACCTTCTCGGTCGAATTCGTACTGCTTTATGTCTTCAGACTCTACTCCTTCTTCTATCTTTGCTATGATCTCCACTAGCCTAGCATCCCGCTTCTGACTAGTACCGATCCTTTCAATTAAAGTAGGTTTAATCGATAAACTTACAACATTTCAGCTTCTAGCTCGTCGTGAGGCCTGAAATAAAATCCAGCAATATACTCTACCTGCTTCCATTCCAAGAACATTGCTCCCAACCCCGCATGTCTTCTACTCACTACATCGAGGACTACATTCCCTTTTCCCAAAGTGTTGGAAATACTGAAATCATAAGAGGCCAAAAACTCCAACCACCATTGCTATCGAAGGTTGAGATCCTTCTGAGAGAAAATGTACTTCAAGGATTTGTGGTCCGTAAACAGCTCTAACCTTTCTCCCAACAAATAGTGCCTTTATATCTTCAAAGCAAAAACAATTACCGCCAATTCTAAATCATGAATTGGGTAATTCCTTTCGTGCGATTTTAGTCGTCGACTCGCATAAGCGACAACTCTTCCCTTCTGCATTAACACCACGCCTAATCCAGTACCACAAGCATTAGTGTATACCGTCAACTCTTCATTTCCACTTGGAATGGTCAATATTGGTGCACTCGTTAACCTCTCCTTCATACTCATAAATGCATGCTCACACTTCGCATCACATACAAAAGTCTGATTCTTCTTCGTTAAATTGATCAACGATGTCTCTACCTTTGAGAAGTTCTTTATGAACCGTCTATAGTATCCCACCAATCCTAAGAAACTTCTCACATCCATTGCATTTTTGGGCTGATTCCAATCTTGGACCGCTGCCATCTTCATAGGATCCACTGCTATACCCTATCCCGAAACGACGTGACCCAAGAATCTCACTTTTCTTTCCAGAAGTGACACTTAGAGAACTTTGCTTTCAACTTGTACTTCTTCGATATCTCTAGCACAATCCTCAAGTGCATCTTGTGCTCCTCTTCAGTTCGAGAGTAGATCCGAATATCATCCACGAACACAAGCACGAACATATTCAGCTGGTCTCTGGAAACCCAATTCTTGAGATCTTCAAAGTATGTCGGAGCATTGTTCAACCAAAATTACAACACCAACCACTCATAGAAACCCAACGGTGTACGAAACATAGTAATAGCCACACTATCCTTCGCTACTCTCAACTAGTGAAATCCTATCGCCAAATCCATTTGGGAGAACACCTTCGCACTGTGCAGTAGATCAAATAAGTCATCAATGCATTGGAGTGGATGCTTGTTCTTCTTCATTACTTTATTCAGCTCACGATAATCCATACACAACCTTAAAGAAACATCCGCCTTCGTTGCGAATACTACAGGTGCGCCCCACTAAGATATGCTTCTTTGAATGAAACCTTTCCTCAATAGGTCATTCACCTGCACCTCCAATTCATTCTACTCTCTGGGCGTCATACGCCTCAAAGTCATAACTATCAGTCTGGCTTCCTTCACCAAGTCTATCCTAAAATCGATCCCTCTATGCGGTAGCAATCCAGTCACTTCCTCGAAAACATCTAGATACTATCTAGCGGTAGGCACAAATACAATCCCTTCTATGAAACCTCAAGCGAATATAGAAAGCTAACCATCACCCCCATCCTCTGGTAGTTAATCACTATCGTTCGCCCATCCACATCTCCGACTGTCGCCAACAGCTTCTTCCAATCTACTATGGCCGCATACTTCCTAAGCCAGTCCATATCCAAGATAATCCCGAACCCAACAAAGTTCAAAACAAAACAATCATAAACCAAAGAACATCCATGACTCGATAAAAATAGATTACTACAAACCATGAAAAGACTAGTAGAGCCTCCAACAGGGTTCGTCATGATTAAGGGTCAGTATATTATATCAGGTTCCAATCCCAGTCTATCTACTAGGTCAGTACAGATGAATGAATGAGAAGCACCAGTATCAAACAAAACTCGAACATGAACATCACCAATAGAAAGCATACCTTGAATAACGACTCCCATATCCTTCTCCTTTATCGAGGGAGCACTCGACGAAGTTGGGACTGCGTCCAAAGCATACGCCTTCACCATCTGTTTATTCTTTACTAGTTATGGACAATTCTTCTTTAAATGCCCGAGCTTATCACAATTATAGCACTTCTTCTTCTCACTCTCTTACATTCTTTAAATAGATGACCCTTCTAGTTGCATCCGAAGTAAGTAGGTTCCCATTTACCCTTCTTCTTGCCTCCCTTACCCTGAGGCTGCTTCGTCTTCCCATTCCACTTCTTCTTGCCTTTACTGCCTTGTTGCAGCTTTGGCTCCTCTTTCTCAGCGGAAACAACAATAGCAGTCATCTCCTTAGGGTACAAGCTCTTACGGCGTAGTGCCTTCTCCACCAGCTTTTTGAACAGCTCATCTATATGGTCCACTAGCCTCTCTCTAAGATAGTCATCCAATCCCATGATGAATTTCTCATTTTTTTCTTAATTGAGTATCTATGAATGACATCCCATACTTTAGCAAGGCATCAAACTCCACAACATATTCCGAGACTGACGTCTCTCCCTGCTTGAGATCAGCAAATTTTCTAAACAAAACTGACTTCTGGCCGCCAGAATAAACTTCTCCTCAAACCTTATCTTAAACTGATTCTGAGAAAAATGGTCTTTTGGAGTAGTAGTAGCGACAGAATTCTACCAGTACATAGCTTGGACCTAAAGCTATCTTGAAGCCAACTTCCTTTTTATAGCATCTTCCACCTCCATATCACCGAAGATGCGCTCACAAGTATCCAACCAATCTTACACTTATATGGCTGACTCTGTCCCATGAAAGGGCTTCCCTCCAAGAGTAGAGTAATCTTTGCTCAGCTTGGCAAAATCAACCTTAGGCGCTTGCACAGAAGCACCTCCACTTGTCACCAATCGAAGAGCATTCCTTATCATATTAGCCATCATAGTATTGAACATCGCTTGGACATCGGGTGTAGCAGCTCCTGATCCCGCTCCTTTCTCTAATCCTGAAGCATAATTCCTCATAGCATTCCTTGTATGCCTGATCATTCTTAACTATAACAAGAATGATCAGTCTCTCATAAAGAAAACTATGTCTATAGTGCTCATGTGCATGTGACTTATACTATATAATATATTACCATGTAGTTTTGAAAACCAAACTTATAACAAATACGCACTCTCTCGTGTGTGTGTGTGTGTATACATACTCTCGATCCAGTCTAAGGTGATAACACCTTCCCTATCTCTACTGGATCATGGTATCAACTTCAGTTAATTGTGTAACAAAAGCTCTTAAACCAAATGTGATGACCGCCATATACCATCAACACCAATAGTATATAAATAGGGCACTGTCCATGCCCAGCCGATATAGGACGATCATCAAGATTGAAATAAACCAATATAGCATATAACCTGCCATATCTCACAGCGCGTGGATAAAATATAATATCATAGATACAATAGAAGAGACAGTAATAACTATGTAAACAAATCATCATCAGAGCAATAAATCCACAAAGTTATACATCAAATGTAGTAGAGTTTATACAACAGAAGTAAACTCAAATAAACTATCTCGACAAATAGAAATAAGCAAGCATTGTTATGGACTTCACAGCGTTGCTCAACGGAATAAGCGTAGACTCGATATATGTATATAATATGAGGTAACCTCATCCAGCTCGTCCTCTAAACATCTATTGCATCACCTGTCCCTGCAACCAAAGAGTTAGCATACAACACTATAATATGCTACCCTATAATATCATAAAGATATCCCACAAACCAAATAAAGGGTATCAATCTTCCAGGTATTCCTATCTCCAATACCTACTTCCCCTGATACCTAATAATAGCCTACAAAATAGAGCAAACATAGCATCCATAGGATCCACCAAACAATCCTAACTATCATTCCATGTGTGCTCTGAATATATGATAGCTCGTATGGCCTCCTATCTACCAGGGACTAATAAAAATCCCAGTTCTCCATTGTACTCCCGTATCTTGCAGCTCAAAATTGGAAACGTGTCTCGGGGCACAAAGCTAGACATTAGAACCAAAGCCACAGGTCCAGGCTATACGGATCCTCGCTATGAATCCGTGGGCGTCCCTACTTATAATACCTATGCTTCGAGTACAACTGAAAAAACTCCAAGCATCAATGATTCCTTAGCACATACACCCGAGCCATCCTTTGCTCCATTTGGATACCGGGCCCTTCTTTCTCACTCCAGTTTCCATTATTCATAAGGAACTGTTCCACATTCCCCGATCATACGGCCCATCTCCCTTATTATTTGCCATTTTCAGAATCTACTCCCAACATGAGCTAACATCTGAAGACCATA
The DNA here is from genome assembly GCA_030737815.1 of Allium fistulosum. Lineage (NCBI taxonomy): Eukaryota > Viridiplantae > Streptophyta > Magnoliopsida > Asparagales > Amaryllidaceae > Allium > Allium fistulosum. Next base: position 197,856,069 of record CM060905.1, on the reverse strand, counting down.
GCTTTTCATCATGCTGTTATACCATCATCCTACCTGATATGAACGAGCCAACACCTCCAACGTGATCTACAAGACCTCTACTTCACCTTCCAGAAGTTTCATCCCATTTGGAACTAACCCTAGAAGTTGATACCAACCTCTAATGTCGGCCCCGAGCTCTATACTTAGCCAACCTATGGCTAAGTTTTCTTCCACTTCTTTCTTGCTTCTAGTACTCCATGCCCAAATGCTTTGACCCTGACTTCTTTACACAAATCAAGTCGTCATAGAACATGTCCTCACTTCAAAGCACCCTACTTCATATTCTAAAAACAAGTCGTCATAGCCTTCACCGCTTAGCCAATCACCGATCCATCACCTCAGGCAACCTCTACTAGCAACATCCTTGCTCTCCCTAAATTCGCCACCACCATGGACCAAATAGCACATGTCGGTGCCGACCTCTCATCTCGGTGTCGACTTGTGTAATTAATGCACTACAAGAAAATACTATATTAATAGCAAGCAAGGATTGCACAGGAGTTCGACTTGCTATAGTTAAGTGGTTAGTGGTTGTTTAGGGTAGATGATGGCATGTGTTAATGCCATTGTTACTAACACTAATGCCATTGTTACTCACGTGAAAATTTGTGTCCTTTTCCCTCCATCTTTTTTTCATTGCCGCTTAAATCCAATACTCCTTTTTCTCGTTCACTTCCACCTTTACTCACGTTCCTTTCCTTACTAACGTGAATCCCTCTTTAACCTGGCTCCGCACGACAACCCTCTGCTCGATTCCAAGATAGCTGGCGATTCCATGTGATTCTCTCCGCAACCCTCTTCAGTGTTACTCACGATTCGTCAAGCTCGATTCCGCACTGATTCCGCACGAGTGAGTTTCCTTACTAATTAGATCCAATCTTTTCTTTAATCAATTTCATGACAAATGCGATCTTGATAGATTTTTTAAGTGTTAAATTAGTCGTGGCTTTGATATCCGTTGAAATATAGCCTGTAACACGTTATGTGTGATTTTTAAATGGCTATTGAGCTTATGTCGTGGCTTTGATATCTATTGAAATATAGCTTGTAGCTTTTCTTCTCTTGATTTCCACAAATTAGTGGCTGGACGAATAAGGATTTTAGTAGTGTTTGTGAATGTAAAATGAATGGATGTGAATGGGTATAAGGGTTTGTATAAGTAATATTAGCCTAATTCCTCTTTTACACTTGAAGTATTACCCTTCTTATGTTTAAGTTTAATCTCTCCACTGATTCATTCTTTAGGGCACTACATTATTTAATTTAATTTATCTTATTAAACATTCTAAATAATGTTAGTTAATATTAGGGTCGTTACAACTTTCTACACTGAATTAGCAAGAGGAGCATTTTGTCAGGTTGGTTTTTTCAATCTTTACTTTATATTAAACTGAGTAGTTGGAAAACTTTAATTACTATTTTGGTATGCTTTTATCAGATAGTAGATGCATGCTTTCTGTTTTTTCTCTCTGTATAAAGTCAAATACAAGAGATGTTAAAAAGATCTTTTTTTAGTAAAAAGTAGTTGAGTGAGCAATCAACAAAGTATATAAGTTTTTTAAGGCATTATTGCTAAACAGTTAATAGCATATATGAAATATGTAAAACTGTAACATAGCGGTTTAAATGTTTGATGTGATTAATTACAGTAATTTTGAATTTAGTAACTATATAGTTCTTATGATTTCAAATTCAATTTATTATTAGTGAGTAGAAGAGAACTTGGTAGTAGTAAATGAATAGGATCTGTTAAGATTAGAAGATTATTAAGTGCGTAAAGTCTATATATGTTCATGGTCTACATATATTGTCAGTCACTTAAATTCTTTGATCAACGGACATTTAACATTGGTATAATATTTTTTAATGTTTCTGCCTTAGATCCTAGCCGTTAAACTATGTAATGAAGCTTGAGTTATTAATCCTTTTATTTTCAATATATTTGGACCTATGTACTCAAAATGATACCCTTTTGTTCTATGGAACATAAAGTTTTGTGATCTTTGTTCAAGATTAAGTCCACAGTAGGAGGTGACTTAACAAAAACCGAGTTTAAATTTAAATAATATTTTTATTTTCTTTAATCTCAAGAAAGTTCTCAAAACCATATTTAATACTCACAACCTTCTAATTCTACCCTTTTGAATTGAAATGGTATTTAGGCTATACCAAGAATAGACAAAGATTTGACTCATTCATTGCCCATGTTCAATGCAGCATTAGAAGGTCCAGATTAAAGTGAATTAACTTAAGAATTCATATTTATTTATGTATAAAAAGATGTATAAATTGTAAGTGTTATCTTCATAAGTGTTATTTTCTACTGTAAATCATCAATTAGAATGTTTAAGTAGTTGTCTTCATAAGTGGTATCTATGTTTTGATTCCGCACGTCGTCTGAATTTTGTTGTGATGTTGTTTTTCCGGTTTCAGAATTTAAACGACGGTATCTACCATCAGTTCTTAGCACTGCTGAAGCAGTTTCAGATTCAACTGCTAGTCCACTAACTTCAGTTTTAGGAATAGCTGAAGCAGCTGAGTAAGATCCCTTATTCTGAGCACTTTGTTTATGTTTTTCATTGTCTTGATTGAATTTCTCCTTGCCAAGTTGCCTTGTTTGCAAGATTCTCACCTGAATTAATAGTTGCTTTTGGCATCTAGAGTTGAATCTAGAGTTTAGTTTGGTCTGTATGAATGAGAAAAGAGGGCAAAGATGGATCAGGTGAACTCCATTAAAGTTGCTTATAACACTACAGCTCAGAGTTTGCACTGCAGCATATTTTGTGAACATGTCTTATATTGTAATCACACTTGCCAAACCAAATTTTACAGTAAAATATTACTTCATAAAAGAAGGATGTCCACATTTCTTTAGGACAATGCAACATAGAAGCTTTTGAACTTTTTCATTGAAAATATCTTAGTTTTATGTCCACAAACAAAGAATTATTATTTGCTTCAAAGTTTACCTATATCATATTAATAGCAAGCATGGATTGCATGAATGCTTGGCTTGCTATTATTAAGTAGTTAGTCTTTGTTTAGGGTAAAATGACAGCAAGACTACACGCAATAAATTAACGTATAAAGAAATTATTTCGCGTTCCTTTTTCGTTTCCCTCCAACTTATTTTTAGGCCGCCAAAACTTTATTTCCTTTTCACTTTTCTCCCCTCAGGCTTCTCGTCTTCACCATCTTCACCCCCTTTTTAATTCCCAATCCTCTGCCTTTAAAGTCTATTTGCATTAGGTAAACAAGCGTTGAACTTTACCAAATTAATTATTTGGTTGTGTTTGATATTGGCAAGTTTTGACCTATTAAGGGTTATTTTGATTGGATCCTATTTGATTGGATAGTATTGTAGACAAGTCAGTTATAATTTTTAAGACATACAAAATGACATTTATTTGGTTATGTTTTATATTGGTAGCTCCTACTTTTCCTGGCGCTTGAACTGTAATTTAATATTTACTTAATTGAATTCAAATTTAGCTGCCTAAAACATTTACACACCCTTTATTATTCATGCAATTTATCTTTAACTACACAAAGAACATACTATAAAATTTGACTAATAACCCTCGTACAAAATGGTTTGAAATGTCCAAGAAATATATGAATGTAGTTAACACCTATCATAACATTTAAAACACCTATGTTTCTATATATTTGTTTTCCTTTTGTGCTGCATAACAAATGTGTACTTATGTTTAAGTATATTAAAAAAATATGAATGATCTATAATGAACTGAACAATTTAATGAAGCAATAAATAAAATAAAATAAAAGGAATAAAAGAATTCAGCTAAGTGCATACCTTTCCAAAAGTCAAGACTTTTGTTCATGTATGGTTCTTCTTTCCCCCTCTATCCAGTTATCTAATTTTCAAAAAAATTAGAATAGCTCCACATAAGTCAGGTTGCAAAAAATTAGAAAAAGATTATGCAAGTAAAGGTAATAGCACTATTGATTATGTAAGTTGTGGTATACAAGCTAATGATGTAAAGAGTATTTTTGTTTAGACAAAATAAATATAGAAAACTTTTGCTAATGTTTTTACTAGATGACATCTTAAACATTTAAAAAATGCCTTGGCATGTGATGATCCATTTTTGTTTTCATAGTGTTTGGTTGCTGGAATAAGAAATGCATCTTGATAGTTCCAAATATTCAAACATCCAAAGCATTTGGATGTCTTTTACTGTTGTGTTTATCGACCAAATATATAGGATCCAAAAACTGACTGATTCGACATTAGTTTGTTAGAAAATCCAATGTTAGTTAGACGATTTGCCACCTTGCAATATATTAAGAATTTTATACTTGTAAATATCGTTGAGTATTAAATTATCATGTTTTTTTAGAAATTTTCTTGTTGTAATATTGTATATGGCGATGGAAAAAGATTGGATGCATTTACACAGTTAATAGTACAATTTTAGCTTAAAATTGAACTTGGAATTTATAATAAAGATTTTTTTTGTCGTTAAATATTTTATTTTTACCGTAGAACTAGTAAGGAGTACGAGCAAGGAGCAAGGAAATTTGTGCATGCAGCAAAGAGAACTTCAGGAAATATGGAAAAAAAATTGTGTCCTTGCTCAGATTGTCGAAATCTTAGTCGTCATCATGATGACATTATTGTTGAGCACCTGATTATAAGGGGAATGGATCCTTTATACAAGTGCAGTATGTGGTATAGTCATGGTGAGCAGGTAAATGTAGCTAAAAAAGTGAAGTTGGATGACACATATGAATTACTTCAAGCCATTCACTTTGAAGATGAAGATTTTGTCAACCATACTTTTTTCTCCGATGATAAGCAAAATGATGATGCACAAAAGCGAACGGATGATTTCCTTAAAAATTTGGAAGATGCAGAAACACCACTGTACCCTGATTGTGTAGATCAAACGAAATTATCTGCTATCACTGCATTGTATAACCTTAAATGTGAAACTGGATTATCTGATACTGGTTTTGATAAGCTTCTAAGTGTGCAACAATTGTTATTACCCAAAAATAATGTCCTTCCGAAGACTTTATACGAATTAAAGAAGTTTCTCAAAGTATTGGACATGGGATTTGAGAAGATTCACGCCTGCAAGAATGATTGTTGTCTTTTCAGGAAAGAGTACAAAGTTTGGATAGATGTCCGAAATGTGGTTCTTCGAGATGGAAGACAAATGAGCAGACGAAAGAGATAATGCAAGGTATTCCGGCCAAAGTATTGCGATATTTTCCAATTATTCCAAGATTCAAAAGAATGTTTAGATCCCAACAGATGGCAGAAGATCTAAGGTGGCATTTTAGTAATAAAAGCAATGATGATAAAATGCATCATCCTGTGGATTCTTTGACATGGAGCATGGTGGATGGTAAATGGAAATCATTTTCAAGTGATTCGCATAACCTTCGACTTGGTCTTGCTACCGATGGTTTCAACCCATTTGACATTAAGGGCTCCAAGTATAGTTGCTGGCCAGTGATGCTTGTGACATATAATCTCTCACCTATATTGTGTATGAAAAAAGAGAATATTATGTTAACATTATTGATCCCTGGTCCAAAGCAACCTTGGAATGATATTGATATATATATTTAGCTCCTTTGATAGAAGATTTGCAGCACTTATGGAGTAACGGGGTGGAGATTTATGATGTATTTAGCAAGACACTTTTTAACTTAAAAGCAATTTTGTTATGGATTATAAACGACTTTCCAGCGTACGGAAATCCTGCTGGATGTTGTGTAAAGGCAAAAAAGGTTGTCCATTATGCGGTGTTAATACTCATCATCGATGGCTAAATCATAGTCGGAAAAATGTCTATATGGGGCACAGAAGATTCTTACCTCTATTAGATCCATTAAGAAAACAAAAGGCTTGGTTTGATAACAAAGTGGAGAAAGGTAACAAATCGAGAATTCTTACAGGTAGAGATATTTCTGTTATTTTGAGAGATTTTCCAAATGATTTTGGAAAAATTGAAAATGTTGAAATAGAAAAAGGCAAGAAGACAAAGAAAAGAAAATGCACCGCCTACGAAGAAGATAAAACCGATCCTACAAAAGTAGAGCTATCAAGGTGGAAAAAAGATCAATTTTCTTTGAATTACCATATTGGGAGGTTAGTGTTCAATTTGGTTTTAAACTTTTGATCAGTAGCTTTGAAATTGACATTTGGTTTTGATCCAATCTGAAACCTGAAACTAGAACTTGAATATGTACTTATGCTTTGTTTTGGTATGCTACACTCAATTTGTGTACTTATGTTTAATTTTTATCACAAATATTTATGTTTAATTCTTCATGTATGAAATATTATGGATATATATATATATATTTTGTGATTTGGCTTATGACTCAATTTGTGTACTTATGTTAATGTGATGAATGTGGTTTTTTGAGTTATAATATATAAGTAGAATTGAAAATTGTTAAGCTTTGAATGTTATGGCAGCAAAAAATGAGCAATAGAATTTTTTTATAGCGTTCTAACTATGCAATAAAAAGAAAAATTGTTCAGCTTTGTTATACTATAGCATCATGTTAGTGCTATACAAAATATTTTGCAAAGAGTAAATAGTTTTCATAGCAATAAGACGGTGCTATAATAGAGAGTAATGAAATTTCTATAGCATTTCAATGTGTCATAAAAGGTTGACACGATGATTCCATAGCGCATTCAAATGCTATAATAATATAGCATGTCGACATATTTATAGCAACTAAAATGCATCATAAAAAGTTCTATAACACGTTTCATAATGCTATAGAAAAGCAGTTGCACCAATATGGCCTATTTTAGATGGCAAGAAAAATATGTTTTCCATTGCAAGTATGACACGCTATAGTGTCTACCAGACTTTTTACAACATGTTGATCTATGGCGATTATAGAATCGCTATAGAATGTTTTTATAGCGGTTTTTACACGCTATAAAAAGTCCTTTTTGTTGTAGTGATGAATTGGAACTTGCGCCTTGAACCACGAGCTCTTCCAATATTCTAGACCCTCCCCTCCAAGTTTCATCCAATTCCGACTAGTTTTTCCTTCTCCGACCTAACTTTCTATGCAATTACAACAAAAGAAAAAAACATCAAATCATATCATCCAACATAGAATAACAAGCAATTTCATCCAATCAAACATGGAATTCATCTAAATAAGACAAATAAGCCAATTTCTAACATAGGTCTACATATAGCATGAATATATAAGCAAAAGCAAGGGTGATTTCTAATCAATCTAGATCATATATATATAATATAACATGTGATTAAAGTTAGAAAAGGTTTTATGGCAAAAAATTGTTTTAAAACATGTTAAATCCTATGATCCTACCATATAACCATGCATAGCATACTGAGAGGGCATAAAACCCTCACCAATTACCAAATTCAACCAATATGAAGGTAGATCCAATCCGGACAGCAATGGGATGCACTTCAAGTCAAGAAAATCGATGATCTCTATCTTCTAGTTGATGATCATTCTCTAATCTGCAATCTAGTTTGATTTAGAGAGCAATTTGGGAGATTTTGGATGAAATTAGGATGGATTGTGGGCCAACTAGGGTTTAGACCTGATTTAGAATGAGAGAGAAAAGTTTTAACTTGACTCTTTAGCCCTTTATTTATAGTATTCTCTAATTAGACTAACGGACTCACTAATAGGCTTAATTAATTAAACACCAATCCTGGCCAACATCTTTAAAAACTTAAAATAGGCATAACATTCTGACCGTAAGTCTGTTTTTCTCTTATGACCACTCTATGGAATGGAAAACCATCATTCTGAAGCAATGGAACTAGTTTGAGACTCTAATTCAACTCCTATCAAAAGTTATAACCCAAAAAAGGTTTTCAAGGTCAAAATGGTCACATAGTAATCTGGGAAAAACCAAAGGTATGTAAAATGTCCCTAAGAGTCATATCCCAAAGTTATAGAACCATATGACTTCATACAAATAAAATAAAAATATTTTACGATCTTCCGATACGTAAAATACGGGTCGTTACAATACTTATATAAAGTCACTTCCTTATTTAAATCATTTCAGAAATATTTATTTTAAAATATCTTATCTTTCTTAAAGGCTATAATAAATAACTTTTATTAAAATTAGATTTTTGTCCAACATTATCACCGAAGGCCTCATAGTCAAACTGTGAAACTTATTTCACAAGGTGTTCATTTCAAAGTCCCCACAATTACTATCTACACAACCCATGTAGTGAAAAGATAAAATTACTCATAAACTGGCCAAGCATAATTCAAAAATCAACAAACAATAAATGATACTAATTGAATATTATCATTTCCTAACAAACAAACAATCACAAATAACTATATGAATTTTTGAAAATTATTCTTTTATTTATAAAATATAATCCTCGGTAAAATTATTTCATTTACCAATTTCAAAAACTATGTCGGTTTACCTTGTTCAAGTGTTTAAAGATTTCTATCAATGACGTTGGCAACACGTATTGACCAGAATCCATAAATCACTCAGCAAACCAATCAATGCAATACAAAAAATTATATAACAATAACAAATACGCACTCTCATATATATATATATATATATATACATATATATATATATATTACACTCAACTCATAATAAGGCATTCCATTACCCTATATCTTAATGAGTTATACCCCATCAGAGCCAAGATTCTTGCTTAACCATCGACTCTGGTACCAAATGTAACAAACGACCTTTGCGACCACCGAATGTCGACACTAATACGTCCATGGTATTCACGTGCCGAACAGCCAAGTGTCGGAAAGACAGAATGTTAGGGTAAAATAAAATGAAAAAGAAACAAAACAAGAAAGAAGAACACAATATCAGAATCTCACATGCGGAACGATAATATACAATATCTCAAAAGACCTTTACCAAAAAGAAAACTGTAATATACATACATCAATCAAAGCAAACTAACCTAGCATCAGCCTGGACAGTTATAACAGTTTGTCCTTACAAATTCTAATAGTACAAAACAAATAATCCAACGGAAAATAAATAAGGTAGGAAATCCTCCAACTCCTCTCCAAGAGCTCCAATGAATCACAGCTGAATCTGGAAACATACTCGAGCTGACTCGAGCATTATAAGAAAATAACACCTGGATTAGTATGGTAAACCAGCATGAGAAATTCAAATCATATGGATTTTTATTTCTCTAAAAACCTTCAAAAATAAAGGCGTCTCGTAAGACCATGCCGTAAGTAAACACGGATGGGTTTTCACCTTACTTTAACTAAACCACTTCTATTAGAAAATCCAGCAATATTATAATAATGTCTAGGATGTGAAATATAATAATCAAATAGTTGTGATGCATGTGAGTGTACATCCCAACAATTGTAGGTATACAATCAAAACAACTGAGGTGCGTTCGTTAATTATGTAGGATTCCACGGAGGTGCCTTCGGTACTTCGAGAATGGTCCTCCTATACAAGGATCAGGGATATCCTCCTGAAGCGTTGTACATTCCTAGTTGATGTACTATAGGAAATACATAGCTGGCCACAACATGTGACCCAAGTGCACTAATCACACATGCATAACTATAGAATGTCTAGGGTAGAGTTGCCTGCACCCTTGGGTCAGCTAAACCTATTGCTATGCATCTATCTCTAGTTCTTAGTCATATGCACTGGTGAGGCTACATGCGACATTCCAACGCATGAGTCACCACTCGAACATATCTCGACACACGAGTCCCCAACTCGAACAGATCTTGGAACCACACATGGATTCCCATATCTCAAAAAATCTCAGAATCACACATGGATTCCCATATCTCAATAGATCTCCAAATCACACATGGATTCCGACATCTTGAATAGATCATGAACAACTACATGTGTCCTAGCATCTCAAACAGATCTCGAATCTCCATATAGATTCCATCATCTTGAACCAATCACGAACCTCTTCCAAAACATATAACACGTATATGGTTTTGGAGTGGTTATGGTTTTGAGTCATCTCATTTAAGTACACTCCCCAACTTACCGAGCGCTCCAAAAATCAATCGATCGATTTGCGGTAAACTCAACTCTGGTTCTTATGGAAATAAATAGACAATACATAAGAGCGAGGATTACCTCCTAACCGGATAGGGTCGGATTTTCTTATCATTTGTCCTAGAAGAGCAAAAAGAGTTTATACGTACAATATAGCATCACCGAAGATAACTATTTCATATAATTCCCGTGTTTCTTCTAGATATTTTCAGAGTTATATTTGGCCAATTTCAACAATAATGATCATGATCACATAAGGGAAACTAAGTCTATATACTATCCATAAGAAAGTAACACATAAAACATAATCGACACACACAAGCACGACCAAGTCAAGTAAACTACTTCAAATCCCTTTTTATTTAATTAATCCTTTGTTAATTTAAATCTCTTTCATTAGTAAAACTCATTTTTATCTAATAAAACTTCTTTTATTAATTAAAACTTCACTTATTAATTAAACTTCACTTTTTAATTAAAACTTTCCTATTCATCTCTACATATTTCAATACTCTCAAAATATTCATATACTTATCTCAATGGTATTCAAAAATCAATAACAAGTTTTACTTATTGAAAAGGGGCATTTCACCAAAAGGACATACTTTGTAGTCCAATTAGTTTCTAGGATACACATTCAAAGAAATTACTTTCAAGGCCAAAATCAGCAAAATAATTACTTTCAAGGACAAAGTCAGCAGTCCAATTGCTTTCAAGGACATAATTTCATAGGTTTTTAGGCCCTAGAAACTAATTATTTTGCGTTTTGTCCTTGAAAGTAATTATTTTTGTTGTGTGTCCTAGAAACTAATTCCACTTGCTAAATAGGCTCTTGTGGCTAATTTCCACTATTGAAAACACAATCAAAGAGGTTAAAAACAAATGTCACTCAAAATACTTATGATATAGTTTAAAACATTTTACTTAAAACATCTGTTCAAAATACTTATTTTATAACTTAAACTAGAATCATAAAAACATGTTCTACACTTTAAAAGCCTTTACTTTACAATCCATGAATAATTATAAAACAATTTTAAATTTTATACTTCTTTTCAAAATACTTTAATAACTTTTCATTTAAACTCATAGAAAAATATCTAAAGTATTCAATCCTTCTATACTTTATTTAAACGGAATTTTCGAAGTGCATCTATGACGGTCGCTATATAGAATTATGCCACTATACTTCCCAATTATATACATTTCCAAACCAATTCCTTTAGGTCAAACACGCTCGAATAGGTGTAAAGAACAACCAACTATATAAATATATATTTCCACAATATATCACAATTTAACCAATTTAACAAGTGTTAAATACAGGGGTTTTCAAACTGTATTTATAACAACAATTTCACTTCAACTATTCCCACATAATTTCCAACAAAATCAATCACTCACCAACATCAAATATGTAACCAAGTCTGGGCTACGATATGTTGAAACCTGCCTTCTTCGATTTTAATGTGACAACTATATATTTCAAACTATATACTATGATGTCAAATATTCTTGCAGGAATCTACAAAGAAAAGCTATTATCATATCGTCAACAAAGAAAAGCTATTATCATATCGTCAACAAACTAAACTCAAGCTCTCTAGTATACTGATTATTATTTCCGGTTAGATATTTTTGTACAATCTCTGATATGATGATAACAACACACACACACACAAATAGTTTTTGAAAAAAACATGTTTTACAAATATAAAAAATCCTTTTAATTATATAAAAGTATTTTTCAAAAATTATAAATATCTCAAGTTCAGAATCACTAAAATATGGAAGAGGAACAAATCAGTACAAGTTCAGATGTCTGAACTTTTATCTAGCCGTATGTTGTCAATAAAAGACGTATGATAATAAAGTCAAGACGTCTGTACTCCCTGTATTTCTATTTTCTATTTTAACTTAACACAGATGTAACGTCGCAGATTTTCGCGTTCGAAAATCGACATCCATACTTTACATCGTACTCGAATGTCGTAGATTCGAGCGTTCAAATCCGAGTCGCCGGAGCTTATAACAACATTAAGTAAATATCACAGCGGAATAAAAAGAATATAGATATACAACATCTGATACAATATCCAGATACAATGATGATACAATGAATATCTATATACATCAGAGATATGATACAATAAATTGCAGCGGAAAGAAAAATAGATAACATCAGCAGCGGATAATCTTCATCTCCAAAGCACGATCCAGAAATAGCTCAAACTCCCAATAACGAGGCACAAAGATAAGCAAGTGCAGTCTGATCCAAAGACTGAACCAACTCCAGAAAATCTACTAAACCTGAATATCTGAAAACCCCAACTCTAGACTGCTCGTGTAGGAAATTATGAGCACCCAGAGTTTAGGAAAGGAACAATAAACTCCGGATCAGTCATGGGACTGGTGTGAGCAACAAAACAGATTATCTTTAAAACAAATAGCAAGAGAATTTAAAGTCAATTCGAAATGCTTTTGGAAAATGAAACTACCATAAGACCTCCGCCACACACACAATGCAAACGCAGAATTGGAGGAGATTTCTTCTTATGATAGTCAAAGATGTTTACTACGCAAAAATCAAATCATTTGATATTATTACTAGTGCATAGTGCAGAAAACAATTTCGAAAGTAGAATATAAATCTTAGCCAGCATAGACATTTCGCACTTATGCCTACTATAGCTACCATGTTCAATAGCAGGTTACCACCACATTCCATGGCAGGTAATACAACTAAAACCGTACGAAGTTCATATTTGGAAGATGGATTTCCAACAAATGGTCAGGCTAAGGAACTTCCTATTCCACGAAAGAAACGCCTCTGGCAGGACGCTCCGAGAACCACACCGTTCTCTGCCAAACAAGGCCGGCAACCCCTTTTCCCAAGGGATAAAAGACACCTCAGATATGCCACCCCCGGTCCTTTGGGACCTTTAACCGAGGTACCTCTAATCCAACATCACACGTCATAAATAAAGTGTGTCCACATGAGTAAGTATCTGGGCTCCATACCATGATACTACCCTTTTCCAGAAGGAATGGTCATACCCTAGGGGAGCTACCCCTGAAAACCTTGCCGCACAATTCCTGTTTCGACCATTACCGGGTTGTGAGGCTCGACGAAGTCTCGTCCACAAAGCTACGCTTTTTCAAAAAGCCACGCTTTGGGTCAACAGATGATCAACCTATGATCACAAAGATAAATGATCAAACAAATGATCATATCACAAATGATCAAACACTGATCATCACACAGCAACACTCAGCATGCCACATTACCAAATTGGGATATATCGCTGATAAATTTCAACTACATAACCTCTGAGCTCGTACGTCTCAGAGAAGGGTGTTAAGCTAAGAGAATAAATTCTCCGCCACCACAGAAATGTATTTGAAAGAAATCAGCTTTATATCTCAAAGTGTAATGTCAGACACGTAACCATACAAGTCTGTTCCGGGTTCGAACAGAACCGAAGGCACTTCTCACGAAGCCCTTGCACATCCGGATGATTTCCAATCATGACCGGACTTCCCGTCACAAAAAGAGTGATATAAATCTCTATACCGGAGCAACTCAGTGCAGAGACATTCGACAGGTTGTCCTTTCATTTTCGAAAATATCCGGTCTTCATCACCGGTCTTCAAATGCCATCCATATACGACGTATCACTATTCGGAATGGGTTATACGACCCAAAGGTCCTTTTCCGGCTAATCCGAATAGTGAGCGCAATATTTAAAAATATATGGATATTGGGATTTCAATTAAGTCACAACTTAATAATTCAACTTCTTTTTAAATGGTTTCAATCGATTCCCATTTCAAATCTTTTAAATAAAAAGATTCATTTTATACAACCTTCAACGGTTTAAACAATTTTCACATTTTAATCTTTTAAACAAAAGATTCATTCACAGATTTTCTAAATCAATTTCCATTTCAGTTTAAGTCATTAAATCTTTAAATCAAAGATTTAACTTATAGCTTTCAAAACAATTCCATTTAAAATGGTTTAAACAAAACATCATTTTAAATCTGTTAAAAATAACAGATTCAATTCATAGCTTCCAAAAAGAATTCATTCATAACTTGGAAAAACAATTTTCAATTCAAACTTGAAATTCCTTTAATTAAACTGGAATTTCATTTCTTATCTGAAAGCTTTTATTTCTTTAAAACAAACAGTTTTCATTCTGGAAAATCTGATTCATTTATATGAGTTAAAATCTTTGGGTTAAATTCAAATTCCCAAAATTTACTTTTAAAATGTTTTAAATTCATATAAACACATTTATAACATTTTTAATCGTAATTTCAAATCATAGGATTCAAATTTAAATCAAATTATTTAAATTTTCAAAACTCGATTAAGTTATTCAAAATAACTTTTATCTTTGAAATTTCATTTCAAAAGCTTTTCACTTTAAACCCAAATTTCGAATTTCAAAATCAATTGAAATTAAAATTTCAATTTCAAAAACATCAAATTTAAATTATCTGTGACTTAACCGATTTCCACGTGAAATCCATATTTGTGTGTGTAAAGGTGTGGTCCAGGGGTTTAACACAATAGTGCAACACGATGAATCATCACAGATCAAAATACAGGATATAGTTGATAAACGATATAATATAACGCTTATCGTACAGATCACAGATATGTATATATCACAGATACTAAATTACATCACAGATTAAAACACAAATCAGAACGTATCACAAAGCATCATATATCAGGGATATCAAACAATTCAATCATCCAATCAAATCCAAATATTCATAAGTAAGGTCAGTTAATTATCTGATTTATTCAAATTAGATTAATTACTTATGAATTTCTAATCCGGGTTAATTAATATTATTTAATTACAAATCAATTTGATTAATTACTCTTTAATTATTTATAACTTAACCTTTAATGATAAATTAATTAACCTTAATTAATAAATCAATCCACCTTAAATCATAAAAAAAATAACCCCTAATTATTTAATTATTCCTTAATTAACTAATAAATTAATTCTTAATTAATTGCCATTAAGCAATCGCCTCATAACAATTAATCGTAAATTACCACATTATCTCATGATTTTTTTAAACCAAATTAAACAAAATTAATTAACTTTAATTAATCAAAATATTCAAAATTAAGTACAATAAGTAATTAATCCTTAAGTACTTTTATTAAGTAATTACATGTAAACAATTTATTATGGGTTAACAAAATTTACTTATCTAATAAATTATTAAAATTAATCACCTTAATCAATACTTAATAACCCTTAGTTAATTATCTAATAACATTTCTTAATCACTTTTAATTCATGTTAAGTTATAGATTTCCTAAATCATTAGTTAACGTTTAACCATTCATTTATTAACTTAAGTAGTTAATTACAAGTTTATTTATTACTTAAACATAATCAATTCAAACTCTAATTACAATTATAAATTAGTTAATTGATTTAATTGTTCAACTTAATTAAACCTTTAGAAGTCTTCCTTTAAATTTTGAAAATCAATTATAGTATTAACTACAAACTTAATTGTTAAACACTTTCACTTATCTTCATAAAAAAACAGCAGTTTGAAAGAAAAAACCACAAACCCGAAACCTCCCTTGCTCTAACTCGAGTGGTACTTCGAGTCTTCCCCAATTTGTACCCACGTCAACCCAAACTTCACATCACGCGAACAAAACTCGAAATCATCATCGAGTAAAATTCCATTTTCCTCGAAGCACATCAACTCAACCACGACCCAAATCCTCAGTGCTACACAAATGCACGGTGCACGTGCACCGTGGCTCCAGCCACCTCCGGCCACTACCTAGCCAACGAACAAGTCGCCGACCATCCCTGCATCACGTCGCGACCATCAAAACTTCATCATCCACTCGAAATCGAATTCGAGTTCCCCCAAACCGACCTGGCGGCAACAGGCACATCCCCACCAAAAACCTGAAAACTCCTCGTCTTCGATCCTCCGACCATCGTAAACACTAAAACTCCGGCCATCCCTTCATCGACCACCCTTCCACCATCTCGCAAAGCCATGAAACACTCGATCCATCCAATACGAAGAACGAATCAAAATATTAGCCTCGTCTAAAAATAGGTTAAAAATTTTCAAACAATCGCCACCGCCTCCACTGGAGTCTGACCACCTTCTCACTATTTTTCCCAGCCTCTCTGGTCACTCTCCTACCTCCAGGAAAAGCCTCGACCCCCACCATCAAGTAGGTCGCTAGAAATCATCGAAATTCCATTTTCCGTTCACTCGAGAACTGCACTCTCATGCCCAAACTAAAAATACAAATTTTAGTTTTAAAATTCAAGTTTTAGTTTAAGCTTTTGGTTCATATACCTGAATACATGAATTATATCGATTGATTTTTTTTCTTATTTAAATTTTTCCCACTGTTGTTTTACATTTGACAAAACAAAACAACTGTTTTCCTTAAATCAAATTTAAAACTCATGTCTCGGATAATACAAGGTTTTTTTTTGTCAAAGCTTAAGCCTTGTTAAAGCTAGAATTAAGAACAAATGAATTTGGATGTATACTTAGGTCTGTGACTAAGATCAGAGATATTCACAGAGATGCCCATCACTATGTTCAACCATACACAGAGATATACTAAGCAAAATATACTCAAGCAAATAAATTCCAGAAGGAAGCATATACAGAACAATTATACTTAACCATTTTTAGATTGTGATGTTACTCACCAGGATTTTTGTGAAAGATCAGAACACCCTGTTTGAAAACAGTTTTGAAACTGGAAAATGTCTTTTTACTCTGATCTTCCTGCCCATCATCTTGCTCTTGTTTAATTATAGTTGCTGGTTGTTGTTGAATGTTTGTTTAGGTTTCTAAAAGAAGTTGTATCTTACTTTTTATTTAGCTCGAGACAAAAATGAAAGATAATATGGGGAAAGTTGCTTATAGGTTGATGTATACAATGAGTTACAGGGTATCATCATTTTTCTCTGATTTGAAAATGGTTACAGGGTTTCATTTCTTTAGGCAAAACAGCGTACACTTTGTACAAATTTTCAGAAATGGTTTCTTTGCTTGGTGGCTGAAATGTAGAATTTTGGGGCTGCATTAATTTGCCATGTACAAATACATATCTTTGCATTTATTAGCTTTGTACCATGTATATTTGTTTATTTCTTCTTGACCTCGGCTGTAAATGTTTGAGATAAAATGATGGCTATCTTTTACAAGCTATTCACCTATACTTTGTTTTATTATTTTATTTTATCTTTTGTTTACACTATGTCTTGTTTTCCCAGGTTGATACATTCTTTTGTATGCTAGAGGTATGGCTGCTAATAAATGAAGGCAATTAATACTTGTACTTGTTGTTTTTATTTTGTACATGTCTTAGTTCTTTTATACATACTTGCTCGGCTTCATCAACAAGTCACAGCATATACATTTTACTTTGCCTCTAATTCCTTTAAGTTTGCATGCATTCTAACCATTGTTTCCAGATTGCCCTGTACAAGTTTGCTAACATGTTTGTCTTTAAATCCTTCTCTCTGTTCCATTTACTATGCAGATGTATAAAGGCTGGAAGTCTTCTTTTAATGATGTAGTGTCAATGTTATCGTAATATATTGTTTAATTTTAGAGTGTAATAGATGCTGTTTCAATATGTTGTTTATTTATTTAGTGTTTGTTTGAAATTTACAAGCTGTGGAATCTACTCGAATATATTATACTTTCCAGTTCGATGGTAGAATGTAAATGTATTTTATTTATATTTTAAAATTTGTTGTTTGAATTTAACTATATGTTACTCTATATTTTATAATTTATCTTATTATATATATATCTATTTGAATTTGTCAAATTTATTTTCTATTTCCAGTTTAAATAATTATTGTTATCTTACTTTAAAATTTATTATCTTATATTAAATTTGTAAATTCGATTTATTATTAACCATAAATTTTAATATTTAATATTATTATCAATCATTTATTTATACTTTAAACTCAAGTCAAATATATATCTATATATTTATTATTTTCAAATTCACTTATATTTGAATCGGGGAAACTCGCTCCAATTTTCCTAATTAAATTTACAAATTTTATCAAAAATTTATTTAATTACTCAATTAAATTCAAAAATTCGTTAAATTATTAATTTAAATAAATTTAAATTTCTGGGTCGTTATAACAGACGTCTAAATAATTTAATACAGACATCTGTCATAAATGACAGATGTCTGAATTAAATAACAGACGTCTGTATTCACTGAAATTTGTTTCTTCTGCCTATTTGACTTTTTAACTTACTTAGCCATCTGACTATTTTTTCTCAAACATCTGAACTTGTCGAACTGAAGCATCTCTTCATGAAAATTCAAATTTTGAAGAGTTGTCTTCTTCACCAACAGTTGCACTCCTTCTAATGGTTGCAACTATTGAATTAAAAACTATTCAATACTATAAATAGAGATGAAAATCCACTATTTCATTTACCAATTCTTTCTATCTATTCTTGCTTTATATTGTTATAATCTCAAGTGATTTTCAAATCTCTACTTCCTATAATTGAACTTTCAAATCATCATATCAAGAAGATTATAGGAAGGGTGTACTATATTGACTATATTCGTGTTACTCAAGAACACACAAGTCAAGAAACAATTTATAAATTGTATTTGAAGTCCTATTCGGTTGCTTAGGCGGAAAAGTCCTGTTCGGTTGCTCAGGCGGTGTAATACATGTCCTCCAGGTTAAGTGAGGGTTATTCGAGGAATTCCAGAAGGAGTCTGGGACTGGACGTAGAACGGGAAGTTTGAACCAGTATAAAAATCTCTGGTGTCATTTTTATTACTGCTATTTACTATTATTTATAATTCCGCACTTGCTAGACTAGTCCTACTATATATTATCGATCCATATACACTTTCATTTGGTATCAGAGCCTGGTCATCACATAACTATAACACAGTTATCTGATATTTAAATAATATGGACAATAACACTAGCAACAGTTTTACTGAGGGACAAGCCACTACACGACCACCATTGTTTAACGGATTAAATTATAGTTATTGGTCAACTAGAATGAGAATTTTTATGCAAGCTAGTGGATTTGAAACCTGGAATATCATTCAAACTGAATATACTATTCCTACTACAGAGTATGCTGCATGGTCTAATACACAAAAACTAGATGCTACTGCAAACGCAAAAGCAATGAACATGTTATTTTGCGCTTTAGACAAAAATGAATTCAATCGAGTCAGTATTTGTAAAACTGGATATGAAATTTGGAATACACTTAAGGTTACACACGAAGGAACGAATAAAGTAAAACAAAGCAAGATTTCTATGCTTAAAAACCAATTTCAAAATTTTAGAATGAAGCAAGGAGAAAGTATTAGTGAAATGTACTCTAGATTCCAGGATATCTATCACTCACTATTAGCTTTAGAAGTTACTTTTACTGAACCAGATATTGTTTCAAAAATCCTTAACTCTTTAATTGATGAATGGGAATGAAAAGTCTTAGCTATCGAGGAAGCTAATTATATTTCAACCATAAAAACAGAAGAGTTAATTGGTAATCTAATGTCCTATGAAGTAAACTTACAAGCAAGACGAGCACAAGCACAGGACAAGAAAACTATTGCTTTTCAAGCAGAAAAAGAAGACTCTGAATCAGAAGACGATATGGCATTTATAGCTAAGAATTTCAAAAGGTTTTTGAAATTCATAAAGAGCAATAAATTTGGAAATAACAAGGGTTTCAATAAGCCATCAAGCTCATCTCTTGAATGCTACGAATGTCACAAGAAGGGCCACATAAAGAAAGATTGTCCTGATCGGAAGAAAGAAAATAATCTCAAAAAAGACAAATATAAAAAGAAGCAAGCCTTCTCAGTTACATGGGATGATACAGAATCTTCTTCGTTAGACAGTGATAGTGACAGTGATTCAGAACAAGCCAACGTTTGTTTTATGGCAACATATGATGATGTAAGTGATCTAACTTTTGACGATTTAATAGAAATAAACTCTGAATAAACTTAGAACCCTGAAGAGTAAATATAAAGATGCTTTAGGAAAATTAAATAGAACTGAAATAGAAACTGACATGTTAAAAGATGAAAAGAAAATATTAGAGGAAGAGTTAGTAAAATCTCAAGAATCTTATGTTAATATAACATCTCAATTCACTGATTTAAGTAGTGAAATAGAAAGACAGAAATATGAGAATGTTAAATTAGCAAAAGAGAATTATGATTTAAACTCTAATATTAAAACACTTGATATAGAAGTATTAAATCTTAAAACAAAATTGGAAAATATTTCTAAAAATGTTTCTAAATTTAACAGTGGAAGAGAGAGTCTCTCTAAAATAATTGAGAATTCTCAAACCTGCTCAAATAAAAAAGGGTTAGGATATAAAAAACCGATACAAAAGCATTCTAAAAATAATGGTTCATTATATACTAATTTTAAGAAAAAGGAATCTATACCTGCTCAAAAATCTTCTTCTAAAGTTGTTCATCCAAAATCAATTATGATTTGAGTTCCAAAAACTAATAATAATTTGATTAGGAATAACTACATTAAATCTTTCATTATGTCTGTACATAAGAATGAAAATTTTATTTTTAAAGGGAATTCTAAACCCAACTGGGTTTGGCTTCCTAAGATTTAACCCTTAGGACCCTAACGGAGGAAGTGGGTACCAACAGA
The DNA here is from genome assembly GCA_030737815.1 of Allium fistulosum. Classification (NCBI taxonomy): domain Eukaryota; kingdom Viridiplantae; phylum Streptophyta; class Magnoliopsida; order Asparagales; family Amaryllidaceae; genus Allium; species Allium fistulosum. Next base: position 197,835,258 of record CM060905.1, on the reverse strand, counting down.
ATTTCAATATTTTTTGCAGGTACCGATTAAGAAAAGAGGAAAATGGATTCTAGATAGTGGTTGCTCAAAACACATGACAGGCGACAAAAATATGTTAACAAACATTATCTACTCAGATGGAGGATCTGTCACTTTTGGAGATAATTCCAAAGGATACATCATCGGCAAAGGCGATGTGAGCAATGACGGTACATCTAATTTACCCCTTATTTCAAACGTTCTATTAGTTAAAAATTTAAAACACAATTTACTTAGTATTAGTCAATTATGTGATAAAGGCTTTAATATAGCATTTTCTGAAATAAATGCAATATCTTTGATCAAAATAAAAATCTTATTTTCGAAGGAATTAGAGAACGCAATATTTATATTTTGAATATGAAATTAATCATAATACAAATATGTGCTTATTAGTCAAAGAAAATGATCCTTGGCTATGGCATAAAAGATTTTGTCATATAAATTTCAAAGCTATTAATAAATTATCCAAAAACAATTTAGTAAAAGGTTTACCTAAAATGAATTTTAAAGTAAATAGCATTTGTGATGCTTGTCAACTAGGAAAACGAACTAAATCTTCTTTTAAATCTAAGAAAATCATCTCAACATTACAACCTCTTGAGTTGTTACATCTAGACTTATTTGGACCAACTCAGACTTAATCTATTAATCACAATAGATATGTTTTTGTAATAGTTGATGACTTCTCCAGATTTACATGGACTTTATTTATGAAAAACAAAAGTGATACTTTTGAAAATTTCAAAATCTTTGCTAAACGAATTCAAAATATTAAAAATCTAAAAATTAAAAACATTAGAAGTGATCATGGAGGTGAATTTGAAAATGAAATGTTTGAGAAATTTTATAATAAGAAAGGAATATTTCATAACTTTTCATTTCCAAGAACTCCTCAACAAAATGGAGTTGTTGAACGTAAAAATAGAACACTTCAAGAATGTGCTAGGACTTTATTGAATGGAACCACTCTTCCAAAACAATTCTAGGCAGAAGTCGTTGCTACTGCTTGTTATGTCCTAAATCGTGTCTCTATTCGACCTTTAACTAAACACACTCCATATGAACTTTTCAACGGTAGAAAACCTAATATATCTTACTTTAAATTTTTGGTTCGAAATGTTTTGCTTTAAATACGAAAGATCAACTAGGAAAATTTGATCCAAAATCAGATGAATGTATATTCATCGGATATTCAGAACGAAGCAAAGCATATAGAATCTATAATAAAAGAACTCAAACTATTGAAGAAACACTTCATGTATCATTTGATGAAAATTTTAAAATTAACACAAATGATGATGAAGATATTATAATCAATTCTAATTCCAATATTGACAACAATATACCTGAAAATACTTCTTCTGAAACTCAAATTGAAACGGAATTAAAATCTCCACCAAGAATTTTAAAAGATCATCCAATACAAAATATAATAGGAGAAATTGATGAAAGAGTTAGAACATGTAATCAACTAAATCAAATGGGTCATATAGCTTTTCTTTCTAATATAGAACCTAAAAATATTAAAGAAGCCTCAACTGATGATTATTGGATTATTGCTATGCAAGAAGAACTAAATCAATTCGAAAGAAATGACGTTTGGGATTTAGTTCCAAGGCCTAATGATCAATCAGTTATTGGTACTAAATGGGTTTTTAAAAATAAAGCTGATGAAAATGGAATTATCACTAGAAATAAAGCTAGATTAGTTGCACAAGGATTAGGAAGAAGGAATTGACTATGAAGAAACGTTTGCTCCTGTCGCTAGATTAGAAGCAATACGAATCTTATTAGCCTATGCTTGCTTTCATGATTTTAAACTATATCAAATGGATGTTAAAGTGCATTTTTAAATGGATTTATTAAAGAAAACGTTTATGTTGAACAACCTCCCTTGTTCATACACGAACAATTTCCAGACCATGTTTATAAACTTAAAAAATCTTTATACGGTTTAAAACAAGCACCTCGTGCTTGGTATGATTGTTTAAAAAATTATTTAATCAACTCTGGTTTTGAAATTGGAAAGGTTGATCAAACTCTTTTTATTAAGAAAAAGGAACATGATATATTAATTGTTCAAATTTATGTACATGACATTATTTTTGGATCAACTAATGATAAATTATGTCAAGAATTTTCTAAAATAATGACAAGTGAATTTGAGATGTCTCACATGGGAGAATTAACATATTTTCTTGGACTACAAATTAAACAAGTAAATAATGGTATTTTTATAAATCAAGAAAAATATTGTAATAACTTAATTAAACGCTTTGGTATGGAAAATACTTCTGCCAAACCTACTCCTATGAGTACAACCATACATCTTGAAAAAGATGAAAACGGCAAGAGTGTAGACCAAAAATTATATCAAAGTATGATTGGATCATTATTATATTTAACTGCAAGTAGACCTGATATAATGATGAGTGTTTGTTTGTGTGCACGATTTCAAGCAGATCCTAAAGAATCACACATTAGAGCAGTGAAACGTATTTTACGTTATCTCAACAAAACCAAAGATTTTGGACTATTTTATCCAAAAGAATGTCCTTTTGAATTAGTTTCATATAGTGATGCTGATTTTGGAGGAAGTCGGACGGATAGAAAAAGTACAAGTGGGACTTGTCACTTCATTGGACGGTCTCTAGTATCTTGGTTTAGTAAGAAACAAAATTGCGTATCACTTTCTACTTGTGAAGCAGAATATATATCTGCAGCTTTGGCATGTGCTCAAGTAATTTATATGCAACAAACTCTTCAAGATTTTGGTTTTAACTTATCTAAATCAACAATATTCTGTGATAATTCTAGTGCTATAAATTTATCTAAAAATCCAGTAAATCATTCATGAACAAAACATATTGATATTCGTCATCATTTTCTTTGTGATAATATTGAAAAAGATATAATCAATCTAGAATTCGTATCTTCGGAAAATCAATTGGCAGATATTTTTACCAAACCTTTAAATGAAAACTCTTTTGTAAAATTGAGACGAGAACTTGGAATCATCTCATTCAAAAATTTATAAAGGTTATTTTCTGCATAAGCTGGGATTTGATCTTACTTCAGCTTATTTTAGTTTTATTATTTAAAGGTCAATATAAACTTGGTTTTCGTCCTCACATTTTCTTCTGGTTAAAATTAAATCATTCTACATTTAATCCTAACTATTCATTGTTTAGCTTTCAGTTTTATATATAATTAATTTCATTCAGAAGAAAACTTTCATTCAGCTTATTCATTTTTTTTAAAAAGGGGGAAAGAAGAAAATCAATCATGTTTTTTAATTTTGCTTTATTCATCTACACCATGGCCGGTTCATCTTCAGATGAGCCTTCCTCTCATTATTCATCTAGATATTCTTCAATTGACTTTGAAACTCCAAGTTCAGGGTCTTCCGAACTTCCAACTCCAACTACTGCCTATATTTCGATATGTCCACCACAAAGTCATCATACGGGATATACGCCAGAAAATAAACGCACACGAAGAAATTTATTTCCATCTCCAACTACTAAAGAAAAGATAGATGACTTACATCACTATCAGAGGGAAACACTTAATCTTCAGCGTGAAATGTATTTTGAGCAAAAGAGTCATGGTAGAAGACTCAGTTTTCTTGAACGTTGTGCTGCAAAAATATGTGGTTCATCTCCGATAAACACAAATGCACATATTCATTCACCTCAACGTCCTCATGTTTCTCCAAATTCTTGGGAGCGTCAACCTCAGTTATCGCCAAATAAACCATTTGACGATAACAATCAATTTGAATTATATAATGAAAAGTCTCCGAAATCTCCAAAAACTCCGAAGACTTCAAAATAAAGTGTATATATATATATATGAGATTTATGATTGTTCATTTTTTTAATGTATGTCTTTTAAAATTATATGTATATGGTTATTCTTACATATTATATAACTTAAAAAGGTTGAAATACAGCCTAACAGACGTCTAATAGTTATTAATAGACGTCTGAGTTTAGTACAGAAAGTTTCAAATTCTCTGGTTCTAATTTAGCCGTCTAAACATTATACTACAGACGCCTGTCTTCAAATATAGACATCTACAACAAAAATTTAGATGTCTGAATTTAGTTCAAAATGTTTTTTACTCTCTGTTTCAAATTTAGACCTCTGAGACGTCTGAATAAAACCTTTTAGACGTCTGTCATCATATTTAGCCGTCTATTATAATTTTTAGACGTCTAAATCTATTTTTTTTAAACTCTTTTTATTTTCTTCAGAACATCAGACGTCTAAGCTTTTTTCAGACGTTTGAAACAATGTTGAAATCAAAAACAGATAAATCAAAACTAACCAACCCCTTCTTCTCACGTCTATTCATTTCGACAATTCTCAAATTCAAATCAAAACCCTAGTTCTCTCTAAAACCATGCCGCCTAAACCAAAATCCAAAAACAAAAAGGGAGAATCTTCTCATCCATCTCCTGACGTTCTTCCATCTGATGATCAAATCGAAGCTTGGCTTTATCATGAACCCAGGAGTATGGCTCGATACAAATATCTCTCTTCTCTGTTTTCATTTCATGGTATATTCCACGACCTCAATCACTTTCCTACTTATAGAATTAAGTTATTTACTGATAGGTCTAACATCACCAGTCTCATTGACTACAAAGACAATCAAGTAAATATATGTAGGCTTAGTGTTCTATTATTTCTAGCCAATGTCAATAATCCCAAAATTAGGCTTCATAGAGAAAAAGGAACGCTATGGACAAGCGTATTTGGAAATATTCTAAAAATAACTCTGGATGACATTGCACGAATTTTGAAGTGTACCAACGACGGGATAGAATTGGAAGATTTAAAGTTAGAAGGTGATGATCTAAATCAAATAGAATATCATCTTTTCGAACCCGGACAGTCTAAAGATAGGTTGAATCATCTTCGTCCACGACCGAGATTGTTACTATGAATGCTAATGAAAACTATTTTTCCCCGGCAAGGAAGCCACAAAATTATTTAGGATCATGAAGATAAAGCACTTCAAGCAATCTTTGGAAATCAGCAGATTAATTGGGCTCAATATTTTTATGATGAGTTTCGTACATATCATGATTCTAAAAAGAGATCACTTATCTATGCTCCTTACATTACCCGGATACTCGCTGATTTTTCCATTCAAAGTCCGTCTATTGAATTTGAAAAGATTAAAGTGTCCAATATTCGATTTTTTAGCCTTATGGGATTACCGAAATCCCCTCCGGTATATCTTACCTACCCTAATTATAAAGCTCAACAACTGGCACTCCAAAAACAAAAAGGAAAAACTAAAATGGATACCTCTGGTCCCGATGGAGAAGAACCAAATATTGGAGATGAGGGAGATAATGAAGATGAAGATGAAAATGACGATGAGGATGACGAAGCCATAGAACAAACTTTTATCCAAAGTTCAATTCAAGAAAACTCCGATATTGAACAAATTTCTGGAAATTTAAAAAGCTATACCAAAAGTGAGAAACTCAAATCTGATATCATCATTTCTAAAAATCAAAAGAAGCTTTCTCATCAAATTGCCCAAGGCTTTTCATCCATAAACTCTAGATTCGATAATCTCGATACCAAAGTAGAAGAAAATGCAAGAGAGATGAAGAATGTTAAGACTATTCTTCGACGTATATGGAAGAACTCTTATGGATCTTCACCTCTTTCCTCTCCAACACGGGGAGACTCTTAGACAAGATACTTCTCCTCTTGCTTATCTACTCTCTACTTTACTTTTTGAATTTCAAGTATGTTTTGTAATCTTTAAAACCTCTCTTTGGTGTACTCAAGTATGTTTTGTCACTTTTTGTCACTTCTGTACAAGTTGTCATATGTTGCTCTATATGTGACTTGTTCTATAAGTGATCTATTCTTATGTTCTGTATCTTTTTGTATAAAAATGTATTTCTGTCCTATATCACTGTTTCTCTTTGTTTAGTATATTAAGATGTGGAACCTGTTCAACAATGTGTTTTATCATCACATTTCTAAACCCCTTACAAATTTCTTTTTGTTAATGACAAAGGGGGAGAAATATTAATCATTATATAATATGGTCATGTTGACAGGGGGAGCAAAAGGTATGATTTATACTAACCGTTGAATTATATAGTTGTCATCATCAAAATGGGGGAGAATGTTGAAACCTGCCTTCTTCGATTTTAATGTGACAACTATATATTTCAAACTATATACTATGATGTCAAATATTCTTGCAGGAATCTATAAAGAAAAGCTATTATCATATCGTCAACAAACTAAACTCAAGCTCTCTAGTATACTGATTATTATTTCCGGTTAGATATTTTTGTACAATCTCTGATATGATGATAACAACACACACACACACAAATAGTTTTTGAAAAAAAACATGTTTTACAAATATAAAATATCCTTTTAATTATATAAAAGTATTTTTCAAAAATTATAAATATCTCAAGTTCGGAATCACTAAAATATGAAAGAGGAACAAATCAGTACAAGTTCAGACGTCTAAACTTTTATCTAGCCGTCTGTTGTCAATAACAAACGTCTGATAATAAAGTCAAGACGTCTGTACTCCCTGTATTGCTATTTTCTATTTTAACTTAACACAGACGTCTAAATAATTTAATACAGACATCTGTCATAAATGACAGACGTCTGAATTAAATAACAGACGTCTGTATTCACTGAAATTTGTTTCTTCTGCCTATTTGACTTTTTAACTTACTTAGCCATCTGACTATTTTTTCTCAGACATCTGAACTTGTCGAACTGAAGCATCTCTTCATGAAAATTCAAATTTTGAAGAGTTGTCTTCTTCACCAACAGTTGCACTCCTTCTAATGGTTGCAACTATTGAATTAAAAATTATTCAATACTATAAATAGAGATGAAAATCCACTATTTCATTTACCAATTCTTTCTATCTATTCTTGCTTTATATTGTTATAATCTTAAGTGATTTTCAAATCTCTACTTCCTACAATTGAACTTTCAAATCATCATATCAAGAAGATTATAGGAAGGGTGTACTATATTAACTATATTCGTGTTACTCAAGAACACACAAGTCAAGAAACAATTTATAAATTGTATTTGAAGTCCTATTCGGTTGCTTAGGCGAAAAAGTCCTGTTCAGTTGCTCAGGCGGTGTAATACCTGTTCCTCCGGGTTAAGTGAGGGTTATTCGAGGAATTCCAGAAGGAGTCTGGGACTGGACGTAGAACGGGAAGTTCGAACTAGTATAAAAATCCCTGGTGTCATTTTTATTACTGCTATTTACTATTATTTATAATTCCGCACTTGCTAGACTAGTCCTACTATATATTATCGATCCATATACACTTTCACGATACTTATTATAGAGAATTAAAAGAGAGATTATACTACATATATTGTTATCATTTGCTTTTAAAATCTACGAGGGGTCCAAATGTAATAACTTCCATTGTTCGTTATACTATTTATATTTTAACACAACAACAATTATATCACAACAATCTACAAATCAACTAGTGAATAAACTTACCCAAGCCCAAACCATTCCAAGACGTAGAGTATCTAGTTACGAGTGCAATGGCGAAAACGGCGTCTCGATCGGACCTCGCAAGCAAAAAGTTACGAATTATGTAAGATTTTGATTTAAAACTTAATTAATTAAATAATTGACTAATTAATCACCTTCATTATCTAGTCAAATCCATCTTCCCCCATTTGTATCATTATGCACACACAAACATGTGCACAACAACCCATTGTCGATCCTCTCTCTCCACTCTATCTCATCCAATACTCAATGAAATCACGAGTCGACTTCTCCAACGCGCTTCTCTATGCATGCCCGCCACCCTTGACCCCAAAATTTCGAGCTTGGTCAACCATCTATAGTCATGACATATAGCCCTAAAACTCCACCATGAGCATCGCTTTTCACCTTGGCCAATTGGAGCACCTCAGACCATCACCATTCAACTCCACTCGCCACCAGAGTTCAACCTCACACTCGAAATCACCTCCGACACCCTCGCATAAATCGCAACCTGACATGCAAATACAACAAAAGAAAATTCACACCACCCACCTTGTAGCCAAACCACCAATCGAGACCGCCAATCACTCGCCTTCAACCAACAAGCACAACGCCACCATCGCCATAGCCTATAGCCTCCTTCAGCACCACCTAAACCAAACCCTAGCTTCGGCTATTCAAGTCTAGCACACCCAACCCTCATTGCATACAAAACAACACACATAGATATGAAGCACACACTCATACGAAGCCAACAGATCTAAAATCGTCGAATTCTAACACTTTTAGCTCAGACTAAATTAATTGAAGGAGAAATTGGCGAAGGCTATGTTTTTGAAGAAGTAGAAATGAAGAAAAAGAAATAAGGGAGAAGTGAGGAAAGAGTACGGTTAAGGGGTTATTTATAGTAAAAATAAATATTATAATTTAATTTCTAAAATTAATCGCTATGCACTTCAAGCTCGCACGACCACACAGGACGTCCGATTACCACAAAACTCGTCGGTGAACATCGCCTTATTATTCTGGATCCAATGACACTAGTTTTGTCAAAATACATGATAGTGGCCCGCATTGATAATTTCATGCATTGATAAAAAAGAATTATTATTAAAAACAAGTTTATTCATTCTAATTAAAAATTGAAAGTTTACCATTATCATTTATTATTTAAAAAGAATTTAAATAAGCTTTCTGTAACGACTTGTATTTTTTACTATTTTAAATTATTAAATTTAATGTGATTATTGTATAAAAATGGGTAGAAATAAAAATTTAATGATTTATTATTGTAGGTTATTGAAATAATAAAATTTTGACATAAACAATCCTGAAGATTTTGGCGATAACAAATATTGAAATGAAATTCTATATATTGAACGTGTTTATAATCAATAGTTGGGATTGAATAATGAATATTGAATTACTGTAAAATGGAAGTGGTTGTTTTATTATTTGAATTCGTTTTAAAATTAATTTTTATAAGTTAAATAACTTATATTAAAATATGGTGATTTATTGGGTAATTAAATTATTTAAAATTTAATACTGGAATTATTTAAATAATCGAACCTTGAATTAATGCGAATGAAAATGATATCGAAAATTGATTTAAACTTTATTTAAATAGGAATGAAGATTGTTAACATTTAAAAATGGATTTAAAAGTGAATAATTAGAAATTAGAAATTTTATATTATAATTAATGAGTAAAAATAGCCATTTTGGCCACTATCTTTGATTTCGACGAAACCAATTCATCGGATCCGTAATAGTGAATTATTGTAGGATTTCAAGTTTTGTAGCGATCAGACTTGTCGTTTGGCCGTGTGTGCTTGAAACACGTAGAATTTATTTTTAGAATTTAATTAAAATAAATTGATTTTCAAAAGCTATCTTCTACATACGATCGAATTACGCCTCGAGACTAGTTCCATTGTGTTCGGAATGGGGGTAAAACATTAGAAACGCCAGGCGGCATGCTTCATTTGGAGTTTGAGAATTTCGGGCGTATGAAGCTAGATATTTTCTAATATAATAGTATATATTTACGTTTTCTCATTCAACAACTCATATGCTTCGCCATCTTCTTGTCGACCCATACTCTCCCCTCTCCTTTATTTCTATTCACGGCAGATTGAACAACAGCCGAACAAGAAATAAAGAGGGCGATCGAATGGCGACGACCAAGCTTGGCGCGGCGAGGCATTCGTGACTTCGGCTGCAGGCGTTGGCTCGAGCGGCTAGAGTTAGGGCGGAGGGCGATGGCGCGAGGGGACGAGCGAATGTGAGTTAAGGTTTTCACGGCGTTGAGGCGCGGAGGCTGGCTGGTGGTGGTCGTGGTCTTCGGCTTGGGGCGCGCGTTAATTAAAAAAAACAAGAAGAAGAGGCGGATGCGAACGAAGGAGGAGAAAGGGGAAGTCGAACGCGACCTGATGATTGAGAGAGAGAGATTAGAGCGGGTAAATTGTAATTAGAAGGTAATTAAAATTTTAAATTAAATTATTTAATTAACTAATAAATTCAAAGGTTATTAATCCATAACTTTTTCATGCAAGGTTCGATTCGGACGAAACGAATTGCAGTTGATTCGTATCGACGTCGTCTACGATATAGGGTCGATTTGGAATTTATTTGAAGCTGGGAAATTTTCGGTTTCAAATAAAAGGTGAGTGCTTTATACGCTCACAATTGACTGAAATAATTTTTATGTTAGTTAAATTTATATCGTAAAGTGAATTTATTGACCGTTGTTTGTTAAATTCAACCGGCACTTTAATTGATCTGAATTAAAATGATAGGAATTTGAATTGACAGCTCAAATTTGAAATGGAAATAAAATTCCTAGTTAAATTCCCGATTATTGATAACTAGTAAATTGTTATGATATTTTGACTGATTTGGATGTTGATTGTGATGGATGCTATTGATTAATATTTTGGATGATCTGGATGTTTATTTATTTTGATATATCCTGTTATCATCCTGTATATTATTTACAGTATATAAAACTATAAATCGAATTATTCCGAGTAAATTAAGAAATAAGTTGAAATGATATATAACTATGACATTTATTTTGGATTGAAATGATATATATCCTCCCTGAATTAAATTGAAATAATTGATTCACTTGGCCATAGAATAGAGAATTATATACAGACACCGGATTGGTTAAATTAAATGATTTTAGAATTTTGATTTGAAATTATTTAAATGATTTTTATTTAAAGAAATAAAAATTGAATTTATGAAAACTGAATTATTTTCGAACTTGAACTCAAAACAGAAAACATTAAATTTATAGAAATTAGATGTAAAATAAGAAGAACTGTAATAAAAAGAAGATAGACTGAAATAGGCAAATTTGAGACATTTGCAAGCATTAGTATAACAAGTGGTTATAACTAAAAAGAGAAAAACAGAAAAGGCTTATTTTAAAGACTTGTAATTAAGTTAATAAGCAAATATAGCAGAGATAATAGAAAAGGCTTATTTTAAAGGCTTAGATTAAGTTAATAAGCAAATAAGAGCAGAAATAACACAAGAGGTTTATTTTAAGAACTTACACTAAGTTAATAAGGAAGAATAGATAGAGAGCCCGTACCAACAACATTCCCTTTCATACTAGGACTGATGGTCTCACAACAGATTGGGTGAGGCTGGGCAGGACCATTTCAGACTAGGACTGATGGTCTCACAATGGTTAGGTGAGGCTGGGCACAGGGTAAATAAGTGGCCAATAGATAGAAGCTCAAATCGGGGGATTTGGGTAAGGGGCGCAACTAGATTTTGTTTGTTAGGACCTGTACCAACAGCATTCCCTTTCAGACTAGGACTGATAGTCTCACAAAACACTTAGGTGAGGCTAGGCAGGACTGTTTCAGACTAGGACTGATGGTCTCACAACAAATTAGTTTAGGCTGGGCACGCTTATGCGGATAGGGTAAGTAAGAGGTCACAAGAGGGGGCGACAGTTAACGTTTACCTACGATGACCGAGTGTGCGGCATTGATTAGGGTAAGTAAATCGCTATTGCGTTCCAAGTGCTAAACATGTGTCTTTTGTTGTGGAACCCACAGGATGGGACTAGCTCACAGTGGCACAACAGAGGTAGAAGGCCGATCAACAGGTAGAATTAGGATTTTAGCCTAATTAAAATAGGATTAGGATTTCAGCCTAATCACAGCAATCTAAGACAAGTGCAAACAATCCAAACAGTCAAGCAATCAAAGCAAACAGTCTAACAGAATCAGAAACAATATTTTATCCTAGTTTTACCTTTTTTGTATTTTCCTTTTATACTAGAACTGTAGCTTAGTCTATTATCTTTATCTTGCTTAGAAATGCTAGTAATTACTTTCACTCACCAGACTTTTAGTCTGACCCACTCCTCTATTTTCCCTTTTCCCTCATAGGCCAGCAGAGGCAAGGACAATAGATTCAGATTTCTTGGAGATTCATTCCCGGAGTTCTTCATGTATTCTTCTTCTTTTCAGTTTTCTTTTCATCTAGATTTTGATGTACTAGTACTTATGAGAGAGATGATTATTTTATTTGTACTATGATTTTATGAGACTGAGATGCATTTTTCATAAGACATGTGTATTTGGTATTTGAGACATGTGATGTTTTTTAGACTTATTTATGAAGTTTTATTTTGAATAATAAGTTACCATTTAAATGTTTCCGCTGTTTTTACTTATTTTTCTTTTGAATCTTAGTCTCTATAATGTTTTAGCTATACCTATAACGCACCATATCCTTTAGTGTGCCTTTTTGGGTATACTAAGGGGTTGGGACGTTTCACTTGGTATCAGAGCTTAAGGTTACAGGATTCCTAAAAACCTGTTTTAAAAAGTAAAGTATATTTCAAAGATAACATATCTCAAAAATATTTTTTAGAAAGAAACTCTTACAAATAGTTTTCAAGTATAAAAGAGTTTTTATAAAAATTCCCTCAAAGTCCTGTTCAACCTTCTTCGATTCTTTCAAGCCTAATTTTTTTTTTGCATAGTATGACAGACGCCCCTAATCTTCCAGAGGGTGTCCAAGTCCCTGGCTGGTTTCATAGATACCTCCAAGCTACGACGCCAGAGGTGCAAGGGCAAGCGCCCAATCCAGCACCAGCGGGTGGAGATCCCATTAATCCACCTGCAGAAACCAATTTTTCTAAGCTATGCAAGTACTTCACTAATCTAAGAGGCAGGACGTTCTGTGGCACAGAGGATTTTGTGAAGGCACGAGCTTGGTTGAGGAATACGAAGTGGATAATTCGGGCTGTTTGGATTGGAGGACTGACAGAGAGTCCAACTTGCATCTTGGCATTGAAGGGAGAAGCTTCTTACTGGTGGGAGATTATAGAGATGGAGGGCATAAACATTGGTTGGTTTGGATTTCGAGAAATGTTTGAGAGGAAGTTCTTGTTGCAAGCTGAGGAAAGCATGCAATTGGGAAGTTCATTAGTTTGAAGCAAGGGAGTCTTTCGGTGAAGGAGTATATAAACCAGTTTAATGAGTTGTCGTGGTTAGGGATGGAGCTTGTTAATACACCGCATAAGAAGGCCATGAAGTTTGCTAAGGGTTTGAATCAGCCCCTCCAAGGGTTGTTATTGATGCATGTACCTATGGGAGCGATGTATGAGTCACTAGTTGAAATGGCTCTCATGTCAGATGTAGCTAAGGAAGGAGAAGTTAAGGAGGTTCCTAATTCAGAAAACTCTAAGAAGCAGTGGTGGAAGAATAAGAAGGATAAGAAGTAAGGAGGAGGACCTCAAAAGTAGATCAAGAAAGGCAAGAAGTGTCATAGTTGTGGATTGGTTGGGCATTTCACAAAGGACTGTAAGAAGGACACGATGAAGGGGAGGTGTTACAATTATGGGCAGCCTGGTCACCTTAGTAGAGCTTGTCCTAAGAAGACGGGGCAGAGAGCAGGCGCACCGACAGCGGAAGTACAGGCTTTGGATGCAGCACCTTCTAGTAGTGGACCGGATCGAGGTAGGAAAGTCTCTATAGAAGGTTTGATCTCTATTTCAGATTTTCCTATTCGGACTCTTTTTGACTCCGGAGCATCGCATTCTTTCATTTCTAGTTTCTTGGTTGATTGTTTGCACTTAGATATTTCTCTAGTAGTAGACCCTATAGTTGTTTCAAACCCCATAGGAGGATCGACACATTTATCCATGATTTATAGGGGTTTGAAATTTTTTATACTAGGCGTAGAGTTTTATTGCGACGCCTATGTACTAGGATTTTTGGTACATGGGATGATTTTGGGGATGGATTGGCTATCCACTTATGGAGCGATATTGGACTGCGAGAGGAGAGTCGTTTGACTAGAGACATGAAGTGGTAGAACTCTCGAGGTTTCTTGCGACCCACAGGGGTCAGCCATGTTGAGCTCCTTTATTCCCTTGATTCATCACTAAGGGAGTTAGATTCTGTTCCAGTCGTTTAGAGATTTCCCAGATGTTTTTGAGGAGGTTAGGGGACTACCCCCTAAGAGAGAGATCGATTTTAGGATCTATCTGAATGACAATGCTAAGCCAGTGGCATTGCCCATGAGGCTCCTAGGGAGAGGAAGGAGTTAAGTAAGCAGATTGGTGAGCTATTAGAGAAAGGCTTCATCAGACGGAGCATATCTAAGTGGGAGCGCCAGTCGTCTAGGCTACAAAGGCGGATGGTTCCCTTCGACTTTGCATAGACTTTAGAGAGTTGAATAAGCTCACGAAGAAGAACCATTACCCACTTCCTAGGATAGACGGTCTTTTTGATCAGTTGGTTGGCTCTTCAGTATTTTATCAACTTGATTTAGCTACTGGATTTCATTAGCTTAGGGTCGCTGACGATAGCATCAATAAGACAGCATTTAGGACACCCGATGGATTCTTCGAGTGGTTGGTTATGCCGTTTGGGCTGACCAATGCCACAGCCTACTTCGTAGATTTGATGAGCTGTGTTTTTCGAGATGTCCTAAATAAGTTCGTTGTAGTATTCGCGGATGATATTTGGTGTTTTCCAAGAGTATGGAAGAGCATGCTATTCATCTTGAGGAGGTTCTTCGTACACTTCGTGTTCATTAGTTGAAAGCAAAATTCTTGAAGTGTCACTTTTGGCGCGAGGAGGTGCATTTCTTGGGGGCATGTAGTCTCAAAAGAGGGTTTAGCTGTTGATCCCGCTAAGGTAGTAACAATGCAAGATTGGAAGGTCCCCAAGAATGCTACCGAAGTTAGAAGCTTCCTAGATTTAGCCGGTTACTATAAAAAGTTTATCAGAGATTTCGCTAAGATTTCAGCACCGCTTACTCGCCTCACTAAGAAGAATGCGGCATTCATGTGGGACGTAGATTGTGAGGATTCCTTCACGATGATAAAGAGGGCCCTTACTAGTGCACCAGTGTTAGTTTTACCCGATAGAGCTAAGCCTTTTACAGTATACACCGATGCATGTAGGACGGGTCTTGGAGCAGTATTGAAACAAGAAGGGAGGGTAGTATGTTATGGGAGTAGACAGTTGAGAACTCATGAGAAGAACTACCCTACCCATGATTTGAAGTTAGTTGCTATTGTTTTCGCACTCAAGTCTTGGAGACATTACTTGCTAGGAGAGAGGTTCGAGCTTTTCACTGACCATAAATCATTGAAGTATCTATTCTCACAAAAGGATTTAAACTTGAGGCAGCAACGTTAAATGGAGGTTTTGGCATCATATGACTTTGAGATAGCCTATACCTCTGGTAAAGGGAACGTGGTTGCAGATGCATTAAGTAGGAAAAGAGCAACCCTTAGTCCAATGTTGATGCAGCGCGAGAAACGAATAAACGACTTACCATAAGTCGCTTCCCTGGAAGTCGCTTCCATAGGTCGCAAGGCAAAGAAATCCAAATCGCCACAAGTCTGAACGAAGCCCTAGGTCGCGAACGACATACCTATGTCACGAACGACATACCAGTAAGTCGCAAGCAGCGCCAGACTTCCTTATGCCGCTTCACCTTAAGTCACGAGTTTCCTCTGACGCGAATTCTTCCAGTAGATCGCGAGCTCTCTTGTGTCGCGAACTTCCTAGATCGCTATGCCGCAAATTCCTTGAGTCGCGAAAAAAATGAAGTTAGGTTGCTGCCGTGCTCCTCCTTAAGTCGCGAACGACTTTCTTTAAGTCGCGAATCTTCCTACGTCGCGAAATCCAGTAGGTCGCTGCCAATTCCTTAGGTCGTTCAAGATGTTAAGTCGCAAGTATTATGTCATATTTGTTAAGTCGTTTGTTTTTCTTAGGTCGTTGATGTATATTGTTTTTAAGTCGTATGTCGTTAAGTCGTTGGTTTTGTAAGTCGTTTGTACTGAGTGATGTATTTGTTAAGTCGTTGTGTTGTAATTTGTATATTGTTAGGTCGTACGAGGTTAAGTCGTGTGTGTTGTATTTTCCCTATAAATAGGGACGTATTGTCATTTGTAAAGGTTGTTGAATTTTAAATAAAATTTGGTTTGTGCTTCTTGCCTCCATTAAAATTGGTAGTTGAGTGTTATCTCCTATCTCCACCTTCGGCATTCGAGTGCGCTCGAATCAACGATTGTTGAAACCAATTCACGGAATCAAGTGCGCTTGATCAACGTTCGAAGAATTGTAGATCTTCTCTCACGGCATCGTGCGCGATCAACGTGTCGAAGATTGCTAGAATCTAGTATCTTCGTGATCAATGGATTTGGGCATTTGGGTATTCTTAAATTCACTGATTTATCATCGATTCACCGATTATTTCCGCTAATCGTGTGAGATCCTGGACGGATTCGATTTACATCGTCGAATTTGCTTCCTTGGTTGCATCAGTTTGGTATCAGAGCGAGATCGCAAGAAGTTTGCATCATTTGGAGAATTGGGTTTAGAGAATTTGAAGTTTGAATTTTTAAAGATTTGTTTGAAGTTCAATCATGCCACCGAGACGAGCTCAACGTCATCGCAATGTTGATGCTTTGTATGGAAGAGAAGATGCTGAACAAATGGAGCAACGAATTAGTGATAAATTCAATGAGAAGTTTGATGAGGGAATTGGTCGATTAGAGAGAATGATGCTTGAAATGAATCAAAGTAAAAGAAGGGTTTCACCTGAATCGAGCCATGGGGGAAATAGAGTTTCACCACATTCAGATCGGGAGAGAAGAGAAGATCATGATCGTAGAAATGTTGACGATCGTGATAGGAATGTTGATGATCGAAATCGGAGAGATGTGGATGATCGTGATCGGAGGAATGTAGATCGAAGGGATGTTGGTAGTAGAGATGTTGGTGGTCATGATCGACATCGATATGCATCAGATTTTGATGAGGAGTTTGATGGTGGTAGTGTTCATGGTCGAAATCAAAACCAAGGAAGAAATCATTCAGAGTATGATCACAAATGGGAGTCCGGAATGGAAATTGAAATTCCAGTGTTTAAGGGTGGTATGCAGGCTGAAGAATTTCTAGATTGGTTATCTAATGTTGAAGAGATCTTTGATTTCAAGGAGGTTCCGGAAGATCGTCGAGTGAAGTTGGTTGCTACTAGGTTGAGAGGAAGAGCTATGGCGTGGTGGCAGCAAACCAAACTTACACGAGAACGAATGGGGAAGTCGAAGATTGTTGCGTGAGAGAAAATGAAGAAGATGATGAAGGCTACATTCTTGCCTTACAATTATCAATCACTCATGTATCAGAGGTTGCAGAATCTGAGGCAAGGGATGAAGACTGCTAATGATTACGCTGATGAGTTTTATCAACTGATTGCTTGAAATGACATTATGGAGACAGAGGAACAATTGACTGCTAGGTTTGTTGGGGGGTTGAGGATCCAGATCCAGGATATGGTAAATATGTTTGACCCTAGATCTGTGGCTGAAGCGCACCAGAAGGCGTTGGCTTGGGAGAAGAAGGCAAGACGAGGAGGTGGTGTGTTTTTAAGTTCCAATACCCAAAGCAAAGGTGCTAGTGGGAGTTCCAATGTTTCTAAAGCTGTCAGTAAACCAGTTGTGAATGAAGTTGCGAAGGCGAAGGTCAACAGCAGTTTCAAGTGTTATAATTGCCAGGAAGTGGGTCACAAGAGTAATGAATGCCCGAAACCGAAGAGGCGAGCTATGATTGCTGAAGTGGAAGGTGAGGATGTTGATGAAGTTTATTCTAGTCCAGTTGAGGAGGATGAACAAGATATCGCGTCGGGAGATGAAGGATGTAATCTAATGTTGAGGAAATCATGTTTGACACCGAAGCAGGAAGAGGAGGCTAGTTGGTTGAGGAGTAATATCTTTCAGTCGACATGCACTATACTGGGGAAGGTGTGTAAATTTGTGATTGACGCGGGAAGTTGTGACAATATAATTTCTACCGAAGCTGTGAGAAAGTTGAAGTTGAAGACGGAGAAACATCCAAATCCTTACAAGTTAGCGTGGTTAAGGAAAGGAGGAGAGGTGAAGGTGGACAGGCGAGTTCATGTTCCATTTTCTATTGGGAAGAAGTATAAAGATGAGATCTGGTGTGATGTGGTGGAGATGGATGTTTGTCACTTGCTTTTGGGAAGACCATGGCAGTATGACCGAGCAGTGCAACATGATGGTCGAACCAATAGCTACAGCTTTTTGTTTGAGGGTACTAAGATCATTTTAGTTCCGAAGAAGAGACAGCAAGGAGAGAGCAAGTCATAAGAGATTGAGGAGCTGAAGACTTTGTTGACTTTGAAGGAGTTTGTTGAAGAAGTAGAGGAGAGTCCAGAGGTGTTCTTGTTGATTGGACATGAAGCTACTGAATCTGTTGAAGTTCCAGAGGAAGTAAAGCCAGTGTTGGAAGAATTCAGAGATGTGTTTCCTGAAGAGTTGCCAAAGGAGTTACCACCGTTGAGAGATATTCAGCATCAGATTGATCTTGTGCCAGGGGCGGCATTACCTCACAGGCCACATTACAGGATGAGTCCTAAGGAGCATGAGGAACTGAGAAGGCAGGTGGAGGAGTTGTTAGAACAAGGGCGTGTTCAGGAGAGCTTGATTCCTTGTGCAGTGCCAGCCTTATTGGTACCGAAGAAGGATGGGACTTAGCGGATGTGTACGGACAGTCGGGCTCTAAACAAGATCACTGTGAGATACAGGTTTCCTATGCCGAGGTTCGATGATTTGATTAATCAGTTGAGTGGGGCTGTTGT
This sequence comes from Allium fistulosum, assembly GCA_030737815.1. Taxonomy (NCBI): domain Eukaryota; kingdom Viridiplantae; phylum Streptophyta; class Magnoliopsida; order Asparagales; family Amaryllidaceae; genus Allium; species Allium fistulosum. The sequence continues at coordinate 197,816,540 of CM060905.1, read as the reverse complement.
GTTCTCAAAGATTGACTTGAAGAGCGGATACCATCAGATTTGTATTAGACCGGGTGATGAGTGGAAGACTGCTTTTAAAACTAGGGAAGGTCTGTACGAATGGCTGGTTATGCCGTTTGGCTTGTCAAATGCTCCTAGTACTTTTATGAGAGTGATGAACCAGATTTTCAGACCATTTATTGGGAAGTTCGTAGTAGTTTACTTTGACGATATTTTGATCTATAGTGGGAGTATGGAAAAGCATATCCAGCATTTGCGAGAAGTGCTGTTGATTCTACGACAGGAGCAATTCTATGCAGCAACGAAGAAGTGCGTGTTCATGATGCACAGTGTTTTGTTTTTGGGATATGTTCTGTCGAAGGAGGGTATTAAAGTGGATGAAAGCAAACTGGAAGCTGTCAGGAGTTGGCCATAACCCAAGACAATTACCAAAGTGAGGAGTTTTCATGGGTTGGTATCTTTTTATCGATGATTCGTTCCACATTTTAGCAGTGTGAAGGCACCTGTAACCGATTGCATGAAAGGAAAGAAATTCGTGTGGACAGAGGAAGCAGAGTTAGCTTTTGACAAAATCAAGACACTTTTGACGACAACACCCATTCTGGTACTACCGGATTTTCAGATATTGTTCGAGTTACACACTGATGCTTCGAAGGTTGGGATTGGTGGAGTATTGAGTCAGAATGGGAGACCAGTTGCTTATTTCAGTGAGAAGTTGTCTAGAGCCAAGTTGAGATATAGCACTTATGACGTGGAGTTTTACGCAATTGTTCAAGCTGTGAAGCACTGGAGGCATTATCTGTTTCCGAAGGAGTTTGTTCTTTATACGGATCATGAAGCTTTGAAACATTTGCAAGGGCAGGACAAAATTTCAGCTAGACACGCTTCATGGGTCGCGTATCTGCAGCAGTTTACTTTTGTTGTAAAGCACAAATCAGGGGTGACGAATCGTGTAGCTGATGCCTTGAGTATGAGGAATCATTTGTTGACGACGATGAAGGTTGAAGTGACAGGATTTGAACTATTGCCAGAGTTGTTTGAGGAAGATCCTTACTTTGCGAAGATTGTTGAGAAAGTCAAGGATGAGAGTACTGATGAGTTTGTGTTGGTAGATGGATTCTTATTCAAGGGGAATCGATTGTGCGTACCAGATTGCAGCTTGAGAATGAAAATTGTAAAAGAGTTGCATGAAGAAGAACATGTTGGTCGGGATCGCACATTGCAGTTGATTTCTCAGTCTTATTATTGGCCCTCGATGAAGCGAGAAGTTGAAAAGTTTGTTCGAAGATGTCATGTTTGTCAAGTTTCGAAAGGGACAGCTACAAATGCGGGATTGTATATGCCTTTACCTGTTCCTACAAAACCGTGGGTTGAGGTAAGCATGGATTTTGTGTTGGGCTTGCCGAGGACTCAATGGGGAAATGACTCTATATATGTTGTGGTGGACCGTTTCTCGAAGATGGTACATTTTGTTGCTTGTAAAAAGACGGCAGATGCAGTCCATGTGGCACAGTTGTTCTTTAGAGAGATCTATCGCTTGCATGGTTTACCAGAATCTATAGTTTCGGACAGGGATACCAGATTTCTGAGTCATTTTTGGCTGAGTCTATGGAGAATGGTTGGGACGAAGCTGAAATTCAGTAGTGCTTATCATCCACAGACAGATGGACAGACTGAAGTTGTGAACAGATCCCTGGGTAATATATTGCGATGCCTTGTGAATGATAATTTGAAGAGTTGGGATTTGAAGTTATGTCAAGCTGAATTTGCACACAACCTTGCAATTAATCGTAGCACTGGGTTCAGTCCATTCCAGGTTGTGTACTCAACAATTCCTAAAGGACCGTTGGATTTATTTGTAGTTCCACAGCAGAAAGGAGTGATCAAACGAGCTAGTGATTTTGTGAATGACTTGCAAGAGTGTCACAAGGTTGTGTAGGAACGATTGCTTAAGGCGAATGAGAAATATAAGCAATCCGCAGATGCTAAACGACGACACGTTGAATTCAAAGAAGGAGATTTTGTATATGCGGTGTTGACCAAGGATCGATTTCCTGTCGGTACTTACAACAAGCTAGCTGCTAGAAGGATTGGTCCTTTGGAAATCGTGAAGAAGATTAATGAGAATGCTTATCAATTGAGACTGCCGGATCATATCCATACTTCTGATGTTTTTAATGTCAAACACTTAATTCCGTATTATGGGGAAAAGCTTGTCGAAGAAGAGGAGGGCATGAATTCAAGGTCGAATTCTTTCCAACCAGGGGAGGATGATGCAGCGCGAGAAACGAATAAACGACTTACCATAAGTCGCTTCTCTGGAAGTCGCTTCCATAGGTCGCGAGGCAAAAAAATCCAAATCGCCACAAGTCTGAACGAAGCCCTAGGTCGCGAACGACATACATATGTCGCGAACGACGTACCAGTAAGTCGCAAGTAGCGCCAGACTTCCTTATGCCGCTTCACCTTAAGTCGCGAGTTTCCTCTGACGCGAATTCTTCCAGTAGATCGCGAGCTCTCTTGTGTCGCGAACTTCCTAGATCGCTATGCCGCAAATTCCTTGAGTCGCGAACAATATGAAGTTAGGTCGCTGCCGTGCTCCTCATTAAGTCGCGAACGACTTTCTTTAAGTCGCGAATCTTCCTACGTCGCGAAATCCAGTAGGTCGCTGCCAATTCCTTAGGTCGTTCAAGATGTTAAGTCGCAAGTATTATGTCATATTTGTTAAGTCGTTTGTTTTTCTTAGGTCGTTGATGTATATTGTTTTTAAGTCGTATGTCGTTAAGCCGTTGGTTTTGTAAGTCGTTTGTACTGAGTGATGTATTTGTTAAGTCGTTGTGTTGTAATTTGTATATTGTTAGGTCGTACGAGGTTAAGTCGTGTGTGTTGTATTTTCCCTATAAATAGGGACGTATTGTCATTTGTAAAGGTTGTTGAATTTTAAATAAAATTTGGTTTGTGCTTCTTGCCTCCATTAAAATTGGTAGTTGAGTGTTATCTCCTATCTCCACCTTCGGCATTCGAGTGCGCTCGAATCAACGATTGTTGAAGCCAATTCACGGAATCAAGTGCGCTTGATCAACGTTCGAAGAATTGTAGATCTTCTCTCACGACAACGTGCGCGATCAACGTGTCGAAGATTGCTAGAATCCGGTATCTTCGTGATCAACGGATTTGGGCATTTGGGTATTCTTAAATTCACCAATTTATTATCGATTCACCGATTATTTCCGCTAACCGTGTGAGATCCTGGACGGATTCGATTTACATCGTCGAATTCGCTTCCTTGGCTGCATCATCGTAGAGTGGAAATGCCTAGAGTTTATTTCCACCTTTGATTTTAAGCCCTCTACGGACATTACCCTTGGATTGTTGGCAGCACTTGAAGTTAAGCCTACCCTCATAGATTAGATTGGCTTGAGGCAATGAGAGGATTCAGAGCTTATGGATATTCTAAAGAGGATTAGCAGAGGAGAGGTCTCTAGACATCTCCAACGTTATTCCATAGATAGTAAAGGGTGGCGAAGGAGAGATGGAAGACTTTGTTTCCCCCGCACTAGTGATTTGACGAGAGCAGTTCTTGCAGAAGCACGCCATTTTCGAATGACTATTCATCCGGGTGGTGATAAGATGTATATGGACACGAAGAGAGTGTTTTATTGGAGTGGCATAAAGAAGGATGCAGCAGAGTTTGTAGCCAAGCGTCTTGTTTGCCAAAGAGTTAAGGCAGGGCAACAAAAGCCCGTCAGGTTGCTTCAACCATTGGATATACCCGAATGGAAGTGGGATAGTGTTTCGATGGACTTCATAGATGGTTTACCCCGATCTAGGAAGTGGAATAGCAGTATTTGGGTCATTGTAGATCGTTTGACTAAGAGCGCCCACTTCATTATGGTTAAGGGTAAGAGGACAACACCTTATTTGGCATCCTTATATGTTCATGAGATAGTCCGACTTTAAGGAGTTCCCTCTAGAATAGTGAGCGACAAAGACCCTATCTTTACTAACGAGTTTTGGAGGAGCTTGCAAGAGGCTTTAGGGACGCAGCGTAGATTGAGTACGGTCTATCACCCTCAGACGGATGGCCAAACGGAGAGATTTAATAGAGTTCTTGAGGATTTGTCGAGGATGTGCACTATTGATTTTGGAGGAACTTGGGAGGATCATCTTCCTTTAGTGGAATTTGCTTATAATAATAGTTTTCAAGCTAGCATTGGGATGGCACCTTTTGAAGCTCTTTTTGGAAGACCTTGCAAGTCACCTTCGTGTTGGTTGGAGTCTACAAAAAGATTGCTACTTGGTCCCGACATGGTTAGAGAGACTTCAAAAAAGATCGACTTACTTAGAAGGAGAATAAAGACGGCTCAAGATAGGCAGAAATATTACGAAGATAAATGGAGAAGGGTATTGAGTTTGAGGTAGGAGACTTGGTTTTCATTTAGGTATCTCCGCTAAGAAAGGTAGTGAGATTTGGATCAAGTGGGAAACTTGTCCCAGATTCGTAGGACCGTTCCCCATTGTGGAAAGAGTAGGGAAGATGGTGTATCAGATAAAGCTACCGGAGAGGCTTGCAGGAGTTCATGATGTTTTCCATGTTTCACACTTGATAAAGTGCTTACATGATTCAGCAGAGGTAGTGGAACTTAGTCAACTCGAGGAAGTTGAAGTGGAGAGAGAATCAGCGGTTCGTCGCATTCCTACCAAGATCGTTGGGCGTGATATCAAGAAGCTTAGGAATAAGGAAGTCCCTTTGGTTAAGGTGCAGTGGGGATATAGTTTTGAGGATGCTACGTAGGAGGCTGGGGAGAAAATACATACCTCTTATCCGTTTCTTTTCGATGGTACGTTTTGAAATTCCTATTTCCATCTTTAGTTTTGAATAGGTTCTTTCCTTTAGTATCCTTTGGGAGGGTAGATCTTAGGATTTAACCTATGGATGGTAGGACTAAATGTAAACATGTTACTAGAACATGTTATGTATGATGGATGCTAGTGGTTGCAAGTGTTTGCTAGTGGATGCTAATGGACGCATATATATACATTAGGCACTATTATCTCTTAGGGATCGACCTAATTAGGTCACTAAAGCATATGCATATGGATGTGTACTCATTTGCATTTTTATTTTATTTCCGTGGTTGTCATAAATGGATGATTAGCATATGATTGTTGCATTTGGATGATGACTGTAGCACGCATATAAAACTATCAGTTATCATTAGGAAATTTGCATTCATTTGGATACATGGCACAGACATGATTGTATGAAAAGGAGGTCGACTGAATCAGTAGACCGCCTAATCTTTTGCGTTAGTTAGGAACATTGACACTACACTATTGTATATAACATAAGTTGCATTAGAAAACTTAAGGACAATGGATGTGATGGGTGGTGTTTGAATACATGGTTGTAGAAATTGGATGAAAACATTTATTTCATTCTTCTATCCTTGGAGATTTCGGGGACGAAATCCTTTAAGGAGGGGATAATGTAACAACCCAAAATTTGAGCTATAATAATTAATTAACAAATTAATTAAATAATAAAATAAGTTTGTGAAATTATGAGAATTGAGCCACGGGATTTGCACCATTGTGTCTGTGGTAATTTTCTGGTCAATTTCCATATATAGTTTGTTAAAATCCGAGTTAGTATGAAGAAGATACGAAATAAACAAGAAATGAACAAAACAAAAAAAAATTAAAGAGCCTAGGTCGACCCAAGCTAGGGTCAGGTCGACCTTAGGGTCGACACAACTATACTCAGGTCGACCTAGGGGTGGACCCTCAATGATGCTAGGTCGACCCGCTTTTGTTTATCTGGCGTATTTTTTCCAGTACGAAGCGAACACGTCATTTTGCAATTTCTTTTCAATCCAGTGCGTTCGTGCTTCCATCCAACAGTTCCCAGCGAGCCTATGACGTGGTTGCACCAGATTTAGTTTTCAAATCCAACGGTCTGAGATCCCTAAACTACACTATAAATAAGACCCTAGGCCTAGCTATTTTTCTCATTCAGATTGTCTCCTATTTGGGTTCATTGCCAGAGGCTGGACCCTATATAGAAAAAATTTCTAAAGAGGAAATCTTTTTGATAAAAATATTCTATACTCTAGAGTGGATCAAGGAAGACCAAGGAAGACCAAGGATTAGAGCTAAGGACCATAAGTGAGTGTTTAGTAATTATTTTAGATTTTTAAGTAATTAAAAATAATAGGGTTCTCAATAGTTGTGGTTTTTCTGCAATTTTGAGACAATTTTTATATAAGTTATTTACAGCTAGTTTTTAAAGTTCTTTTCAGTCTATTTTATTCGGTTATTTACTGTTATTTGCATTTATTTACGTCTGTTTTACGTTAGAATTTAGCCTGTAAATTTTAGTTTCTTTTTATTCCTTTTTACGTGGATAAAATACAAGAATATTAAAAAAAGAGAATAATTCATAAATATGGATTAAAATAGAAAATATTAAATTTACAGAAATTAGATGTAAAATAAGAAGAACTGTAATAAAAAGAAGATAGACCGAAGTAGGAAAATTTGAGACATTTGCAAGCATTAGTATAACAAGTGGTTATAACTAAAAAGAGAAAACAGAAAAGGCTTATTTTAAAGACTTATAATTAAGTTAATAAGCAAATATAGCAGAGATAACAGAAAAGGCTTATTTTAAAGACTTAGATTAAGTTAATAAGCAAGTAATAGCAGAAATAACAGAAGAGACTTATTTTAAGAACTTACACTAAGTTAATAAGGAAGAACAGATAGAGGGCTCGTACCAACAGCATTCCCTTTCAGACTAGGACTGATGGTCTCACAACAGATTGGGTGAGGCTGGGCAGGACCCTTTCAGACTAGGATTGATGGTCTCACAATGGTTAGGTGAGGCTGGGACACAGGGTAAATAAGTGGCCAATAGATAGAAGCTCAAATCGGGGGATTTGGGTAAGGGGCTCAACTAGATTTTGTTTGTTAGGACCTGTACCAACAGCATTCCCTTTCATACTAGGACTGATGGCCTCACAAAACACTTAGGTGAGGCTGGGCAGGACCCTTTCAGACTAGGACTGATGGTCTCACAACAGATTAGGTGAGGCTGGGCACGCTTATGCGGATAGGGTAAGTTGTGTAGTCAATTCCCCGATATTGCCCCCGATATATCCCCGATATATCCCGTAGCGTACTTTTGGGGCAACGATATTCCTATAAAGCGGCCCAATATAGCGGATCCGCTATTATCCCCGATATTGGGGCAATAATCCGCTATATCCCCGATTTTGTTGCCCCGCTATATCCCTTTTTCCTATAAATAAGCATTTTGCTTGATTTCTTGCTTTTAAGTTTTATGGTAACTTCAAAGTTGATGTAACAATGATATACGCTATTGGTTATTATAACTAGTTCTAATTTTTTAAGTGTCAACTTTGTTTATCTTTACTTTATTATAACCTGTTTTGCTTGGTGGGAAATAATAAGTAATAATTATTCCTATTTTTAATGTAGAATGTTCATCATTCCTCTTTTTAAAGTCGTCCGCTATATCTTGCTATATCCCCGATGTATCTCCGATACAACTTTTCGCACCTCAAACGCTATGGAGTGGCAGGGCGCTTTAACTGCACAGAGGGTAAGTAAGAGGTCACAAAAGAGGATGACAGTTAACATTTAGCAACGATGACCGAGCGTGCGGCATTGATTAGGGTAAGTAAATCGCTATTGCGTTCCAAGTGCTAAACATGTGTCTTTTGTTGTGGAACCCACAGGATGGGACTAGCTCACAGTGGCACAACAGAGGTAGAAGGCCGATCAACAGGTAGAATTAGGATTTTAGCCTAATTAAAATAGGATTAGGATTTCAGCCTAATCACAGCAATCTAAGACAAGTGCAAACAATCCAAACAGTCAAGCAATCAAAGCAAACAGTCTAACAGAATCAGAAACAATATTTTATCCTAGTTTTACCTTTTTTGTATTTTCCTTTTATACTAGAACTGTAGCTTAGTCTATTATCTTTATCTTGCTTAGAAATGCTAGTAATTACTTTCACTCACCAGACTTTTAGTCTGACCCACTCCTCTATTTTCCCTTTTCCCTCATAGGCCAGCAGAGGCATGGACAATAGATTCAGATTTCTTGGAGATTCATTCCCGGAGTTCTTCATGTATTCTTCTTCTTTTCAGTTTTCTTTTCATCTGGATTTTGATGTACTGGTACTTATGAGAGAGATGATTATTTTATTTGTACTATGATTTTATGAGACTGAGGTGCATTTTTCATAAGACATGTGTATTTGGTATTTGAGACATGTGATGTTTTTCAGACTTATTTATGAAGTTTTATTTTGAATAATAAGTTACCATTTAAATGTTTCCGCTGTTTTTACTTATTTGTCTTTTGAATCTTAGTCTATATAATGTTTTAGCTATACCTATAACGCACCATATCCTTTAGTGTGCCTTTTTGGGTATACTAAGGGGTTGGGATGTTTCACTTGGTATCAGAGCTTAAGGTTACAGGATTTAATCCACCTGCAGCAACTAATTTTTCTAAGCTATGCAAGTACTTCACTAATCTAAGAGGCAGGACGTTTTCTGGCACAAAGGATTTTGTGGAGGCACGAGCTTGGTTAAGGAATACGGAGTGGATAATTCGGGCTGTTTGGATTGGAGGACCGACAGAGAGTTCAGCTTGCATCTTGGCATTGAAGGGAGAAGCTTCTTACTGGTGGGAGATTATAGAGATGGAGGGTAGAAACATTGGTTGTTTTGGATTTCGAGAAAGGTTTGAGAGGAAGTTCTTGTCGCAAGCTGAGGAAAGCATGCAGTTGGAGAAGTTCATTAGTTTGAAGCAAGGGAGTCTTTCGGTGAAGGAGTATATAAACCAGTTTAATGAGTTGTCGTGGTTCGGGATGGAGCTTGTTAATACACCGCATAAGAAGGCCATGAAGTTTGCTAAGGGTTTGAATCAGCCCCTCCAAGGGTTGTTATTGATGCATGTACCTATGGGAGCAATGTATGAGTCACTAGTTGAAATGGCTCTCATGTCAGATGTAGCTAAGGAAGGAGAAGTTAAGGAGGTTCCTAATTCAGAAAACTCTAAGAAGCATTGGTGGAAGAATAAGAAGGATAAGAAGAAAGGAGGAGGACCTCAAAAGTAGATCAAGAAAGGCGAGAAGTGTCATAGTTGTGGATTGGTTGGGCATTTCACAAAGGACTGTAAGAAGGACACGATGAAGGGGAGGTGTTACAATTATGGGCAGCCTGGTCACCTTAGTAGAGCTTGTCCTCAGAAGACGGGGCAGAGAGCAGGCGCACCGACAGCGGAAGTACAGGCTTTGGATGCAGCACCTTCTAGTAGTGGACCGGATCGAGGTAGGAAAGTCTCTATAGAAGGTTTGATCTCTATTTCAGATTTTCCTATTCGGACTCTTTTTGACTCCGGAGCATCGCATTCTTTCATTTCTAGTTTCTTGGTTGATTGTTTGCACTTAGATATTTCTCTAGTAGTAGACCCTATAGTTGTTTCAAACACCATAGGAGGATCGGCACATTTATCCATGATTTATAGGGGTTTGAAAATTTTTATACTAGACATAGAGTTAGATTGCGACGCCTATGTACTAGGATTTTTGGGACATGGGATGATTTTGGGGATGGATTGGCTATCCACTTATGGAGCGATATTGGACTGCGAGAGGAGAGTCGTTTGGCTAGAGATATGCAGTAGTAGAACTCTCGAGGTTTCTTGCGACCCACAGGGGTCAGCCATGTTGAGCTCCTTTATTCCCTTGATTCATCAAAAAGGGAGTTAGATTCCATTCCAGTCGTTTAGAGATTTCCCAGATGATGGGACTAAATAAATGCAAATAACAGTATCTTTTATTTCCCAGAATTGAGCTCAGAGTGGCACAATAGAGATAGAAGGCCGATCAACGGGTAGAATTAGGATTTTAGCCTAATTAAAATAGGATTAGGATTTCAGCCTAATCACAGCAATCTAAGACAAGTGCAAACAATCCAAACGGTCAAGCAATCAAAGCAAACAGTCCAACAAAATCAGAAATAGTATTTTATCCTAGTTTTACCTTTTCTGTATTTTTCTTTTATACTAGAACTATTGCTTAGTCTATTATCTTTATCTTGCTTAGAAATGCTAGTAATTACTTTCACTCACCAGACTTTTAGTCTTACCCACTCCTTAATTTCCCATTTTCCCCGATAGGCCAGTAGAGGCAAGGATAGTAGATTCAGATTTCTTGGAGATTCATTCCCGGAGTTCTTCATATATTCTTCTTATTTTCGGTTTTCTATCCATTTGGATTTTGATGTACTGGTGCTTATGAGAGGGATGATTATTTTTATTGTACTCTGATTTTATGAGATCGAGGTGCATTTTTCCTAAGACATGTGTATTTTGTATTTGAGACATGTGATGTTTTTCAGACTTATTTATGAAGTTTTATTTTGATTAATAAGTTACCATTTAATTGTTTCCGCTGTTTTTACTTATTTGTCTTTTGAATCTTAGTCTCTGTAATGTTTTAGTTATACCTATAACGCACCATATCCTTTAGTGTGCCTTTTTGGGTGTACTAAGGGGTTGGGGTGTTTTAGAATTTGAAGAGGAAAGTCATCGAATTGGGAAAGTAGAGACGACACTTCATGTTTTATTAAATGAAGTTGACACTTATTTACTTTGGTCAACTATGATTGGTAGTGGTTTTATTCCCTACTTTATTATTAATGATTTTCGTATGAGTGTTTTTGAGTTGTTCTCATATTTTACTCTTACATCTATTTGGGTCACTAACTATTACATGTAACTCTTTTTTGATAACAAGAGCGATACTTCATTCAAGCAGAGCACTCATTATGATGTCTCAGGGGATCTAACCTATGATATTAAAAGCCTTTTTCTAAAGCGTCATACTTCTAATTAGTTGAGCTAGAGGTCATTGACAACAATTACATGTAACTCTTGTTATTCAGTAAATAACGTACCCATGTGTGACGCCCCACCTCTATACCCATACTAGCCAAGAACACTACGGAGTAATGCTATCGACTAGCACAGAGGATAAGGCTGTTGAGGAGCGACCATCCGTGTAATTTCTTTATGCGAGCACCGATGTGTCAGATAGTATAGCATGCATTTGATTTCAAGAGGAAATCCGACACACCGATATAACTCAAAGCTATCATACAGTGGCTATATATAATCTTCAGAAACAAAAATAGAAATAAACATGACACAAATCAGTCACAGACATCCATATCACAAAGGCGGAAAAAGATATGAATAAATATATAACACATGAAAATGTACATCAGAGTAGTGGTCTGAAAGATCCACAATAACACAAAAGAATAGCAACATGTGCTATACAAAAGAATACATCAATGAGTCGATATCTCAAATGTATAATACAAAACAAACTACTAATCTAAGTAGCTGCCAAAAGTCAGAATAATAATCCAAGATGAGGAGTCAAGCAGGAGCACCTGTAACAATCTCGGTCTGACCCGAGTATTATTTTAAAAGAAAATAATAAACGGATCAGTCTAACTATAAATATCAGATGAAATGATATAGAGTAAAAGACATGACATGAACATGTAATAACCATAATGGCATACTACTATAAGTATGTAATTGAAAATCAACAAGAGATTAATTAATATCACAAGAATCTTCTCAAATATAAAATAGGGTATCATACCCTAAACTTGTATTCATAACAAGTCAATGACACACAAATTCACCAATGCACAAAAATTGATATCATATCAATGAAAATCATGAAAAATGGTGAAGCATAAATTCCAAAAATCAACACAAGAAATCCAGAAATCACATAAAAAAGGGGGAGGCCTATCACAAGAACGGGAGCATGAAAACTCACCAACGCGTATAACACATGAATGAGAAGCTATCTCATGGAAGCTATCCATTAAATTTTAACACATGAACGGCCCGAAGACCATGGGGCGCTACCCTACATATGTGATGGTGAAACATCACACAAACGGGGTTTAGTCTCCCTCGTAGACAAAGAGACATCGCACAATTGCAAGTCTAAATCACAAAAATAATCATCATGATCATCAAGAAGTGTCAATCACACCAAGCTAGTAAATATATGAGTTTAGTTTCATGTCCCATAACCACTTGCTTAACTTAAATATTTACGAACAAGTTGTAGGTCTTCACTAGAAAATTATCACAAAAGGGTTCAATCGAACAAGTCCAAGAGCTAACCGACGAAGTGAACGCAAGCGTTTCATACCACTCGTTTTACTAAGTCGTTTAATTTGATTTCTCATCCGAGTGAAGTAAAGGCTTGTATATACTAATAGATTGGAAAATGGTTTAGGAAAAAGAGCTTTGTAATAAAATAGAGTTGAAATCGTTTTGATGAAAGAGCTTTGATATTTACTACTAGTATTGAAACCTTTATATTTTTAAAGTGACAAATCACAGAAAAATGATTGTAGAAACAATCAATCACCAAAATTCACATTCGAAGATGTGAATAGAATCCAAAGAAATCGATTAAATTTGGAAACCAAATAAGAATACAAATTTCAAAATATTGAATTGAACACATAAAACAATTCAAGTAATTGAAATATCAATTCAAAATGTCTATACTGTGTGGCTGCAGTGCACGCACGCGTGCACTGCCTCGCCACAACACCGATGAATTTCACAAAAGCTCAATGGAGGTTCACAAACGAGCACAGGGTCAAACCCAAAAAAAAGAGTCAGGTTCAACACAAATGCAATTCAAATAAAATGGTCAAGACATAAAACTAAGTCTCGATCATAGTTCAAATCAACTAACAGAAAACAGAGACAGCAACATCTTTGACCAAACTATAAAATTTAATATCCAGTCAAATGCAAGCATGGATATAAATACAACATAGTAATGTACAGACTTCGAGATGGCACCTCGCGAATACAAGGCAAGACTGCAACAAGATTGCAGCCGACACATGAAGTATACAAGTTATAGTAACAAAAGCAAATTGGACAGCAGCTACTACACAATTGCTACTGCAAAACAGGTACAACATCATGAAGGAACCAGACCTCAAAGAAAATCAAAGAGGTCAGGCACTTTAAATCCAAAGCAATGCTCAGTGCATAAGAACAGTGGACAATGCAGGAAGATTGGAAAACGATATCAATTGCACCAGTATACTACACATACAACATAGCAATGAGGGAGTGCATACTTGATGATCAAAATGCAAGAACAGTTGTGGATAGGAAAGACAATACATGAATGAGGCAGTGAAACTAGACAGTGCAAGCTTCAAATTCGAAAACAAAGGCAGTAGTACAACACAATTGAACTACAGATGCACAGCAACAACATGTATTCAGGTACATGAAGATGGCAAATACAAATACACACGTGAACTACATGATGAACAAGTATGCAAGTGAATGCAACTTGAACCAAACAGTGTACAAGTCAGTGAAAAACCAAATCAAAGCCCGAGGTTCAACAACCGTTTTACAAGTGACAAAAGTCAACATCAATGCATATGGAATATACATGACCAAAGAAATGAAACCAGAGCTCAATGCATTTGAACTCAGGTGTGCTGTATAACCAGAAATAAGAAATCAATACCGTGATGGTCACGAGATATTGAACAGCTCAAAATCAAACTCGAGTTAACCAAATAACACGAAAATACACGAATTTGATAAAATCAAAGAAAGCATCAACAACGAAACTAAAACAAACGCAAAGCATATTAATAACAGTTAGATGTGAGTAATAAAGATTACTCACTTTCGTTTCCCTTAGCAAGAACCAAAGTCTTCATTCGATCGAGCTACAGTAGTTGGCGACTTTGATTTTCACGAGCCCTAGTTTCGAAAAGAGGGACGAACGAGAACGAGCAGCCTAATAATCGAACTCGATCAAAGAGGAGAAGCGGAGCCTTCAGTTTTGAAAAGTCCTAGTTCCAGAGCGAACGAAACAAGATGAACAAGTCCGCCATTTTTTTCGTTTATTTGCTTTAGGGTTGCGATGGAGAAATGAACGAAGCAACGGCCTCTATCTCGATATAACGCAACCACAAAACAACAAATACGTGGGCCAAATTCAATTGAAGCCCGCAACCATTTCAACAAATTTTTGAAAGGAATTTAAACTGGGTTTTATAAACTCCAAACAGCAATTAGCTATCGCCATTAATCATTTAACGATGATTATAAATTGGTGAGAAATTCCTGGGTTGTTACACCATGTTTAAACAAATAGCATTAAATATTATATTTATTTTTCAAATTCACACAATTTTATCATTAGTATTACTTACATGAAATAATACTACAAAGTTGCATTAAAAAATAAATTGATGTAAATTACCTTTGTAATTTTTTTGTTTGTATGTTGCTAGCAGACTTTTGGTTACACTAACACTTAACAATCAAAAATTTGTTCGGTAAGAAGCACTGGAATTTTGGGTGAAACAACGGGTGTGTTTAGAGAAAAATGTAATAAATACGAGAGCCAAAATTAGTAAAGACCGAAAACAGAAAGACACAAAGATTTATAGTGTTTCGATTTAATTTTTACTTCATTTTTATATGAAAATGGATGCTTTATTAACATAAGAAATAAAAGATGTTTGAATACAACTTGTTGAAACCCAAATAAGAAAACCACAACAAAAGAACTACTGGAATAGACAAAAGCACACTCTTATATAGGCTGCCTACATATTTATATCATGTGTAACTACGCTGGCTATTAAATAAAACTTCACTTCAATTAATATCCACTGCTTCTACGTATCAAACACTAGTGGCTTCTTTATTGGCGACTAAATAAGGCAATAAAACTACTACATCTCGTTGATCTTCTAGATCTCGCTACGTCTGAAGACTACCTCATTAGAGAAAAGATGTCTCTACCCCAGACCTAGTAGTTGTAGACTCAATTTGTAAGCTATTTCTCAATCCAATTGCTCTAATGGTTTAACGAGATTTAGAGACTGATGCTTGGTGAACTTTGATTTAGTCAGTACACTTCATACATCTAAGAGTATGAGCTTATATCTAAGCTCCATTAGTGTGGTTTTTATATAAAATTGTTTTGAATTTCTCTCATGCCATATATATGTGCCATAACGCCGTTCTGATATGGATGTCTCTAAAGTATGAATTAAAACTCTGACGCTTATTGTTGCTTGCTATAAATTCTAGTATCGATTCAATTTCGTTGTTGCCATTATAATTGGATTGAATGTTAGCCCATGTTTTGATTTTGTCACATATAATTCTCGAATATCCACATCTAAAAAACAAGTGATTGTTTGATTGTTCCTCTGTAAAACATAGATTACATGTTAAGTCGTTTAAGTTTTACCATTGATTTATTCTGCACTTTGTTAGGAGTCTATTATTTTTGAAAAATACGTCATGAGCGACGTTTTTGAGGGAACAGTAGCTATTCCACACACTATCACACCATTGTTTTTTATCTCCCACATACCTAGTTGCTTCCTTGGATAATTTGAGTGCGCACACACCATTGTGTGGCAACCATTGGGGAACAGTAGGACAATCATATACAATGGTTGGAAACCCAAAACCTAAATAAAAGACAATTCCATTTACCAAGTTGTCCTAAAAGAGACCCATATCAAATCATGAATTTCCATTCTGATTCCGTAGCTTTTCTTGCACATCAAAAGCATTTCTTGTACACCGGAAGCTTTCTTCTTCCTGCATCTTAATATTTCACTTTCCAACTAAATATTCTTTTATCTTTATCATAAAATTGAACGAAGTTCGATTTTAGCTCAAAATTTCACTCGCTCTAAACTCAACGAAACCAATTCCAACATGTAGATATCGCTCTTACAAGCGCAACGCCAAAGACCGCGTCCCGATTTGACCTCATATGAAATAGTAATTCAATTTATAAGATTTGAGAATTAAATAATATAATTAATTTACTAATCAATTCCTCAATTACCTTTATCCACTAATCCACCTTCCCCAATCGTGCATGCCTGTACATGAGACACGAGACACCCATCTTTGTCGTGCATTACCTCCCCTTATCTCCCTCATCTCCTTACGAAATCAAACGCCGTGAACTTTGACAAACCACCCTTCGCACGAGCTTCGAAATGGACCAACTCACGTTGAACTCGCACCACTCCAAGCCATCGCAACCTGATGCATGCCGCACCCCCTCACAAAGTTGCGATTCACTTCTAGGTGCCGCACGCCAAAAAAATTTGCAAAACGATGCTTCTCCCCTCGACAAACACAACGGCAATCACCACAAGTCCCATCGATGCATAAATCACAAGCAAACCCAAACCCTAGTCGGCCTTGATGTGTTGATCATTTCCAATCGAAGCTGTGCCTAATAAAAATTATATAGATTTGAAGATCTCTCCTATATGAGTTTAAAAAATCAAGCTTTATAATTTTTCGTTAAGTAGACTGCTTGATTTGGATTTTTAAAGAGGTGGACAAATTTTATTTTACTGTAAACGTGAAGCGGAAGGAAAGTGAAAATGATTAGAGGGGAAAGAAATGTTAGATTGAAATGAAGAATAGTCTAAGTTGATGTTAGTGTTTATTTACAAATTTCCAGTATTTCGTTACACAGAATTCCGTTCGCATACAAACCGCGAACGACAAAACAAAATAACGATCGACACAAAAATAAGACATGATCTCAAAATAATAATAAAATATACCGATTAACTTATTTTGTAAAATTTCAAAAATACTACTGTTTGCCCTAAAAATGTTAAACGAAAACTTAAATATTATCCAAATTAAATTTTATGGAAAAATCCAATAAATTAAATTAAAAATACATCAATGAACATCGAGTCATTTTATTAAAAATTGATTTTCCGATTGTTTATTAACTTCAAATCAAATTTGAATATTTAAATTAAATAAATATTCTTATTCGAAACGTTAATATTTCCGGATCGTTACAGAAAAAAGATGATTTAGTATTAAATTGGTCTCTCAATGGATATATATATATATATATATATATATATATTCAAAACTCATCCGACATAACAAAATGTGAAAAAAATAATCTAAAAACCAAAAGCTGAGATGCGGATATGGTGCTAGATGTGGGTATATTGCTATCCGCATCCAAATTTTTTTTTATAAATAATTATTTATATCATGTGAACTTTAGTACGAAATGGGGTCGATAATTATTATTTTATTAAGATGGTAAAGACAAAAGCACGCTTACTACTCAAAAACTTATTCTATTATCACATTCTCCATATGTTGCATTTTTAGAGCCTTAGTAGCGAAACAAATTTAATATTGATCAAAAATATATTTATCATTTTAGATACCTCAATTGTATGTGAATAGATCAAAATACAATATCCATCTACTATATATAGATATGCATATTTGTTATTCAATACCGATTTCAAATATGAATATTTGATATTCAAAACCGTGTTTGACAAATGTGAATATATCATTATAGTATTTAACATTATTCATGGCTAGGCTTGGTATCAAACAATTAAATATGTTTAGATAAAAAAATCATTTAATGATGCATGGTTCTTTTCTGGATAACTTATAAATTGTGGACAAAATTATAGTGTATCTTTTCATACATACTGACTGTAAAAAAACTACAGATTAGTTAAGAAATCAACAATACTAGTGTGTAACCCATGCATTGCACACGATATGTTGTAGAAAAATGATACTACTAATTTTGAAGAACATAATTTATTATGCAATATCTGATAAATTTTGTTAGGATAAATGAGTTATAAATTGAAATTACTATATTTATAACTATGTATTTTTGTTATGAGATTCGTATATTTTTATATTTAAATAAAAATTAAATTATCATTTTTGTTGATAAAAATGAGTTATTATTGATTTATTATTTTTTAGGATTCATTATTTGACAATAAAATAAATGAAAATAAGCATTCCTGATAAATTTTGAAATTAATATTTTTATAAAATTTCATAAATAAATATTCATGTACATATATTCTGAAATTGAAATTTAGGATTTGACACATTTGACTGAAAGATAAATGATGTATGCATTAAATTTCAAATATTACTTGAGATAATGACGACAAATACTTAAAAATAGAAGTGTAATACCAAAGACTCAATATATTTGTATGCATTTATAGTCCTTGTAGCACATATTCATCGAAATAATTATATTATAATATTAGAGTAATAAATAATTTTGTTTAACTACTAAAAGAAATATTAAGTGAAAATAAGACCTGAAACGTTACAAATCACATTGTCATTTTAATTATGTAAAAAATGATTTTTAATCCATTATTTCCTACCTTGCTTTTTTTTATAATAAAACTTTTCAAAAAACATTTAACATTTATGTAAAAAAGATAATAAAATATGAAAGAAAAATATTTCTAATCAAAATATGATATAATTTTTGTCCATTGATTAACTTAAATTACGAATATAACTAATTAAAATGTAACTTTTTGTACAAAACGTACTGACTGAAAATATTTATTCTTTTTTCAATATTACAGAATACAAACATTCATCACTTATCATTAATTGTAATGTTATTCTTCACAAAATATAATTTAATAATGATAAAGAGTCCATTTGACTTACCAATTTTATAAAGGAAAAACGTTATATATGTTTGTAGTAATGTACCAATTTTGAAAACAATTTTTTTGTATATATTTGTTTATAATGAAATATCAACTTTAGAAGAGAAAATTATGTAAATATTTCTTTGTGTTAAATAATAATTTTAGAAAGAAAGAAATTTTATGAACTTAAATGTAGAAAAATGTAAAAGTATCAAAGATAATTTTGTATATAATTATGAAAATATTAAATTATATGGAGTTGAATGAAAATATAGTTTTACCATCTATGTCGGTACTAATACGGTATACACATTAAATTATCATTTTTTATGATTTATTAGATCAATTAATAAATATTTATTAATTGGATTTAGTTAAAAAAATTAAATTCAAGCTCAATTAATAAATTCAAATATATGAATTTTAATGTAAAATAATATAAGAAAACTTAGGAAAAATCCGTAAATAATTGTAAAAATTATTGAATGTTGGCATTTAAATGCAAACTGATAGGAGGGAATATTGGTAGAACATTGTAATAGTTTGTATATAATTGTGAAAATTTAAAACTCTCTGGACTTGAATGAAAAATTAGTTTTATCATTTTTGTCAATATGAATGCAGTACACGTATTGAATTGTCATTTTTAAAAATTTATTAGACCAATTAATGAATATTTGTTAATTGTATTTAGTTAAAAAGCTTAAATTTAAGATCACCTAACAAAATTATATATATATATATATGGACTTAAATGTAAAATATCAGAAAAAACTTGAAAGAAATCTGTAAATGATTATTAAAATTAATATTAAAATTTAAAGATGCAAGAGGTAAATAGTAGAAACATTGTAATAATTATAATAACAATAAATTATGAGGATGTGAAAATAAAATATCTAAAGAGAATTATGGAGAGAGGAGCAAAATCCTAAATTAATAAGAGAGCTTTAAATCCTTCAGCTTTACTATTATTTAATAGATATCCTTTTTAATCCTAGTACTATAATTATTACTTTAGATAATGATTGCAATTCATCTTCTATAAGTAAGCAATGTGAATATTTGCATGTTGGTTTTACTGAGATAAGCTAGCAAGTTAAACTGGTTAACCAAACAAGACGCGTCTTTTCATGAGAAATGATTATAGAATGGTCAACTACACACTTTTTCCTTTGGAATCCTAGGGGATAGCATAAATTTTAGCATTGACCATAAGTTTTACACTTAAGAGTTTATTAAGAAAAAAAACAAAAATCGGAGGACGCATGAATTATGTTGAATATCACACCAGCCTCCGTGATGCTGATCAGTTTGTCTGTAATGACGATGACGATGACGGATTATGAATGTAGAAACTTGAAAAGAATGCAAATTACATAAATCTGAGGTGAAACAGTGATGCCAGCATTCATTTTAACTTCAGAAATTTGAATGAAATGTTTTGAATTACATCTAAATTAGTGCAGTACTTTGACCACATAATCAACATTAGATGGACAATCTATCATCCTTGGACAATGAATAGTTTTAAAATTGAACTTGTATCAAATACAATCCCATATATCAGGTGTTAGATAGGATTTCATGACCAGATAGAGGTTGTGTACACAATAAAATGGTGGAATGTGTACGCTGTGGATTCAACTATGTTAGGCAATCTTTCAACTTATTTTATAGATGCTTCACTTCCTACAAATAAAGATAAATGAGTTACAATCAAATCACCTGTATTCAGTTCTTATGAATCCCATGAAACTTCACTTATTTTTTAAATATTAAATTAGATTAATACACAGATGTATACAACACAACATAATGGACATTAATTAATGAAAAAATGAAATACTCGTCTTCATTAATGCAAACAATAATGAGAAATTACTACATACTTACATAACATTACATACACAAATACATATATTGAGAATACTTAATTACAGATGTCAGAACCCAAGGTCCTTAATTATGTATGAAACCATACCAAAAGCTGGGGTCAGGAAATAAAATAACAAGTTATCTTGTAAAGTAATTAAAGGTGTTTGTAGCCTGAAATTGGAAAACATGTTATACATTTGCCTCTAGTTCTCAATATTAAAAGTGTAATTTTACTAATGTGGCAGAATATAGATAAAGTTGCAAATATATTAGTTGTACCAAGTTGTATCAGTGATAATTGACTCTAGTTTAATATTATTAAAAAACCAAACTCTGTTATACCATCAGGCCCCACACTAGTTTAAGTTCAAGATTAGTAAATTCAATGGAAGAAAAAATATCATAGGAAGTTCAGAAATATAACATCCACTTTATATAATAAAAATAACTTTCTAGACAAAATATAAATGAAAAGAAACTGTTGGATATCTGGTCATTACATTTACTAGTTTATGACATAGTTAAGGGGATCTATTTATTCTAATCTTCCAAATCAACGTTGTCTATTATGGAGCTGAACAACATTAACAGTCCAACTATATATGATTCAGGGTGTTGTTTCCAATGGCGTAACGTTTGTTGAATAAACGTCTAAATGGACTAAAATTTATCCAACTATTATGTGTTAAAATAAATAAAATGGATTAAAAAAAGATATTTGAAGTCACCTAATTGGAGTTGGAAATTCAGATCTTATACCTTTCAAAGCAATTGGGATCACAGTCACCAATAAGGGATACCATACGTGGATATCCATTATTTAGTCCTAAATAAGACACATGGTTAAATGATGAAGAAAAGAGGAGGCGGCACAGTAAAAAATGATAAAGTTTACCAAACACGGTAGTTGAAAATAAACTCATAGTAAAATGAAATTTGTGTAGTGAAAACTTTGCTTTACGGAAGCTTTTCACAATAGATCTTTTATCATCCAAATCACAAAGAGATAAATTTGGATAGAAAATTGAAGAATTGGTAAAGCTCAGCTTGAATTCTTATTAATCACCAGCATCCTTATTTATAATACATACCCAAGACTCTATCTTATGGTAACTCTAGAATTGCGGAAACAGCGGGAAATCTTAAGAAGATATATCCCTTATTACATATCACCCATAATATCTAATCGTATATTGCGGAAATAGCAGGAAATCTTCCAAAGATATATCCCTTATTACATACCACTCATAACATCTAATCATATATTCTAAATATAGCATAATATCCTAATCATATATCATAATATCTAATCATATATTCTAAATATATCTCAATACCCCCTCAAGTTGGAGCATGGGATTCAAAAATGCCCAACTTGGAGAGAAGAAAATCAAATTGAGCCTTGCGAGAGCCTTTGTAAATATGTCCGCCAACTGTGACGATGTCGAGACATGAGTAGGAGATACCAAACCTTCATTGATCGCATCACGAACAAAATGACAATCAACCTCGATGTGTTTCGTCCGCTCATGAAAAACATGATTCTTTGCTATATGTAACGCCGATTCACTATCACAAAATAATTTAATAGCTTTAGGATGATGCACACCCAAACTCAACAACAACAACCCTTTTAGCCACTTCAATTCGCAGGTAATTGCAGTCATAGACCTATATTCGGCTTCCGCGGAAGACCGAGATACCGTATGTTGTTTCTTTGTCTTCCAAGAAATAGAAGATTGACCAAGAAACACAAGCCAACCTGTCAACGAGCGACGAGTAAGAGGACAAGCCGCCCAATCTGAATCACACCATCCTTCCAAGGTCAACTCATTGTCAGCACGGAGCCAAATACCCTGACCCGGAGTCCCTTTCAAATAACGCACAACCCGGAGAGCCGCTTCCCAATGTTCAATTCGAGATGCTTGCATAAATTGAGACAAAATATGAACTGAATAAGTCAGGTCCGGTCGAGTAACCGCAAGATAAATCAAACGACCCACAAGTCGTCGGTTTGATTCAGGATCTGTTAGAAACTCTCCAGTTGCAAGACCTAGCTTATGATTTTGTTCTATAGGAAACCCAATCGGTTTTGGCCCCAATAAGCTTGCTTCAGAAATAATATCCAAAGTATATTTGCGCTGACATAAAAACAAGCCTGATGAACTATGGGCGACCTCAATCCCCAAAAAATATTTGAGATTTCCAAGATCTATCATTTTAAAACAATCACTAAGATAAGCTTTGAATATGGTAAGCGCAGCGGAATCATTCCCAGAAATAACAAGATCATCAACATAAACTAAGACATTAATCTGAACACCACCTTTAGTAAATGTAAAAGGAGAATAATCTGAACAAGATTGAAGAAAGCCATACCCTTTCAAAGCCGACACCAATTTTGCAAACCAACATCTTGGAGCTTGCTTTAAGCCATACAATGACTTACGTAACCGACACACCAAAGTTGGATCCGAACTCTCAAACCCGGGAGGTAATTTCATGTATACCTCCTCATCAAGATCACCATGTAGGAACGCATTATGAACATCCATTTGATGTAGTTCCCAATTCTTGGATGCCGCTACGGCTAGAAAAACACGAACTGTAGTCATCTTGGCAACAAGAGCAAAAGTTTCGTTATAGTCAATTCCTTCTTGTTGGTGATTACCCAACACTACTAATCTGGATTTGAGACGCTCAACATCTCCATTTGACAAATATTTGGTCTTGTACACCCATTGACTACCAAGAGCACGTTTCCCCGGAGGAAGATGCTCCAAGGTCCATGTGTCGTTGTCTTCTAGAGCCCGTATCTCATCCTTCATGGAACGGCGCCACTCATCGGATTTCATGGCTTCTTTAAATGATTTAGGGTCCTTACCCTTAATTATAGCTACAAGAAATCTCCGATAATTTACAGAAAAATTGTCACAATTTATGTAATGTGCTAGAGGATAAGGAGTACCTGAGGAGTGATTGGAACGAGGAGAATCAGAAGATGGACCATTAGCAAAAACCGTATGTGTCACAAAATCTCAATACAGAACATTTGGGAACTTTTCCCGAAGACCACGACCCATTTCCTGTGGACTAGTAGACTGATCCAAAGCAGAACCATGCGCAGACCTTGCAGATCCATCTAAAGATTGATCATCATATGCATAGTGGGTCGTTGTTCCGGCCCAGCGGTCGCTGGTTCTGGAACAATGGCATGTGCGTCAATTTGAACTTCGTCCATGTGATTATACCCATTATCATTAATCAAAAGATCAACATCCTCATCTTCATAAATTATTTCAGCAAAATCTTGATGAATATCATGGTCATTATTCTCACTAGATATTATACTGACATCTTCCGTACACCCAAACGAGAACACATCCTCTACAAATTTCACATCTCTAGACACGAAAAATTCCTTTGTATCAAGATCAAATAATTTCCACCCCTTCTTACCGAATGGGTAACCCATAAAAATACACTTTTGACTCCGACTTGCAAATTTATCTCCTTCAGTCTTTTGATTATGAGCAAAGCACAAGCACCCAAAGGTTCGAATAGCACCAAAAGAGGGTGGTTTACCAAAAAGTGTCTCAAAAGGTGTTTTATTTTGTAACATGGAAGAGGGTGTACGATTAATTAAATGAGCGGCAGCAAGAACACATTCACCCCAAAAATAAATAGGTAAGTTTGCTTGAAAGTGTAATGCCCTACCCACATTCAAAATATGTTTATGTTTCCTTTCAACTCTCCCATTTTGTTGTGGAGTACCCACACACGAAGTTTGAAACAAAATTCCAGTTGCATTAAAATAATCAATCAAACAATTAAACTCAGTTCCATTATCACTTTGAACGACCTTAATTGTTTGAGAAAACTACCTATCGACCATAGCAAAAAAAGACATAAACATTTGAAACACCTCTAATTTGTCAACCAACAAATAAATCCAAACTGCTCTCGAAAAATCATCAACTATTGTCAAAAAATAGCGGGCCCCATACGACGAAACGTGTTGATATGGACCCCACAAATCACAATGTATTTTCTCAAAAATTCTAGAAACTTTATTGTCACTTAAACGAAACTTGTCTCTAGAATGTTTAGCACGCATACATACTTCACACCCTTTATCTAAACTATCTTTATTATTTTTGACGTGAGGAATTAACTTAACTACTTTTTTGGAAGGATGCCCGAGCCGACGATGCCACAACTCCAAATTTGATGTTGCTTCAACTGTTGACACAAATTCCGGTTTGCTAAAGTAGTACAGTCCATCTCTCCTAACTCCCGTTCCAATCAGCTCCTTCATTTGGTCCTGTATAGCACAAATATGAGAATCAAATTGGACAATAGTTCGTAAATCATCATTAAGTTGGGAAACAGAAATTAAATTGCAACTCAAATTTGGAACATAAAGTACTCCGGTGAGAGTAATTTTGTCCGACACACATACGGATCCCACCAAAGTAGCAATCACTTTTTCACCATTTGGCAAACCAACAGAACACTCAAGGTTTTGTGTGTCGAATAACCACGAACGTTGCCCTGTAACATGATGGGTTGCTCCGGTATCGATAATCCATGAAGCATCATCAAACTTACCACTTAATCGATTTTCGAGATTTTTACAATTACCAATCACGCCCGAAATAACTTTCCACTGCTAACTTGTGAACAATTGATCTTCACCATCAGCCATGGAAAATTATTCTTGAAGAAAAGAATCGTTCTTTTGCTCTGATACCATGAAGAATTGGTAAAATTCAGCTTGAATTCTTATTAATCACCAGCATCCTTATTTATAATACATACCCAAGACTCTATCTTATGGTAACTCTAGAATTGCGGAAACAGCAGGAAATCTTCCGAAGATATATCCTTTATTACATACCACTCATAATATCTAATCATATATTGCAGAAACAGCAGGAAATCTTCCGAAGATATATCCCTTATTACATACCACTCATAATATCTAACATATATTGCGGAAACAGCAGGAAATCTTCCAAAGATATATCCCTTATTACATACCACTCATAATATCTAATCATATATTGCGGAAACAGCAGAAAATCTTCCAAAGATATATCCCTTATTACATACCACTCATAACATCTAATCATATATTCTAAATATAGCATAATATCCTAATCATATATCATAATATCTAATCATATATTCTAAATATATCTCAATAAAAATAAACAGACATGAAATCCAAAAACAATATACAAGAGATTCCACCCAACCACCCTCTTTATTGATTCACCAAAATTTGTTTATAATTAATCGAGCAAAAAAAAGTAAAGGAAAAAAATAAATTGATTAGCCAATTAGAGAGAGAAATAAACATAATCAAATATGCCTATTAATTAGGGAAAACAAAATCTTCTCTTTCTTTCTTTTGCATATTTATTTTCTTCTATTTGTGATTTTGTATCATCAAAATTTAACACTCCACCTTGATGTAAAACCACATATCTCTAACGTATCAAGCATGTCATCTCGAGATCTATCACAACTCCCTATATCTCAATCATTTCAAATTACAAACCACTACCACCGCTTACAAGTGATGCATCTCCTACCATGAGGTGCACCACACCAATCGGTCATAAAGCATTTGCAATACCACAAAGACCTCCATACAGTCTTTGTGGATTTTCGTACTCGACACCCGTCTACCACTCGATCTGAGCTCATTACATAATCATTATCGATCCCTCGACCATCATCAATATAAAGACCCCTATCTAAAATATGATCTTCAACATGATCATCATAAGCAGTGAATACATTAACCTCTCCAACTGACTATGGACTAGGCTCTCCAACTGTCACTCGCTTTCCATAGTCGACTACATAACCAACCAAACTATAAAGGTTTCCTTCTTCCAATACTCCTCTCATCCCTACAAGACCACCCTTATTCACTCTCAAAACTCCACCTCGAGTCTCACAAGTGCAACCATGGCGGTCCAACTGATAGAGAGAAATAAGATTATGTGAACCAGAAGGAACATGCCTCACGCCCGTGACTTCTCTAATCACACCATCATGCATACAAAATCGGATAGATCCAATACCATAAATCGGTAGCTCTTCTCCATTGGTTATCCTAATCATGCCGACACTCTTCTCATAAGAAGAGAAACAATTCACATCTCTACAAATGTGAAAACTGGCACCCAAATCCATCTTCCAAGGCTTCTCTTTCCTAAGAAGACATCACAAGAAGTATCACTGTCGCTACCTTCAGCTATGCCCGCCCGTGAATCACTATCACTGTCACTATGTATAGCTTCTTTTCATCCCTTTTATATGCTTCACACCTATTGTGCATATGACCTTTTTTATGACAATAATAACAAATGATACTTCTTGACATACCTTTTCCATTAGCAACTTTCTTTTTTGGACTTGTATCCTTCTTCGAGTCTCTTGCTACCATAGCCTCATCTTGAACTAATTTCACACATGACCCTTTTCTTCTAAGATCCTCATTCAAAAGACTACTTCGAATAGTTTCCAGTGAGATAGTTCCATTAGCATTGGAATTACTCAATGAAAGAAACAAAGTTTCCCAACTCTCTGAAAGCGAACTCATCAATAAAAGAGCCTATAATTCATCATCAAATTTGACATTCAAATTTGCCAATTGATTTATTACATCTTGAAATTCATTCAAATGCTCTGCAACAGACTTCTCTCCATCTAATCTCAGTTGAACCAACTTTCAAACAAGAAAAGCCTTATTTGTAGCACTCTTCGACTCATGCAAAGATACCAACTTGTCCCACAAAACCTTCGCAGATTCGGAACTAGCCATATGATGGAAGACTGGATCATCAAGATACTGACGAATCAACGTAATTTCCTTCTTACCTATCTTCTTCAATTTTCCCTCCTCTACATCAGAGGGCTTCTTCCCATCTTCATCGATTGGATTATGAAGGTACAAAACATCATCCATCCTAGGCTTTCAAATACCCCAATTTTTTCCATCCACAATAGCCATCTTTGGAAAAGAAATCACATTCGACATATCAATAATTTTTCAATCCAAAATTACTCTAAGCTTTACAAACTCTGATACCAATATGTAGTGAAAATTTTGCTTTGCAGAAGCTTTTCCCAATAGATCTTTTATCATCCAAATCATAAAGAGATAAATTGGATAGAAAATAAGCGCACATGAAATCCAAAAACAATACACAAGAGATTCCACCCAAACGCCCTCTTTATTGATTCACCAAAATTTGTTTACAATTAATCGAACAAAAAAAGTAAACAAAATACAAATTGAACTAATAATCAAATTGAGAAAGGGAGTCTTGATCTCTATGGCTAAAATTGTTGAAGTAGAAGAACAAAGATGGAAGAAGAGAGAATTAATAAATAGATTTCCACACATTTTACACAATCTCTTCTTGCTCTATTTATAACATCAATTATTTAATGCCCAAGCTAATATTAGATGGAAAAAATTAAATTAATTAGCCAATTAGAGAGAGAAATAAACATAATCAAATATGCCTATTAATTAGGGGAAACATTTGTTTTTTTTGCATATTTATTTCCTTCTATTTGTGATTTTGTATCACCAAAATTTAACACTGTGTACGTACATATCCCATGGAAACTTACAGAATTTTTTGAAACATATTTTAGTCTCCCTTAGTAATGCATGTTCAGATTTTAGAAGTTAGAATTATAAATTCGGTGCAAGAATGACTATATGTATCTTGTTTATTAAGCACTGAAGCCTAATTTGTAAAAAAAATTAGTCCATCCAAATCTCTGTTTAATCCTAGAATCCACAAAAGTATTCAACTTGCACTCATGTGCAACATCTTTTGAATTGTGTCATTGTTTAAAAACTTTTCTGCTTTTCGCTTTTGTTGAAAGTTTATGGCTTTAAACATATGGCAGCAACCACCAAAGCTCTCTGAAAATAGGTAAGCCACAGGTACATTCATGCATATTTTCAACATCATTAACTACTCTAAATCCACCAAAGTCTACAATGGTTTTCCAACAATGCAATGGAATGTAAAAATCTTGATAAAATTCGTCTACCATTGACTTTTTGGCATATGATTGCCAACGAATCATAAAATATGTTTTAAAGATGCACTTGCAACTTTTTCAAAATTTTAATGCATCTCGTTCGAAAGAATATTGGTAATCAGTCGCTAAATAGAGAAAAATTCTCGAGCTACCGATTCTGAAAGTCCATAGATGCACCTTCAAAAATCCTAAACTACTGCAAAAGCAAGCGATGATCTAAGCAACAATAGGAAAATAGATCAATAAACCAAAGGAATATATGAAGCCTAGGATAAGAGAAAGAGAATTGATTCAGTGAATAGAAAAATAACAGGAATACTACATGAAATACAAAAACCATCCCAACAGTCTACATCTTAAAATTCTTTCATGCACATTATTGATAACACCATGGTAGATAAACATAAACAGTCATTCTATATGGAAATTTATAATTAATCAAATCAACGGTATTGAAATAAGATGGCTTGTCCTTCACTACTCAATCTAATCACCATTGCTAAATTAGTGCAAAAAAAGGGGCCATCTCACTGCAAATAAGGTTTCACTTCTATAAAGCCTTCTATTCTATCCTTTAATCCCGCTATAAATTACATTTGTTTTTTCTACAAAAATATTACTATTGTTCGTTCAAAAGGGAGACACGGCTTAAATTGTAATATTTACCTCCATTGATAATGCTTAGCATACTCTAAAGTGTTGATAGTGTAACAACCACAAAAGGAGAACCCAAGTGATAAGTAGATTTCAAACTGGGTACATTTATTGATGCATTTCCATGTAAAATACAAAAGTGGAAATTAGGGACACATCCATCTTTCCTAAAGGTATTTGTTTTATATCATTTCCTTTTAGAAATTACTTTCAACGTTCTTTTTTTTCAGACGAAACAAAATATTATTATTTTGCGCAGACAAACCGGATTATAGTGGTCGTTCCACTTTTACAAAATTATTACAAGTGTGATCAAGAAAATGCTATGCCGGTTTTTATAGTGGTCCGACCACTAAAAAAACTTACTTCAGCACCATGCAGGGTGCATTCATTTAAAGCCAAGCTGTCTAGCACCATGCACGGTGCATACATACATCGCAAAGTTGCACAGGGCAGTCACAAACACAAAGTCAAACAAAGTTGCTAAGGAAATCACCCATACACTAACTCAACTCAACTCACAATG
This sequence comes from Allium fistulosum, assembly GCA_030737815.1. Taxonomy (NCBI): domain Eukaryota; kingdom Viridiplantae; phylum Streptophyta; class Magnoliopsida; order Asparagales; family Amaryllidaceae; genus Allium; species Allium fistulosum. Next base: position 197,786,747 of record CM060905.1, on the reverse strand, counting down.
CAAGAAACTCAAAAACTCACACAATTACAAGAACCAGGCTGATATCCCTCTTTTTTAAATTTCTTTCTTTTTTACGTCTCTTGTTTCCAACTTTAAAAGAAACCGCTCTAACACGTATTACGGCTATTATGAGTTATGGACGTATACCCCAAGAGCGCACATTAAGATTAGCAAAATTACTCAAATACTCCCTTGAATTTCGCCTTTTTTTGAAAATAAGAGTGTAATTTATAAAAGAAAATTATGAGAGTTTTAAGGCTAATTATTCATAACCACAATGATGTATGCCAAAATTTCCAATACAAAAACTGTCTTTAATATGATTTGAGCAAGGGAATCATGCTTACCCATGGATTTTGGCCACGGCTAGGATTCCCGTAGTAATACTAAAACAAAATGTCAATTTGAAAATAATACATACTAGTTTATGGTAATATAATCATAAAGAAAAGTTTGTGACTATACTATTTTGAAATTCTTTTCCATATTAGTAAAACTTAGTATTTATAACATAATCATGAAATGTCTTGAAATAACATTTCTAAGCAAAATAATACAATATAAGCTATATAGTTTTACCTTAAGCACACTATCCTCGTTCTCGATTAATGGGCCTTAAGATAAATATTTTAAAGGTCAAATTTGGAATAAATCTTATTTATTCAAACATTTCAGTCACTTCAATTAGTAGTTTATATTTCCAGCTGTATAAATTCACCACTTGATGATTTCTAAAAAATTTGTAAATATAGGAAAATAGAATTAAATGAGTGACCATGATAAGAAGGATTAATATTAGCCAATCTCAATTAATAGAAAAATACTCAATTCAAAAGGCTAATATGTGACATAAATTGAGGTCAGTAATTTAAAAAAATCTAAAATACAAAAAAAATTACCTCCTTAGGTTCTTACTCTCTTGATCACTTGAAAAGTTGCATAATCAAAATGCCCTAATTTTGCATTCATCACACTTAGTTCTCCATTATGAGCTATTGATAATGGAAGAAAATGAAAATTGAGCAGAAACTTTGAATTAGATACACATTTCTTATTCTATTTTTTTTTTGGCAAGGCCGACGGGGTTGGATGGACCCCGACCATTTTATTGCAACACCAGAAGGATTACAACACAGACAAAGAGCAAGCTCAGAGAATACAGAGGAAAACATAGTGCTACAAAAAACTGGAAACTAGAAGAAGAAAATAAAGAAACAGAAAAAACAAAACAAAAGGCTGACTTAGAAAGAGTGGAGTATTCCGGGATCAATGGGGAAGGAAAGCATACTCAGAGAAGTCTTGATCACATTCATCACCCAATGTAAGAACATTTCTTCAGATTTGCCTTTCTCAGAATGAAACACCCTAGTATTTCGTTCTTTCCATACCGTTGCAATAAAACTTTTCAAAACAGCAAGGTATAATCTTTTTTCTTTTCGTATGTGTCCTGTCATCGCGTATATAGCTTTCCACTCAGTCGAGTTGTCAAGAGAAGGAACGCTCGTACGAAGTTTATCCTTAACAAGTCTCCATACATTATTTATGTAAGCACATTGAACAAGTGCTCCACAGTCTCCACTTGTTCATTGTAGAAGGCACACAGTAAATTCACATCCATTCCCATGCAGACGAGTTTTGCTTTACTGAGTAATGCACGATGTAACACCTTCCAGAGTAATAAATTATCTCTCAGACTACTATCCTTATGCCAAGCACGCTTGCTCCATTTCCAATTAGCCTTCTGTTTGTTCTTTATTAGATATTCGTACACAGTGCTTATTTTGTAAGCAGTCGCTTTATCTCCCCAAACCAGCAGATCAACGGAAGTTAGCAGGGGAGTGTCTCTTCTTATTTGGTTCCATATACGCTGAATTCTCTGGTTGGACGAAAAAGAATTAGAACTCTGAATATTATGGAAAACATCTCTAACCTTGGCTGCATGATGGATGCCAGTTTGCATCATCTCATTTTAAGTTAGATGTCTCTTCAGAATCAATCCTTTGTCAGGCCAAGGGTCGTTCCAGAAGCTAGTTGTATAGATACTGTTGTTGCTCATTTGCATGAGTGGTAGAACCTCCTCCTTTATCTTGAATATACTCTGCCATGTCCATCTCAGGTTCTGCGGCGTACGCATAGTCCAGATATTTCTGCCTTTGATTACGTTATGTCATGACCATTCTGCCCAAATGCTGTCAGTACTGTTGTAGAAGGTATCAATGTGTTTAGAAAACGCCGCCTTATTCCATTGTTTTATGTTGATGATACCTAAACCCCCTTTATTCATCGGTTGCTCGACTATTTTAAATTTGACAGGTGCAATATATCTGCCATTGGTTATGCCCGTCCATAGAAATCGCATAAAAGCGCTTCTTATCATTTTCATAAGCTTTAAGGGCAGAACATAAGCTCTAGCCCAATATACTTGCATAGCAAATACAACAGACTTTACTAGGGTTAATCTACCTGCTTGGCTAAGTTTCGCTGTCGTCCAGCAATTTAACCTCGCAGTTATCCTCTCATACAAAGGAAGGCAAAGATTAGTTGTTATTCTTGATGTAGTCAGAGGCAGCCCCAAGTACGAAACCGTGTTAGGATTAGGGTAAAGACCAGTTGCCTGAGAGATTGCTTCCACCTGTTCGCCATTGACCCTAGCAATAATTATTTCAGATTTCTGAATATTAACTTTCAACCCAGTCATGGCATAAAACTGTGCTAGCGTATCCATTAAGCTGTTGACAGTTGTGATGTCAGGAGAACAAAACACAATGAGATCATCAGCGAACATTAGCGAAGAGATACTTGGTTGACTGCAAGATTGATGGCACTTAAACTTGCCATGAGCAATAAGCCTATTTATCATTCTAGTCAGGAGCTCCATTACCACGATGAAAATATACGCAGAAATCGGGTCACCTTGCCTTATGCCCTGCTTACTTTGGAAAACCCAGCAGGCGTACCATTGATTATGATCGAATATGTTGGGGTTGAGATGCATTCATAAATCCAAGCAAGAAAGTGGGGTGGGAAATTCATATATCCCATGATTCGAATGACACTATCCCATTGTAATATATCAAAAGCTTTCATGATATCCAGTTTTAGCATAGCTTTTAGGGTAGAAGTCTTTCGATTATATCCTTTAAGAAGCTCATGTGCAAGAAGTATGTTATCAAGTATATTCCTACCAGGTAGGAAGGCTGCTTGGTTTCTAGAGACCAAACTAGGAAGAACTTGCTTTAGTCTAGCAGCTATAACTTTGGAAATACATTTGTAAATGGCATTGCAGCAAGATATAGGACGATACTCACTGACATGATGCACATTATGTATCTTGGGGATAAGAGCAATATTAGTGTAGTTGTACGACCTGAATAGCTTGAATTTTTTGAAGAATAGTTTAATTGCATTGATAACATCATTGGATACGATAGACCAACAACTAGTATAGAATTTGGCGTTTAATCCATCTGGGCCACCGCAAGAGTTACTGTTAAGAGAAAACATGGCTTCTTCAATTTCATCTGATGATACTTCAGAGCATAGGTAGGAATAGTCAGCTTTAGTTATTCTAGGTAGAATGTCAGTTGGAATTTCTTCAAGACTTGGAACGAAGTTGTTCTCATTGCCAAAAATGGAAGAGAAGTATTGCACGAATGCATCCTGTACATCAGTCACAGTAGATTGCAGCTGATCGTCCTTAGAATTGATAGTAGTTATATTTTCTCTACGTTGTTTGTTCCTGAGACTAGCGTGGAAATACTCAGTATTTCTATCTCCATGTTCAGTCCATTTAATTCTGCTTTTTTGTCTAATCATGTCGCTCTCAGTTGTTAAAGCTTCACTGTATTGTTGGTTTAAGATATACTCAGTCGCAGAAAGGTCAGAGTCGTTAACATTAGATATCATCTCCTTTTGCACCTCAGCAAGTTTCTGACCAATCGCAGTGCTCAACTTCTTTAGCATTTTCTACGTCACATTGAGAGCAAATATTTCACATCCCTTTGGTATGTTATTTCACCGGTGAGATGCCTGTAAAGTTTCTCCACAATTGAAATCACATTGCTGCAAATGTGTCTCAGTGATACATATTTATACAAATAATTTTTATATATCTTCTAGTTGCATGAGATTATATATTATTTTAAGTTACATGAATGAATTGTAAATTATAGTGCATGCAGCAATGTTTAGTGAAAAATGCAACAAATGACTTAACTGGTTTAATAATAAGATAACATTAAAAAAAGGTAATGGAAAAAATTAAAAAATATTACCAAAAAAAGCTTTTCTACAATGGATCAATATATGTCAAATAGCAGTCCAGCTAGCATCTATGTAAAAGAATTGTGAGTGTAAAAAAGGAGCAGTTCAAATGAAGATAAGCCTGGAAAAGTTAATAGCAAGCATAAGAATTTTGTGGCATAATTGTTAGGTGTGGCTCGCATTGTAAATGGAGTGGGTGCATGGATTGAACATGTTAAAAGTCCCACATCATAGGATATTTGAAATAATCATGGTATATAAATGGGATTGGTGGCATGTAACATTGGGGATTCCTTTTGTTACAATGTGTTGCCAAGACCAGATTATATGCTCGATGGGAGGCGGTGTAGAGATGTTCAATCGGGACGCCGGCATGGGAGACTTCGACCATTGATGGCACTAGACACGGTGAAACGAACGCGTTCGGAACGCGGGAATGCCAAAACTCGCCTTTGCATTCTCCATGCTAAACCGGCAAAGCACTTTCTCAATGTACTCCTTTTGAGTTAGTTTCAACTCAAAATGCTTTCGATCCCTTACAATTTTCATGCTCCATATTCCGATACTAAATGTTGGGACGGGATTCCAACTTATGGCTGTACCCCCAAGTGTGAAGACATATCCGGAAATTGATTTTCTTCAACTTGCAAGACAAATTTGGCTTACCATCCACAACAAAACCTTCATGTTATTCCATGTAGATGTCTTCATCCAAGTCACCACGCAAGAAGGCGGTTTTCACATCAAGTTGCTCCAACTCCAAGTCATAAATAGCAACTATAGCAAGTAATATCTGGATAGAAGTATGGCGCACAACCGTTGCGAATATCTCATCATACTCTTTTCCCTTCCTTTGTGCAAACCCCTTAGCCACTAGCCTAGCTTTGTATATCCCTATGTGGGGGTAACATATGAGTTTGGTCAACACCCTTTAACAAAAGGAATCCCTTTAAATGTTGGGACATGATTCCAACTGGAGACCACTCAAATCGAAACCCCAAAAGCACAGCGGGAGACGGGATCGTGGTATGAAGTGTAAAAACAACCAATCAATAACTCAATTCCAATCTTAACCAATCCAAAAACAATCACAATCCCAAACAAGCAATTCAGAAATCAAAGCAATAATGAAAAATAAATCACACAGCGATTTATAGTGGTTCCACTAACGTTGTGTTAGCGTACATCCACTTTAAGAGAGAGCTTTTATTAATATTGATGAGAAGAGTACAAGAGATTAATTACAATGATCAAAATACTAATTAGAAATTGATTTATGGAGAAGAGAAAGTAAGAAAATTAGGTTTTGATAAACCTTAATTTGTGGAGGCTAATCTTTTGTAGTTGCTTGCACGTGCTCACAGATCTGGAATCTGAAGCTAGCTTATATAGAAGAATAGAAACCCTAGGCAATGTTTTGAAATTGCCCCTGCAGATATCACAAATCTTCACGCCAATTCCACACGTGAAAAACAGGCGGAACTTGCCTCAGACGTCTGGGCAGAATGGTCAGACGTCTAACTTAAGTTACTGGAAAAGTTTCGCTTCAGCTCAGACGTCTGACTAATGGCTCTGGAATCAATTCTGCACAGACTCAGACGCCTGACCTTTTTGGTCATACGTCTGACCTCATTCTTTGAAACAGGTCTGGTGCAGATTTGCTGAAGCGCCAGACGTCTGACCATTTTCCTCAGACGTCTGACCCTGCCAATTCAGCCCACTTCACTTTTTCCCTTATTACTTCCACATCCAAACTCTGATTTGCGAACCGTTTTCTCCATTACGAAGATACTTCCGACCTTTACAATTCTCCATATGGTGTCGCCAAAATTTAACAATAATATGTGTTAAATCTATCTCATTAGATGGTAGGCTCAACATAAATTTTGTAAGAGTTTTAATTTGTTAACTTACCAATTGTGCATTACTTACGCCTCTGGTGTGGCAAAGCCATGAAACATTGGCATGTTATCCATTTAAGATTCAATTCCATGCTGCAATTATATCCTGGATGGATAATTTTGTCTAAAGGTAAGTGTAATTTTTATGTTCGCATGTTAAACAAATAACTATATCATTTGCATAAGATTTCAGACTGGGTACATTTATTGGTGCGTCTCCCCGTAAAATAAAAAACTGTCTAATATGATTTGAGCACGGGAATCATGCTTACCCATGGATGTTGGCCACAATTAGGATCCCCATAGTAATACTAAACAAAATTTCAGTTTGAAAATAATACATATTAGTTTGTAGTAATATAATCATACATAAAAGTTTGTGACTATACTGTTTTGATATCCTTTTCCATGTTAATAAACTTAATATTTATAACATAATCGTGAAATGTCTTGAAACAACATTTCTAAGCAAAGTAGAATTGTACAATATGCTATATAGTTTTACCTTAAGCACATTGTCCATGTTCTCATCAACCAATCTTAAGATAAATATTTAAAAGGTCATACTTAGAATAAATCTTTATCGTTTGAACATTTTAGTCACTTCAATTAGTAGTTTATGTTTCCAACTATATATAATTCACCACTAGATGATTTTTTAAAAATTCTATGAATACAAGAAAATGGAAGTAATGACTAATGAGTGATCATGATACGAAGGATTAAATCTTATATTAGCAAATGCCAACTAATAGAAAATTACTCTTTTCAAAAAAACTGATATGTAGTATAAATTGAGGTCAGTAATTGCTCAGTTCTCAGTTCTCAGTTCTTAGCAATTATAAAGTTGGTTAATCAAAATGCCATAATTTTGCATTGATCACACTCAGTTCTCCATTCTGAGCTGTGGATAATGGAAGAAAATGAAAATTGAGTAGAAACTTTGAATTAAACACACACATTTCTTATTCTATTTTATGCATAAATATCCATTCTAAATAATGTATAGAGTTAAAATTGTCAATGGGAGGTTCTGTGCTCTTAATGTCAATGGCCTTAGACAAGAAGTTTTATCAGAATGTCATCGATCCAAATTGAATATCCATCCAGGTGTTTCTAAGATGCATTGAGATATGAAGTGGGTGTTTTGGTGGAAAGGGATGAAGAGGTATGTCTTAATATATCTCAGTAAATAAAAGGCGATTACTAGAAGACGGCTAGTTTACTTCAACCCTTGGAAATGGGAGATGGTAACAATGAATTTTATCAATGGTTTACCCAGAACCAGAAAAGAGAATGAAGGTGTGTGGGTCATTGTAGATCGGCTAACGAATAGTGCTCCGTTTATTCCAGTAAAGCCAACAGCAACTGCAGCTTCTTTGGTAGAAATTTATATGAGGGAGATTGTTCAATTGCATGGGGTTCCAGTAAGCATTGTAAGCGATTGAGATCCCATCTTTACTAGTCAGTTTTGGGAGCCATTGCAAGTACCTTTAGGAACTAAGCTAAGCTTGAGCACAACATATCACCCCCAAACGGATGGACAAATGGAAAGGGTGAACTGGGTCTTAGAAGATCTTCTAAGGGCATGTATTTTGGATTTTGGAGGATCGTGGGAATATCACCTTCATTTAGTGGAATTCTCCTATAACAATAGTTATCAAGCGAGATTGGCATGGCATCCTACAAAGCACTTTATGGACGTCCATGTAAGTCACTAGCATGTTGGGTTGAGACTGGAGATCGGCTAGTACTTGGATCGGATATGATTCAGGAAGCTACGGAAAAGGTGGCGGTGATCTAGAGAAGGATGAAAGAAGCTCAGGATCGACAAAAGAGTTATGCCGATAAAAGGAGAAGAGATTTGGAATTTGAAGTCGAAGTCTCAGTATATGTGAAGATTGACCTAATCAGAGGAGTTGTTCGACTTAGAAGGGCTGGGAAGTTGGCACCCAAGTATATTGGACCTTTTAAGTTATTGAGAGGATTGGACCGCTCGCCTACAGAGGTTAGTTGGCAAAAAGTTTGTCGAGGGTCCATAATGTTTTCCTTGTATCCCATTTGAGAAAGTATGTTATTGACCCAACGCTAATTGTGGAGCCATCAATTCAAGAGGATTTGGAGATAGACCAAACTTGATGGTGATCAGGCATCCATTTCATACTGTGGATCAAGATGAGAAGAGGTTGCATAACAAGGTGGTGAAATTAGTTAAGACCCACTGGAGTGATGATCCCAGAGATTGTACTTGGGTGACTGTAGGTCATATGAGGGAAGCTTATCCTGAGTTGATGTTAGGATAGTTGTTTGCTTGTTTGCATGTAATATGTATGCACAATTTGTGTTATAGATGCTTAGTATATGTCTTTTGTATGGCTTTCGTGATATAATATATGCCCTTTTTCTGTCATTTTTAGTTATCACCTTGTTTTCTAATTTTGGAGCTAAATTATTTTAAGGGGGGAGAGTATAATAAACCAGAATTTAATCACATTAAATATGGATATTTAAATTTTATTTTTAATAAGTAATTATGGATTTTATAACTCAAATAAAACTATTTTTAATAATAATTAATGACGGTGAAATAGTTTTCAAAATTTGTTTATAAAAATAATTACTTCAAAGAAAAATAGAAAATGTGATCGAAAATAGTTTTCCAAATTTTCGACTTTTCGGTGTTTAAAAGTTGTCAGAAAACGTTGTGCACATTTGAGTTAACATATACACACATTTATAAATGAGTTAGAATTTTGTAATATATATATATTTATATTTAATTAGGAATATAATAGGATATGATGTGATATATTATGTAAATTTAAAACAAAATAAAAATGTAAAATATAAAGCGACATAATATGTCATTTCTTTATAAACATTAAGTACATTAGATATTAATGTAGTTTGCTCATCAAAATGGAAGGGGGGATATTGTACACGTGAGCAAGGGGAGGGGAGACAAGGGTGGTGAGGTGGCAAGCATGTAGTCGAGATTATGTACTTATGATTAGTTTAGTAATTTAATGTATGCACCTTGTATATATACAAATTTCCTAATATTTTTTTCATTTTCATTTCATTCTTACTTTGCAAATTTTTCTCTAAGTCTTCAAGTATACTTTCATGGCTTACATAGATTTTTAAAGTTAAAAAAATCCTAGTTTTATTCACTTTTAATTTCTAAAACCTGTTTAAAACCTTTTCCCTCCACTTCTACAACTCCTCCTTGCCAAAACAAGCCAACACCTCCCTCCACCAACTTTGGCCGAACCTATACCCCCTAGGCCAAACCCTTTTATTCACTTTAGCCCTCCCAAAACACTTTTCAAAGTTAAAAGCAAAGGCCTTGATCGTATTCAAGTTCTAATAGAAATTACCTTAATTTGGTTAAGCTTTGGTGAGTAAAGCTCGTTAATTTATTTAAAGTTTCTACCTTTAATTATAATGCATGTTTTAGTGTTAAATATAATGCTTGTTTGGTGAAAACAAATGTGGATTTTTATGAATGTATAAGTGCTTGGATGTGATGATGTATAAACTCGAATTAAAAGTTAAAAGACAAGTTTAAATTTGAAAGTTATAATCTTTGCTTTCATGTGTTGATTATGGCATGTATATATATTTGTGATGTTTGTTTATGTTGTGATAAGCTAAAGCAAAGCTAGCACTTGATTTGTGCTTAGCGTAACATCGAAGATCCCTTCCTTTAACTTGTTTTGCTTATGTGATTTCGAAAAAGTTTCCATACAGTTTTAGCTTTACTTTTTATTAATTTTCAAAATTTCATACAAATTTATAAAGTAAGTTTAAATATAAAGAAAGTTTTTTAGAAGCTATTTGTTAGGTTAAAAAAATTAAAATTACGGGTCATATAGCAATAGTTGATATAGGTGTAGTTCATGAAAACGAACTATTTTTGCAAAGTTAATTTGTTTTCACTTAAGCATCTTTTTGAAAATAGTTTTCAAACATATATTAAGTAATAAAAATTAATTATTTAACTAATTAATTATTTATATATTTAACAAGATTATTTAAATAATTAATTAAGTAAGGTAATTAGTACTTGATCATTAGTTAACAAGGTAATTAATACTTAAGTATTAATCAAATAAGAATAATTATAATTATATTATTAATTAAAAGTTAATTATTATTTAATTATTTATTTGAGATTAATTATTATTTAATTATTTATTAAAAGATTAATTGTTTATTAATCAACTAATTAAAATGGGGGTTTAATTATTAATCAATTACTAATTAAGTCAAATTTAATTAAGATTTTAGTTAGGATTTAACTAAGATTTAATTATTATTTAATAAAGGTTTAACTTAATTTATTTAATAAATTAATAAGGGTTTTGAATTTTAAAAATTGCTTTATTACTAAATATCGGTTTTGTTTTAAAAACTGTTTCCTTTTGCAAAAGTGTTTTAAATCAAGAGATTTCTTTGTCAGTTACCCTTCGGTAACCTTAAACAAATACGAAACCAATGTTAATCTGGTGACACACTTATGGGAAGTAAATCATCCCATAGTTAGCACTATAAGCCAATGAGTAGGCTAATCCTTTATTTTTGAGATCTAGAATTTGTTTCTAGGCGAGAGATAAAGTAAGGCTGAAATATCGAAAACGTAATAGACATGGGTGGGTTAATTTCTATCAATGGGTCATGTTTAAATTAAGTATATGGTGATCCATGTGCGAACTCTGTATAATTACCCTAAGTAGCGGATTTTTCGCTATTTATAACTTGACATGTTTTAACTCAGGAAGTATGTTGTGATATTCGAGTTCCCCAGTAAGGACTCGAATACTGGTGGCATACTTCCAAAAGAACCGGAATGAGTTAGCTGGGAATTAGTTTGGAGACACTAGTTTCGAATAAGTATGATTTATCCAAACCACTTCAAACTAATAATGTTCACGATGGATCGTTATGAAGTATGTTGTAGAGTTGTATTATTCTTCCTGAGGGTGATTCTAAAATGGAAGATAGTAAATGTTGAATGTTTGTTTGATCCCGGAACAATTTGTATAAATGAATGTTATCATTACATTGATTGCCTGGAGGGCAATGTTAGCATTCCAAGTTGATCTGCTAGGAGGAAAGGTAAAGCATAACCTCAAGCCTCATAATTGGTAAATGACTAAAGTACGAACTTGTGGTAGGGCTATGTGGATCGCTCCCATTAGGGTATGATCATCGCCTAATCTAGAATGATATGTATGGTTTATGTACGCTTCGGGATACCTTTTATGGTTGTTGATCGCAACTAATGGGTGATCATACTCGATGCTACCCAGTAAGGGGTAGGGTCGGTCCTGAGTAGCAGAGGTGCAACATGTTGTAGCCTCTACTATATTTTATCTAGAGGTGTAATGTTCGAAAGGTAGACCTTACCTTTTCATATCTGGAATCCATTTTCTAATACGAGCCTTCGAGCTTGATTGCATACATATTATGTTGATATTTAATTAATGTAACAATTTTGGCTATGATTTCATATTTATTTTAAACCTAGACGTTATGATAATATCATAGGATTTTATATAGAAATATTTTGGTTATTGTAAGATAAAAACTAGTCCGTGTTTATGTGCGGCGTGGTCTTACAAGATACCTTTGGTTTGTAGGTTTTTATAAAGTTAAACTTATGCTTTACTCACACCAAACCCATGTCTGATCCGGAGTTTTATTTCTTTCCCTTAAACCCTTGGGTACTCAAATTTTTATGAGTAGCCAAGTAGTTAGGTTTCTTTAAAGCAATTTGAAAAGTAGTATGGAGTAGGAGCTTTCATCATCATCTATTAGTTATGTTTATTTTTGTTGTGACTGTATATTATGTATTAGTAGTTTGGGCAGGCTGATATAGCAGTCCTTGTTGCTAATAGTACTTGTTGTAAATTTGATGTAACATTTTGGAGTAACTATATGTGTTATTCTGTGATGATGTTTATGTAACTCTGACATTATGAGAAAAATATGTATTTGTTTCCTTGTCTTTTATTTTCTTTACCCCATGACTTATCTTCAGACACTTTGATGATTGGCACACGAATACCGATGATGTATTAAGTGTTGTCTTTAGGTGTAAGAAAGGCAGATCTTCACATAAAGCTTCCATAATAGCTAGACTAACCAATAAGGTGCCTTTTATTTTTCTTCCGCTTTTGGTTATCTCGCAACCTTCTACGGCTTGGCCAGCAGCAATGCCTTGACCAACTCCAGGTCTAATAGAAGTAAGCCCTATGGTCAACCTGGCAATAATAATGTGAATTCATTTCTACTAGGTAATGTCGAAGAATCCAGGTCCAATAGAAGCAAGCCCTATGGCCGATCCAGCAACAATAATGTGAATTCATTTCTACCAGGTGATGTCGAAGCGGACTTATTAAATAAGTTTCAAAATCGATGAAATAGTAACATTGACCAACAAAGTGGCTGATGTTAGTTTTTTGTAAAACAAATATGTAATATATATATATATATATATTATAAATATACCTCAAAGTGATTAGTATTACAAAAATAAATTTACATAACAACAATTACATTAAAGCAAAAAAATATGTTTGTATAACAATTAGCGCAGGATACATGTAAGCCACTAAGTATTTGAGGATATATGTTAGCAAAAATCGTTAGTTCTGATAAAAATAATAATCGATAATTGATCTTCTCTATAGTAAGTAAATACTTATGATAAATTTTTATTTTACAAACATGTTATTATATATTTAGCCAAACAAAAGTGTTTCATTGTGTGTATGCATTTCTTACTAAGTGTTTCTCATATTGTGAAGATAGTATTTAAACATAAGGATTTATTAATACATGAATCAACTGGTTTACTAAAAACGATTTGTAAATGTAAGTGTCATTTAGGACATGATCAATTGACCTTATATTATATGTAGAAAACTTGTGTAATTATGTTAGACCAAGCAAAAATATAAGTACACACTAAATGTACATCTACATCAACTGCACAAACTAAAATGAAATTAATTATAATGAGTAGATTCAAAACATCTTTTAGGTGAAAAAAAGATAACTCGCACTGAGAACTACAACTAAGCAAAAAAAAAGTTTATTTTATTGTTAAGTTTGTTATATTTATTTGTAAATGGTTATTGTCATTATTTCTTTTATTTACATATTAAAATTAAAAAGAATTGTGCAGCCTTACCTTGATAGGTGTTGTAAAATCAGGTTATTTGCTATCATTGTTGTTTTCCTAGAACCCAAAAACATTAAAAAGATCGTGTTTTACTTCACAACAAACAACCTTAACAACTTTAGAGTAAAACCAGAATAGAAAGAAAGCCAATAAACCTAATTAAATTTGGTAGATAATACAATCGGAAAAAAATTAATGTAAAACTTACTTGAAAATGAGGTCGTAGAATGAAATTTGTTGATGTTTGAAAAGAAATTAAATTTCATTATGAGATATATATATGTACACACACACACATGTGTGGAAAAAAACAACCGAAAGAATCGAAATAATGGATGGTTTAATTAACTTCGTTGATTTGTGGTAAAATGCGAAAATCAAAAGAAATGAAATGTATAAATAAACCTGAAAATCGGCAGAATTCAAATTTAGAGCTAGAAAAAATTGAAAGAAGGGACAAGTAATAGCACCATATTAGAGTACTTGAATAATAGAATAAATATGAACATCGGACAGCAAACTATTAGGTTAGTAAGACCTAGGTTGTATCTTTATATATAATGAAATAAGTAATGATATATACATGAAGTTGAATAATAAAAATAATTAAGATGGAATGAAGTACATACATCATGTATACGTGAGCATGAAAAATGGGAGAATGAAATAGACGTACGAATATAACAAAAGACTTTTGCTTCTACTACAAATTAATTTAGTCATAAAAAATTATTAAGTAACATGACTACCAATACTTCATATTGATCGACAAATAAGATTTCATGATATAATGGAGAAAGGTGAAAATAAAATAAACAGAGGTTATGAAAGTTAACGAGGAAAGCTTAATGTACGAAAATTCATAATGTAACATAAGACTAAATCATCATAAATACAAATAAATAAAGCACTTTCCATAGTATAAGGCTAGATTTTTTTGCTATTACTTCATCGGAGTATTATTTTTCATAATTTTTCAATGAATATAATGATACTGCTCATATGAAGATACTTTTAAGAGTGTACACATATTATCCTTTTATAAATAAATACTATAATAATATCATAATGGAAAAAAATGTTAAGGTATATATTCAAATAATCCACCATAAAATGATTTATTTCAAATCATCACAGTTGTAGTTTTATTAGTAGCATTCAATCTCAGAATTTTAGATATAGTCAAATTCACAATGGTCAAACAACTGTCAAGTGCAAAGGAACAAAAAAGGAAAGATGAGGTGAAAAATGCAATTATGAATTATGGTTCAACCATATTCGATAACATTTTGACAATATCAATCAATAACAAAAATGTGAACTTTAGGTGATCACCACGGTTTGTATTTTTATTGTGGTTCAACTAATAATTAAACTGTAAAATGATAAATCCATTGTCCTAAAGAAAAAAAGAAAAACAATAACTCAAACTAATATGATGATCAGTTTACGGTGACTATACTTAATTAGACAGTTTAATTCATCAAGTTATGCTTCATGCTGCATGCAATTCAAACTATCTTGAATGGAAAACCGCATAAATTACATAAAAACTAAAATTTGAAGTTCCATATTCACAACAGTCAGGAGGCTCTATATATTTGGAAATTATTAAGACTTATAAAGCAGTAAATATTTCAAAATAGCTAAAGAATGATGACGTGTATTGCTTGGATTTATATGTGCTTGGTAAAGACTGTTGCGGATTGTTAACTGCCATGTTCACATTCACTACAACAAAAATACTCTACTACAACAGCGTTTTTACAACGGTCCAAAAAAACCCGTTGTAATAGGTACATATTACAACGGTTTCTACTAGTCCGTTGTAATAGATGCTAGTTTCAGAGCATAATACAACAGTCCAAAATAGCCCGTTGTAATAGAAACCCATTAGAACGGTTTTATCTTGTCCGTTGTAATAGACGCCGGTTTTCAACAACATAATACAACGATCCAAAAAAAGCCCATTGTAATAGATACATATTAGAACGGTTTCTACTAGTCTGTTGTAATAGATGCCAGTTTTCAACGCATAATACAACAGTCCAAGAAGGCCCGTAGTAATAGAATCATAATTATTATGTCCGTTGTAATAAATGACAATTTTTATAATTAACTATAATTAATAATTAAGACTAATGTTTAATAATTAATAATTAAGATTAATATTTATGATTGATATTTAATAATTATTAATAAATAAGCAATATTGAATAATTAAGAAGTAATAGCTAGTACTTAATAATTAATTTTTAATCATTATTTATTAATAATTACTATTAAATAATTAATCATTAATAATTATATAATAATTAAGACTAATATTTAATAATTAATAATTAATTTTAATAATAAATTGATATTTAGTATTTAATAGTTAATTTTAAATAATTATTAATTAATATGATTATTAAAAAATTAGTAATTAATACTAAGCAATAATTAAGATAAATATCCAATAATTCATAATTAATAAGCAATATTAATAATTAAGAAGTAACATTTAGTATTTAATATTTTCAAATTATAATCAATAAATATATTTAAAAAATATTTAATATTTTGTAATTATAATTATAATTAAAAACTAATAATTACTATTAAGTAATTAATAATAAATATTGAATTATTACTATTAATAATTAATATTTAATCCGTAGTCCCTCCCCTTACCCATAATTTCAGCTCCGTAGTCCCTCCCCATCTCCATAACGTCAACTCATTCGTACCACCTCCCATCCCCAACGTCAACTCTGTCGCGCCTCCCCTCTCTCCCATTGTCTCAGCCCTTTCGCCATCATCATCAAACCCTCTCCCCCCTTCTTCCATCTGTCTTGGTCAAGCTACCTCCTCCTCTATTCTCTTTGACTCTGTACCTACATCCTCTGTAGTCCTTTCTACTATACCGCCTGTAGATCCCCTTCACGTTCCCCCTGACCCCCTTCCAGTTCCTTTTCGTCCTCCTGTCAGTTCTTCTCCCTCAACTCTGTCAGTAGCTTCTCCCCCTCTAGATCAAGGTGAACGGAAATGGACTTCACTTTTCAAGCGTAAACCCAAGAACGCTGGGAAGTACATCCCCGTTGACATGTTACCTGTGTATGAAGATAAAGTGTTAGTGTCGCCACCTGATGTTCTTGCCACAGGAGATTTGATCTGGAAGGATACAATAGTTGGTTTTTTCTTGGATAAGCCATTATCGTATACTGCGGTAGTTCAGAAACTTAAGAGCATCTGGAGATTAAAAGGCTCTGTCATTGTCAAATCTGATGGTATCATTTTTTTATTCAACTTTTCTTGTTCTGATGACAGGGACAAAATTATTCAGAGTGATCCTATCATTATGAATAATAAGTTATTCATCATAAAACAATACGACGCTGGAGTTAGTAATGTCACCGGTTCTGTCACTGCAGTTCCAGTATGGGTTCACTTGTATAATCTACCTATATATGCCTGGTCGCCACTAGGTATAAATTGGCTTTGTAGCCACTTGGGAAAATTGTTGTGTATGGATGAAATGACGGAAAAGCAGGAGAGGTTGAGATACGCGAAATGCCTGATTGAAGTCAGACCGGATAGGGAGTTAGTAGAGGAATTTATGGTCAAGCTAGTGGAGGGAGGTTATCAGAAAATCAATGTTCAGTATCTATGGAGACCACATGTTTGCGTTGATTGCAATAAGTTTGGACACACAACAGATAGTTGTGATAAAAAGGAGAAAAGTAGCATAAAAGTAATAAAAAAGCAACAACAACTGACAATAAGGAGGATAGTGAAGAAGCAACTGAGATCATCCAAGTTCGTCGAAAAGTTAGACCAATCAGGAAACAAAACATAAGAAAATGGAAACGTGTGAAAAGTAAAGCAAATGAATTTTCAGCGAAGAACAATAGCTTGGAGCAATCAAGAGCAGGGAAGGAAGTAGAGGTAAATGAAGCAACAAGGGAAAGTATGGATGAGGATGGAAACGTTGAGGAGGGGGAAATTGTTGAGCAGGAAAATGGGTAACAATGTTTGAAAAATGTGAAACGTGGAGTAGGAAATGAGAGTATAACAGCCATGGATAATGAAATAAGTAATGTGCATATTGGTGTTAGCGTAAATGATGACATTGAAGATAATCTCCTGGTTTACAATAAATTTGATGCTCTGCAAGACCTGGATGAGGAACATTTAGTTACTAAGAAGGATAAAGAGAATTTGAAAGAGGATGGAAAAGGTGTTGTAGCAAATAGTAAGAGGGTAGTCCAATCATCTAACGATGCGGAGGTCCAATAAATGCTGGTCACCTCAACCTATAATGATCCAAAACCTGTGAAGACAGTTAACTATATACAAATGATGGAGAAAGTGAATAATCTTGAAGTTCCAGTAGTAAATATCTCAGAGGATGAAGAAAGTGGAAAAAATGAGAAGAGTATACATGGAATGGAGCCTATCTCAGGTGGTACAAAAGATAAAAAGGGTAAAAAGAAGAAAACTTATCACAAAAGTGCTGAATGCATACAAAATGTCATGAACAAATGTGCTCATTCATGCACGACTAACACCATCAACGGTAACACTTTAAATACTTCCCTACCTGTTATCAAATCTCCCACCCATTCTTATTCCAACATCAAGCCACCTTCTGCCTACAAACCGCCACCTCCAACAACTCCTCCCATCCCTCCTACATCTCCACTTCCCTCAACTCCTAGTTCTACAGTTCTGGCTGCCTGCATTGAAGGTATATCGAACAGTTTAGTTAAACCTCTTTCAGATAAAACTCCTAACTACTTGTCCTCATCTCAAGCAGTGACTAGGAGAATGAAGATAGAAATGCTTAATGCTCGTGCTCTCCAATGATGTCGAAAATTGGAGCATGGAATATACGTGGAGGTCACCATGTCATCAAACTTGATCAGTGTCGTCAACTTATCAACACGCATCAGTTATCGATTTTGGCAATTCTAGAAACTAAGTTAAATCTTGCTTTGACTTTCAAGGCAGCTAATTATGTAAAATCGGAATGGAGCTTTATCCATAATCTTAATGAAGCACCGTATGGTAGAATTTTGATTCTCTTCAATCCCCTACATGTCCAATTAACTACTATCCTTTCCACTCCGCAGCTAATTCATTGTCATGCGCATATTTCCTCTGATAATTCCAACTTCTATGTCACCTTTGTCTATGATTTCAACACTGTTGCAGCTCGTGCCACATTACTTTCGGTTATCCCGGCCCTGAGACAGACCTCCCACCCTTGGTTGATATTAGGCGACTTCAATTGTTGTTTCAATCTCTCTGATAGAGTTGGTGGCAATCCCCTATCCCTCAATGAAATTCAGCCTCTATCTGATACCATTTACCAAGCTGATCTTGTCCCTATTCAATCAGTTGGAATGAGGTACTCATGGAACAATAAAAGGGGGCTGGGCAATAGGACCTTTTCTAGGATTGACCACACATTCGCCAACCAAACTTCTCTTGACAAATGGCCTCTTCTTTATAGTAACCTTCCTCCGCCTCTCCTATCAGACCACTCTCCTCAAATTATTCATCTTCGTGAAGCTGACAAGAGAGGAAAATCAAATTTTAAATTTTTTAATTCATGGATTCTTGAACCTGACTTTAAAAATATTGCTATATCCTCTTGGAGTAATACTAAGTATGGTAACCATTTATATATTTTGCAGGAGAAAATCAAAGATATGAAAGAGGTCTTGAAAGTGTGGTCGTTTAAAAGATTTGGTAAGGGAACAAATATGAGCACTATGATTGAGGAAGAGCTGGTTAAGGTGTGGACAGCTATGATGTCCAATACTAGTGATGCTAATCTTGCAACAACTGAAAGTATGTTGACCCAGAAGTATTACGAAGCGTTAGCTAAAGAAAGTGACATGATACGGCAAAAATCAAGAATAAAATGGAGAGAGAAGGGAGACCGTAACAGTGCCTACTTCCATGCAAGTCTCAACAATAAGCAACGAAGAGAGAATATTGCTTCTATTCACGATATGAATGGTGTCCTTCAAACAACTGATATTGATGTGAAAGATGCTTTTGTCCATCATTTCTCTTCCCTATACGGAAACGATAACAACTTCACCCCTACTATTGATGATATACCGCCTGACATTCTTCCTAGATTATTTGCTGAAGAATGCGACACTTTATGCAAAGAGGTTACTCTAGAAGAAATTGAAAAAGCAATGTTCTCTCTCAATCCTAACTCGTGTGGTGGTCCCGATGGATTAAACGCAAAATTTTACACTTCCTGTTGGACGTTTGTTTCAACTGATGTGTGTAATGCTATAAAACTTTTCTTTAAGAAGGCCAAAATCTACAGATCTTTCAATTACACCAATATTGCTTTAATCCCGAAGCTTCAAAATGCTCATCACGTGAATGATTTTCGCCCTATTTCTTGTTGCAACACCATATATAAATGCATATCCAAAGTAATTGCCTCTAGACTTAAGGATGTGCTTCCTTCCATCATCTCTAAGAATCAAGCAGCCTTCTTGCCTGGAAGAAGCATACTTGACCACATCCTACTTTCTCATGAGCTGCTTAAAGGGTACAATAGAAAGAATTCTTCCCCCAAAGCAATGTTGAAACTCGATATTATGAAGGCTTTTGACATGTTACAATGGGATAGTATTGTTAGAATTATGGGGTACATGAACTTTCCGCCTCATTTTATCTCTTGGATTTACGAATGTATCTCTACTCCGAACTTCTCTGTCAATATTAATGGTATGAGTGCTGGATTTTTTAGTGGTAAGCAAGGAATAAGGCAGGGAGATCCGATATCACCTTATGTCTTCATTCTAGTGATGGAGCTGCTGACTGGAATGTTGAATAGGCTAATTAGTCAAGGTCGTTTTAAACTTCATCATGCTTGCAAGGATCCCCAAATCTATGCTCTGATGTTTGCAGATGATTTAGTGATATTTTGTTCTCCAAACATTACCACAGTTATGAATATTATGTTTACCCTTGATCAGTTCTACAAGATGACTGGTTTAAAGGTTAACATTCAAAAATCTGATATCAAAATTGCTGGGGTTAGTTTACAACAAGTGGCTGAAATTTCTCAAGCCTCTGGTTTGTTCCCTTCCCACGATATCGTGTCCTACTTAGGGCTTCCCCTCTCTTCGGCTAGGATAACAACTATTCAATGTCTACCCTTATATGAGAAGATAACTGCGAGATTAGATTGTTGGACAGCTAGGAAGCTCAGTCAAGCTGGTAGGCTTACATTAATCAAATATGTGCTCTTCGCAATGCAGGTGTACTGGGCTAGGACTTTTGTTCTACCATTTAAACTTGTTAAAATGTTAAGAAGTGCATTTATGAAATTTCTATGGATGGGAAAAACTTCTGGTAGATATATTGCCCCGATTAAATTCAACAAAGTCGAGCGTCTCATGAATAAAGGCGGGCTTGGTATATTCAATTTAACACAATGGAATCGTGCTGCTTTTGCTAAGCATATTGACACATACTATAACTGTACCAACAGTCTCTGGGCAGATTGGTCAAAAAGAAATGTGATCAAAGGAAGAAGCCTATGGAACATGCAGAAGCCACAAAACCTTAGCTGGACTTGGCAGTGTATTTTCAAGTTGAAGGAGATTTTTCTTCCGATCATTAGAATAAATACCAACCCTGTATATAATACAAGTTTCTGGGATGATCCGTGGCTTGACAAGGGAATGATTCTAAGAAGACATTTGACTCATAGTGAACTTCTTCAATCTGGTATACACTCTATGGCTAAGGTTAAGGATGTTGTTTGCATTAATCATAGTGTTAGGTTTTTTTCTTCTAACTGGAGAATTCAGTGTTTTTGGACTATGATCGGGCAGTTTGTTCCACTTATTTCTATAAATGAAGAGCTTGTATGGGGGGAGAAAAAAAGTAAATTCAAAATTGATGAAGCATATGAATACTTAATGAAGAACAAATCTCGGCCAGAGTGGAAATGGTGGAAGCGTATCTGGAACAGGGATAGTAGTATGCGTGAAAACTTGTTGATATGGAAGGTACTGAATCGAGCTATTCTAACGAGAGTCAAGCTCGTAACCATGGGAATGAACGTCACCATTTTCTGTATTTTCTGCAGAGACCAGCCCGAGACTGCTGATCATCTGTTCTTCGATTGCCCTGTTATCTTGGCAATGTGGACTGCGGTGAAGATGAAGTTGCGGCGGTATAATGTAACTAACCACAATCAGGATGAATGGAATCAATTTCTTGCCATTACCAGTTGCAAGAAGGTGGAGAAGAGGCTGTTTACTGTTGTGCTGAAGAGCTTTATAATGGTTATATGGAGAGAGCGTAATGTAAGGGTGTTTGACAACACTAATGCGAAGAGTGATTCTCTGTTAAAGCATTGGGTTCTGCATGAAATTAAGCAAACTTTGAGTATGCTGCAGTTCTCCTTCGACCCTGGGATAACACAGTCTTTCAACTGCTAAGTGTTAATGGGTTCTATCTTTTATTTGTTTTTTGTTTCTGTTTCCCTTCGTGTTTGTAGCACTTTGTTTCCCTCTGTATTTTCTTGAGCTTTGCTTGCTGTTGTTTGTGTGTAGTTCTTTTGGTGCTGCAATAAAATGGTCGGGGTCCATTTAACCCCGTCAACCTTGCCAAAAAAAAAATAACATTTAATAATTAATATCTATTATTTAATAATCAACAATTAATAATTACTATTAAATACTTAAGAAGTAATAATTAATATTTACTGTTTAATAATTTATTTTTAATAACTAATGATTAATAAGTAATCTTTAATAATTAAGAAGTCATATTTATTATTTATTTTTTAAAATTCTAAATATTAGTTATATTTAACATTTAATAATTTGAAAAAATTAAAAATTTGAAATTTTCCAAAATAAATTTATAAATATTCATAAAAATTTTAAATTTGAAATTTTGATAAATTCAAAATAAAATGTAAATATTCAAATTTAATAAAATGTTCAAAATTTCAAAAAATTCGAAAAAGTTAAAATAATTATAAAATTAGAAAAATATAAACATTATGTTGTATATATGCATTTAGATTTTTTTTTTATGATATCCTCTTTGACAAACAATTTTTACCTTGGTCTTTATGGTCAAAAATCTTGGCTCCAATTCTCAATCACAAATAATTTTTATGATATCCTCTTTGACAAACAATTTAATATTTAATAAGTAATAATTAAGGCTAAAATTTAATATTTAATAATTAACAATTACTATAGTAAATAATTAATGGTTTATAATTATTTTTAATAATTAATAATACAGTATAATTAATCATTAATAATTATGATTTCTAATAATAATGTATAAATTATAATATATACTTAACATTTGATAATTTGTACTTAATAATTTATTATAATTAATAATTCATAAATAATATTCATAAATAATGAATAATAATTTCAAACTAATTTTTTTATTATATAATGATTTATAATTAATTGTTTCAATAATAAATATGAAATATTTTAATAATTTTTAATAATTATAATATAGTACAATTAATTATTAATAATTAATTAGTTAATTAATAATTTTTAATAATAATGTACAAATAATAATATATACTTAAAATTAAACAATTTATAGTTATTAATTATATTAACTAATAATTTATAAATTATGATTAATAATTTTGAATTAATTTTTTATTATATAATGATTTATAATTAATAACTTATGGATTATAATTAACAATAATTAAAATTTTGTCATAGAATTTTCAGCCTTCCTCCTTTCATTTTTTAATCTTCCCGCGCAGGGATAACTTAAAAAATTTGAAGTTCCGCCATAATTTTAAAACAAAACCACAGGAAATACGCTCTTAAAACCCAAATCAGCAACCCTAAAACAAAATCACGTTTCCTTGGAGACTAGGGCTAGCCGCCTCTTCCATTTCCTTCTCTATACCCAAACACTCTTCTGAGTCTTCTCCACTTCGTCTCCTTTTAACCCAAACTTCTCCATCGTTTACCCTTTTTGGCATCGTGGATCCATCCTCCATTGCCTCGCTGCCTATCGCCCCTCTGCATACCTTCTCTTTTATTTGCTGATATAGTAGTTTGGATTGCTGCAGTAGCTGGGTTGTGCATCAATCTGGAACAGATATGAGATGGTAAAGGTCATGTTGTCGCATCTGTATGGTAGAGGCGCACAATTTGAGTATGGACAATGCGCTGAGTCTGATTGGGAGAAAGAGGGGAAACATCGTATGTTCAAGGAAATGAAGAAAAGTAACAGAAGGTATGAGAAATTCATTTTTTATTTTTGTTTTGCATGTTTGATTGCCGGACAATTCATTTTTAACACCCAAGTGACATCCTTTCTCTTTTTTCTTTGATGGGGAAATTGAAAATGAGAACAACAGCCTCCGTATGAATCGTGATCAAGTGTACTTATAAATACACGATGGTAAATACAGGAATATGATGATGCAAGGGATAATAATTAAAAATGAGGCAACAGTCTCTAGATCTTTAGGTTATTTTTTCCCCATTGTTTTCCATATCAATTTAGATTCAAACCGTTTTTTGTGTGGAATATTTGGTTTCATTTGCAACGATGATGTTATAGTAGGATATTTTACTGTAGTGATTATTCTATCAATATCAGGATCCATACGCTTACTACTTTTTTGTAACATTCTCTTTCTAGTAATTTTGATAATAAGCTCCATGTATTTCTAAAATTATTAATCACTGGATACAGATCTGCACGTTCATGTATTAATTAGTATAACTTAATATTTGGTCGATCATCTTAGCATATAAGTCAATCCTTTTTTTATTTACCTTTGTGGAGGACTGATAAATGATAAATCGAGACTCTGAGATTCATGTATAACTTAGAAAATGAGACCAGCAAATAGATATTGTGGATATAGTCAAGAACTTATGGAAATGCCATGTAATTGGATGAAAATAAAGGCGAGTTCTGATCGTTTATCGTTTACTATACTTATGTTTATGACAAATTAACAATAATCAATGCAATGCGTACTAATTAGGATACTTGCTAATGGTACCATTGCTATAATACTAGAAATGATTTGGGTTGTGAAGCCGGTTTAAGTAATCCATCTAATGAAAAAACTATAAATATTAGTGTGTTATACCAAATTATTTTCAAAGCTGGAAATATTTTTAAGGGCTCAAACGACCATTTCAAATATTTGAAAGAGATAA
Organism: Allium fistulosum; assembly: GCA_030737815.1. Taxonomy (NCBI): domain Eukaryota; kingdom Viridiplantae; phylum Streptophyta; class Magnoliopsida; order Asparagales; family Amaryllidaceae; genus Allium; species Allium fistulosum. Next base: position 197,762,175 of record CM060905.1, on the reverse strand, counting down.
GGAAACCTTAATTTTGACACATATATATTTAACATATAATATATAAGTAATCATAGTTTGAATTTTGTCAGAAGTTATATGCTAACATTGGAAATGTTAACTAATTAGCCTAAATAGTTTTTTAAATGAATAAAAAAGGCTAGATGTTGGATCTTGCAATCAAAATTTTATTATTGAATCAAAATAGGTACTCAATATATGGCAGTAAAGTTTAAATGGGAATTTTTTTGATGAGGTAACAATGAAGAAATAGTGGCACAACGCTTCAAAGCATGAACTGCTCATTATGTCTGACTGCAGCCGAAATGGAAACCAAGCATGGTGAAACTTCATGTATGTGACTATGAACTGGATCAGTTTGATGTTGTAAACAATGCCTTTTATTTAAGTTATTGTCAGCATGGAGAGATTTAGTTCTAGTTATATTGTTTGTGCATGTATTTTTGCTTATGAAGTATAACCTTTTCTGTTGACATTGCAAGTATTATTATTTACAGGACATTATGAATTCCTTAGAAGCGTGGGAATTAGCTGCAACACAGATGCCATTTGTACATTTGTATTACAGTATTACTCAACTTAGGATTATAATTGATATTCTTATTTATCATGGAGTATGATCTTCGTTACTTCTTGGCTTTGTAAATGTTTGATAATATGTATAAGAATAATTAATTGTACGACTTTATAAATGAGGTGAATGAATAATTCATTTTGGTTTTTAGCAATTGTGAGTACGATCTGTATACATGCTGCACCATTGGTTTAATTTTTTTTAATTTTGCATCTTTTTTAATAACAGGCAAAAATAGTTGTAATAGACATCTATTACAACGGTCAATGCTTGTTGTGGCTAGGGCATATTGCAACGGGCTTGCACCGTTGTAAAAATGTTTACTACAACGGGCCATTACAATGGTTTTGAACCGTTGTAAAATAATTCAGGTTTATTACAACATCGCATAAGACAACGGATACTGGTCCGTTGCGAAACCCCTATTACAACGGGTATTGCTTGTTGTAAAAGGGGTATTTTGTTGTAGTGATTATTAAAGGGTTGTTCTTTTGAACCTACTTCATTTGTATTATTATCATTTTCAGATTGCATAATTCAAGGGCATAAGTGTTTTTGTTTGGATCAAACACGTATAAATCTAGACTACACTAAATTGGATTATGTCTATTGCTAAGTCCAATCCCTGTTGATTTATGTTCACAGTGTCACATTCATCAACCTGCATTGAATTTTTCTTGATTTTCACCGCTAGTAGTTGGTATCCATGTTTTTTGTGTGAAACATCGACTTTCTGAATGCTTATAACATTTACAGTTGCTACATCCTATTAGGATCCACTCATATTCCACCATTCGTCATATGATATTATCATTTGCATCCAATATAGGTATTTGCTTTGGAAACTCAAAATTAGCATTGTAACAACCCTACTTTCTAGGTTGTATAAATAAATAAAATAAAAAAGTTCGAATTTGATTTGTGATAGTTGATATTTTGAAAATAAATTTTTAGTTAATTAAATTCTATTTAATAAGATATATTTTTTAATAAATTGAATTAAATTAATAAATTCTTCTTGGATAATTTATTGAAATTGACCAAAATGTTTTAATTGAGTATAAAATATTTTGAGGTGTAAACAATTTTTATACGACTGGAATAGTCGAAAAATAAATTCATTTTGCACTAGTACATGGAATAATTAAATAAAAATAATCAAGTATTGAATTGAAAAGGAGTTGGATAATTATCGAAATATAACTTATAGAATGAAGTGTAAATCATTTTAAATTAAGCTGGAATGGATTTACAAATCAATAAAGGAATTACTTAAAGGTAAAAGGAAATAAATAGAAAAATATTCAAATTATAAGCAAAAGCCCAAAATCAACTATGGCCCATTCAAGCCAACTACCAATTTCCAAACTCACATTTTTCAATCCCTAATTCATTTACTTCTTTACCCAAGCCTAGATCCCGGATCCAACCCGAGGAAAAAAATGCATGTGGAAAAATTAAGGATCGCGAAGCTAGCAATGGCTGTGACATCGACGCCTGAAGGAAGGTGGTGCGTAAGGGGATGGTTGTCGATGGAGGGAGGAATCGGGGTAGCTATTTGTGATTTTTGGTCACTAGGGATGGCTGAAGTGGAAGCGTCGACGACATTGGTAGTAAATGTGCTCACTAGGAATTTTGGTGAGTTTTATACCCACATTTATTTATTTCCTTTAGCGAGTTATGAGATATTTATAGTGTTATTGATTAAATTGCTTGGTTAAATTGCTTGATTGAAATATTTGTTTGGAATATTGGATTGATTGTTGTGATATTGGATATGATATTAGATTTAATTTTGAGCATTGTGTATGTTGGATTATCAAAATGCAAAGGAGATGATGTCCGATTGCATTTTGATGTGTAGTTTATTTTATATGTATATGTGCATTGTATGGATGGCCAGAATTCGATGTAATTCAACTTTGGCCACGTGGAAAAAATTTATGTTGAAGATTGGTTGTCGATTTTGAGAATTTTGCCTTTTGATTTATATTTTTGACGTTTTATTGATTTTATCACTTCCAAATATTTTAAAAATCCTGGGAAAATTATGTATGGGTTTATAAAATTTAATTAAAGTATTTTTGTAAATAAAAGTGATTGAAAAATAAAATGATTTATTGGAAATTGTATTTGATATAAAAGATCTTTTAAAAATGAAAATAGGGATTTTCAAGAATATTGGAATATATGAAATTTTTATAAGACTTGTTCGATTGTTGTTAGTAAGTAAATGTCACTTATATTCTGGAGACGAGTTAGCAAATTTGTGATATCGTCTAGAGGTGACTCATTAGAGCTTAGTAGTGGAGAGTTATATTACTCTCAAAGGGCTACAAGCTGGAAATATGCTGGGATTTACAGATTTATCCTCTTAGGATAGTTAGTCGAGTGATACTATTATTTTCTCAGGCTAGTGGTGGAGGAATTATTATGTGGTGACGCTCTCATTAGGACACATGGAGTCGAGAGTACTTATTATTACACTCATTATGGCTCATCTCATCGAGAGTATTTCGTTGTACATCTAAGGACTATCTAGTTGGGTATCATTATTTACTTTTAGGGCTAGTAGTCGAGGATTTGTTATGTTGAGATTCTCTCATCGGGACTTGTAGAGTCGAGATCAATTGTTTTCACTCTCATCAAGACTCCTAGAGTCGAGAGTATTTCGACGTGGCTCTCATTAGGACTCATTGAGTCGAGAGTATCAGTTGTCACTCTCATCAGGACTCCCAAAGTCGAAAGTATCAGTGGCTACTCTCATTAGATGTTATATAGTCAAGAGTATTTGTTGGTAATCTATGTTATATGGTTCGCGCTACTATGGAGAGTGCATGAATCAGGCCCACAAAATAAGCTGATTATCCATCCTAGTGGTCCTGATTATGGGGTCATGCCCCGGATCTGTGATGTCACCTTGTTGAGTTTTTAGGCAAAAAGTTGTTTATTTCATAAATCTATGGCCCAGACGTCACTTAAGGACTGACAGTCCGTTACCAAGGGCAAGTGGAGTCATGGCCAATGCAACGTGTTTATTCATGCGATGGATATGAGTGTCCCAATTTTGGGAGTAACTAAAGGATTGTAAGAAATAGGTTACGATCATTAGTGTTTCTTGGAGTAGTGTTGCGATACATCAGTCTTCCATCTGGATGGCTTAGGTATATCCATTATCTATGAGGCTTTGATACTATTACCTCACCAGAGATGATGATTGTTTGACATCAGAGACTAGCTGCATGTCCGTCTGTCATTTGAGTTAACCTAGCTCGATACAGCTACGTGTTGTCTGTCTATGACATTAGAGACTTGCTATATGAGCTTATCTGTCATTATCTCATAAAAGCCTATGGCTGAGAGATCTTTTTTTGTATGATTTGTTGTTTCTATCTTCTAGGACCATTCAGTTGAGAGCTTCTCCTCTCCAAGGACTGGGATCAAGATATATGATTTTTTACATTGGATATTTGATTGACTTTGATATTGATTTGAGTTTGCATTTCTGGATATCTTCGAGGCATAATGGTGAGATGTTATTACTTCCATTAGGACTGTAGGTCGTGATAATTATTTGGATATTGCTTTTGATATTTTGTATGAATTGTGCTTTATTTGGTTTTCTGTTTGTCACTATCTCCAAGGACTAATAGTAGGAAGTATTTACTTCCATTAAGGCTGAAAGTTGAGATAGTATTCCTGGATATGGAATTTTGTTTTTTGTGTGGATTATATTCTATTTGGGTTCTAGATTTCTTGTTTTGTCTCCTATGGCTTAGCAGTTAGAGGTTGTTACTTCCATTAGGGCTGTAAGTCAAGATTTGATGCTTTGATTATTTATTTCGGATTATGCATCTCCTGTTTATCTTTTAAGACTTGATAGTTGAAAGTCTTCACTTCCATTAGGACTGTAAAGCAAGATTGATATTTTGGTTATTGATTGTTGTATTTGGTATGATTCATGACGCGTTCCTTTATTGGTGATTTTTATGGGCACGTTGTGTGCTTATCCGTTGTATTTTTGGATTTTAATGAGTTTGATTGTTATCACTTGATTTATAGATGTCGTGATTCTTGCTTGCTTAAATGTAATTCATAGATGATTATTGAGATGAGTGGCATGGTGTATTACTATGATGCTTTTTTAAATATTATGTTATGCTGTGTGCGTGCTATGCTTATTATTTACTAGGCTTACTAGTATGTACTCACCTTGGATTTAGATATAGTCTAACCCATTTATTATTTATATAATACTCGGAGCAGTCCAAGACTTTTTCAGTGCAAGGGCATTAGCCATTTTAGATGATAGGCTTTAGAGGATACACACACACACACACACACATATATATTGAGTGTTTTTAGTGCTTGACGATGTATTTTTTTGTTGGATGTCTCCTTGTATTTATTTTTGATGAGATGGCCATGAGTTGCGTATTTTGAATATGTCTTTGTATATATTGTCTAGTGTGAAAGACACTATTATAGTTTGGTATTAGATTGTTATGTAGTATATTTTTCTATCGTAATCTGTGACTCTGTGTTCATTTATATGTTTTATATATTGTTCTGTCTTGGTAAGCCCATGTATTTATTGTTTTGTGTCGATATTAGATACGTATGGATGTGTTATATGAGATTTTTAATACGTATCGGTGTTAGCCCAAGGAAATTTTCACGTGTGGTCGCTCCTAACAAGCCTTATTCTCTACATTACTAGATAGTATTACCTAGTAATACTCTTTGGTACTATGGGTATATAGATAGGGCATCATAATTTGGTATCAGAGCAGGTTCAAAACAATATAGAATGTATGGGACATGAGTCTTAGCCTTAGAGTTGCTTTAGAATCCTTGCTCCCCTTGGGTTTGTGGTAGTTACCTTATATTAAAGAGATAGCCAGAGTATACGATGATTACTGGGTAATCATCTGGGGACATACTTGTTATTTTTCTTATATATATATATACATATTCCTTACCTCTACCGCTTCTGAGGGAGGTAGTGAAATAAGAAGTTGTTAGCCCGACGAGTAGTGTCAGCATTGGTAATGGTGAGTATACCTCTGTGTGGCTTGAATGTGAATAAAGTAGTTCGGTTTGGGAAGCTGTAACAGACCCAATTTCGAATCTCAAATTATAAATACTTCACAATTCTAGATTGTGATAAGACAAGTTTGAGTAAAGGATCCAATAGTGATCAGAATTGCACAGCGAAAATTGATTGATAGCTTTCGGTTGAAGGCGTTTGTTTGCATGTTTGAAAATATGTGTATTATTGTATAATGCTTGTTTGATTTTATGAATGGATGATGTGTAATGATTTTCATTCTTGTTGATGGTTGATGTATTGGTTGTTCGTACGAATTTTGAAAATAAATATTTTTATTTAAACAAGCTTATGATTTAATAAAATATGAATTTGATTTTATAAAGTGATTAGAATATTTAGTAGTTTATTTTGGTATTAATTTATCCATCAAGTGCTTTAATAATTCTGGTTAATGTGTGTTAACCCGAAAATTGGTATAACACCCATGAAGCCAAGTATGATGAGCCCAGGCTTGATTTTTGACACGCTTGATGACACGACCAAGCATAGCTTAGTTGGTGTTGACCAAATGTTGTTAAGAGAGCAAGATTAGGCTCAACATTTAAAAGTACAAGATGGTGTCATTTGAGGAATGGCTCCATGATGCCTATGGAATGAAGAATTCGAAAGCCCATATAGATTGTTGGAACAAGTTGCTCGAAAGCCTATACGTTCTTTTAGAATATGACATTCAAAAATCCATGCCACGTGATCAAAGGAGATAAAAGGAAAGGCCGTAAATATATGCGATAGTCCATTAAGCATGTTAACGGATGAGATAGGCACCCTCTTAGTTCATAATCCTATGTCCATATGTTGGCGGCAATATAGCAATTATGCATATGAACACTAGTTTAGACCAAAGCACATATGATTTATATAAAATCATGACAAGCATTGGGTCCAAAGAGCTTTATCATATGCATGTCCATGTCCAATAATGTCCAAAGTGCACAATCAAGGTAATAGGCATATTCAAGTCCTTGTTCATATAATTTTGTCATAATTACAATCAAATCGAGTTTTTTTCCAATTCAATTTAGGTTTGCAATTATTTAATTTTGAGAGGAGAGAAAAGAAATGATTGCCACTTCCTTTTTGCCCCTAGATCCGTATTTATAGGGGTGGAGGAGTTCGACATGGCTACTTTATGCCGCCTTTAGCATGCAATGTCAACGACCATCTTAATGGAGCCATGCCTTATACTTCATCTTCGTCCATCTTCGGTATTGATAAACTTGCGGCATCATTTCTTTCTCGATTGTTTTAGTGGACATTAATAACATCTGTTATCAATGTCGCATTGAAGACGGGCGGCGTCCTTTAATGGTTGATGAAGAACGATATCACCAAGGCATGGCATTTATAATTATTAATTCTAAAGAGACACGGCATTACTAAGAGACGACATTAACAGAAAGTGGCATAGGTGATGAACGACGCTGATAACAAGCGGTTTCAATAATATGCAACATCGATAACAAGCAGCATCAATAACATGCGACATTGATAATAAGCGGCATTGATAATAAGCAGCATTGATAAATGGTGGCATTGATAATAAGCGACATTAATAACAAGTAGTATTGATCAAAAGGTGGCATCAAAATAGAATAGCATTGATAAAAGGCGATATCTGTGAATGTGCGGCATTGATAAGAGATTGTATCAACGTAGAAGCGATATTGATATGATGTGGTATTGAGAAGAGGCAACATTCATAATATCCTTATAGGTGAATGGTGGTATAGATAGATCACGACATCAATGAGATGTGACATAGACCATGCAGCTATAACACTGATGGCTTATGGTATTGATTCTATCATGCATCGCTTGATTATATAATAGTCTCGGTATTAATCATTCAGCTCTATAGACGGTACGCGACATTGTATACCCTTTATTAATAAGTTGTGGCATCATAGGCCTTCGGCATTGATATGCCTTCATACTTCCGTCGGTTTCATCATCATTTTTCCAGCATTGAATACTTACGGCATCCTTTATCTTGACCTTTTTCAATACCAATGTCGTGTTTTTCGGCATTCATCAACTGTGGCATCATTCTCAGGTTTTGACATAAATTCCTTAGTTTATATCCTTTGGAAATTATGTGGATAATATTTACCCTCTGTATAGAAGAAGCTTTTTACACTTTGATATAAACCCAAGAATTACTCTGCTATGTCGATTCCTTACTTTGCTTACCTACACAATATAGAGCAAGTGATGGCTTTTCATTACAAACATAGTATACAACTCCTGAATGATTCTTTTCGGATTTAGCTAAGCCACAAATTGACATGTGTTAGATTGGAGAATTCTTCACATTTTCCATATAAACCGAGATTGCTAGATGCTAACAATTTCCTTTAATTGGAAATTAGAAAGTTGTTTAATAAAATCAGGTAAGGGAAGGCCAACAATTCGGATAGTAATGAGAATATACTAATAAAAGTATCTTGGATGGAAAACATTCCAGCCATAATAATACTTTAGATAGAGGGCAAGACATTTGTCTAGTAATAATAGAGTCGTTCAAATAGAAAGCCAAAAAATCATTCGACAAATGATAAATGAAAGATCAGAAATAAGTCTGACAATAGTAATAGAAGACTAGAAAATCAATCTGGCAATAACAACAAAAGATCATAAAATCCATCTAGTAATAATAATAGAAAACCAGAAAGTCCATTTAGAAACAATAATAGAATACCAGAAAATTCATCTGGAAATAATATAGAAGACTAAAAAATCCATCCAGCAATAATAATAGAAGACCAAAAAATCCTTCTAGCAATTGAAAATTGCTCTGCCTTTGCTCTGAAGCATACTAGTTCATTTTTGGTCAATCTTCTTCTAAAAGATAGCCTCAATCCATCTTTCAAATTGAATTAGATTTGGATTTGATTGATATTCCTCTAGAAGACAGCCTCAATCCTTCTTTCGGATTAAGTTAGATTTGAATTCGATTGATCTTCCTCTAGAAGACAGCCTCAATACTTCTATCGAATTAAGTTAGATTTGAATTTGATTGATCTTCCTCTGGAAGACAGCCTCAATCCTTATTTCAGATTAAGTTAGATTTGAATTTGATTGATCTTCCTCTAGAAGTCTGTTTCAGTGCTTCGGCCAGGTACCAAAGGCTTACTCCGTCCTCTCTCTAGGAAGTGCTTCAGTCAGGCCTTAGAGACGGTACTACAGGCTTATTTGGTCCTTTGGCCAGGAACCAAAGGCTTACACTATCCTTCCTCTAGGAGGTGCTTTAGTCAGGTCTTAGAGACGGTACTGGAGGATTACTTGGGGATTTGGCCAAGAGCCAAAGGCTTACCCTGTCCCCCCTCTAGGAGGTACTTCTAGGTCTTAGAGATGGTACCAAAGGCTTGTTCGAGGCTTTGGTCAGGAACCAAAGGCTTATCATATCCTCCCTCTAGGAGGTGCTTCGACCAGGCCCTTTTGGCGAGATCAAAGGATTTATTTCACCCCTCACTACCATATTAGCTAGTGATTTAGGCTTTTCCTTTTATCCTAGGAGAGTTTTACTTCTCATCCACGTAGATATACTTATTTTTGCTTCTTTGTTCATTCATTATTAGGAAATATAGCCGCAAATGTTCGACATTCCATGTTTTTGCTATTACATTGCCATTAGGTTGGCATAGTCTATAGTTTTAGGTGGGATTACTTCGTGTATGATTAGGAGTCCTTCACAATTTGGCCCAAGCGGTCTATCTACTGGATCTTTAGTATTTGCCATTACTCTTCGACGCACTAAGTCTCCGTTTTGAAATGATCTTTCTCTTACTTTACAATTGTAATACTTGGATATTCTACATTGATATTCAGCCGTCTGTATGGCTACTTCATCTCTTGATTCATTGATTAAGTCCAGGGATTCTTTTTTTAATTCTTGATATAGATTACATGCATATGCAATCCTTCGATGAGAAGGTACTTCAAACTCAATTAGAAGCATGGCTTCACATCCATGTGTTAAGGAATATGGGGTATGCCCTATTGCAGTTTTAATAGAGGTTCTATATGCCCATAGAATGAGAGGTAATTCTTCTACCCAATTTCCTTTTGCCTTGTTCAACCGCTTCTTTAAGATGGTCATAACAGTTTTGTTGGTAGCTCCAACGTCTCTGTTAGCCTTGGGGTGAGCTATAGATGAAAAGTTTTTGATGATTCTATTCCTATTATAGCATCAAGTGAATCCTTTGCTTTCGAATTGAGTTCCATTATTGGATATTATCTTGAGTGGAATTCTGAATCTGGTAACAATATTCTTGATTACGAACTTGAGAACTTTCCCTGATGTGATATTCGAAAGTAGTTTTGCTTCTACCCACTTTGTAAAGTAATCAATGGCTACCACTGCGTATTTAGCTCCTCTTTTAGATATAGGTGGTGGTCCGATTAGGTCAATTCCTCTTACATCGAAAGGCCACGGGTTGAGATTGAAGTCAATTTGGCATACGTGGGATCTTTAAGAACTTTTGCCTTGTTTCACACCTTTTCACATAATCGATAGCATGGCTAGTCATTAGAGGTCAATAGAAGCCTTGTGTCGTAACTTTGTTGGCTAAATTTACACTACTAGAATGATTTCCACAAAATCCTTCATGGGCTTCTTTTAATAGTTTTACTTTTGTTTCTAGATTAACACATCTTAAGTAAGGGAATGAATATCCTTTCTTATAAAGTATTCTGTTTTCCATAATGAAGGTTGGAACTTGATGTTTAATTCCCCTTGCCTCCTTCTTATCCGCTGGCAACTTTTCTTTTGTTAGATATTCAACTATAGATGTCATCCAATTATTCTTATATTGATTATCAATTTCCTTATGAGAAGATTTTCTTGAAGGAACTCAGTTTCATCTTCTTTCTCCTTGTGTGTTAAGTCTTGAGATATGGTCAATACTAAGGATTCACTTTTTGGATTGGGGTTCTTTCCTCTATACTAGTATTTAATTGGTAGCCTACTGGTACAATTTGGGCTTCTGGCGCTCCTCGCGAACTGGCGAATTTAGCGAAAGAATTGGCTTGAGAGTTCTTCCCTCTTGTCACTTGGTGTATTAAGAAATCTTCAAATTGGGTCAGCAACTTCAATATCTTCTTAACATATAAGATCAGTTTGGTATCTTTTGTTTGATATTTTCGATTTAGTTGATTAACCATTAATTGCGAATCAATGAAAATCTCAATTCTAGGAATCTTCAATTGAAGGGCTAGGGTGAGTCCTGCTATCATTGACTCATATTCTGCCATATTATTAGTAGCTGTAAGTCCCAATTTCATCGCATAATACAAACAGTGCCCATCGAGGGTAATAATCACGTATCTAGCTCCAGCCCCTTATTCGTTTGAGGCTTCATCCATGAACAGCTGCCACTTAGGCTTTAGATCATTTTCCTTCTTTGATTGCTCTTTAACTAATTCCGTACATTCGTTACAAAATTGGCTAGAGCTTATCCTTTAATGGTTACTCGGGGTAGAAATTCAATATCATATTGGCTAAGATTTACCCCTCATTTTACTAATCTTCCTGAAGTTTCAGGTTTACTAAAGACCTACTTGAGTGGGAGGTTGGTTAAGACCTATGGATGCGCTTGAAAATAAGCCCTCAATTTTCGCTCGATGGGCATTAAACAATATGTCAATTACTCTATAACTAGATATTTAGTTTATTCATTTTTGAGTCTTCTGCTCATATAATATACTGGAAGCTGAGTTCCCTTCTCTTCTCTCATTAGCATAGAACTAACTACGTGTTCAGAAACTGCCATATAGAGGTAAAGGTTTTCCCCCTCTATGGGGCTGATAAAATTGGTGGTTTCTCCAAATGATCTTTTAGCTCCTTGAAAGCTCTTCAAAAATCCTCACTCCATTCGAAGTGTTTCTTCTTCTTAATCACATCAAAGAACAAGATGCATTTGACGGTGGCCTTGGAACTCTCTCATTCAGGCATATTAATCTCACTCATCTCAGGCTCTACCATATCCTTAATAACTTAAATTTGGTCAGGGTTGGCTTCGATTCCTCTTGCACTGACAATATATCTTAAGAATTTTCCGAACTGAATTTCAAAGGAACATTTTTGTGGGTTAAGCTTCATCTAGTACCTTCGTAATACACCGAACATTTCTTCAAGATCATTTAGGTGGTTTATTTCCTTTTGGGATTTTACCAAAATATCATCCACATATCTTCCATGTTCCGACTAATTTGTTCTTTGAACATTTTGTTTACCGAGCTTTGGTATGTTGCTCCAGCATTCTTCAATCCGGAAGGCATTATTTTGTAGCAATACGTTCCCCCAATCTGTTATAAAACTGGTGTTCTCCTCATTTGGTTTGAACATTGGAATTTGATTGTATCCAAAATAAGCATCCATGAAAGATAAGAGTTTGTGTCCACTTGTCGCATTGACTAGTTGGTCTATTCTTGGGAGAGGGTAATAGTCTTTATTCAAATCAGTATAATCGACATATGTCCTCCATTTCCCATTAGTTTTCTTGACTATTACTAGATTGGTTAGACATTTCGAATAAAGTACTTCTCTAATGTATTAATTTTCGAGCAATCTCTTAACTTCTTCTTTCAATGCATAGATCAAACTTTATCAAATTGCCTTTTCTTTTGTCGGGCAGGCATGATATTCGGGTCTATGTTCAAAGCATGTCACATGATGGTCGGATCTATTCCGACCATGTCTGAATAGGTCCAAGCAAATACATCTCTGTTAGATTGAAGAAATTGAATTAGTTCTCCTTTGAGTTTGCTATCCAGTTCTTCTCCAACCTTTACGGTCTTTGTTGGATCATCCAAGCATATCTCCTCTAGATCTTCTGTAGGCTTCATTCTCTCTTGCTTACCTCAATAACTTAATTCTATTATGATCTCCTCACCCTCAATTTCGTCTTCCACTAAGTTTGTTTCTTTACTCTTTCTTTTATTTTCAGGAAATTTATATTTTCTCAAGATATGCTTAGTTTTTTCAATAGGCTCTATTTTTGCTTTGGATGATGGGCTTGAAGAATAATCATCAAAAAGCTTTTTGATATTAATTATGATTAATTCATTTTCCTTCGAGTCATAACAAGAAAGATTTTCTCACTTGTATTGCTCAAGAGTGGCAAAGTACATTTCACGAGAGCTAAATTTCTCTCCCCTCACGGTTCCCCATCCGTTTTTAGTCAGGAACTTTACCATTAGATAATTTGGCAAGACAAAAGCATCAATCTCATCCAAAGCTGGCCTCCCAAAGAAGGCGTTATAGTACGAAGGCTGATCCATAACGACAAAGAGAGTCTCAAAGGTCTTGGAATGTGATGGAATTCCCATTTGTACAAGAAGTTTTATCTACCTAATAGATTGACGCTTTGTTATTGAACCTAAAAATGGACTCAAAGCATGGCTCTAGTTTTTCCTTTGGAATTCCCATTTGGTCGAATGCGTGTCTAAAAATTACATTTACTGTACTATCGGTATCCACCAAATTTTAGTAACCACAAAAAGTCTGATTTGCATAGTAATCATAAGTGGATCATTATGTAGATGACGAACTCCTCTTAGCTTTTACGGAGTGATGGTTAAACTATGTATATGGATTTGGAACCTGGGATTTTTGAGCGGCGGCTCTTCCCGAAGAGCAAAAATCTCTTCTTTTGCTTCTCTAATGTAGCGATTCCAAGTCCCTTTGTACTCCCAGCATGGTGTGGTCCTCAATGGATCACATCAATTCTGTTTATGGGTGGAATGTAATCTGGTTGAGCATCGATTTCTACAAAGTTTGTAGTGTTGTTTAAGGGCCTTTGGTTGCCCTTATTAGTACAAGCAGCTTTCTTATCATCTTTGATGAACTCTTTCAAATGCCTACACCGTATCATGCTCTGAATTATCCCTACCAATGCACGACATTCATTAGTCTTATGCCCATTTTCCTTATGATAAGCACATTAATCTCCTACCTTACTTAGCTCAGGGTCGTTCCTGGCTTTGTAGGAAATTGGAAAGTTAGTGCTTTCTTTTGCTACAGCAAAGATGTAAGATATCGGTTTGTTTAGAGCTATATAATTGACTTTTTCTTCCCATCTCGGCCTTTTACTGTTGTGATTAAGGCCAGATTTTCCTGCTTCCTTTTTGTTTGAGATTTCTTTTTAGCATGATAAATCTCATCCATATGAATGAATTTATCAGCTTGAAAATGAAAGTCTTGGAGATCTCGGCGCCCATGAAGGAAAAGCTCTCACCAAAAAGATGTCTTCTTGATTGGTCCTAAGCGCACAACCATTAACTTGTCTCCATCATTCATATCTTCCACTTTCTGCACCTCTACATTAAACCCCTTAAGATAATCACCCAACAACTCCCCCGGTTTTTGCTTGATATTAGCTACTACGCCGTAGTCAATTGTGGGATCTTTGCAAATACAAAACTATGCTATGAACTCATAAGAAAATTGCTTCCTGGAGTAGATGGTCTTTTTACGATAATGTATGTACTTCTTAACTACTGCGCTCTGGAAGGTAGTAGGAAAAAGCCTTCAACGTATTACTCTGGATGCATTGTAAAGATCCATCTGACTTTCGAATTCCATTTGGTGATCATCTGGATTAGTGGTCCTACTGTATCTTAAGGATGGAATTTTAATGTGAGACAAGATTCTTATGGACATGATTTCATCCATGAAGGGAGCTTCTCAGTGGTTATTGTTGACTCTTTCATCAAGTGTTCTTTCCCCTTTAAGATTAAGCATATCTTTTGTCATTTTCTCTGCCATATCTCTTACATAAGCCTCATCGCTATGATAATTTCTTCTATTAGATTTATACTCTTTGGAGGTTGAACTTCTGGATTGCTCATTGGATTTATCCACTAATCTTTCTTGGTAATTTTCTTTAGCCTTATTACTTACCATAACTTGAGTTGTAGTTAACGTTTTTGTGATCTGAAAATTGTTTTGGAGAGCTATAATAATAAGTAACAACTTTACTTTTGAAACCCATCCCTAGTTTTATGTATTTGACCTTAGGAGGTTAGTAGGAAAGTGGTTTAATTACGAACATTTTGTTACTCAATAGTAGATGTTGCATACTTACCAAACTTCTTTATATATGCGACTAATGTTTAAATTGAGTTGAGAATAGGTGTTCATGAGATTTGGACTTACGGATGGTGATATCTTACTTACGCACGCTTAATAGCAAGGTAAATTTCTTAAACGCTAAGAAAAAGGTACGTTTTTATGATATATCATTATATTAAATGATATTGTGTTTTTTTCTCCATGTTTTGGGATGCCCTGTTGATTGGGATATATATATATATATATATATATATTGTGATGTATTATGTTTTGATTTTTTAGAACACTCTCCGTACAAAAGAGACTGCCGAAATTTTTGGAAAAATCTGACACTTAGAATATTTTCACAAAAATTCTATGTAAATATGACAAACAATAAGTTGAGGAGTAGAGAAAGCTACATAGAGGATTTTGTAAGTTGACAGAAGCTTGTAGAATATGAAGAAAGTTCAGGGTTTGAGTTATGTATGTTGTTTCCTCATAAGAAATTATGAGGGAGGTTTCCCCATAAGAAATTACGAGGACGTAATTTCATGAGGAAGTCTGTAACAACCCCGCTTTCTACGCCATATAAGTAAAAAAGTTTAATTAAAATAAAAAAGGTTCAAATTTGATTTTTGATAATTAATATTTTGAAAATAAATTTTTAGTTGATTAAATTCTATTTAATAAGAGATTTTGTTTTAATAAATTGAATTAAATCAATAAATTCTTTTCGGATAATTTATTGAAATTGAATAAAAAAATTAATTCAATATAAAATATTTTAAAGTATAAACAATTTTTATATGATTGGAATAGTTAGAAAATAAATTTATTTTCTAATAGTACAGTGAATAATTAAATAAATATAATCAAGTATTGAATTGAAAAGGAAATGGACAATTATCAAAATATAACTTATAGAATTATGTGCAAATTAATTTAAATTAAACTGAAATGGATTTAAAATCAATAAAGGAATTACATAAAGGAAAAAGAAAATAAATAGAATAGTATTTAAATAATAAACAAAAGCCCAAAATCAATTGTGGCCCATTCAAGGCAACTACATATTTCCAAATCCACACCCCTCAATCCCAACTTTGTTTACTTCTCCACCCTAGCTTAAATCCCAGATTCAACGGGAAAAAATATACATGTGGAAAAAAAGGAATCGTGAGGCTGGTAATGACCATAACATTGACGGTTGAAGGAAGGTAGTGCATGAGGGAGGGTCGTCGACGAGTGAAGGAATCGTGGTAGTTGTTGGTGATGGGTGCAGTGACACGAATGTGGAGGTGCATTGCTAAAACGGTCGGAGCAAGCTAAGATGCAACTTTGGCTTGTGATTTGTGGATGGTGGTGAGATTTTGCTGAACGCGATCGAAAAGGTATGGCGATCTGATGCTGGTGTGACATGGTAGAGATATGGTTGGTTGTTTGTGTGCTCATGATGGGATGACAGCATGGCATTGGCTGTGAATGGTGCTGGCAGGGGTTGGAGGTGCATGGTGTAGCAAATGTAGGAGATGAACCAGGTAGAGGAGCGATGATTTTTGACCGCTAGCGACGGCTGAAGTGGAAGCATCGATGACATTGGTAGTAATTGTACTCACTCAGAATTTTAGGTGAGGTTTATACTCATATCTATATTTATTTCCTTAGCGAGTTATTAGATATTTATCCCATTATTGATTAAAATTCTTGGTTGAATTGCTTGATTGAAATATTTTTTTGGGATATTGGATTTATTATTGTGATATTGGATATGATATTGGATTTGATGTTGAGATTTTGTGTATGTTGGATTGTCAAAATGCAAAGGAGGTGTTGTCCTATTGCATTTTGATGTGTAGTTTATTTTATATGTGTGCACGCATTGTATGGATAGCCGAATTTCGATGTAATTCGACTCTGGCCACGCAAAAAAATTATTTTGAAGATTGATTGTTGATTTGGGAGAATTTTGCCTTATGATTTATATTTTTGATGTTTTATTGATTTTCTCATTATCAACTTTATTTTAAAATGCTTAGGAAAAAATTATGTAAGGGTATATAAAATTTAGTTGAAGTATTTTTTTAAATAAATAAAAGTAGTTGGAAAATATAATGATTTATTGGAAATTGTTTGGGATTTAAAAGTTCTTTTAAAAATGAAAATAGAGATTTTCAAGAATATTAGAATGTATGGAATTTTTATAAGAATAATTAAGAGGTTTTAATAATATTTCTAAGAAGGAATTTATTTTGTAAAATGCTTATTTAATAAATAGGATTCGAGACATATTTTTGAAAAGGGATTTTTGAGTATATAAGCCTATTTTAAAGATAATCCAATTGTGAAATATTTCAGAATGGTTTTAAGAGTATTAAAATAAATCCCTTTTCATATATATATATATATATAATTTGATTTGAAATTAGTTGATATTAATGATTTTGTGATTTAATTCTATACGATGAGGATGTTGAATAAACATATTAGTAGTACCGAGTGGTAGGGATGCTCGGTAATATTTTTCTAGTTATTCTATTGACACATGTTGTAGAATATTCATTGTTTAATAAGTGTAGTTTGCTAGCTTCTAGTAGAATATCGAGTAATACTGAGTGGTATGAGGGGCTCAAGTAATACTTGTTCGATTGCTTTTATGAGTATATGTCACTTATATTCTGGAGATAAGTTAGGAAATTTGTGATGTCATGTACTTCTTAGAGCTTAGTAGTCGAAAGTTATATTACTCTCCAAGGGCTACAAGCTAGAGATATGTTGGGATTTACATATTTATCCTCTTAGGACTAACTAGCCGAGTGATATTATTATTTGCTCTTAGGGCTAGTAGTCGAGGAATTATTATGTAGTGACGCTCTCATTAGGACAGATGGAATCGAGAGTACATATTATTACTCTCATTAGTGCTCTTCTCATCGAGAATATTTCATTGTATCCTCTAAGGACTAACTAGTCGAGTATCATTATTTACTCTTAGGGCTAGTTGTCGAGGATTTGTTATGTCGAGATGCTCTCATCAAGACTCATATAGTTGAGAGCAGTTGTTGTCACTCTCATCGAGACTCCTAGAGTCGACAGTATTTGACTTGGCTCTCATTAGGACTCATCGAGTCGAGAGTACCAGTTGCCACTCTCATCGGGACTCCAGAGTCAAGAGTATTAGTTACTACTCTCATTAGGACTTACATAGTCGAGAGTATTCATTTAGGATCTACGTCATACGGTTCATGCCACTATGGAGAGCGCATGAATAAAACCCACCAGATAGGCTAGTTATCCATCCTAGCAGTCCTGATTATGGGGTCACACCTCAAATCTGTGATGTCACCTTATTGTGTTTTTAGGAAGAGAGTTATTTCTCTCATTAGATCCATTGCCCAGACATCACTTAAGGACCAACAGTTCATTACCAAGGGCAAGTAAGAGTCCTGACCAATGCACAACGTAGTCTTATAGTGTGTTTATGACATGCGATGGATGTGAGTGTCACGATTTTGGAAGTAACTAAGGGACTGTAGGAAATGAGTTGCGGTCATTAGCGTTTCCCAAAGCAGTGTTGTGGTACGTCAGTCTCCCATGTGGATGAATTAGGTAGATCCATTATCTATGAGACATTTGATATTATCACCTCACTAGAGACGATGATTGTTTGACGTTAGAGACTAGCTGCGTGTTCGTATGTCATTTGAGATAACGTATCCCGAGATAACTGAATGTTGTCTATCTATGACATTAGAGACTTGCTATATGAGTTTCTATGTCATTCTCTCATAAAAACCTATGGTTAAGAGATCGTCTTTTTGTATGATTTTTTGTTTCTATCTCCTAGGACCATTTAGTCGAGAGTTTCGCCTCTCTAAGTACTAGGGGCCGAGATATATGATTTTGTACATTAGGTATTTGATCAACTTTAATACTGATTTGAGTTTGTGTTTCTGGATATCTCCGAGGGTCTAATGGTCAGAAGTTATTACTTCCATTAGGAATGTAGGTCGAGATAATTATTTGGATATTGCTTTCGATATTTTGTGTAAATTGTGCTTTATTTGGATTTGTGTTTCTCACTATCTCCAAAGACTAATAGTCGGGAGTATTTACTTCCATTAGGACTGAAAGTCAAGATAGTATTCCTGGATATAGATTTGTGTATTTTGTGTTGATTATATTCTATTTGGGTTCTAGATTTCTTGATTTGTCTTCTATGGCTTAGAAGTATGAGGTTATTGCTTCCATTAGGGCTGTAAATGTAGAATTGATGCTTTGATTATTTATTTGGGATTATGCATCTCTTGGTTTATCTTCTAGGGCTTGATAGTTGGAAGTCTTCACTTCCATTATGACTGTCTGTCAAGATTGATATTTTGGTTATTAACTGTTGTATTTGGTATGATTCATGATGCATTCCCTTATTGGTTATTTTTTGTGGACCTGTTGTGTGCTCATCCATCGTATTTTTGGATTTCGATGAGTTCGATTGTTATCACCCAATTTATAAATGTCATGATTCTTACTTGCTTATATTTATTTCATGAGCGATTATTGAAATGAGTGGCATGGTATATTATTATAATATTATATTGGATATTACGTTGTGTTGTGTATATGATATGCTTATTATTTAACATGATTATTATTATGTACTCACCTTGGATTTAGATATTGTCTGAGTCGTTTATTATTTATAAAATACTTGGGTCAGTCTGAGACTTTTTGATATAGGGGAATTAGCTATTTTGAATGATGGGCTTTAGTGGAGACAATATATATATGTATATATGTATATATATGTATGTATGTATGTATATGTATATGTATACGCATATTATATTATATTATATTATATTGAGTGTTTTGAGTGGTTGACGGTGTATATTTTCCATTGGATGTCTCTTTGTATTTGTTTTTGATGAGATGGCCATGTGTTGTGTATTTTGAACTTGACTTTGCATATATTGTCGTAGCGTGAAAGACATTGTTATAGTTTTGTATCGGATTGTTATGTAGTATATTTTTCTACCGCGATCTATGACTCCATGTTCATTTGTATGTGTTGTACATTATTTTGCCCTGGTAAGCCCACGTGTTTATGGCTTTCTGTCGATATCAGATACGTATGGATGTGTTATATGAGATTTTTAATACATATTGGTGTTAGTCCAAGAGAATATTCACGTGTGGTCACTCCTAACAAGCCTCATTTTCCTATTACAAGACGGTATTAGCTAGTTATACTCTTTGGTAGTATGGGTATAGAGGTGGGGTGTCACAAGCATCTACTTATATCAATACTCTTGCGAAGGAAATTCGAATCATCCTTTTGTAATCCGATCTAGCTTAATAGGGATTCCAAGGATGGAGGCAATTCTACCAATGGCCTCCTCTGTTCAAAAATCCAAGTCTAAACCTGGCAATCGAACCCGAATAGGGATTGACTAGAGAAATTCTCCTGTAAGCTTTATCCCTACTTTCCACTTCTTCATAATAACCAATTGCTTGTCGTAGAAGTATGCATTATTTGCCAATACTTTGTCGTCATCATCCCTATTTTCAAATTTAACCGGATAAAAATTGTTACCTTTAAAGTAAAATTTGGAACTCACCAATAGGGTTCTAGACCCTAGTTATATTAGATTTAAAGTAGAGATAATATTGTTTTCGACCTATGATATATAGGGCAATTATGTTTTTCCACTTCTCCCTCGCATTATCCCCGATTTGCTTATTCGTTTTGGCACATCTCAAGTTATTGAATTAACGAGGTGAAAAGTAAGAGATTAGGGAGTAAGTCGATACGTCTAGCTCAGCTACTATTCGGTTCCATGCTTTAGGAGCTTGGGGTTCATCTATGTTTGGGTTCAAACTAGAGGTCGTCGATTGTTGTTTCATCCGTTAGTTGGCTTGAGAGAGGAAAACTCTTTCAGATTTGTAACAAATGATCCGTAGTTGTGAGATCTTCTGACCTCATCCTTGTTGGTACCTGCTGTTGGAATTGGGTCGGCCCGTAGTAGAAGTTATGGATGGATTTCATAAAATTTCTTTTATTGAATCTTTATTGGGCCTATGAAGTCTAATTTATGTAGAACATTTCTAAATTTTATTTCAAAAAATCTTTTATTTTATTTAAATTTATAAAATGATATTGTATCATTTAATTTTATGTTATATTAAATATATATATGTGTATCACATACACATATACAAATGTGGGCATGTGTAACATATTAATTTGTGCAAGGTATAACATGTCCGTAAATAGATGTTGGAATTTACATCCCAACAGACACGTTAACTCATCCAATATGTAAACATATTGTCCAAATGTATGTGTGTGTCTATATATATATGTGTGTGTGTGTGCGCTTTTGCTTTTATAATAAAATATTTTAAAACATATATTTATATATAAATTAATATTTTATGTATATATAATTTTGTATAAAACATATAAATATTTATATATGAATATAAATATATAATATTAACATAATGTACATATACTAATTACTATATAAATATGTTTATATCATTTAAAATACAATAAATAATATTTTTGCTGTAATTTCGAATATGGTACTTATACAAATAAAAAAATAATATATATACGTATAAATGAATATCTTAAATACTTGTATATATATATGTGTGTGTGTGTGTTATTGAATATATATATATATATTAATATAAATGACATTATAAAATAACTTTTATTTAAATATATATATTGATTAGGTCTAGCGCATAGATCAAGATATTTTCTTTTAGTTTTTATATTTTAAATATATATATTAATAAAATCAAAAATAATTATTTAAAAATTAGAAATACATTTTATTCAAATCTAAATTTATATTTTAAACTGTAACAAATTTTAGATGAAAGTTTTAAAATATGAAATGTATTATATAATTTTTATAATTTAAAACAATTAAAAATAAAATTTTAAAATTTTGATTTAATTTAAATATTTAAAAATAATTTTTTTAAATTTATGCCGTGAGTTTAATATGTATCATTTTTAATTTTTAATGCATATGTGAATTTATATAATTATTTATATGATAAATTGATTTAAATTTTATTAAAAATAATATATACAAATAAAAAAATCCTTTTCTATCGAAAATAATTTACTTATTAAACATCATGTATAAAATTTTATTTTTATATTTTAAATAATTATAAAATAGTATTTAAGTTATAAAATATATAATATATATGTATATTAAATATTAAATTATTTAAATAAAAAAATTGTTTTTTAATTTTGAGTCGTACTGTATATAGATTATTTATCATAATTTTTTTATAAACATACATACATATACATATAACCATTCTAAATTATGACAACATATCTACATATTGAAATCCTCACCTAACTAACAAATATATATTATATATATATACATAATGAGAATTATAAATATAAATTAATGTTTATATTTAATTAGAAATGTACCTTGTAGCCAAAACCCTTTGGCACACCTTGAAATGATGATGTAGGCTTCTAGAAACAATTTTCATCTAACAGAGTGCTAGTCATTGAACCGTTGACCACCAGCTATCGGATAGCAGCTAAATTGATTCGATTTGAACTTGAGAAAGGTGGAGAGGAGAGAGGGGAATTTTGGCCATCAATGAATAGGTGTGGAGGCTCTAAAAGATCCTTATCAAATAGAGGAAGATATGTTTAAATAGAGGAAGGAAAGGAGAGAATTTAGGATCATATCTCTTACTCAATCTCCTTTAATCTTAGCATCCATTACCAAGCCCCTCTAACCCATATTCTAGCAGCCCATAGCCTCATGTTTTAGCTGTCCTATCAGCCCTCATGACTGGCCTTAAAACCATTTAAGTCCAAATGAATATTTTGCATTATAAATCTAATTTAAAATGATTATCGATATCGTATATCGATTATGTATTTATGACTTTCATAATTACATCTAATATTCATTTATCAAATCAAAATAAAATTTATAAATAATATTTCATAAATAATATTTAATTAAATTAATTTATAATAATTATAAATTAACTAAATCATTTGGTCAAAGGAGAATTCATCGTTTTCAATTGTGTAACCTGTCAGGTGTAAATTTGGTCAGCAATTAATATCGAATTATTCGAATATTAACGTTTACACGTCACTTAGCTGGTGGTGTGACATTTTGGTAAACTTTATCGCTTACTTGGTTTCGGTAAATCCAATTTTACTTTATTAAGCGTTACCCAGTTGTGACTATTAGTTACACCAATTTTCTTCATCAAAATTATATTACTTTGGACTTATGAAATTTGGTAATGGTTAAAATTCTAATATCTCCACATTCAACTCTATAAACCAAACACAAAGTCTTTGATTCAATAATAACAATTAATATTAATCGAAATACTTTGGCTAGAGACTTTGACTTTGAGTTGACTGTGATACTAAGCCCATATAACTGAGGAGAGGAATCCTCTCTTGAATAGTGCTTCCATTCCAATACCTCCCTTGACCCAGCTATAATCACTCGATGGATGCAGAGCCGTGATTTGACTATAATCAAAGCGGAGCTTTCATGTTGAAGATCGACAGTATTCTCAAGCCGAGAGAACTGTGTAAATTAGTCGTATCGATATTTTCTGTTTGACCTTAGTTAAATTAACCAACATAAAATAATTGAGTGAGTTATTCCATAGTTATCCAATAACTATCAGTACGCAACCCCTTGGTACCTCCAACAGCCATAAGTAATACACTGCCCAACATTTGGAAAGCGTTTCGTACTCTAGTCTCAATAGATGTATCGATTCCAGTCTTGATACATCTTGAATAGGAATATTTAAAATGGTATATTTATTTTCATTATGATAAATTACTCATGGTTACAACACTTTGTAACTACTATCATAAAACATACCATTTATGGTTTTCTAGTAAATATACTCTTAATTAAATTAATTAATTAATATAACACATAATATTAAGTATATAATAGAAAGAAAACACCTTTTATTTTGACAAGATTGGTTATCATTTAGATATATATAACAAATTACATAATTGCTCCTAGGGCGTACCTCTAGCTCTATCAATCTCCCGCTTGCTCTTGGGATCAATTATGGAATCTTATTCCAACTTCCCCAACCGATTTCCTTAAAACAAATTGAGACAATCCCTCGGTGAATGGGTATGCTATTATGTTTCAATTATCTACTTTGTCGACAAACACTCTCTGACATTGATAAATTACCTTTATCATGTGGAATAATTCAGAATATCTCTCGAATTCCAGTAAGCTCTTAGTTCTGTTATGAACTATAACGTGATATTGTCATCATATAACAATGTTATGAGATTCTCAACATTTGGAATCACCCTCGGCTCAGTTATAAATTTGCGTATTTATATTTATATACATTGCTTTTATTATGGCACTATTCAAGATGATGTACTTAGACTTTTTCATTGAATCAGCCATAGTTTTTTATTTGAAACATTTTCAACTTAAAGATTCTTAACTTGAATTTACTATTGACATATTATACTCAATATTCTTATGAAAGTTTGAGTCTGAATAGTTATTTTTGTAAACAATTTTCTGGTATTTCATAAATACACAAGAACATCTCAAACAACCATTTAGTGGTGTCATTTTGGATTTGATATTTGCTTCATGTATCAAATACATAAAAAAATCACGATATCGCAGACAACATAACAGTATGATAATTCCTATTGCCAATGCATAAGAAATCCATCTTGCATGTTCTGTGTTAAACATTTTAATAAGGTGTCTTTGCATATCATTTGGGACATTCCCAATATCTTTTATACTTACTATAAAAGGCATCATTTACAAATCCAACGTCGAGTATTAAACAACTAAAGTTGATTTTAACACAAGTACATCGTTAACAATTAGCAGTGTGTTGTTTATTTATAGTTTAGAAATATTTATGTACTTTTTAACTTTATATCTTATGAGCGCACCCTTCCTCTGCATTTTGATTGACAATCAAACTATTTGATATTCTATCAAAATATTTATTCAATTCTAATGCTTATAAAATGATACTTTTTATTATTTTTTAGATCATATCTAAATAATCACAAACTCAATATCAATCCCACCAACTTCGAGATACTTTGGTTGTTACGTACTAATAGTCTATTTTAAATCATCATTTAGAATTTTGTATTTCAGCACATACGTGTCAAACACAAAGTCATACTAAGCAATAATATTATGGGTAACTCCAAACCATCTTGAGCACATCGAATGGTGAATCTGTTATGTTAATTTCAATAATTGAAATTTACGATATTATACTCATCAATATGGCTCCTATATTCTAACTGCATTTGTCTTTCTCTTAAAGACACATTTGCAGCCAATGGATCATATCCCTTCGGGTACAACTATCAAAATCATATTTTGATAAAGTACTTGGAATCTATTTCGAATATGCGCATCATGCAATATCATTGAGTCTGTATTCTTAATGGTCTAATTAAACAACCGCGGATTATTAAATTCTGACATTGATAAGAAACTCACGGTTTCTCTTTAATGTACAATGTAACAGCCCTGCCTTCCTATGCCGTTATAATAAATAAATTAAATTCATAAATTTGTATTGCAATCAAATTTATTTATTATAATGGCATAGAAATCAAATTCAAAAATTATTATTGCAAATAAATTTATTTATTATAACGGCATAGGAAGGCAGGGCTGTTATATACAAGAATACTCATTAGATGTTCTAATGTATTGTGTTTATTCAGGTTCAATTAATTTCATTTCATCCCTTGTAATTAGTTTTATCCTTGGATCGTACCCAAATTCATTTTATACCAATAATTCCTTAAAGAAATTCCTTCGCTACGAAGTTAGTATTTGTTGAAACAACATTTGTTTCTCAGTGCAACGAAACTGGCATTCATAAATTTTTTATGAATTTCCTTATATAAAACTGATTTTTCATTAGTTCACAATATATTTATGTTCATAACATAAATTAGTCATCTAATGACTATCCTTTTCAAAATTTTCTTAGGATGATTCATGCAAGATCCCTTACGTACAATTATTACACACAGGCTTTTGACTCACACAACCTGTCAACTCCTTGGTCTAGGATATGTAGGGGTTTCTTATAAACCCTTATCTCGTATGGTTTTGTAAACTTTTATTTGGATGATATTAATTTTAACCTTGTGTACTACTCTTAAGTACACACCTTATAGAAAGAGTTTAACTCAACTTCACTCATCATTAATCGTACTTTGTCCAACAAAGTTAGATTACTCCTTATCAATACATCATTATGTATTATAGGGAGGAGTGACCTTTGAGACTAAATCTTTATTTATATTAGATACATATAGAATTTTTCCAATATACTCACCTATTCGAACAAATCGAATCATTTTATCGCATGGTATTTTATTTACTTCTGTTTTATATTTTATTAGCTTCTCATAGACTTATACATGCATATCAAATACACGTGTCCATATCTATGATAACTCATCGGTGAATATTATGAAGTAAGTGGAACCATTTTAGTATTAATAAACTTACGATTATATATATATATCAATCCGAAGAGTTCATCAATTCTTATGATGCTCTCACTAAATGGGTGCATTGCTCTGAATTGTTTGAGATATAATTAATCAGTATCATATGATCATAATCATATAATAAAAATTATTTCTCAAAACTACGACTTAGTCTATATTTCCAAAATAATTGTAAATAATTTTAAATACTTTAGTATTTTCTAATGAATCAAATACTCTACTACTATTTTATTTCACAACAAATATTCATAACTAAAATAAAACTATTTCTATTTTTAGTCATCAATGAAGAACATATATTATTTCATAAATATTGTGCAGTACATTTTACGAAAACAATTTTTGTAACTTGATGCAATTAATAAGTGTTATACGGCATGCTCCCACTATTTCTGCCATTACTGTAATAACGTACTAAATTCGGGGGTCCATCATCCACTTAATATAGATTATTTATTTCATATGTTGCAACTAGTTTACAGTGGAGAGTTCTTTAATCAAATATCTTGAACTCGTAGAAACAAATCTCATGGAAAATAATTTTCCATATGAAAATATATTTCGAAATAGAAATCATATTTCTTATTCCAATGTTAAGTATCATATCATCATTATTACAATTCTCGTTTTCGATGTTTCTTTAAGATGCAGAAGTGACCATTCGTTCTCTTCATCCCAATTGTACTTTAAATCACATTTACTCTTATGCATTCGCTTTCCTTACTATATGGTAAAATCATTTAAAAGAAAACCATTACTACAATATCATAACGAACTATTTACAAAAGCGCATTTTATTATCCTTAACATTTAAGGACATCAAATATGTTGCATTTTACGTAAACT
Organism: Allium fistulosum; assembly: GCA_030737815.1. Taxonomy (NCBI): domain Eukaryota; kingdom Viridiplantae; phylum Streptophyta; class Magnoliopsida; order Asparagales; family Amaryllidaceae; genus Allium; species Allium fistulosum. The sequence continues at coordinate 197,734,994 of CM060905.1, read as the reverse complement.
AATTAGATTGATAGTTCAATGATCTAATTCTTAGATCTTTCATGTAGTTTTCGTCTAGCGTTACAATTCGACACAATATGGTCCTTTTGTAATCAAATTGAATATTCAACCTCACAGTACTGTTTATTGGCTTATTTTGGATGAACTAACTTCATCGAAGTATCGTACATAACGAACTATGACCATTCTCCATATAACACTTATATAAGATGGTATATGTATCAAATATCCATAGTCTTATATTTCTTTTAGAGTTTGAAACTCATATAATGCAATACACGGTCTTGACCAAATACACACATAAGCGACCAAAATACAAATGTATTTAGTAGTTGTAAAATAAGGTGCTCGCATGGGTATTGAAACATTAACATACATGAAGCATTTATTAATAAGTATATGTTATATTTCTATCTGTCAATCTTCAATTCAGTTCATTTGTATATCTTAATTAATAAATGTTTTATCAATCATATTAAATGCACAAATTTATCGATATAGATTATTATAACATTATACAGCATATGTATTTACAATATTAGAAAGGTTAAATATTATCATTTCATTTTTCTAATAAGGTTCCCACTAGTTTTTATGTTTCACCAAACCATAAGCGAAACATAGAAGTCTTTTGACTTCACTAGTGGATGTTAAGACTCGGTCATTTTAGAATTTTGACCTTGAGTTTGCCTAACAAGTCATAGCTCCACGGACGATGGATAGCTCCTTATCGATTGTATCGTATACAATTCTTAACCCTTGGTACCTTGTCTTAATTTCGCTTCGACCTTGAGTTTGTTCAACAAATCGAAATGAAATTATTTACTCATACCTACCATATCACGACGACCTAAGTATAATATATGTACCTTGAGTGTACATATAGTTATCTTACCTTATCTATTCAATATATTACAATACTACACATAACATCCCTAACTTGAGTTTGCTCAACAGTTAAGAAGTATGCAAGTAATTCATTAATACATACATACATACATACATACATACATACATATATATATATATATGGTAGAGAACAACATTATATTAAAGATTCATAATCTTGAATATATCATATTGAGTGACATTGACTAATGGAATAATATATTTCTTATGAAATACTCCCATGATTCAAGTGTCGAACGCAGTGGAAACCACGATACACGTACGTTTATGTATATATTTATTTCTTAGGTCTATTTAGGATTTCTTAATGTTCCACTTTTAATTTATACATTCATATTATATAAGTTTTATTATTATATAACTTTTATATTACATATTACTTATATAATAGTCTTATGTACAATATTATATTAATTAAACCTTATTTAATTAATTTCAATCAATTAACATTTTAATTAATTTTATATTATCTTAATATAACATTTAAATATTTATTATATACTATAACATTTTATAGTATAACACATATATCATATATATGTGTATATTATTTAATTAATTAACCTTTTAATTAATTTTATTTAATTAAACTTATATTAATTTTGAATTTAGTTATATCTATACATGTATACTTATATTATTTTAACATTTTAAAACAACATACTGTATATTATAATATGTAATACATGTATATACTCATTAATTAAATAACTTATTTAATCAATATATTTTATTAACCTCATTATTAAAATAAATTCCAAAATTAATTTATATTAATTTTCGAACATTTTGAAAATTTTATTATATTATAACTTTTATAATATAGGTATATCTTATTTTAAATTTAACTTTTAAATTTAAAATCTTATATTTTTAATTTTCAAACAATTTTGAAAACTAACCCAAGGCCCAATTCAAATTGGACCTTTTCTATTAGAGGCAACCTTTGGGCTTACGTATCTGTTCAGGCTAAGCTGGTGGCCAGGTAAGGCAAAATACTTGAGAACCTAAACCCAATCTTTCGATACTACCTTTCTGGACATCCTACTATCTAGACTATGAGCTTAATTAGTTAACCCTACATGACTTATTTAGACTGCATAGGCTATTGGGCTTTGATACCATTGTTGGAACTAGGCTAGCCCATAGTGGAAGTTATGGGTGAATTTCAAAATTTATTTTTCCCTTATTGGATTTTTATTGGGCCTATGAAGTCTACTTTATTTAGAACATTTCTAAATTTTATTTAAATAAAATCTTATTTTATTTAAATTTATAAAATGATATTGTATTAATTAATTTTATGTTATATTAAATATATGTGTGTGCCACATACACATATATAAGTATGTGCATGTGTAACATATCAATCCGTGCAAGGTATAACGTACCCGTATATAGATGTTGGGATTTACATCGCAACGGACATGTTAGCTCATCTGATATGTAAATGCAGAGACGAAGCTGCTGGAAGGGGCAAGTGGGGGCCATGACCCCTCTTTGACTTTTAAAATTTCTACAAGAAATTAACTTTTATTGATTTTTCTACAAAAAATAAAACTTTATTGACTTTTCAATATTTATAACTTATTTTATCATAAAAGCTCACGTTATTTTCCTCATTCTTTTAGTGCTTCCAAGTTTCACAGACAACAAATTCACTTCTTAAGGAAACTAAGGTAATTACTTTCTATTTTCAATTTCCAAATTAATTATTAATCTATGTGTTTTAACTCATTACTTTATTAAATTGGAAATGTTTGCTCAATTTGGAGTGATGAAATTAGTGAGATTTGATAGCTCATTTTGCTGCACTGACCAAAATTAGGTTGATGAAATTAGTATAATTATATTAGATACCTTATAAGTTAATGGAATACTGATCAAAATTATGAAATCATTAGTATAATTAAACTAGATACCTTGCAAGTTAATGGAATGCTAATCAAAATTATGAAATCATTAGTATAATTAAACTACATACCTTGCAAGTTAATGGAATGCTAATCAAATTATGAAATCATTAATATACTAACCAAAATTAGTATCTGTAATGAAATATGGATTCATATAGTATACCGATCAAAATTATTATACGGACCAGTGACCAAAATAAAGTTAATGCAATGTTATGAGTTATAAACTATGAATACATATAACCATGATCAATTTTTTCCTTACAAATTGAAATGCAATTTATTCATATTTTTTCTTCTTGAATTTTAGATATTTTGGATATCATGATTAGGTCTTCTAAAATAAACGACTTTTTTAAAAGAAAAATTACCGAACCTCGAGAATTTATTGGATCTTCTTCAATCTCCAATAATGATCGTCAATATTCGGATGCTTCTCCAACTCCAAAATATCAAAGAATTGGGATTAAAGAGTTTAAAGAAAATGCTTTAGAACGCGATCCTAGATTGCACTCACAAATATATGATTATTCTTTACATAAGCAAGATGAAATTTGACGTGCTTATGTTAATTTAGGAACTTATCAACCCATACTTAAAGAGTTTCCATTGTTCGAAAAAGGAACCCATGGTTGTCGATTTAAAGGCTCTTAGTATAAATTGTTTCCATGATTGGAATATTCCTCTACAAAAGATGTAGCATTATTTTTTGCCATGCTTTATTTTTAATAAGAGGACACGATCAATATAGATCAAATGCATTCACTACGATGGCCTTTGAAATTAGAAAAAGGTCAATAGTGGTAATGAGTGTGCTTTTTTCAATCTTATTGGAAAATCTCCCAACTCAATGCATAATGCCGCCATACAATCTTACAAAGATTTAATGAAATACTCTCAATACATTGAAAATATTTTAAAGCAACAAACTGATGAGCAAATATCCAAAAATAAATTAAGACTTTCAGTATCCATTCACACTGTCCGATAGTTAACGTTTCAAGCATGTGCTCCTCGTGGAAACGATGAAAGTATTGATTCTAAAAATCTAGGCATCTGATTTATAAAAGTGATAGCCTCTTACAATGAAAAAGATTTTGAATTTGTCTTAGAGATACACCTGGAAATGCTAAATATACTTCATCTCAAATTCAACACGAGATTTTACATGTTATCGCAACAAAAGTTAGAAAATTTATCTGTGAATAAATTGGAGATGCTAAATCTTATATCATTGTCGATGAAGCATGAGATGAGTCTAAAAGAGAACAAATGGGTCTTGTTTTAAGATTTGTTGATATAGAAAGATTTGTGCATGAGCGTTTTTTCAATATTGTTCATGTTAAAGACACAAAAGCTGAAACTTTAAAACATGAAATATCTATATTGCTTTCTAGTAACAATCTATGTATCCAAAATATTCGTGGAGAAGGTTATGATGGTGCTAGAAACATGCATGGTGGATGGAAAGGGTTACAAGCTCTTTTTTTAAATGAGTGTCTATATGCTTATTATGTTTATTGTCTAGCTCACCGACTTCAATTGGCATTAGTTATCGCAACCAAAGAAGTTATTCCCATTTATCATTTTTCTCTAAGTTAAGTGTTGTTGTTAACGTAGTGGGTGCATCTTCTAAGCGTCATGATGATTTGTAAGCTATTCATAGGAGTAATATATCTCAGTTAATTACTAGAGGTCACTTGAATTTGGTGGAGGACTTAATCATATTGCAACTTTGCAACGAGTTGGAGACACTAGATGGAGCTCTCATTTTAACTCAGTTTATAGTTTGATAAAAATGTATAGTGCATCTTGTTCGGTTCTTATGGATATAACTAAGGACAGAGGATGCACAATTTCACAAAGAGGAGAAGCCGATGCAGCATATAATGCTTTGCTGTCAATTGAGTTTGCATTTATTTTGCACATTATGCAAGAAATTATGTGAATCACTAATGGCTTGTGCCAACATTTACAAACCAGGCCTAAGATATATTAAATGCCATATAATTAGTGAAAACCACAAAGGTACTTATTTAAGACTTAAGAGATAATGGTTGGAGTTCATTTCTTGACAAAGTTACATCATTTTTCCACAAACAAAAAATTTATATTCCTGACTTTCGTAGTTGGTATAGTTCAGGAAGAAGTGCTAGAGGAAAAAAAAGATAAAGTTACAGTTGAACATCATTATCACTTCGATATATTTCATGCAACAATTGACACTCAACGGCAAGAATTAGATCATCGATTTAATGAGCACACACTATAATACTTCACTCTTAGTTCTTCTTTGGGGCCTAAAGATGCATGCAAATCATTTAATATTCCAAATATTTGTGAATTAGTTGATACATTTTATCCAAAAGATTTTTCTAAGCAAGAAAAACTTCATCTGAAATATCAATTGCAACATTATGGTTTAGATGTACCCAATGATGATGAGTTGAAACACTTATCAACAAGTTTTGAACTTTGTTGAGGATTGGTGAAGACAAACAAGTCAGAGATTTATCCCTTAATAGATCGATTAATTCGTCTTATATCGACTCTTCCTATTTCTATAACGACCACTAAAAGGGCATTATTAGCTTGGAAGCTAGTTAAATCTAGCCTTGGCAACAAAATAGAGGATGAATTTCTTATAGATAGTATGACGGCTTATATTAAGAAAGAAATTGCAAATCATTTCAACAATGATTCCATAATTGATGAGTTTGATAAGATGAAAACCCGCCGAGTGCAACTTATGCGAAAATAATTCATATTTTGATGTTATGGTATTCCTATTTTGGATTTTTGTCAAGTTAATCAAATATGTATGCAACATTTGATAATTTAATGTTGATTAACAGCTAAATCATATAATTTACGTTATGTTAAAACTTTTGTAAAATATTCTAGACAAGTCGGTAAAAAAAATTGGCCCTCCTTTATCAAATTCTTGGCTTCGTCTCTGTGTAAATGTATTATCCAAATATATGTATATATATACACACTTTTGCTTTTATAATAAAATATTTCAAAACATATATGTATATATAAATTAATATTTTATTTATATATAATTTTGTGTAAAACATATAAATATTTATATATAAATATATAATATTAATATAATGTATATATATTAATTACTATATAAATATATATATAGCATTTAAAATACAATAATTAATTTTTGTGCCGTAATTTCGAAAATGGTACCTATACAAATGCATAAATATTTTAATATATGTAAATATACATATACATATAAATGAATATCTAAAATACTTATATATATGTATGTATTATAAAATATATACATAACATATATACTAATATAGATAAAATTACAAAATAATTTTTATTTAAACATATATATTTATTTGGTCTTGCGCATAGATTAGGATATTTTTTCTTAATTTTTATATTTTAAATATAATAAAATTGAAAATAATTATTTAAAAATAGTCGAATCTAAATTTATATTTTAAACTACCAACAAATTTTAGATGAAAGTTTTAAGATTTGAAAATTTATTATATAATTTTTATAATTTAAATCTATTAGAAATCCTATTTTAAATTTTTGATTTTAATTTAAATATTTAAAAATAAAAAAATTGTTTTTTATTTCCACTGTGAGTTTAATATGTATCATTTTTATTTTATAAAATATAAATTATGTTTTATAATGCATACATAAATTTATATAATTATTTTGATAAATTCATTTAAATATTATTTAAAAATAATATATGCAAATAAAATTAGTTTCTTTTCTACCAAAAATAATATACTAATTAAACTTCATGTATAAAATTTTATTTTCATATTTTACATAACTATAATATAGTAATTAAGTAATAAACTATATAAATATATGTGTGTATTAAATATTAAATTAGTTAAATAATCATAAAATGTTTTCTTAATTTTGAGTCGTACCGTATATATACTATTTATCATAATTTTTTTTATAAACATACATACATATACATATATCCACATATTGGAATCCTCACTTAACTAACAATATTATATATATCTCTATAACACGAGCATTATAAATATAAATTAATGTTTGTATTTAATTAGAAATGTACCTTGCAACCAAAGCCCTTAAGCACGCCTTGAAACAATGATGTAGGCTCCTAGAAACAATTTCCAATCCGATAGAGTGCTAGTCCTTGAACCGTTGACCACCGACTATCAGATAGTAGCTAAATTGATTTGATTTGAACTTGAGAAAGATGAAGAGGAAAGAGGGGAATTTTAGCCAGCAATGAATAGGTGTTGAGGCTCCAAAAGATCCTGATCAAATAAAGGAAGAGATGTTTAAATAGAGGAAGGAAATGAGAGAATTTATGATCATATCTCTTACTCAATCTCCTTTAATCTTAGTCATCCATTATCAAGCCCCTCCAACCCATATTCTGGCCGCCTACAGACTCACGTTTAAACCGGTCCTATCAACCCCCATAATGGGCATTAAACCAATTAAGCCTAAATGAGTATTTTACATTTTAAATCTAATTTAAAATTCTTATCGATATTGGATATCGATTAATGTATTTATAACTTTTATAAATACATTTAATATTCATTTATCAAATAAAAATCAAATTTGTAAATAATATTTCATAAATAATAATTAATTTGATTAATTTATAACAATTATAAATTAAATAAATCATTTAGTCAAAGGAGAATTCATCGTTTTCGGTTGTGCGAGTCATACAGTTTAAATTTGGTCAGCGATTAATATCAATTATACGAGTATTAACGCTTCCACATCACTTAGCAGGTGGTGTAACATTTTGACCAAATTTACCGCTTCCTTGGTTTTGGTAAAATCCAATTTTACTTTATTAAGTGTTACCTGGTTGTGATTATTATTTACACAAATTCTCTTCATCAAAACTACATCTGTAACGACCTGCCTTTTTGGACGGTTTAAACCGACGATAAACGACACACGCCAGACTCAAACCATTCAGAAGGGCAGATTGTTATGGGGTAAATAAGAAAAAGAAGAGAAAGAAATAAAACAAACACAGAATCTCACAGCGGAATGATAAAATATAATAATAAAATAAACAGTTCATGAAGCTGTTCTACAAATAACATTGATTAAACTTTTATAATACATACCAGAATTACAAACAACAAGAATAAATAATAAATAAATGCAGTGGAACTACATTATGAGTGGAATAAATAGAATGAATAATAATAGTATACAAATCTCCATCTTCGTCCTTCAGAAAACAGTCTTCGATATACTGAAAAGCTCAGGCTGACCCGAGCGAATTGAAAAGACAAAACACTCGAGTCAGAACTAAAATATCTTATGTAAGTTAAATCAACAGTAATCAAATATGAGTGTAACGGCGTCGGAGATGTTTACGGGGTTTGACATCTCATATCCAGTATCTAGCGTGAGTGTAATAACTTAAGAGATGTTCGGGATTTCCATCTCCTAAGAATCCGTTACACTATCTACTATTTAGTATAATACGCTATTATAATAGTGTCTACAGTAAAGTATTAAAATAGAGTTAAGGCGTTACCCATATCCCCCTAAACACATTTTATATATTCCCATAGTCTATACAGTACCGTACGCTCCTTCGTAAACTGGAGGTTTACACAGAGGGCAATCCATAGGTATGGTACAAAACAAACTTATAGAAGGCGCGACAGGGCATGTGAACACGGCACTTGAGGCAATGCCAGGGTACATATACTAATTGCACTCCCGGACTGGTAGTAACACCCAACAGCTACTACCGCCCACCTCGGACACACTCCCATAATCAAAATCGAGGGGTGGCCACCAAATCAATTATAAAGTAATAGTATGGTATCGAAGAAATGTGCCCGATCGGAGGTGCGACCTCACTTGGCCTGGTATAGCTCCTATTTTAGTCACATCTAAGCTGACTCACGGGAGTCAGGGTCACCTAAATACCTCATAGAGAATCGTTCGCCAAACCATCCTGCTTCATTTCTAGAATCTCCACCACGTACACAGTTGTGAAAGTGGTTTTTGGTATTGGCAGAGAGTATGACAATATCCGATCCCGGTCTCTTTAACAACCAAACGCTTATTTCACACCGGATGGTTCTTTTATATTTCAATACCATCTCATATTGATATCAAAATATCATATTCAATTCGAACCATATCACTTTCGAAATTATAATTTTAAAATAGGTTAAACCCTCATTCAAAATCATCATATTTACTCAAAATATGTTATTTAAATCCCAACTTAGGTTATTACATCATTAAACCTTATTCGCTTTAAACATCAAGGCTCTAATTATAAACAATCCACTTTACCCCATCTAAAATTCAGAAAATAATTTAGATAGATATAAATAGTTTAATTAGTTTAACATAGTTTTAAATAGATATAAATTAGGTTAAATAGGTTTAAAATAGATTAAATAAATTTAAAATAGATTAGAATACTTTAAATAGATTTAAAATAGACTAAATGGTTTAAAAAGGATTAAATAGGTTTATTATGGATTAAATAGATTTAAAATAGGTTAAATGAATTTAAAATAGATTAAATAGAATTAAAATAGATTAAATAGTTTAAAATAAATTAAAATAATTTATAATAAATTAAAATAGTTTAATAAAGTTTAAATGATTTAAAATATATTAAAATATATTAAAATAGTTTAAAATAGATTAAGATAGATTAAATAGGTTAATTAGTTTAAAATAGGTTAAATTAGATTAAAATAAATTAAATAGTTTAAATTGATTAAGTTAGTTTAAAATAGATTAACTTATTTTAATAGTTGAAAATCCTAAAATTAGAATTTAAATGAACATTTACAGTTTATATTGAGATAATAAATTTAAAGTTAACATCAAATTTAACTATTTCAATTTTAATAGATTTTCAAAGTTACGGTTCCAACATTCAATAACTCAATTCCGATAGTTTCGTTTATACTTCAAATTCAACTTTAAAATTCCAATTAAATCCTTTAAATAAGTACTTAAAACAATTCAATTTTTATCAGTCAAATTCTCTTTCTAATATCGTTTAACTGGATTCAAAGTTTAAGGATTTAAATCATTATATTTAACCAATCGGGTGTCCGTATGTAATTCTCTACCCTATGGTCAGGTGATACAGATATTTATCATTTCAATTCGCAAATATTTGAATTTATGGGCATATATCATTTCAACCAGCAATCCCAAATTTATTTCAATGAAAATCGCTTGGGTTTATCATTTCAACCCATAACGATTTTCCCCTATTCTATATGATCGTTCGGGAATGTATCATTTCAACCCATAGGGAAACTTCCTGTGTTATAACAATATAAAATATAACATCCAGTCATCCAATATCAACAATCAAACATCCATCACAATCATCATCCAAATAAATCAACAAACATCAATAGATAACTGATTATCAATAACAGGTATTAAATTTGCAATTACATTCAATATTAAATTTAACGATGATTAAATACAATAAAAGTCAAATTTAACTAGAATGACAATTTAAACGTACCAAACATCAATCAATTAATTTCTAATCACATCATAAATTAAATTTAACTAACATGAGAAAATTTAGTAGTTGTGAGTGGGTTAAAACAATCACTTTTGATTTTAGCCCATAAAAATTCAAACAGAAGTGCAAAACTCAACAGTCTCCAAATTCAACTAAATCAATTTCATGTTATCCAGAATTTAAATATAAATCCAACATAAGAAATCGCACGTGAATCAAAGTTTATATGCAAAAGATATTCATGTTATAAGAAATATTATTAAAATAAAAATTAGTACGCTTAAAAAAAACAAATTTTAATACTTACGTTTTTCCCAAGATGAGGCTTAAGAAGAAGATTGAAAAACAACTAAGATGAGGATAGGACGTGTACGAAAAATGAAAAAAAATAATGTTTCATAAAAGAAAGCTTTTGGATTTGCAAGAATAAGAACTTTTGAATATGAGGTGTCAAGAGAAACAAAACGCAAATGAAGAAATAAGCTGAAGGTTATTTATTATTAGGAAATGAAGGTGGAGGGACAAAAATAAATGTCACATTTTAATTTGAAAGCTCCAGGCATTAATATTGCATAAGGAAATGTATGTAGGAATGGAAAAGTTTGCAAACTAAAGGAAAGTAAAATTTTGTATACGTAAAAATGAGGTGGCAAGAATTAAATACGACCTAAAAGTCTAGGCTCAGGTATTAAATAGACGGAGAAATGAACGGATCAAGTATTAATAATAAGGTAACTATTTTAAAACGTTCATGCAACAATTAATAACAAAAGAAATGAAGGGACCATGTACATCGCACAACCTTTTGAAATTCAATTTTTTTTTGAAACGTAACCAAATTAACTTCATTAACTCAAATTATATTCAAATGTGTACGCATTTAGGTTTTTATCTACGCATAATAAAAAATTTATACTTACCTTAAACATTAAAACGTTCAATTTGGTTTTCCAAAAATGGTCTTTTATTCCTATTAAAACACCTTTTTTGTTAACACAAAACGTGCGTTTCTTTTATTAAATTTATTAATTGCAATCAACGTTTTCATCCCTTTAATTGAAATATTTGAATTACATTAATTGTAATTACTTACAAAGTTAAATTTCAAAACAGACAACTAAAATGGATGAAAAATAGAACAATTGTTTATTTAAACACGTTTATAAATTTGTTGTTTATACACAAGAGTAATAAATAACTTACTGAAATAGATTATTTTCCTATTCTTGCAATCAATCTGTAAGCTAAAACACAATTGAAATAAACATACATTTCTTCCTTTAAAATCAATCATTCTATTCTTTATTTTAATGAAATTAAACCTACATTCACAAATGAAATACTCATTTTATTTGATGTAAATGTTCTTTTCATTAAATCAAACTTTCCTTATATTTTCACAAAACATAAGCTACTTTTAACTACACCTATTAATTTACAATTTAGTATTCTCTCTCCTATTAATTGAAAATTTTCAATTACATTAATTTCAGTTGATTAAATTTCAAAATGGACTAAATGAATGTAATGAGAAGTAGAACAATTATTTCCTACCTAATAGTAATTTAAACATATTTATACACTATTGGATACAAACAGTAATTATACATTTCTTACTAAATAATAATTTCTCGTCTCTACAATCAATCTTTCAGCTATCAAATATTTCAAATAAATAAACATATGTTTGCTCCTTTACTAAACTTATTCATTTTTATTCTTTTTTTATATTTACACTCCTACTATTAAATCAACCAATACCTTATGAAATTATTAACATAGATTTCTATCTTGTTATCCTCATTTTCTACAATTGATGCATTTTCTTACATTAACCACAATATTTAATTACATTTAATTCCAATTAATTATATTCTAATTCCAATAAATTGATTTAATTAGATTTTAGTCTTTTTATTCAATCGAACATTACTCTATTGACATAGTTAACATTTGTTTACATCTTATTGCATTAATATTCTACAATTATCATCTTTTACTATATTAGTTACAATATTTCAATTATACTGAATGTTTGTCGATTTTCACATTAATTATAATTTAAAGTCCCAATAAATTCATTTATCTTAGTTTCACTCTTTTTATTAAATAAATTATTGCCTTACGAATATAATTGACAATTCTGTATATTTTATTACCTTCACATTTTACAGTTATCGTCTTAACTCATGTTAACATAATATTTAATTACATTTAATTGTAATTGATTTCCAACTTAATTCAACATATTAAATAAATTGGTAACAAATAACATTTGTTACCTTTTCTTAATTTAATCACATTTATAAGTTTGTTATCTACACACAAATGTTATAACTACTAACACAACACAAATTTTATCCAATTTCAATTTATTACATATTATTTCATCATTTAATATAACCGTTAAATTTATTTTCTTATTTTAAATTTATAACCAATTATAACTTACAATTATTACAATTACTTGATATTACATTCAAATAGTCATCTATTACATTAATTTACATTATTAAACTTCATTCTAGTTGTTTTCTCTTTCCTACATCATAAATTTTATTTGCTTCCAACATTAAATTACAATTATTGAATTCAATATTTTAATTATCGAAAAAATACAGGTCGTTACACTCTCCCCCACTCAAAACTTTTCGTCCTCGAAAAGGGAAAAGAAGGGATAAGGAATTAATATATCTTATTCAAAATATTAAATTATAAACAATCAATTTACATAATTAAATAATTTAAATAAAATATATCAATTTAAGATAATCCAACCCTTTTATATTCAAGTTAACAAAAGTTTGGAAAACATTTCACAAAATTTTTCTAAGTCCAAAATTCACATAAATTTTCGGCAGAGTCTCCTTTGTACGGAGAGGTCTGGGAGAAATAATAATATCAATAATAACAATATATATCATGTATTTCAAAATAAAATATCCCAAACCATGGGAAAACAATATAATACCGCTACAAAACCGTAACCTGAAAACGTACCTATTTGTCAAGCAAACAACGCTTATTTATGAAACCAAAAACAGTAGTTATTGCTTCCATAAACCTGTATTTTACTTATATAATCCAAAGAGGTTAATAATTAAGTAAAAGAGTATTTATGTTGTTTCAACTTATAACAACAAATCAACACAATATAACAATAGCACTTGCAAACAAAACTATACAATCATCACATGCAAATCAAAGAAATCAACCATCCATCCATAGCAACCAAAACTAATAGTTTGTTTGGGTTTAGAACTTTTAATCGTGTAGAATGATAAATAAACTACTAAGTATACCATACACTCAACAGTCTTAGATAACTTAATAGATTATTTATACATTTAAACAATTTAAAGTATCACTTCCCAACGTCCCATAAAACAAAACAAACAAAGAATTCAGCATATATTTTAAGTTTATTCTATTAATCTTTTTTTCACATCATTTATTGTTCATTTTTTTTCTTTTTCCTTTTTTTTTCATACAATGATTTTTCTTTAATTCACATTCATTACTTACAAAATTTTAATTCTCATTCATTCATATAAGGCTTATTTCATTAATTTACATTCTTTATTACATAAGTTAAATCCATTTCAATTATTTGGATCATAAATGATTTCATTATTGAAGTATTGAATACATTTTATTTCAGTTTACTTCACATTTACTATTTAGTTTGATTTCCCTTTTTATATAAATATTCATTTTTGAAACAACTCATACTTATAAAAGATTTTCACCTTTTACTTTTATTTCTCTCACATACAGTATCCACTTTTACAATTTACTCTAATTATAATTGGCTTCAAACATTACCTAAGTTTATAATCATTTACTTACAGTATTCCTCCTTTTTATTAAATTATAACTACTAGCATTTTCAAATTATTAACTTAAGTTCATAACATTTTTATACACCTTAATTCTTCACTTATAAGCATAATTCCAATGAACACTTCATTTTAAGTATACTTGTATAATATTCTATTACATATTCTTATTAAACATTTCAACTTTTAATATTTGGTAAGTTATACATTATGTCTTTTAGAGTGTAATTTAATGTTACACAAGTTTCTCTTATTTATTTAAGCTATCAAAATGTTCAATAGTAACATTTCTTAATTTCCCTATCCTTTGACCTACGTATCACAATTTCCCATCTCATATATATTTCATTAATTATTTAGCTTCCAATTTCTTATTTTCCTCATTTCAGAAGTTTCCAATTATTAATATAGTCAAGATTTCATTCATTGCAATAATTAGAAAATAATATATATATTTATATCCTTTATAGATCAAATCATATTTAGGGATTCAAAATCAAGATTTATTTATCAAAACAAATGTGCATTAAACTACTACAATGGTCTTCCCAATTTGAATCTCGAAAATGAACGTCGATGATGCGTGCACTCACCACCGAAATTATTTTCCAGCGACAGAGAGGGGAGTACAGAACTTATTTCCTTTAAAAAATTTCTTTTAAAACATTTCTTTCAAATCATCTTGAAACATTAATATCAGAAAATACTTCTAAATACTACTAATATTATATTCCAAAATCTTTCGAAAGAAATTTTCAGAAATCCTGGAACTTCAGTTCAAAACTTCCAATTTATATTTACTTTATTTGTAAATCCTATTTTTCAATCAATAATTATAAAATTTCTCTACCTAACAAACAACATATTACATCGAACTATATCATTTATAAAATTTATTATTTATATACAAAATATATAATAGGCAATATTATTACATTTACCTATATTTCAAAACAATATAGTGTCGGTCTATCCTGTTAAGTGTTTAGAAATTCCTATCGATGTTATAGCGTCATATATCCCGACCAAAATTTATAAATACTAAACGGAACAAATTAACACAATACAAAACCTTTTATAACACAAACAAATACGCTCTCTCATATATACCCTCAACGACTCATTCTAGGGTATTACTACCCTATTTATATGAGTCAAACCCCACAAAGCTACGGTTATCGCTAACCTCGCTCTGATACCAAATATAACGACCTACCTTTTTGGACGGTTTAAATCGACGATAAACCACACACGCTAGACTCAAACCATTCAGAATGGCATATTGATATGGGGTAAATAAGAAAAAGAAGAGAAAGAAATAAAACAAACACAAAATCTCACAGCGGAATGATAAAATATAATAATCAAATAAACAGTTCATGAAGCTGTTCTACAAATAACATTGATTAAACTTTTATAATGCAGATCAGAGTTACAAACAACAAGAATAAATAATAAATAAATGCAGTGGAACAACATTATGCAGTGGAATAAATAGAATGAATAATAGTAGTATACAAATCTCCATCTTCGTCCTCTAGAAAGCAGTCTTCGATATACTGAAAAGCTCAGGCTGACCTGAGCGAATTGAAAATACAAAACACTCGAGTCGGAACTAAAAGACTTATGTAAGTTAAATCGACAGTAATCAAATATGAGTGTAACGGCGTCAGAGATGTTTATGGGGTTTGACATCTCATATCCAGTGTCTAACGTGAGTGCAATAACTTAAGAGATGTTCGGGATTTCCATCTCCTAAGGATCCGTTAAACTATCTACTATGTAGTACAATACGCTATCATAATAGTGTCTACAGTAAAGTAAAGTATTAAAATAGCGTTAAGGCGTTACCCATATCCCCTTTAACACATTTTATATATTCCCATAGTCTATACAATACCGTACGCTCCTCCGTAAACTGGAGATTTACACAGAGGGCACCCCATAGGTATGGTACAAAACAAACTCGTAGAAGGCGCGATAGGGCATATGAACACGGGACTCGAGGCAATGCCAGGGTAGATATACCAATTGCACTCCCAGACTGGTGGTAACGCCTAGCAGCTACTACCGCCCACTTCAGACACACTCCCATAATTAAAATCGAGGGGTGGCCACCAAATCAATCACAAAGTAATAGTATGGTATCGAAGAAATGTGCCCGATCGGAGGTGCGACCTCACTTGGCTCGGTATAGCTCATGTTTTAGTCACATCTAAGCTGACACACGGGAGTCAGGGTCATGTAAATACTTCATAGAGAATCATTCGCCAAACCATCCTACTTCATTTCTGGAATCTCCACACGTACATGGTTGTTAAAGTGGTTTTCGGTATTGGCAGAGAGTATGACAATATCTGATCCCGGTCTCTTTAACAACCAAACGCTTATTTCACACCGGATAGTTCTTTTATATTTCAAAACCATTTCATATTGATATCAAAATATCATATTCAATTCAAACCATATCACTTTCGAAATTATAATTTCAAAATAGGTTAAACCCATATTCAAAATCATCATATTTACTCAAAATATGTTATTTAAATCCCAACTTAGGTTATTACATCATTAAACCTTATTCGCTTTAAAAATCAAGGCTCTAATTATAAACAGTCCACTTTACCCTATCTGAAATTCAGAAAATAAGTTAGATACATATAAATAGTTTTATTAGTTTAACATAGTTTTAAATAGATATAAATTAGGTTAAATAGGTTTAAAATAGATTAAATAAATTTAAAATAGATTAAAATACTTTAAATAGATTTAAAGTAGATTAAAATATATTAAATGGTTTAAAATGGATTAAATAGGTTTATTATGGATTAAATAGATTTAAAATAGGTTAAATGAATTTAAAATAGATTAAATAGAATTAAAATAGATTAAATAGTTTAAAATAAATTAAAAAAATTTATAATAAATTAAAATAGTTTAATAAAGTTTAAATGATTTAAAATAGATTAAAATATATTAAAATAGTTTAAAATAGATTAAGATAGATTAAATAGGTTAATTAGTTTAAAATAGGTTAAATTAGATTAAAATAAATTAAATAGTTTAAATTGATTAAGTTGGCTTAAAATAGATTAACTTATTTTAATAGTTGAAAATCTTAAAATTAGAATTTAAAAGAACATTTACAGTTTATATTGAGATAATAAATTTGAAGTTACATCAAATTTAACTATTTCAATTTTAATAGATTTTCAAAGTTACAGTTCCAACATTTCAATAACTCAATTTCGATAATTTCGTTTATACTTCAAATTCAACTTTAGAATTCCAATTTAAATCCTTTAAATAATTACTTAAAACAATTTAATTTATATCATTTAACTGGATTCAAAGTTTAAAGATTTAAATCATTATATTTAACAAATCCGGTGTCCGTATGTAATTCTCTACGCTATGGTCAGGTGATACAGATATTTATCATTTCAATCCGCAAATATTTGAATTTATGGGTATATATCATTTCAACCCGCAATCCCAAATTTATTTCAATGAAAGTCGCTTGGGTTTATCATTTCAACCCATAACGATTTTCCCCTATTCTATATGATCGTTCGGGAATGTATCATTTCAACCCATAGGGAAACTTCCAGTGTTATAACAATATAAAATATAACATCCATCATCCAATATCAACAATCAAACATCCACCACAATCATCATCCAAATCAATAAACAAACATCAATAGATAACTGATTATCAATAACAGGTATTAAATTTGCAATTACATTCAATATTAAATTTAACGATGATTAAATACAATAAAAGTCAAATTTAACTAGAATGACAATTTAAACGTACCAAACATCAATCAATTAATTTCTAATCACATCATAAATTTAATTTAACTAACATAAGAAAATTTAGTAGTTGTGAGTGGGTTAAAACACTCACTTTTGATTTTAGCCCATAAAAAATCAAATAGAAGTGCAAAAACTCAACAGTCTCCAAATTCAACTAAATCAATTTCATGTTGTCCAGAATTTAAATATGAATCCAACAGAAGAAATCGCGCGTGAATCATAGTTTATATGCAAAAGATATTCATGTTTAAGAAATATTATTAAAATAAATATTAGTACGCTTAAAAATAAATAAACAAATAAACAAATTTTAATACTTACATTTTTCCCAAGATGAGGCTTAAGGAAAAGATTGAAGAACAACTAAGATGAGGACAAGACGTGTACGAAAAATGAAGAAAAGAAATCATGTTTCATAAAAGAAAGCTTTTGGATTTGCAAGAATAAGAACTTTTGAATATGAGGTGTCAAGAGAAACAAAACGCAAATGAAGAAATAAGCTGAAGGTTATTTATTATTAGGAAATGAAGGTGGAGGGACAAAAATAAATGTCACATTTTAATTTGAAAGCTCCAGGCATTAATATTGCATAAGGAAATGTACGTAGGAATGGAAAAGTTTGCAAACCAAAGGAAAGTAAAATTTTGTATACGTGAAAATGAGGCGGCAAGAATTAAATACGACCTAAAAGTCTAGGCTCAGGTATTAAATAGAAGGAGAAATGAACGGATCAAGTATTAATAATAAGGTAACTATTTTAAAACATTCATGCAATAATTAATAACAAAAGAAATGAAGGGACCATGTACATCGCACAACCTTTTGAAATTCAATTTTTTTTTGAAACGTAACCAAATTTACTTCATTAACTCAAATTATATTCAAATTTGTACGCATTTAGGTTTTTATCTACGCATAATAAAAAATTTATACTTACTTTAAACATTAAAAAGTTCAATTTGGTTTCCCAAAATGATATTTATTTCTATTAAAACACCTTTTTGTTTAACACAAAACGTGCATTTCTATTATTAAATCTATTAATTGCAATCAACGTTTTCTTCCCCTTTAATTGAAATATTTGAATTACATTAATTGCAATTACTTACAAAGTTAAATTTCAAAACAGACAACTAAAATGGATGAAAAATAGAACAATTGTTTATTTAAACACGTTTATAAATTCGTTGTTTATACACAAGAGTAATAAATAACTTACTGAAATAAATTATTTTCCTATTCTTTTAATCAATCTGTAAGCTAAAACACAGTTGAAATAAACATATTTTTCTTCCTTTAAAATCAATCATTATATTCTTTATTTTAATGAAATTAAACCTACATTACAAATGAAACACTCATTTTATTTGATGTAAATGTTCGTTTCATTAAATCAAACTTTTCTTATATTTTCACAAAACATAAGCTACTTTTAACTACACCTATTAATTTACAATTTAGTATTCTCTCTCCTATTAACTGAAAATTTTCAATTACATTGATTTCAGTTGATTAAGTTTCGAAATTGACTAAATGAATGTAATGAATAGTGGAACAATTATTTCCCACCTAATAGTAATTTAAACATATTTATACACTATTGGATACAAACAGTAATTATACATTTTTTACTAAATAATAATTTCTCGTCTGTACAATCAATTTTTCAGCTATCAAACATTTCAAATAAATAAACATAAGTTTACTCCTTTACTAAACTTATTTATTTTTATTCTTTTTTTATTTACACTCCTACTATTAAATCAACCAATACCTTATGAAATTATTTACATAGATTTCTATCTTGTTATCCTCATTTTCTACAATTGACATATTTTCTTACATTAACCACAAAATTTAATTACATTTAATTCCAATTAATTATATTCTAATTCCAATAAATTGATTTAATTTGATTTCAACCTTTTTATTCAATCGAACATTACTCTATGGACATAGTTAACATTTGTTTACATCTTATTGCATTAATATTCTACAATTATCATCTTTTACTATATTAGTTGCAATATTTCAATTATATTGAATGTTTGTCGATTTTCACATTAATTACAATTTAAAGTCCCAATAAATTCATTTATCTTAGTTTCACTCTTTTTATTAAATAAATTATTGCCTTACAAATATAATTGACATTTCTGTACATTTTATTACCTTCGCATTTTACAGTTATCGTCTTAACTCATGTTAACGTAATATTTAATTACATTTAATTGCAATTGATTTCCAACTTAATTCAACATATTAAATAAATTGGTAACAAAAAACACTTGTTACCTTTTCTTATTTAATCACATTTATAAGTTTGTTATCTACACATAAATGTTATAATACTAACACAACATAAATTTTATCCAATTTCAATTTATTACATATTATTTCATCATTTAATATAATATTTAAATTTATTTCCTTATTTTAAATTTATAACCAATTATAACTTACAATTACTACTACTTGAGATTACATTCAAATAGTCATCTATTACATTAATTTACATCATTAAACTTCATTCTAGTTAGTTTTCTCTTTCCTACATCATAAATTTTATGTTCTTCCAATATTAAATTACAAAATCTTATTGAATTCAATATTTTAATTATCGAAAAAACGCGGGTCGTTACAATATCACTTTGGACTTTGCAATTTGGTAATGGTCAAAATTCTAATATTGTCCACATTCAACTCTATAGTCCAAATACAAAGTTCTTGGTTCAATAATAACAATTATTATTAACCGAAATGCTCTGGTCAGAGACTTTGACTTTGAGTTGACTTAAGTTCACTGTAATAATAACCTCGTATAACTGAGGAGATGAACCCTCTCTTGAATAGTGCTTCACTTCTAAGACTTCCATTCGACCCAACTATAGTCACTCGATGGATGTCGTGCCATAATTTGACTATGATCAAAGCGAAGCTTTCATATTGAAGATCAATAGTATTTTCAAGTCGAGAGAACTGTGTAAATTATTCACTTCGGTATTTTTTGTTTGAACTTAGTTATATTAACCAACAGAAAACTATCGAGTGAGTCATTCCATGGTTATCCAATAATTATAAGTACATAACCTCTTGGTTCCCCCAGCAGCCAATAGTAATACAATGCTCAACATTTGGAGAGTGTAACATATTCTAGTCCTAACGGATGTGTCGATATCCAATCTCGATACACCTTGATTAGGAATATTTAAAATGGTATGTTTATTTTCATTATGAATCACGGTTACAACGCTTTGTAACCACTATCACAAAACATATCATTTATGGATTTTCTATTAAATATACTCTTAATTAAATTAATATAACACATTATATCAAGTATATAATAGAAAGAAAACACCTTTTATTTTGAACAAAATTGGTTATCAAGTTAGATACGTGTAACAAATTATATAATTGTCCCTAGGGCATACCATAAACTCTCTATCACCTGCAAACGGTTTGGCATGGAAACGTCTAGCCTTTCTGGAGGTTATCCCTGTGAATCCTACGTTTGGAGGTTGGTCGGGGGATTCTTTGAGGCTGCATCATCATTTAAGGAGGGGAATAAACGCGGGTTGCGGAGGGTCTCAAAACTCTAGTCGCCGTTTCTTATGATAAATCAATCTTTGATGTTATAATGCTACCTTATAGCAACATTTTTGGTTTAGTGCTATTTATAAAACAATTTTGAGATTTGGAATTGTATAGAGAAATTTATGTTATAATGCTACAGTGTAGCATCATTTTATTTTCCATTACACGTTTATTTATTTTCCTATGATCCAGCGCTACAAGTCATCACTATTTAGTTTCATTTTTTATTACATGTTTGTTGCATTGTTTTTAAGTTGTATTTCTTTATCAAACATTTAACATCATTTTTTTAATTTTGTTGAAAGATTTTCCTATAATTCTGCTGTATAGTAGCATTTTTGATTTCTATTTCTATTTTTTCCATATAATGATAATATAGTATCTTTTTTGTAACTTTGTTACTTTTTAATATTAGGAATTATTGGCGAGGAGATGAAGTAAAAGAAGGTAAGAAATTGTCAAATTTCGATGATGAATCGAGGCGCTACAATAGGTGTTGAGATGAGCGATATATATGGATAAATTTAGAATTTCTAGTGTTGAGTTTGTGGTGATTACATGACGACAACAGGATGACATAAAAGTGGGGTGGTAGTGGAGTGGTACTAGGGTTGAGCATCAATGGGAGAAGTGGCTAATTGGGAGAGTGTGGTTGAGTTGTGAGCTGTGCAGTTAACACTCAGCTAAAGCCCTGTAAAATTCCCATTATAGCGCGTTGCGCTCTTTGACCACTACACTATTTCAATTTAACGTTATTAAACAATAGATCCTCTTCAAGTCTCACTGTTTTCCACTACATTCGCTAAATCAAGGCTTATTAACTTTCTCTTTAGCAACATTAATATACAAAAGTTGATTTGAGCAGTTCTCTTTTAAATCAAATCAATAAAGTTAAGGTAAAGACCTAATTTTAAGGCATAAATGCTCAATATAAGTTAGAAATCTATTGCAATCACCAAATCTAATCTGCATAAATCATGGTATTTTCAGTTTTATTATATAAAATTAAACAATATTTCTTTTCTCTCCACAAATGATATGAGAATGAGAATAAATTAACTTTAAATATTTGATTTTATATCCAATGAAGCTTTTTACACCTCTACCATTTTCTGCTATATCCCCACTGTATCTCCGCTCTAACTTCATCACTATAAAACCGCTAAGCGTTTTGACTGCATTAGTTGTTTGATGTTTCACAAGATGAGGATGATAATATGATTTGTACCTAATTTCTAATTTTGATCTAAATAACTAAAAGAACACAAATTTGTCATTCAAACTAAATGCCAATTCACAAAATGCCTATGCAAATATTTATTGATAGTTGTAATACTTTTGGTATCACACTTTTCTGATGTTTGCTTGAATTACCAAAAACGCCCATCTAAATCTTAATATCACTTTAAAATATGATCTAATAAATAGAATTTTTGTACAAATTCAAAACGTTTTTCCATAAATATTATCAAAATTTAATGTCACTTGAAATAGTATCTAATGAACAAAAATTCAGCCTAACATAAAAATTAGATGTTGCGACCTAGAAATAAAAGAGTTAATTAGTTTAAAGGAAAAACTTTAAACTAATTTTAAAATCTAGGACTCAACTTTTCAAATTTAGCCAGAAGGACAGTAACCCGTTTTTACAATTTTCCGACTTCAACTTTTTCCTCCACAGCCATCATCTAGCTTCAGTTACCACTTGCCCTAGCCATCACCGTCCAAGCAATTGTCATTCCAAGCCACCATCATCCAAGCCGCCGTTGTTGTCTAAGCTACACTCTTGCTATAACAACCCAAAATTTAACCGGTAATAATTAATTTGTTAATTAATTAAATAATAAAATAACTTTATCAAATTATCAAAATTGAGCCACGGGAGTAGCACCATTGTATCCGTAGTAATTTTCTGGTCAATTTCCATATATAGAACGTCAGAAACCGAGCTAATATGATCAAGTTACAAAATGAACAAAATAAGCAGAAATTACACACACACACACACACATAGGTCGACCGGCCGGTCCACCTAGGCAAGGGGGTAGTCGACCGCCCGGTCGACCCACCTTGCATTTTGGCAAGTGAACTAACTAGCAGCAATTGAACACGTCATTTGCATCCTTTATTTCAATCTGGTCCTTCCAGTTTTGCATCCGATGGCTCCTATTCAGCCTATGACGTGGTTGCATCCTATTCAATCTCCAAATCTAACAGTCCGAGATCCACTTCTACACCTATAAATAGACCTCTAGACCTAATACTTTTTTTCATTCTAGATTTTCTCCAATTGGGTTCACCTTTCTAGGAAGGACCCTAAACGAGATAATTTTTCCAAAGGAGAAAATCGTTATAAATAAAATTATTTTACAACTCCAAGTGGATCCGGGAAGACCAAAGGAAGAGCTTAGGACCGGAGGTGAGTGATTGTAATTATTTTAAGATTTCTTTAAGTAATTTAAAATAATAGGATTTCCAATAGTTGTAGTTTTACTACGATTTTATGAATAGCCATTTCAGTAGTTTATTTACTGTTTTTAGAATTATTTTCAGTCTATTTCCTTTCAGCTATTCTTTTCAGTAATTTTAATTTATTTCTGTTAATTATAGCTTTTCCAGTTATTTACAGTATTTTAGTTTATTTATTGTTATTTATACGTTATTTACATCTTCTTTTTACGCTTTGGATTTTCTTCTATTTTTAGTTTTTCTTTTATTCCTCCTTCTTCTTCGCGTATGGATTAGAATAGGATTAACGCGAATATGGATTAAATTGTAAGAAAACTAAAATAACGGAATTGGACTATTTCAAAGATTGTAATATAAATGGAATTGGACTGAAATTACGCCTAATTATGACGTTGATTGGACTAAATTAAAAAGATTGGCCTAGTTATAACTTAGAATTATAACTAAAAAGAATAAAAGATGAAAGAAGCTTATTTTCATACTTAGACCTTGGGTTAAGTAATAAGCATGATTATAACGTAGGTTATAATAAGAAAAAGAACAGACTAATGCTTATTTTAAGACTTAGGATAAATGAATAAGCTCGGATAGTAGAGAAAAATGTAAAGGCTTATTTAAATAATTTACCTAAGTTAATAAGCAAAGATGAAAGTAGGACCTGTACCAATTAGCATTCCCTATTAGACAAACCGGTGAGCCTAGGTCACGCTTATGCTAAAAATGGTAGTAATTGGTCAAATAGAGTCCAAATCACGAGGGATTGGGATAAGGGGCGCAACTAGATATATTTTGGATGAAGGGCCAGTACCAACAGCATTTCCCTTATAGATTCTATGGACACGCCGTGATCTCACATTAGCCTGAAGTGAGATGAGGGGCACGCTTATGCTGGAAGTTGGAGGTAATAAGAAGACCCAATAGGTGGAGCAAAAGGTAGCATGGGCATGGTGGCAGTACGCGTGCGACTTCCATTGCGGGTGCTCAGTAATAGCTATGAGTTCCAAGCGCTTAGTATGGGTGTCTTTCGTAGACACCATTGCCTTCTGTGTTGGGAGCTATATATGTCGTCCGGATCCACAGTAGTTGCTCTATGCATCTTCCGTAGATATCATTGGCTGCTGTGTAGGGAGTTATATAGCGGCTAGTCAGCAGTAAGGTCTATGGAGTAGCAGGCCGATCAAAATGGGTAGAATTAGGGTTACATCCTAATTATAGGATTAGGAATTCGACCTAATCAAAGTGTAAGTCAAGGACAAGTGCAAGGAATCAAAGTTAACCTATCTTATAAATGGAGAAATATTTAATCATACTTATTTCCAGTTTATCTCTTTCATATTTCCTTTATTATCCTTATTTATGCTAGAACTGTTGTAGAGTCTATTACTTTTATCTTGCTTAAAGACTCTAGTACTTACTATCATTCACCAGATAGTCTGACCCACTCCTCTATTTTCCCCTTTTCCCCCCTTAGGCAATCAAGGGAGAAGTCAGTAGATTGCTGCAGCTTGGAGTTTCTTGGAGGAGATTTCTTCTATGTATTTCTTTTATTTCAGCTTTAGTTCTTTCTATGTACTGACTTATTTTGAGGGATATTATGTACTTTGATTTTGAGACTATGAGTTTTTGTTTCATGAGACGTATTGGATTTTTAGACATGTATGTGGTATTTGGTATTTGACTTATTTATGAAACAATTATGAAGCTTTGTTTTAATTAAGTTATTATTTTAAGTTTCCGCTATTTTTATCTATATTTGTCTTATAAATCTTAGTCTCTATTAGCTTTAGTTATATCTACAATGCACCACGCCTTTTAATGTGTCATTTTGGGTACATTAAGGGGTGTGGGGTGTTTCACTTGGTATCAGAGCCTAAGGTTACAAGATTCCAAAAATTTATTTTTAAAAGTAAAGTATTTTTAAAAGTAAAGCATTTTTGAAAGTAAAGTATTTTTCAAAATAACTTGTTTTAAAAGTATTTTTCAGAAAAGAACTTTTAGGAATGATATTAAGTATAAAAGAATTTTTTATAAAAATCCCCTCATAAGTCCAGTTCAATTCCCCTTTTGACTCTTTCCTAAACTATCATTTTCTTTTCGTAGAATGTCTGATGCCCCGAACCTTCCCGTGGGCATGCCAGTTCCATCCTGGTTTCATAGGTACTTACAAGCCACGACTCCAGAGGTGCACGGGCCTGCGCCCAATCCTGCACCAACGGGTGGGAATTGTTTGTACCAAAAATGGGCACAACACTCTTTGGGAGTTATTTGAAGAGATAAAATGAAGAACGTAAATGTAAAACAGAGATTATCTAACAAAAACTCCAATAAACAGAAATGTAAAATGCACAGACAAGCAATTTAGAGTGGTTCGGCGTATGGCCTACGTCCACTATGAAGTTTTGATGATTTTATTGATTCTCTTTCAATGATTACAAGCGGTTACAGCAATGAACAGCGGATTACAGTTTAGAATTCGAAATTGACAGCAAAAGTAGGATGCAAATCTCAATCCGGCAGAGTCTGGACGCTTCAGAGAAAAAAGATCCCTTTTTCTGTTGATTCTGGGGCTCTATTTATAGGCGTAGGAGGCTCAGAATTCGCTCAAACTCCGGGAGACTTGGTCTTGCACGTGAGGGGGCCCACTCGACCGTTTCCAGAAAGTTTGGCCTCGATCTGTGATCGATACGAATTCATTTCGTATCGATCAAGATGATGTCCAATTAAGCTGAAATTTGGTGGAGACCTCCTTTAGTGTGCATGCAAACTTCCCTTGAAATTTCATTGGATTTGGCTTAGTAGATCGCGAGATATCGTCGATACGAGATGGATTTCAACGCTGGCTGTTCTGCTCGTCTCCATTGCTTCGACTCCATCCTTTCGTGTCGATGACTGCACGCGCTCTCAAGGTGATGTGGCGCGCACACTTCGCTTCGATCCTCCCTTCACTCCGCATTGACCGTTTCGACTCCATACATTTCGCCTCGTTTACTTCGATGGGCAACATGTCATCCTAGTTGGTTGACTCGTTGGATACGAACAAGTCACTGGGCACGTGTTCGAAGCAAGGCTTTCTAGTGGATACGAAGTGGTCATGGTCCTCTGATGGATACGAAGCATAGCGCCTCGATGGATACGAAGCGTAGCGCCTCGATGGATTCGAAGCAGACGTTGGCTGAAGGATACGAAGTGCTTCAATTGCTGGTGTGAACGAAGTCCATCGATACGAGCTCGATGGATACGAGGGAAATCGAGTCGAACCTGGGAACCTCGATGGATTCGAAACTGATTGGTGCGAACCTTGATCGATTCGAACTGGGGCTTCGGTGATGGATACGAAACTATCTAGAGTGATGGATTCGAACTCATGGTTTTTCCCCTTCTATTTGATTCGATCATAACTTGAGCGTACGAGCCCGGATTGACTTGAAATTTGAGGTGCTGATTTCTATGATCTTTCTCGTCATGTCCTATCAATTGTAGCTTATTCTGGGCTCGGACAAAATTCAGTGATATCCATGGCGAGCTATCCTTGTTCTCTAGTCGGTTCCTTGGTATCCTGGCCTTTCCAAAAGGCAGGATAACATTTGCCCCCCAAAGTACATCTTGTGAAAACATGATGTGCTTTGAAAAGCTACAGGTCTTCTTTGAATAACTTGAAAGTCGTACTCTTTACCACCCTCTTGTATCGGTCCTCTCATGAATCGATGCTAAAAGTTGGAAAGCCTTTCTTCGTATCGATGCGGGTTGACCTTGATGGATACAAAAAATAGTCATTCGTATCGATGGTCACAAATTGCGGTGGATTCTGATTTGAATTGGCGATATCTGATGGATACGTAGTGACTGCTCGTATCGATAGGTTTGCTCTGTTGTGAGTCGATGGATCATAAAGTGGACATTTCGAACCGATGGAGTCTGTTACCTTCAGGTGGCTTCCCTGTGTGCTTCGAAACGATGGAGGTTAGTGGGCTCGAAACGAATGTTCGCATCGATGTGCCGCTTGACTGGCTGCGACCGGTCATGTTGACTGGGAGATGAATCGACCCAGTTCGCCTCCAGGCTTCATATAAATACCGGGGACTTGGCTCGATTTCACTTTTTTACCTTTTACTTTTACTGTTGCTCTCTGTTCTCCTCTTTACCTTCGTATCGATAGACTGAGAGACACAACTGTCTTCGAAGCGAACCAAACTTCCGATCCACTGAGTGTTGATCGCTAAAATCAGGTAATTAATGGGTCGATTCTTGTTAATAATGACGAAACTCGAGATCTCCATCATTCCTTTTGCTTCTACGACCAGTTTCGACAAACTAGAGATTCTAGATCTGGACGAGAAAAAACGAGATAGGGGGAATAGAGTGTGGCCATGGAGTTGTGATCTTTTGAGGAAGGAGGAGACAAGGAGGAGATCATTTCAAACTCACTTCTTATCGTCCTGGTCTGGGAGTATTCGTTTCGATTCAGATTGCATATGATCGCATCGATAGGGAGACGAGGGCGGCGGTCGACACGAAGCCACTGTCTTTAGATCGATGCGAAATCAGCGCCCTCGACCGATACGAAGCGATCTCGTTCCAGCCTGATTGATACGAACATATCGAGTCGAACTTGATCGATACGAAGCATTCCCACTACAGCCTGATCGACACGGAATACTCCTTCGCCAAGGCGATCGATACGAAAGTATCGATTCGAACGTGGCCATAGTGAAATACGTGATCCTCCTGTCTCGATACGAAAACAAAGTGCAGCGATCGACATTCTCGACTTAAATTTTGATTAACTTGGAGAATTTCTGAGCATCTGAACACTTAATTCCGACGAGCTTCTGCCTTGCATACCTAAACTTGGCCACAGAACTGCATATTTGACTGACTTTCGAAGCTCGTCGACGGAACCGTCACTTAAAGAACATATAACGGACTTACACTTGAGTCAACCACCTAACGTCTGGATTACGTCGTCGTGACATCAGCGATGACGGTCATATCCACGCCGACTTTCAAAGCTTCACCGTTTACACCTTTCGGCTTATTTCGTAGGATTTGCTTAAGTCATGCACAACACTTGCACTGCACAACACACACTCTACACGGGGGAATGCACGGGCTTTTTATCGTCTAACGATGATTTCTCGTGAGTTAGCTAGTTATGGAACCATCAAGTTCACAGCAGCAAGAAACTCCCAGACTTGAGATTCCAGACATCGAGGCTGAAGTCATCGGCCCAGCTCTGGACGAGTTACCTGATGCATCTTTCATCAATAGCCCACCCGATTCTGTCCCGTCCAATATCTCTGAAGACATGCTAGGGAGAATATGTTTAAGGCATGGCTTATCTTTGGATGACGTACTGTTGCCTGGACCGGACGACAGACCACATAATCCCCCGGAGGGGTATACTGCTTTTAATCGACATGCGTGCGCAGCCGGCACACTTCCTCCGTTCAATGATTACATAAGAGAAGTGTTGGCTTACCTGGACATTTCCCCGTCTCAATTGCATCCAAATGGATATGCTTCACTCAACAGCTTGTTCATTGTATTCATGGAGTACCTCCATCGTCCACCCCGTATGACCGACATAAGGTACTTGTTTAATTTCAAGAGTCGGACTGACAGCCCATCTTATACATTCTTGGAGTCCGTAAGGAACTGCCAAGTTGTCGCGGGGTCGTGGACTAGGCTAAGCTACTTCAAGTCGGAGTGGTTTTATGTCCGATGTCCTCCGGGGTTTGCCAGAAGATGGCTGTTTAGACGTAAGCATTGCCTTTTTCTCAAGTAATCGACGGGGCAATTTTTGAATGAAATTAAACTCATATCTCCTATTCTTTTTCTTTCAGCGATAATCCAGCAACCTGAAGGCGGCTACTATAAAGAGATAGTTCGTATTCTTCAAGAAATCCCTAGCGAAGAAAGGAATATCGAGTTGCTACTGACGGACCAGAACCTTAGAGTTCTTGGGTTGATTGGGCGGAGGCAGAGCATAAGGCTCGATGGTGCACTAAAGACCGTCTCCAGAAAAAAGGTCAAGCGGAAGAAACCCAGGGTTGTGATAATCGAGGAACCCGATTCTGAGAAAACTCATACCGACGAAGAACCATTGGTCGGACCCGCTGATGCAACCTCGGAGTCCGATGCAAAGAGGAAAGGCAAAGCAGTGGCCTCAAAACAGCCTAAGTCCGGGAGGCAGAAGTCTGTGGTTTTGCACCGTCCTTTGCCAGGAGTTAGGATTATGGAAGCATCCTCCCTGCAAGCTGAAAATCAATTCGAAGGGCCTACTGACCCTCCAATCCCGGACATCGAGCCTGAGCAACACGACGTTGAATCGGGTGGACCGTGACATATCGTCGATGTTAGCGAGTCTATTCCTGCCAGTGCGATTGACACTTCTGGTTGGTCCGGGGGGTTACACATTCACACACTCTTCACGGCACAACACATTTTCCTAACCGCAAACAACATATTGCAAACGGTTACTGATTCTTCGTGGTTTTCTTTTCAGGTACGATGTCTGGGCAAGGTTCTGTGCTTGGTAGTTTGCGCAACAAGCGCCGTTATCATGAGCCACGCAGGAGAGAGGGCGAGAGGGATTACGACTCAGGACATTCTGGTCAGGAGAAGTCTGACAGAGATAGGGGATACGTTCGCCGATCCCGATCTCGCTCTCCTCCCCCCAGGACCTCTGCACCTCCTACGGCCGCAGTTACTCGTCCTCCTGAAACTTCACGGCCTAGGCCACCTTCTCAAGCTTCGAGGTCCGATCCTCCGCGCAGGACTGAAATAGCCACCTCCTCGGCTACTGTACCGGTCCCGACTGAAGCGTCTAGTGAAGGAGCGCTTAAATTGGCACAGATGAGGAAGGAATTTCCCGACATCTGTTTTGATGGTTATGTCTTCCCTCCGCACTTGAAGAGGATTCCGCCAACCGCTGAAACCACTATCCATGATTATGTTGCGGACATCTTTTTCCAGTACAGGGAATGGGGACGGGCCGCGAGGAAAGCATCCAAAGTGGCATTCGATCGGGGCGTCACTATTGAGAAGCTCGAGAAGGAGTTGGGTCACAACAACCAAATCATAAAAGCGCTCAACTCGGAGGCTGAGTCTTCCCGTAAATCTGAAATGGAGGCTCTAAAGAAGGTTGATGAAGTAAACGCTACCATGACCAGGATGAAGCAAGAGCATTATACCGCCATCGAGGACATGGGTCATAGGAACACCACCATCACCGCCGAGAGGGATGAAGCTCTCAAGGAGCTTAATGAGCTGAAATCAAAGTTTTCTGAGATGGCGAAGGAAAAAGACGCAGCTAATGTCTCTGCGCAGGAGGCTTGTGACCAGGCAGTGACGCTCCGAAAGGAGAAAGAAGCGGCTATACAACAAGCTCACGAAGTTGAGGCTGGGGTTGACGAGAAGGTACGGCAGGCGGAGGCCAGGATTGAGGCCGAGGTGGAAGAGCTGCTCGTTACGTACAACGCCAATGTGCTAAGGCACCGAGATTTGACATGGCTAGACGATTACCCCACGCATCTCTACAATGCCTGGAACTTACTAGTTGATGAGGAGAAGTCCGGGCACCCTGATGAAGCCCTTGATGAATTCGAGCTGGAGAACCGCATCCTCAATGATGACGAAAAGAAGGTTCTCCATGACTCCATGATTTCCCACGACAAGGTGAGGCTTGGTGCCCAGACCCAGGAAGTCGGAGAGAGCTTTGGTGCAGAACACCATGTTATGAGTTCTGAGATAATCGTGTCATCTCAATCTGAGCCAACTCCGATGATCTACCCCCAGCCTATCCCAACATATGATCCAGATCAACCGCATCTATCTCCTATTAAGGAACATCCTTCCGAAGTTGTTCAGACGACCTCGAGCCAAACCGAGGAAGGTACTCTGAACTAACTTCTTGTATATTTGGATTGAAGAGTCTGTGTTGAAATGTTGCTAATGACATGTCCTTTTCCTTTGATCAGTGACAGAAGTTGCACCAGCCGCGCCTCTTACCACCCAAGAATCAGGCCAAGCGCCAGGAGCCATCATCTCTGAGGCGACCTCCATCGCGGCAATGGCACCAGTTGGAGTAACGCAGGGGAGTTCACTTTCTTTCGATGAACAGATGATAAACGAGCTCCTTGGCCGTCAGAGTGATCCTTTTGCGGACTTGCCATTCGGCTTGGGTGGATTCACGGCTACTTCTGACACCTCATCTCAGACTACTATGGCTCCTAGCAAAGCCAGAGCACAGCGGGAAGCAACAATGCTCGCAGAGATTAATGCCGAGATGGCGGCCGCGGCGCATGGTGGCAGTGTAGATGGTGGAGCAGCAGCACAGTGCCCCACTCCCCTTATGATTGTATCTCCCGGGGGCTCGCTCGTCGATGTTGGCACAACAGTCCCGCCCCCGGCTGTCGACCCTGTTCCCCAAACTCCTCCTATGGGAAGCATTCCCATAGAGTCCAGCTCGGACGAGGATGTTGACATCATGCCTTCATCCGAAGGGAGCCTGCCCAGGGAGAAAGATTCTAAGCGAAAGAACACAAGTAGCTCCGGTAGCTCCTCGAGGAAGAAGAAGTTGAGGAAGCAGAAAGATTAGACACTCTCTTATAGGCATATTTTCCTCTTTTGGCAGTTAGGGATTTTGTTATTTTCTCTTTTCTCCCTTTTGTAGGCCGTGTTTAGATGCGGGTTCGGCCCCTGCTAGTAGGAATATTTTGGAAAAAACTCATGTATGAACCATTGTTTTTGAGTTAGTTGAAATAAAATTTTGTTTTCTATTTTCAGCTCATGTTCCTTTCTATGCTTGAATATTGCAGTGTTCGGACTTTGGTCCAGTGTACTTGCATTATCTGACTGTTTCAAGACTAGCTCATTTTACTTTTTAAGTATGGAAATCTCGGACATGAGTTGTGATAGGGGATCGCATTGGAGCTGAGCATCGCATAGTTTCGGGTAGTGACTAACATTTGCCTCTGCCCCCAGTTCCAGGGTTAAGTTGTGATGATCAACTTGTGATTGCATCAAGCGAGGATCGAGTGGCCGAACTACACTTGTTCTCTTATGAATCGTTTCATCCACACTCCGGGGATATATGTCATCTCGTAAGCGGTTGTTCGCACTCTGGGAACACGGAGTTGACTGATGTTTGTACTCCGTCTCGCACTCTGGGAGCACGGAGTTGGTCGTTTATACTCCGCTTCGCACTCTGGGAACACGGAGTTAGTGTTTATACTCCACTTCGCACTCTGGGAATATGGAGTTAAATGTTTATACTCCGCTTCGCACTCTGGGAATGCGGAGTTGAATGTTTATACTCCGTCTCACACTCTGGGAGCACGGAGTCGAATGTTTATACTCCACTTCGCACTCTGGGAATATGGAGTTAAATGTTTATACTCCGTCTCGCACTCTGGGAGCACGGAGTCGAATGTTTATACTCCACTTCGCACTCTGGGAATATGGAGTTAAATGTTTATACTCCGCTTCGCACTCTGGGAATGCGGAGTTGAATGTTTATACTCCGTCTCACACTCTGGGAGCACGGAGTCGAATGTTTATACTCCACTTCGCACTCTGGGAATATGGAGTTAAATGTTTATACTCCGTCTCGCACTCTGGGAGCACGGAGTCGAATGTTTATACTCCACTTCGCACTCTAGGAATATGGAGTTAATTGCAGGATTGTCGTGTGTCAACCCTATCAATATCGGTGTCATGGCTTGTCCCCGAGCTCGGGTTTCACCTAGTGAGTGGCCGGTCGTATCACAGCCACTCTCCATTTGAATAAGTCCCACTGCATGATGGGATTTAGCTCTTCGTGCGTCGTGATGTTGTATATCGTACTTAATGAATCACAGCTCTGGCTCGAAGAAGTGGCATTTTATTGCTGAAATAAGAAAATGCGGCAAAGTCAGTTGCCTTATTACAAAATTCAAATTTTGAAATGCAGAAACAAATTGCTAAACAGAATGAAATAGATAAAGCCTGTCATATGTAATAGCGGCGGAGACTTTCGCTGTTCCAAGCCCTCGGTAAATCGAGACCGTCAACAGTCGACAGCTTGAATGTACCATCTCCGAGCTTTCGTGTAATTACATACGGTCCTCCCCAGTTCGGTTTCATGTGTGAAGGAACTGGGTAGATTCTCTTGAGCACGAGGTCGCCGAGTTCAAAGGTTCGAGGTCGAACTTTGGTGTTGTACAGCCGGGCGACCCGACTTCGATGTGCGGCCGCTCTCAAACCAGCCTCTTCCCGTTTTTCATCCAATAGATCCAAAGATTCGGCCAGGAGTATAGCGTTTGTTTTTGGATCATAATAAGTTACGCGATGAGAGAACACTTCTGTCTCGACCGGAATAACGGCCTCTGAGCCATAAGATAGGGAAAACGGAGTGTGTCCGGTCGCAGTTTTGTGGGTCGTTCGATAGGCCCATAACGCCATAGGAAGTTCACCGACCCACTTGCCCCCAGCCTTCTCCAATCGTTTATTCAGGATCGATTTTATAACTTTATTGACAGCTTCAACCTGTCCATTCGCTTGGGGGTGTGCAACAGCCGAGAACTTTTTGCGGATATGAAACCGTTGACAGAAATTCTTGAATTCTGCACTCTCGAATTGGGCTCCGTTATCAGTGATGATAGTATGCGGGAGTCCAAATCGACAGATGATGTTGCGAACCACGAAATTTATCACTTTCTTTGTCGTAATGGTTGCAAGGGCTTCGGCCTCAGCCCACTTTGTGAAGTAGTCAACGGCGACGATGGCGTATTTCGCACCGCCTTTTGCTAAAGGTAAAGCGCCGATGATATCGATGCCCCACATTGCGAATGGCCAGGGACTGACCATTTGGGTTATTTCAGTTGGCGGAGCTCTCGGAATTCGGGCATGTATCTGGCATTTATCGCATTTCCGGGCATAGTTTGCCGCATCTCGGTTCATTGTCGGCCAGTAGTACCCATATCGGAGTATCTTCTTAGCGAGAGCTTGTCCTCCGGTATGATCGCCACACTCTCCTTCGTGTACGTCATGTAACACTCGTTTGATTTCCGGGCGATACATCTGAGGAGAGGAACGGAATAACCCCTCCTGTACATGACTCCGTCTTGGATGACGAACCGCGAAGCTTTCCGCTGAATTTGTCTCTTCTCATTTCTAGGTTCAGGCAACGTCCCATTCTCAATGTAATTCCGATACGGAGTCATCCAAGATTCTCTACTGGGAGCGGTTTCAAACACAGAGTTCATTTCTATTCGGTCGATGCTCGGGGAGGCCAAAGTTTCAACAGGGACAAGTCCCATTTGCTGCGCTTCACCTGTGCTAGCTAACTTTGCCAGTGAATCGGCTTTCTGATTGTGCTCCCGAGGCACATAATAGATGGCGTAATAATCAAACTGGTTTAGTATTTACTGAACTCGTGTCAAGTAAGCAGCCAGTCTTCGGTCTCTTGCCTGGTATTCTCCTCGTACTTGACATACCACTAACTGTGAATCGCAATAAATTTCTACAGCGATAATTCTCAAGTCTCTGGCAAGCTTTAGGCCGGTTAGGAGGGCTTCATATTCAGCTTCATTATTAGTTGCACGAAAGTCGAACTTCAGAGCATAACATACGGATCGGCCCTCGGGAGTCTCAAGTACAACCCCAGTGCCCGAACATCGGTCATTTGACGCACCGTCAGTATACAGCTTCCAGATGTATTCGGGAGATTTACTGGTTTCGGGCAAGTCTTCTGGAACGGTGAATTCAGCTATGAAATCTGCCAGGACTTGTCCTTGAATGGCTCTCCGCGGAGCGTATGCGATATCAAATTGGCTTAGCTCAATGTTCCACTTGAGTAACCTACCGGACGTCTCGGGCCGCGTGAGGACCTGTCGTAATGGCTGGTCGGTGTACACAGTAAGCGGATGAGCTTGGAAGTAGGGACGGAGCTTCCTTGAGGCAATGACCAAGCAATAGGCCAGTTTCTCCAGTCTCGGATAATTTCTTTCAGCTCCTGTTAGCCGCTTACTAACATAGTAGACCGGGTTTTGCACTTTGTCTTCTTCCCGAACTAGAGCAGCACTGATCGCATGTTCTGATACTGCCAGGTAGAGATATAGTTGCTCGTGGTCAACCGGTTTTGATAAGATCGGAGGTGTGGAGAGATGTTGAACTAATGATCGGAACGCGCCTTCACACTCCGTGGTCCATTCAAAGTTCCGTTTGCCCTTCCGGATCAGGTCGAAGAAAGGAATGCATTTATCGGTAGACTTTGAAATGAACCTGCTCAATGCTGCGACCTTCCCGTTAAGACTCTGGACTTGCTTTATAGTTCTAGGGGTTTGCAAATTTCCAATAGCCCAGATCTTCTCAGGATTCGCCTCTATTCCTCGAGCATTGACGATGAACCCAAGGAATTTTTCGGATGCAACGCCAAAGTGACACTTGAGTGGGTTGAGCTTCATTCCGTACTCCCGGAGGATGCTGAACATCGAATTCAAATCTCTGACGTGATCTGTGGAGAATCGGGACTTCACCAGCATGTCATCCACGTAAACCTCCATGGTCTTCCCGATCTGATCAGCGAACATTCGGTTGACTAAGCGTTGGTATGTTGCTCCAGCGTTCTTTAGACCAAACGGCATAACTTTGTAACAATAGAGTCCCAGATCGGTCACGAAGCTGGTATGTTCCTGATCAGGTAAATGCATGGGTATTTGGTTGTAGCCGGAATAAGCGTCCATAAAGGATAGTAGTTCATGTCCGGCCGTTGAATCCACGAGCTGATCGATTCGCGGAAGTGGGAAGCTATCTTTTGGACAGGCCTTGTTTAGGTCAGAGTAATCGACGCAGGTTCTCCACTTCCCGTTTGGTTTCCGAACTAGTACAGGGTTGGACACCCATTCTGGATACAAAGCATCTCGAATGAACCCGTTCGATTGTAGTTTATCAACTTCCTCCTTAAGGGCGGCAGATCTCTCTAGATCCATACCGCGCCTTTTCTGCTTTACTGGGACATGTCGCGGATCTATATTCAGGGAGTGACTTGCAATGCTCGGCGAGATTCCACACATGTCAGAGTGTGTCCAGGCGAAGACGTCGAGATTCGCTCGAAGAAATTCGACCAATTCCTGCTGTGTCTGCTTGTTTAGTTGAGACCCAACTTTCAACATCTTTGAATCATCATCCTCACTGATTGGGACGTCCACAGTCAGTTCGGATGGAGAAGCTTGACTCTCCGTTGATTCGTCTTTATCCTCGTTGTCCCTAGGGTCCAGATCTTTCAAGAACTGGTCGTGGTGCCCGGGCCGAGACCCAGGCATCAATTGTCAATTATCAATAGAGCGGACGCAGAGAGATTCCTCTACGCCCTTTCCCTTCTCTTTATGCTGTGCCCCGCGCAGCTCAGCAACATAACAGGCCCTTCCTGTGGCCTGATCTCCTTGAACAACTCCAATCCCATGATCAGTGGGAAATTTCAAAGTCAGACACCATGGGGCGATCGCCGCCCTGAACTCAGCTAGGGCTGGTCGACCCAGAAATGCATTATATGGCGAATCGATTTCTAGCACAACAAATTGTAACATTCAGACCCTCCGGCGTTCTCCAACGCCTAACTCGACTGGGAGTTCAGTTATTCCGATGGGTATCGTGGCACTTCCGTTGAAACCATGGATTCTGGATAAACAGGGTTTCAAATCCTTTGTCTCCATCTTCATTAGATCGTAAGCCCGTTTAAGCAAGATGTTCACAGAGCTCCCACTGTCAACCAGGATCCTCTTCATCCAAGCAGGACCTACCTGGGCAGATATGACTAGTGGGTCAATTGTAGGGGCTTCAACTTTATCGGCGTCTCGGCTCCTGAACACGATATCATCGGATATTATCTTTTGTTGCTTCGCCGGGGTTCCGTCCTCGCAATTACTATAACACTCGAAGTCTGCATGCCTGATAGAACCAGCATACGACTCCATTTCCCCCCAGCTTCTGTCTGCCGGATGGGGACCACCACTTATTGTGTTGATAACTAATCTCCCGCCCGCACGGGCGGGTTCCTCCTCTCTTTCCTGATTTTGAGAACGATTTTGATTTGAGGGGCCCGCTCCGCCAGACTGCGGCGCCCGTACAAACTGATCTAGCTTCCTCTCTCTAATCAGCTTCTCGATGAGGTCCTGTAAGTGCCGACACTCATTGGTATTGTGCCCATAGCTTTCATGGAACCTACAGAATTTCCCTGTCTGAACCTGCCTCTCCGACGAGGGCTTCGGAGCAGGCTTCTTATACTGTACAGTGTTACAAGTCTGTAAGTATACGTTTTCCAATGATGTGTTTAGCGGTGTATAACTGTCGAACATCTGAGCTCTACGTCGTGGACCTCGGTTCTCATCTCTCTTCTTATTCTGGCCATTGTTTCCTCTCTGCTGGGTTTGCTTGTTTTGTATATTCAGTTGAACTTTCCCGGAACTCTCGCCGGACTGTTTAACTGCCACATTGCTCTGTATTCCCTCAATGCTGGGCCTCGCATCGTCCTGCTTCCTAGACTGTTTTGCGTCCTCCTGCCGCAGGAATTGAGTGGCCTTGGAGTAAAAACGGTCCAACGATGCGGGCGGTTTTCCAGCTAGCCAGTTTCCGAATTCAGAATCATGATCAATCCCCTTGGTCAGAGCCATCAAGATTGAATTATCGTTAGGATTGGTGATCTCGACGCATGCTGCGTGGAACCTCTCCAGGTAAAGCCTGAGCGTTTCTCCAGGAGCTTGAGTGACGCTAGACAGGGTGTTGACGTCTTTTGGCCTAGCAACATGCATACGGAATTGCTCCACAAACCTCTTGGCCAATTGATCGAACGAAGAAATTGATCTAGGTGGTAGGCGGGTAAACCACATTGTCGCGATCCCCCCAGAGAGATGGGGAAACTCCGACACTTCACTGCATCGTCGGCCCTTGCAGCGCTCATCGACCATTCATACTTCAGAATATGCTGGTTAGGGTCACTATTCCCTTCATACATCGGGAGAGTCGGCATTCTGAATCGCCTAGGGGGTTCAGCATGTAACACTTCGTCTGTGAAAGGGGTATGACTACGGGAAATCCCCCAATCATCATTAGTGAGCCCCTGACTCTCGCGGATCATCTGACGTATCATGGTTGATATATCCGACATGGGAAGGTTCTGAGCTTGATGAGCTAAGGCGTGGTCGGGTTCCACGGTGCGAGTTTGGATCGGGCGCTATCGACGATCCATATCTCGCCTCCTTGGCTCAGCATCTTCTGGGACATAAGGTTCAGGAGTATGTCCACGCTGTTGATTGATCGGCTCTGATTGATTTCGGGTATCAACCCTTGTTTCTGCTGCGGCGGTTGTGGCGCGGTTATTCGTGGTGTACTGTGGGGCTGTAGTGTACTGTGGGGCAGTACCTCCTCGTGTTGAGGGACCCGTTTGGAAGCTGGTCGATGGTCCTACCCTCAGTTGCCCAACAGTTAAGGCGGGCTGATATTCAGCAGCTTGAGCGCGACTCCCCTCTAGCCGAGGACGAGTAGTTCGGTGGTGATAATCAGATGAAGCTGAGCTTTCGATAGACGCTCTGGAGGCATCATCTCTCCTGGACCTTCTGTGCCCCCGGCGGTTTAGCTGGTTGGTCAGCTCGATATTGGCGCGCAACTGTTCCGCCAACTGCTGACGGCTTTGGGTCAGCTCCTGGAGCAATACTTGAAACTCCTGTCGGGTGACTAGCCCCGTTGAGTCCGAGTGAGTGGTATTGTCTTGATTGGAAGAAGGCGGCTGTGTGGGATTCTGCCTATCTCGGCCTTCTTGCTCTGCAGCGGTAGCGCCAGTTCTTGTGCTGACCATTCTCGGTGGTGGAGTCCTCTCCTAGATTTTGAGCAAATCTGAATAGAATGGAAGGATTCCGGACTGGATATCTGGATCTTCCTCTTGGATTTGTGCAATCCGGTATCGACGGCAGATCCAATGAGCGGGAGAAAAAACTGGTTTTCTCAGTGAAAGCACCAAAGTGTTTGTACCAAAAATGGGCACAACACTCTTTGGGAGTTATTTGAAGAGATAAAATGAAGAACGTAAATGTAAAACAGAGATTATCTAACAAAAACTCCAATAAACAGAAATGTAAAATGCACAGACAAGCAATTTAGAGTGGTTCGGCGTATGGCCTACGTCCACTATGAAGTTTTGATGATTTTATTGATTCTCTTTCAATGATTACAAGCGGTTACAGCAATGAACAGCGGATTACAGTTTAGAATTCGAAATTGACAGCAAAAGTAGGATGCAAATCTCAATCCGGCAGAGTCTGGACGCTTCAGAGAAAAAAGATCCCTTTTTCTGTTGATTCTGGGGCTCTATTTATAGGCGTAGGAGGCTCAGAATTCGCTCAAACTCCGGGAGACTTGGTCTGGCACGTGAGGGGGCCCACTCGACCGTTTCCAGAAAGTTTGGCCTCGATCTATGATCGATACGAATTCATTTCGTATCGATCAAGATGATGTCCAATTAAGCTGAAATTTGGTGGAGACCTCCTTTAGTGTGCATGCAAACTTCCCTTGAAATTTCATTGGATTTGGCTTAGTAGATCGCGAGATATTGTCGATACGAGATGGATTTCAACGCTGGCTGTTCTGCTCGTCTCCATTGCTTCGACTCCATCCTTTCGTGTCGATGACTGCACGCGCTCTCAAGGTGATGTGGCGTGCACAGTTCGCTTCGATCCGCCCTTCACTCCGCATTGACCGTTTCGATTCCATACATTTCGCCTCGTTTACTTCGATGGG
Source organism: Allium fistulosum (assembly GCA_030737815.1). Taxonomy (NCBI): domain Eukaryota; kingdom Viridiplantae; phylum Streptophyta; class Magnoliopsida; order Asparagales; family Amaryllidaceae; genus Allium; species Allium fistulosum. Next base: position 197,694,129 of record CM060905.1, on the reverse strand, counting down.
CAACACGTCATCCTAGTTGGTTGACTCGTTGGATACGAACAAGTCACTGGGCACGTGTTCGAAGCAAGGCTTTCTAGTGGATACGAAGTGGTCATGGTCCTCTGATGGATACGAAGCGTAGCGCCTCGATGGATACGAAGCGTAGCGCCTCGATGGATTCGAAGCAGACGTTGGCTGAAGGATACGAAGTGCTTCAATTGCTGGTGTGAACGAAGTCCATCGATACGAGCTCGATGGATACGAGGGAAATCGAGTCGAACCTGGGAACCTCGATGGATTCGAAACTGATTGGTGCGAACCTTGATCGATTCGAACTGGGGCTTCGGTGATGGATACGAAACTATCTAGAGTGATGGATTCGAACTCATCGTTTTTCCCCTTCAATTTGATTCGATCATAACTTGAGCGTACGAGCCCGGATTGACTTGAAATTTGAGGTGCTGATTTCTATGATCTTTCTCGTCATGTCCTATCAATTGTAGCTTATTCTAGGCTCGGACAAAATTCAGTGATATCCATGGTGAGCTATCCTTGTTCTCTAGTCGGTTCCTTGGTGTCCTGGCCTTGCCAAAAGGCAGGATAACATGAATCATATCAACCCACCTGCCGCCATCAATTTCTCCAAGCTTTGTAAAGATTTTGCGAGTTTGGGTGGCAAGACTTTTTCCAGCAAGGAGACTTTAGTTGAGGCGAGAGCATGGCTTAGGGACACAGAGAGGATTTTTAGTTTTCTGGGATTGGATGGTTAGCAGCGAGTTCAGCTAGCCGCTTGGCAGCTAAAGGAGGAGGCATCTTATTGGTCGGAGGTGATCGAGTTGGAGGGTAGAAATGTTACTTGGGATGGATTCCGGGAGCGATTCGATAGGAAGTTTCTATCTCAGGCAGAAGAGTGTTCAGTTGGAGAGGTTTCTCAATTTGAAGCAAGCGGGTTTGTCTGTCAAGGAATACATCAATCAATTCAATGAGTTGTCGTAGTTTGGTATGGATTTGGTGAACACACCGACAAGAAAGCTATGAAGTTTGCGAAGGGATTGAATCAACCCCTTCAAGGATTATTGCTGACTCATGTACCGATGGGAGCTACTTATGAGTCTATGGTCAAGATGGCACTTATGTCAGATACAGTCAAGGAGGGAGAGTCTAAAGAGACGGTTAAGTCAAAAGGTTCAAAGAAGAAGTGGTGGGAAAAGAATAAGAAGAAGAAGAAAGGTGATGGTCCTCAGAAGCAGATTAAGAAAGGAATAAAGTGCCATAGTTGTGGGAAGGTTGGACATATAGCCAGGGATTGCTGGAAGGAGAAGATGAAGGGTAAGTGCTATACTTGCGGGCAGCCCGGTCATATAAGTAGGAGTTGTCCCCAGGGAGCGAGTGCACCAGTTGCGCAGATTCAGACATTAGACGCAATACCTTCCGGTAGCATTCCAGATAAAGGTAGGAAAGTCACAGTCGAAGGTTTGATTTCTATATCTGATTTTCCCATTCGGACTTTATTTGATTCTGAAGCATCACATTCTTTTATCTCTAGTTCTCTAGTAGATTGTTTGCACTTGGACATATCATTAGTAGTAGACCCCATTATTGTTTGAAACCCCATAGGAGGATCGGCACACTTATCTATGGTTTGTAAGGGTTTGAAAATCTTTATCTTAGGCGTAGAATTTGACTGCGACGCCTATGTTTTAGGATTATCAGGGTATGGGATGATCTTAGGGATGGATTGGCTATCCATATACGGAGCTATCTTAGACTGTGAGAGGAGAGTCATTAGACTTGAGACTTGCAATGGTAGGACTCTAGAGGTATTTTGCGACCCGAAGGGTCAGTCATGTTGAGTTTTCTCTATTCCCTTGATTCATCGTCATCAGAGTTGCATTCGGTTCCTGTCATCAGAGATTTTGCAGACGTCTTTGAGGAGGTTAGGGGACTACCTCCTAAGAGAGAGATTGACTTTAGGATTTATTTGACCGAGAATGCTAAGCCAATAGCATTACCTGTGAGGCACATGGCACCTAGGGAGAGGAAAGAATTGAGCAAGCAGATTCGTGAGCTTTTGGAGAAGGGATTCATAAGAAGGAGCATATCGGAGTGGGGAGCGCCAGTCGTCTTCGCCACTAAGGCAAATGGTTCTCTTCGACTTTGCGTAGATTATAGAGAATTAAATAAGTTCACCAAGAAGAACCGATATCCACTCCCTAGGATTGATGATCTTTTTGACCATTTGGTAGGTTCTTCAGTTTTCTCTCAGATTGATTTAGCCATGGGATTCCATCAGCTTAGAGTCGCTGATGACAACATAGATAAGACTGCGTTTAGGACACCAGACAGATTCTTCGAGTGGTTGGTTATGCCTTTTGGGCTAACCAATGCTCCAGCCTATTTCGTTGATTTGATGAGCCGCGTCTTTTGGGAATGTCCTAAATAAGTTTGTGGTGGTATACGTGGATGATATCTTAGTATTTTCCAAGAATAAGGAGGAGCATGATGTTTATTTGGAAGAAGTTCTTTGCACACTTCATAGTCATCATTTGAGACCTAAGTTTTCGAAGTGTCATTTTTGGAGAGAGGAAGTTCGTTTCTTGGGGCACGTAGTCTCGAAGGAAGGTTTGGCGGTTGACCCCGCCAAGTTTATTGCAGTGCAAGATTGGAAGGCCCCCAAGAATATTACCGAGGTTAGGAGCTTCCTAGGATTGGCTGGCTACTATAGGAAGTTCATTAGAGACTTTGCCAAGATTTCGGCACCACTCACGCACCTTACTAAGAAGAATAAAGATTTCGTGTGGGACGTGGATTGTGAGGATTCCTTCACAAAGCTTAAGAGAGCCCTTACTAGTGCACCAGTGTTAGTTTTACCCGACAGAGCTAAGCCTTTCACCGTATACACTGATGCATGCAGAACGGGTCTTAGAGCGGTGTTGATGCAAGAAGGGAGGGTAGTGAGTTATGGTAGTAGGCAGTTGAGGACGCATGAGAAGAACTACCCTATCCATGATTTGGAGTTGGTTGCCATAGTTTTTGCACTCAAGTCTTGGAGGCACTATTTGCTTGGAGAGAGGTTTGAGCTTTTTACCGACCATAAGTCTTTGAAGTACCTATTCTCGCAGAAGGACATGAACTTGAGGCAACAAAGGTGGATGGAGTTTTTAGCCTCGTATGATTTTGAGATAGCTTATACCCCTGGCAAGGGTAATGTGCTTGCGGATGCATTGAGTAGAAAGAAGGCAACCCTTAGTCCTTTATTCGTAGAGTGGAGGAGCTTGGAGTTTATTTCTACTTTTGATTTTAAGCCCTCTACGGACATTACTCCCAGATTGTTGGCAACATTAGAGGTGAGGCCTATCCTTATGGATTAGATTGGATCGAGGCAATGGGAAGATTCAGAGCTCATGGACATTTTGGATAGCATTAGCCGAGGAGAGGTCTCGAGACATCTCCAACGCTATTCCATTGATAGCAGAGGGTGGCTTAGGAGAGATGGGAGGCTTTGTGTTCCACGCGCCAGTGACTTGTTGAGAGCATTTTTGGAGGAGGCGCACCATTCCCATATGACTATTCATCTGGGTGGTGACAAAATGTATTGGGATATGAAGAGGATGTTCTATTAGGGTGGCATAAAGAAGGACGTGGCAGAATTCTTAGCTAAGTGTCTCATATGCCAAAGGGTAAAAGCAGAGCACCAGAAGCCCGGTGGATTACTTCAGCCTTTAGATGTGCCGAAGTGGAAGTGGGACAATATTTCTATGGATTTCATTGACGATTTATCCCATTATAGGAAAGGGAACACTACCATTTGGGTGATTGTTGATAGATTGACCAAGAGTGCTCACTTCATCCCAGTTAAGAGTAAGCATACGGCTTCATATTTGGTATCCTTGTATATTTGAGAGATAGTCTGTCTACACAGAGTTCCTTCTAGCGTTGTTAGTGATAGAGATCCCATTTTCACTAGTGAGTTTTGGAGAAACTTACAGGAGGCGCTAGGGACGCAACTTAGGTTGAGTACGGCCTATCACCCCCAGACAGATGGCCAAACGGAGAGGGTAAATAGGGTGCTTGCGAATTTGCTGCGGATGTGCATTTTGGACTTTGGAGGTACTTGGGAGGAGCATCTTCCATTGGTTGAGTTTGCGTACAATAATAGTTACCAAACAAGTATAGTAATGACACCATTTGAGGCTTTATATGGGAGACCTTGCAAGTCCCCATCATGTTGGGTAGAATTTATGAGAAAGTTATTACTTGGACCCGATATGGAGAGGGAGACCTCTGAGAGGGTGGATTTGATTTGGCAAAGGATGAAGACAGCTTAAGACAGACAGAAGTCGTATGTGGACAAGCGGAGGAGAGACTTAGAGTTTGAGGTTGGAGACTTAATTTTTATCAAAGTATCCCCGCTTAGGAAGGTGGTAAGATTCAGATCAAATGGAAAGTTAGCCACTGGATTTGTTGGACCATTTCCTATCACTGTAACGGCCCGATATTTTGGACCATTCGCATCCATTATAAGTGTATAGGTAGACACTCATGCCAGAGTTGAATTGCCCAAAATACCGCGTTGTTAATTTAAATTAGGCAAAACTGAACATATACAGTAAATAAATAATCACAGATCACAGACACAGAGTAATAAGTGTAGCGGAAATAAAAGAGATAGTAGTTCATGAAGCTACTATATAAAAGTATAAGTTACATCAGAGTTAAACCAGATACAACGGAAGAGTAATATGATACATCAGATACAAATCAGAATACATCACTAGAATCATCGAATACTGAAAGCAGAATAGATGGCTGGATCTTCAAGCAAAGCTCCAACTTCAAAGGTGAGTCTCGAATACTGGTACACTCAGTCTGACCCGAGCGTAAAGCAAAAACACAAGACACTCGAGTCAGGATTAACATTCTTATATTAATAAATCCAACTCAAGTGAAATAGCAATTGAAATACAAGTAACTCAAAGGATGTTTGGAATAACCATCCTTTAAGGATCCGTTAAACTATCTACTAGGTAGTAATATACGCTAAGTAGATAATGTCTATCAGTAATATAAAGATATCAAAATAGTGTTAAGTCATGGCCCATTCCACCCTTAACACATTTTTATTCCCAAAAGCATATACAAGACCGTAGTTTCCCCAAAACCGGAAGTCACCAGAGGGAAATCCATATACTAATGGTACAAAACAAATTCGTAGTGGTCGCGAATAGGGAATACAAGTATGACAAGGCACATGAGGCAATACCCAAGGTAGTGATACTACCGTTTGCCTAATCCGGACTGGTGAGAACGCAACGCCGCAGCGCCCGCAACACCGTGAAACAACACTCCCAAAATCAAGGGTGCACCAATCGACAACAAGTAATGAGTAGTTCGAAGAAGTGTGTTCACTTGAGGTAGCTAATCCTCCATTGGCCCGGCACGGCTCCTGTTTTAGTCATTTCCAATTTGACACAAGTGTCAAGGCTATCCATTATCGTTCTCTTTCTTCAATCATCACGTACATCATTCCAACCACTTCATTCTGGATCATCACTCCGCGTATAGTTATTAAAGTGGTTTTCGGTTTAGATAGAGAGTATATCCATAACCGATTCCGGTCTCTTTAATAACTTCCGTAATTATTACACCGATTGGTCGTTTGTTTATTTCAAAACCAAATCAATTTCAATTTCAAATAGAATTCGTAAATCAACATTTCATTTGTCTTTCTAAATCAATTTCCATTATTTACGTTTCAAAACTTCCAAATTCATATTTTCAAAATCTTATAATTCAATTTCCATCTTTATTTAAACAATTCAAATATTGATTCAAGTTCGAATATAAGTTTCATTTCGAAAACATTTAAATTAATATAATTTAACATTCAAATCAATTTAAATTCATTTATCGATTTCATTCAATATTCATTAAGTTACTTTATCATTCAAAAAAATTTCTATTAAATTTCCAATTCATTAAATCAATTCTTTAAGTTCAACTTCATTAAATCAAAATTTACAATTTTGAATTAAACTAAATTCGTCAAATCAAATTCTTAAATTTTCAAGTCTTACATTAATTTCAATAAATCACATTTTATTTCTTGTTAAAGAAATTCAATTTCACTTATTTACTTACTTAAATAATTTTCCAAAACTTAATTAATAAAGAAACTCAATTTCAATTATTTACGAAGTAAAATTTACTTATTCAAAAGTTCAATTTTACTTATTAAAGAATTCAATTCAGTTTAATCATTAAATAATTCAACCTTATTTAATTATTAAATAATTCAAAACTTAATTATTAAATAATTTCAAAGTTTAATAATATCAAACTTAATTATAATTTCAAACTTATTTATTAAATCATTTCAAACTTAATTCAATCATTACTCAAATTAAACATCGTTCTTTCATCAATTTCATTTTTTAATATTTTGTTTCAGATTTTTAAATACTAACATTTTCCTTTCATTAAAAATTCAAATTTCAACTTCATTTCAAAACCATATTGTTTATTCAATAAAATCTTTATTTATTTTTAAATCAAATTATTGACCAATCGGGTTTTATTTAATTTCCTATCCTAGGTCAAAGTTCAATTTGGGTATTTATCATTTCAACCCGATTCCAATTCAATTCAAAATCAAAGCATATCAAAGGGAACTTGCAGTGTGATAACTGGGATGGTGTCAAAGTAAATAAACAAGCAATAACACAAACAATAACAATCCAATAATCAATTCAAATAATCCCGAAATAACCGTATTAATTCGCATTGTTATTTGTACGAATTAATATAATTATCTCTAGAATCTACACTATCATTTCATGTAGATTAAAGATTATTACACTAATATTTATACGGTTCTTCAATTGTCATTCGATTTCAATTTTAACACTACAACAATTAATCAAATATACGTTCAATGGTTCAAAGTGTAATTATCACTATTCTACATGTCAATTAATTTAACAATTAAAATGGGTCATATTCAACTAATCACATTCAACATATGTGTCGATTCAAATTTTAATTATCCTACGTCAAATTTATTTGCATAATATTTATCACTTTATACATTACAATTTTAATGTCCAACTGTAAACATCAAACAATCAGTCATTTAACAATCAAACTGTATTATCATTGCATATATAACAGGTATTGGTGTCAGATGTCACAGGTGAACTGATACAGGTAATAACAGTGTAAATATCTAACAGCAGCATATTTCAATTGTCGTTTTAATTGAAATCAAATTTAATAAATAAAAGAACGTTAATCGTGAGTGAGTGCTCACCTTTCGAGGCTAGGGAGAACAGGAGATGACACGGATACGAACACAGATACGGACACTGAAATTTTGAATGACGAATCCGAGCAAAATCGGCACGAATTCGACGATCAAAGCTGAAATGGGAAATCGATGAGAACGATCGAATCAATTTATATAAATTTGAACTAAATATACATATTATTTTCTGAAATCAATTTTAGAACGTATATTTGTTATTAAAATTTCCATGAAATCCATATTTAATTTAAAACAAATAAATAAAAATAAATCATCATATATACATAAGATTTTGAAATAAATACTTTTATATTATATTAACCCATATTTCAAATCAATATCCAACACAATCAAAATAAAATCTAGGTTTAGACGTATAATTTAAACCACTACCCATCCACTCTTTCGTTTAAATATATAAATTTACTCTGCTAAAATACATTAGCTCAAAGCAGTTTGTATAACTCATATATAAAAAAATATTAAGCTATAACTACGTCTTTTTCAAAAATCAACACTGTAACTATCATAGAACCATAGGCTTGCTTCTATGACTCACTACACAGATGGATATGTACTGAAAAAAAAACTATACATTCATAAATACACGCTGAGCATACGTATATATATAATATAATATATAGTGTTCTTCCCTTAAACATATATTTTGAAATATGAACAACCTTTATACTTCGTAACTGTAAACATATATATATACGTACGGCTAAAATATAACTTACATACTTATATATACTTGAACCCAACATTTATATAAATATTTTAAATTAAAAATCAAAACACAAAAAAAATCCAGATCTATAAATATACAATACAAACATTATAGACAATATATACTATACAGCTTTATATATAAACCCCTTTCCTTTATATAGCTTGTACCATCCTTGTAATATAAAACTATGACAACAAACTGTAAATCACATTTATTTATTTTTTATAAAATACACAAATCATAATAATACTGATATATATAACTGCAAAACTGGGACATATGTATACTTTTAAATCAAAGCTTAGCAGACATGTTCTGTATACCAATCTATACCACATATTATATGCTCTGTACATAACTAACTGAAACCATATTTCGAAATCTCAGATTAATACTTTATGAACTTACTTTACTAAACATGTACTATATTATAAACTTACTTATATATATTGCTTACGGCAAACTGTACTACCTATAAGCATATAGATCTAAACTAGTGAAATCATATAATACTTTCTTTATCTCAGATATATACAATACTTTTTTCTTTAAAAGTAAATTACCTATATATAACTCACTAGAGAAATATGCTAAGAGGAGCAGGCCGAAGATCACGACAAGAGGAGGCGAATACGAAGGGTTGCGGGTTGTCGCCGCACTCGGCTAGGAGGAGGAGGTCGTTGGTTCGGGTTGGAGGCTGCTGCCCAGATTGCAGAAGGGAAGATCGGATGGCTTCGGCACTTGGTGAGCTCGGCTAGCCGGTGGCAGGGAGCTCGGGTTTGGTGGCTTCGGCAGGGGGAAGCTTTGGAGATGGGTGGTAGATAGGTTGGCCGGAGGAGGTCTAACGGTGATGGTTATTGCGTGCATGGCTGTGTGGACGTGGGCAGGATGGCCAAGGCCAGTCAGGCGGTGATGATGTGGTGGCTTGCGATGGTGGGTCGGTAGTGGCAGCGTTCGGCTTGGGAAGAGCTTTGGTGGCTCGCGATGGTGGGTGAGCAGAACGAGGGTGGAAGAGTGAAGCAGAGGGAACTGCTGTCATTTCATATATTTTTTTTATTTGTGGATGGAGCAAATCGAAAAATGAGAGGAGATGGGTTTTGAGAAACAAAAAGGGAAAGAAGAAGTCTGAACGTGTATTGTAATTGTAAATAGATGGCTATTCGTTTCTAACATCAATTCAAATGAACTTTTTGAATTCCAAGCCCAATGGTATGGGAAATGACAAAAACAATGAACGTGAATTCAGAAAATAAACACTAATGGCTATTTGGATTTCAGGAAGTAAACGAAAAGACAAGGAAACCAAAAAGTTAAATATCGGATACCGATACGGTTTCTTGTTTTTATTGATTTTACAGTGTATCGGATGTCGAAACATACAAACGAATATATTGTGAAGATCAGCATGACAAAACGATCAAAACGGTATAACAATATTGGTGGTACGATTGAATTATAAAAATTCGAATTTTCTACTGGCGGAAAATGTAAGAAAAACGCAAGAAAATAAGACCGACGGAGCCAAAGATGTCCGAATTTTGAAAAACGACAAACTGGCATCTTGCTCAGAAGATGGTTTATAATTTTTCTATGTAAAAATATTTGGTTTTGAAAACATTTTATTTTCAACGCTTTTTAACTGATTAAATTGAAGTGAATTTACGCACGAAATAAACTTCCATATTTTCGGACAAAAATTTACTAGTCGCTATGTTTAACTAGACGTATTCCAAATATTAAATTTTATTTCAAAATTTTATCGTTTAAAATTTCACAAAATTCCAACCAATTACGTTATTAAACAGTTGAAATTCACGGGTCGTTACACTTTCCCCCACTCAAAACTTTTCGTTCCCGAAAAGGAGCGAGGTAGGAGAATAGAAACAACCAGAAAGAAAACAGATTTGAAATACAAAATAACAATTAATTTAAATCATATAAATTCAAATTTAAATTAACTGATATTCAATAATTGATTTAATCCATTTGATTCCACTAAAATCAATCTTAACTATTTTTAAATTCATTATCTTATTATCCCATTTCTTCAATTTACAATTTCTAAAATCATAAATTTTAATTGGCTCATATTTTCTTTAACAATTTTAAATTCTTCTTTATTCCAAATTATTGTTAAATTTATTCTACTTAATATATCTAATCACATATATTTAACCCATATAAATTAATTTAAACCACAAAAGTTTCGATTTAAATTAATTTACATCTACTAATTGCTTTTAAATTCAAGGTATTTTCATATGTTGATCAAATTTCAATTTATTAATTCTTTCAAAACAAATTTATTTCATTATTAACTGAGTTTTACTTATTATCCTATCTAACGCTATTAACATCTTTATAATCAAAATTTAGTGTATAACATTTATTATAAACACTCAAATTTTATTTATTAATTCAATTTATCTTATATATTATCCAATTACATATTCAACTTCTGAATGATTTAGGTAAGTTGTATTAGCATGCAGTTGAACAATATACAAATAAAATTTTCCCAATTCAATTTATTCAAGTTTAAATATTTATTCCAAATTTTGGTTTTATTTATAATTAAAATCATCCTTTAACAAAATTTAAGAATTAGATTTCCGATTAACTTAAACAATTTAGAGATATATATAATATATTTATATCAGATCAAATTAAATTTTAAAATAAGATACCTATATATATATAAATCAAATTATAGTGAAGAAATTCAAATCAAAATATTTTTCAAAACAAAATCGTAGCAAAGCTACAGAATGGTCTCTTCACTTCGAAACTCGAAAATGAATGTCGATGATGCGGCCGCCATCACCGAAATTATTTTCCAGCGACAAAAAGAAGAGCACTGATTTCAACCTTTTAAAATTCTTTGAAAACGATTTCTATTCGAAAATACTTTCAATACTATATACTTTAAAATTTTAAAAACAAAAGTTCGAAATCACCGGAAACTTAATAAATTCTTAAATTCCTGAATTAGATTCATTTCAAATTCCAATCAATTTATAACCAAGTTTATAAATTCATTTATTTATATTATGCAATAGTCAATGGTTTACAAAACAATAAATGAAAATCAAATGTTATTATTTTCAGACAACAAATTCATTAACAATTTAATTTCAGAAAACTTATACTTATATATAAGATAATCATACAAAACTTCTATTATATTTATCAAATTTGAAAACGATATTGTGTCAGTTTGCTCTGCTCAAGTGTTTTGGAAATCCTATCGATAACGTTGATCAGACGAATCGATCGAAAACCCAAATCAACATCAACAACTCAAACAACACAATATAAAACATTTTAAAATTAATTTACAATACACTTCCTCACTTGACGATACCAAATGGATTTCAAGCATGGATAGAGATTCAAATTTGATAGAAATCAAATCGAAGAGAATTTTTTTATTTTTTGATTCGAAGATAAGTTTGAAACAGAAGATAAGATGATTTAAATAACAAATAAGTAGATGGATGAGTTTATATAAATCGCGGGCAACCTTATCCGGGTCGACCGTGACTTCAAGAATAAGATCGATGCAGAATTTCGGGGCAAATCTACATTCGATCTCAAGAAATAGAATTCAGGTATAGCAGGAGATAGATAGCATCGTAAACCGAGGATACAGAGATCTTCGGTAAATCAATGCCAATTGTAAAGGAGTTTCAACCCTTTTCAAATCATTCGAAGTTTGGCGAGACCGCCGATTCATTATAAGGGTCATTCGAAGTGGAGTTATGGAATGCTCCAGATTTGAAAGAAGATGAATAGTGAAGGACACGAATGAATTTCGGAACCAAGGGGAACGTTCCAAAATTCAAAGGAATTGAGTCAAGGGAAGAGATTGAAACTCGAATGAGAGTGATTCTGTAAATACATTTACCCTATATGCTAAGTTTTGCCTAGAGCTACCAAAGCTCTGATACCAACTGTAACGGCCCGATATTTTGGACCTTTCACATCCATTATAAGTGTATAGGTAGACACTCATGCCGGAGTTGAATTTCTCAAAATACCGCGTTGTTAATTTAAATTTGGCAAAACTGAACATATACAGTAAATAAATAATCACAGATCACAGACATAGAGTAATAAGTGCAGCGGAAATAAAAGAGATAGTAGTTCATGAACCTACTATATAAATGTATAAGTTACATCAGAGTTAAACCAGATACAACGGAAGAGTAATATGATACATCAGATACAAATCAGAATACATCACTAGAATCATCGAATACTGAAAGCAGAATAGATGGCTGGATCTTCAAGCAAAGCTCCAACTTCAAAGGTGAGTCTCGAATACTGGTACACTCAGTCTGACCCGAGCGTAAAGCAAAAACACAAGACACTCGAGTCAGGATTAACATTCTTATATTAATAAATCCAACTCAAGTGAAATAGCAATTGAAATATAAGTAACTCAAAGGATGTTTGGAATAACCATCCTTTAAGGATCCGTTAAACTATCTACTAGGTAGTAGTATACGCTAAGTAGATAATGTCTATCAGTAATATAAAGATATCAAAATAGTGTTAAGTCATGGCCCATTCCACCCTTAACACATTTTTATTCCCAAAAGCATATACAAGACCGTAGTTTCCCCAAAACCGGAAGTCACCAGAGGGAAATCCATATACTAAAGGTACAAAACAAATTCGTAGTGGTCGCGAATAGGGAATACAAGTATGACAAGGCACATGAGGCAATACCCAAGGTAGTGATACTACCGTTTGCCTGATCCGGACTGGTGAGAACGCAACGCCGCAGCGCCCGCAACACCGTGAAACAACACTCCCAAAATCAAGGGTGCACCAATCGACAACAAGTAATGAGTAGTTCGAAGAAGTGTGTTCACTTGAGGTAGCTAATCCTCCATTGGCCCGGCACGGCTCCTGTTTTAGTCATTTCCAATTTGACACAAGTGTCAAGGCTATCCATTATCGTTCTCTTTCTTCAATCATCACGTACATCATTCCAACCACTTCATTCTGGATCATCACTCCGCGTATAGTTATTAAAGTGGTTTTCGGTTTAGATAGAGAGTATATCCATAACCGATTCCGGTCTCTTTAATAACTTCCGTAATTATTACACCGATTGGTCGTTTGTTTATTTCAAAACCAAATCAATTTCAATTTCAAATCGAATTCGTAAATCAACATTTCATTTGTCTTTCTAAATCAATTTCCATTATTTACGTTTCAAAACTTCCAAATTCATATTTTCAAAATCTTATAATTCAATTTCCATCTTTATTTAAACAATTCAAATATTGATTCAAGTTCGAATATAAGTTTCATTTCGAAAACATTTAAATTAATATAATTTAACATTCAAATCAATTTAAATTCATTTATCGATTTCATTCAATATTCATTAAGTTACTTTATCATTCAAAACAATTTCTATTAAATTTCCAATTCATTAAATCAATTCTTTAAGTTCAACTTCATTAAATCAAAATTTACAATTTTGAATTAAACTAAATTCGTCAAATCAAATTCTTAAATTTTCAAGTCTTACATTAATTTCAATAAATCACATTTTATTTCTTGTTAAAGAAATTCAATTTCACTTATTTACTTACTTAAATAATTTTTCAAAACTTAATTAATAAATAAACTCAATTTCATTATTTACGAAGTAAAATTTACTTATTCAAAATTTCAATTTTACTTATTAAAGAATTCAATTCAATTTAATCATTAAATAATTCAACCTTATTTAATTATTAAATAATTCAAAACTTAATTATTAAATAATTTCAAAGTTTAATAATATCAAACTTAATTATAATTTCAAACTTATTTATTAAATCATTTCAAACTTAATTCAATCATTTCTCAAATTAAACATCGTTCTTTCATCAATTTCATTTTTTAATATTTTGTTTCAGATTTTTAAATACTAACATTTTCCTTTCATTAAAAATTCAAATTTCAACTTCATTTCAAAACCATATTGTTTATTCAATAAAATCTTCATTTATTTTTAAATCAAATTATTGACCAATCGGGTTTTATTTAATTTCCTATCCTAGGTCAAAGTTCAATTTGGGTATTTATCATTTCAACCCGATTCCAATTCAATTCAAAATCAAAGCATATCAAAGGGAACTTGCAGTGTGATAACTGGGATGGTGTCAAAGTAAATAAACAAGCAAAAACACAAACAATAACAATCCAATAATCAATTCAAATAATCCCGAAATAACCGTATTAATTCGCATTGTTATTTGTACGAATTAATATAATTATCTCTAGAATCTACACTATCATTTCATGTAGATTAAAGATTATTACACTAATATTTATACGGTTCTTCAATTGTCATTCGATTTCAATTTTAACACTACAACAATTAATCAAATATACGTTCAATGGTTCAAAGTGTAATTATCACTATTCTACATGTCAATTAATTTAACAATTAAAATGGGTCATATTCAACTAATCACATTCAACATATGTGTCGATTCAAATTTTAATTATCCTACGTCAAATTTATTTGCATAATATTTATCACTTTATACATTACAATTTTAACGTCCAATTGTAAACATCAAACAATCAGTCATTTAACAATCAAACTGGATTATCATTGCATATATAACAGGTATTGGTGTCAGATGTCACAGGTGAACTGATACAGGTAATTACAGTGTAAATATCTAACAGCAGCATATTTCAATTGTCGTTTCAATTGAAATCAAATTTAATAAATAAAAGAACGTTAATCGTGAGTGAGTGCTCACCTTTCGAGGCTAGGGAGAACAGGAGATGACACAGATACAAACACAGATACGGACACTGAAATTTTGAATGACGAATCCGAGCAAAATCGGCACGAATTCGACGATCAAAGCTGAAATGGGAAATCGATGAGAACGATCGAATCAATTTATATAAATTTGAACTAAATATACATATTATTTTCTGAAATCAATTTTAGAACGTATATTTGTTATTAAAATTTCCATGAAATCGATATTTAATTTAAAACAAATAAATAAAAATAAATCATCATATATACATAGGATTTTGAAATAAATACTTTTATATTATATTAACCCATATTTCAAATCAATATCCAACACAATCAAAATAAATCTAGGTTTAGACGTATAATTTAAACCACTACCCACCCACTCTTTCGTTTAAATATATAAATTTACTCTGCTAAAATACATTAGCTCAAAGCAGTTTGTATAACTCATATATAAAAATATATTAAGCTATACCTACGTCTTTTTCAAAAATCAACACTGTAACTATCATAGAACCATATGCTTGCTTCTATGACTCACTACACAGATGGATATGTACTGAAAAAAAAACTATACATTCATAAATACACGCTGAGCATACATATATATATAATATAATATATAGTATTCTTCCCTTAAACATATATTTTGAAATATGAACAACCTTTATACTTCGTAACTGTAAACATATATATACGCACGGCTAAAATATAACTTACATACTTATATATACTTGAACCCAACATTTATATAAATATTTTAAATTAAAAATCAAAACACAAAAAAAATCCAGATCTATAAATATACAATACAAACATTATAGACAATATATACTATACAGCTTTATATATAAACCCCTTTCCTTTATATAGCTTGTACCATCCTTGTAATATAAAACTATGACAACAAACTGTAAAACACATTTATTTATTTTTTATAAAATACACAAATCATAATAATACTGATATATATAACTGTAAAACTAGGACATATGTATACTTTTTAAATCAAATCTTAGCAGACATGTTCTGTATACCAATCTATACCACATATTATATGCTCTGTACATAACTAACTGAAACCATATTTCGAAATCTCAGATTAATACTTTATGAACTTACTTTACTAAACATGTACTATATTATAAACTTACTTATATATATTGCTTACGGCAAACTGTACTACCTATAAGCATATAGATCTAAACTAGTGAAATCATATAATACTTTCTTTATCTCAGATATATACAATACTTTTTTCTTTAAAAGTAAATTACCTATATATAACTCACTAGAGAAATATGCTAAGAGGAGCAGGCCAAAGATCACGACAAGAGGAGGCGAATACGAAGGGTTGCGGGTTGTCGCCGCACTCGACTAGGAGGAGGAGGTCGTTGGTTCGGGTTGGAGGCTGCTGCCCAGATTGCAGGAGGGAAGATCGGATGGCTTCGGCACTTGGTGAGCTCGGCTAGCCGGTGGCAGGGAGCTCGGGTTTGGTGGCTTCGGCAGGGGGAAGCTTTGGAGATGGGTGGTAGATAGGTTGGCCGGAGGAGGTCTAACGGTGATGGTTATTGCGTGCATGGCTGTGTGGACGTGGGCAGGATGGCCAAGGCCGGTCAGGCGGTGATGATGTGGTGGCTTGCGATGGTGGGTCGGTAGTGGCAGCGTTCGGCTTGGGAAGAGCTTTGGTGGCTCGCGATGGTGGGTGAGCAGAACGAGGGTGGAAGAGTGAAGCAGAGGGAACTGCTGTCATTTCATATTTTTTTTATTTGTGGATGGAGCAAATCGAAAAATGAGAGGAGATGGGTTTTGAGAAACAAAAAAGGAAAGAAGAAGTCTGAACGTGTATTGTAATTGTAAATAGATGGCTATTCGTTTCTAACATCAATTCAAATGAACTTTTTGAATTCCAAGCCCAATGGTATGGGAAATGACAAAAACAATGAACGTGAATTCAGAAAATAAACACTAATGGCTATTTGGATTTCAGGAAGTAAACGAAAAGACAAGGAAACCAAAAAGTTAAATATCGGATACCAATACGGTTTCTTGTTTTTATTGATTTTACAGTGTATCGGATGTCGAAACATACAAACGAATATATTGTGAAAATCAGCATGACAAAACGATCAAAACGGTATAACAATATTGGTGGTACGATTGAATTATAAAAATTCGAATTTTCTACTGGCGGAAAATGCAAGAAAAACGCAAGAAAATAAGACCGACGGAGCCAAAGATGTCCGAATTTTGAAAAACGACAAACTGACATCTTGCTCAGAAGATGTTTTATAATTTTTCTATGTAAAAATATTTGGTTTTGAAAACATTTTATTTTCAACGCTTTTTAACTGATTAAATTGAAGTGAATATACGCGCGAAATAAACTTCCATATTTTTGGACGAAAATTTACTAGTCGCTATGTTTAACTAGACGTATTCCAAATATTAAATTTTATTTCAAAATTTTATCGTTTAAAATTTCACAAAATTCCAACCAATTACGTTATTAAAAGAGTTGAAATTCACGGGTCGTTACAATCACAGAGAGAGTTGGGAAGATGGCTTACCGAGTGAAGCTACTAGAGAGGCTCGTAGGTGTGCATGACGTTTTTCATGTTTCGCACTTGCGAAAGTGCTTACATGACTCGGTGGAGGTTGTAGAGCCTAGTCAAGTAGAGGAGGTGGAGGTAGAAAAGGAAGCTTCGGTTCGGCGTATCCCCACGAAGATTGCTGGAAGAGACATCAAGCGACTAAGGAATAAAGAGGTTCCACCGGTGATGGTGCAATGGGGAGATGATGCTGTAGACGCCACTTGGGAAGCAGAAGAGAAGATTTGTACTTCCTATCCTCATATTTTTGATAGTAAGTTTTAGAATTCCTTTTTCCATCTTTAGATTTGACTAGGTTCTTTCCTTTATTATCCTTTGGGAGGGTAGAACTTAGGATTTAACATATGGATGGTAGGATAAGATGTAAACATGTTAATAGAACATGTTATGAATGATGTATGATAGTGATTGCAAGTGTTTGCTAGTGGATGCTATGGGTACATATAGGTACACTAAGCACTATTATTCCTTAGGAATCAGCCTAACTAGGACAGTAACATATGCATATGGATGTGTGCGCATTTTTATTTTATTTCCATGATTGCTATAAATGGATGATTATCACATGATTGTTGCATTTGGATGATGTTTGTAGCATGCATATAGAATTATCAGTATTATTAGGAAATTTTTGCATTCATACATGGCATAAACATGATTGCATAAAAAGGAGGTCAACTGAATCAGTGTACCGCCTAATCTTTTGCATTAGTTAGGGACATTTACACTACACTAATTGCATAAGTATCATAAATTGCATTAGAAAAACTTAAGGATAATGGATGGATGGTTGATGATTGATTAGTTGGTTGTAGAATTGGATGGAAACATTTAGTACATTCTTTTACCCTTAGAGATTTCGGGGACGAAATCCCTTAAGGAGGGGAGAATGTAACAACCCAAAATTTAACCCATAATAATTAATTTGTTAATTAATTAAATAATAAAATAACTTTGTGAAATTATCAGAATTGAGCCATGGGAGTAGCACCATTGTGTCCGTGGTAATTTTCTGGTCAATTTCCATATATAGAACGTCAGAAACCGAGCTAATATGACCAAGTTACAAAATAAGCAGAAATAATATATATATATACATATACATATACACACACACATACAGGTCGACCGGCCGGTCGACCTGGGCAAGGGGGCGGTCGACCGCCCATTCAACCCACCTTGCATTTTGGCAAGCGAACGAACGTTCGTTCGTTCGAACGAATCAGCAGCGATTGAACACGTCATTTGCATCCTTTATTTCAATCCGGTCCTTCCAGTTTTGCATCCGATGGCTCCTATTTAGCCTATGACGTGGTTGCATTCCATTCAATCTCCAAATCCAACGGTCCGTGATCCACTTCTACACCTATAAATAGACCTCTAGACCTAACACTTTTTCTCATTCTAGGTTTTCTCCAATTGGGTTCACCTTTCTAGAAAGGACCCTAAACGGAATAATTTTTCCAAAGGAGAAAATCGTTATAAATAAAATTATTTTACAACTCCAAGTGGATCCGAGAAGACCAAAGGAAGAGCTTAGGAACGGAGGTGAGTGATTGTAATTATTTTAAGATTTCTTTAAGTAATTTAAAATAATAGGGTTTCCAATAGTTGTAGTTTTACTTCGATTTTTGGAATAGTCTTTTCAGTAGTTTATTTACCGTTTTTAGAATTATTTTCAGTCTATTCCCTTTCAGTTATTCTTTTCAGTAATTTTAATTTACTCTATTAATTATAGCTTTTCCATTTATTTACAGTATTTTAGTTTATTTACTGTTATTTATACGTTATTTACATCTTCTTTTTATGCTTTGGATTTTCTTCTATTTTTAGTTTTCTTTTATCCCTCCTTCTTCTTCGCGTATGGATTAGAATAGGATTAACGCGAATATGGATTAAATTGTAAGAAAACTGAAATAACAGAATATAAGATGTAAATTTCAAAGACTGTAATATAAATGGAATTGGACTGAAATTACGCCTAATTATGACGTTAATTGGACTAAATTTAAAAAGATTGGCCTAGTTATAACTTCGAATTATAACTAAAAAGAATAAAAGATGAAAGAAGCTTATTTCCACACTTAGACCTTGGGTTATGTAATAAGCATGACTATAACGTAGGTTATAATAAGAAAAAAAATAGAATAAGGCTTATTTTAAGACTTAGGATAAATTAATAAGTTTGGATAGTAGAGAAAAATGTAAAGGCTTATTTAAATAATTTACCTAAGCAAAGATGAAAGTAGGACATGTACCAAATAACATTCCCTATTAGACAAAACGGTGAGCCTAGGGTACGCTTATGCTAAGAATGGTAGTAATTGGTCAAATAGAAGTCCAAATCACGGGGATTGGGATAAGGGGTGCAACTAGATACTGTTTGGATGAAGGGTCGGTACCAACAAGATTTCCCATATAGATTCTATGGACACACGGTGATCTCACATTAGCCTGAAATGAGATGAGGGGCACACTTATGCTGGAAGTTGGAGGTAATAAGAAGACCCAATAGGTGGAGCAAAAGGTAGCATGGGCATGGTGACAATACGCGTGCGACTTCCATTGCGGGTGCTTAATAATAGCTATGAGTTCAAAGCGCTTAGTATGGGTGTCTTTCGTATACACCATTGCCTTCTGTGAAGGGAGCTATATATGTCATCCGGATCTACTTTAATTGCTCTGTGCATCTTTCGTAGATACCATTGGCTGCTGTGTAGAGAGCTATATAGCGGCTGGTCCGCAGTAAGGTCTATGGAATAACAGGCTGATCAAAAAGGGTAGAATTAGGGTTACATCCTAATTATAGGATTAGGAATTCATCCTAATCAAAGCGTAAGTCAAGGACAAGTGCAAGCAATCAAAGTTAATCTATCTTATAAATTGAGAAATATTTAATCGTACTTATTTCCAGTTTATCTCTTTCCTATTTCCTTTATTATCCTTATTTATGCTAAAACTGTTGTAGAGTCTATTACTTTTATCTTGCTTAAAGACTCTAGTAATTACTATCATTCATCAGACTTTTAGTCTGACCTACTCCTCTATTTTCCCCTTTTCCCCCCTTAGGCAATCAAGGGAGAAGTCAGTAGATTGCTGCAGCTTGGAGTTTCTTAGAGGAGATTTCTTCTATGTATTTCTTTTATTTCAGCTTTAGTTCTTTCTATGAACTGACTTATTTTGAGGGATATTATGTACTCTGATTTTAAGACTATGAGTTTATGTTTCATGAGACATATTGGATTTTTAGACATGTATGTGGTATTTGGTATTTGACTTATTTATGAAGCAATTATGAAGCTTTGTTTTAATTAAGTTATTATTTTAGGTTTCCGCTGTTTTTATCTATATTTGTCTTGTGAATCTTAGTCTCTGTTAGCTTTAGTTATACCTACAATGCATCACGCCTTTTAATGTGTCCTTCTGGGTAAATTAAGAGGTGTGGGGTGTTTCACTTACCGTTGTCACCACGGATCTCATCCAAAACCTAGATCTCACCTCCCTTGCCGTTCACTCCGCTGTCCAAGCAATCGTCGTCTGAAGTCGCCATCGTCCAAGTCACCGTCCAACGTTTCTCGTAATCATTATCATCCTGAATCTCAATAAAATGATAGTTAAAAATAGCATTTGTATTTTTAAAGTGTATTAGATTAAATGGAATGTGCCAAATGATAGTTAAAAATAGCATTTGTATTTTTAGAATGCATTAGAATGAATGGAATATGCCGAATGATAGTTACAAATATCATTTCTATTTTTAAAATGGATTAGAATGAATGGAATGTGCCAAATAACGAATGATAGTTAAAAATAGCATTTTTATTTTTAAAATACATTATAATGAGTAGAACATGACAAATGATAATTAAAAATAGCATTTTTATTTTTAAAATAGAAATTGTATTTTTAAAGTACTTTAGAATGTATCGAATGTGCCGAATAATATTTAAAACAGCATTTGTAATTTTAAAATGCACTATGATAAATCGAATATGCCGAATGATTGTTGAAAACAACATTTGTAATTTATTGTGCATTAGAATGAATTAGATGTGATGAATGATAGTTGAAAATAACATTTGTATTTTTAAAGTGCATTAGAATGAATCAAATGTGCTGAATGATAGTTAAAAATAACATTTGTATTTTTAAAAGCATTTATATTTTTAAAGCACATCGGATTGAATGGAATGTGCTAAATGATAGTTCAAAGCAACATTTGTATTTTTAAAATGCATTAGAATGAATCGAATATGCCGAATGCTAGTTAAAAATATCATTTATATTTTTAAGATGTATTATAACGAATGAAATGTGCCGAATAAATTGAATGATAGTTAAAATTAGAATTTTTATTTTTAAAATACATTAGAATGAATCGAATGTGCCTATTGATGGTTAAAAATAGCAATTTTATTTTTAAAATACATTAGAATGAATCGAACGTGTCGAATAATAGTTAAAATAGCATTTTTATTTTTAAAGCGAATTACAATGAATCGAATGTGCCGAATGATATTTAAAGATAGAAATTGTAATTTAAAGTACTTTAGCATGCATTGAATGTGCTGAATGATAGTTAAAATAACATTTGTAATTTTAAAGTGGACTTACATGAATCGAATGTGCCGAATGATTGTTGAAAATAACATTTGTAATTTATTGTTCATTAGAATAAATCAAATGTGTTGAATGATAGTTGAAAATAGCATTTGTATTTTTAAAGTGCATTAGAATGAACCAAATGTGCTGAATGATACTTAAAAAAAGCATTTATATTTTTAAAAACATCAAGTTGAATGAAATGTGTCTATGATAGTTAAAAATAGCATTTGTATTTTTAAATGAATCAGGTTGCATGAAATGTGTCGAATGATAGTTAAAAATATCATTTATATTTTTAACGTGCATTACAATTTTTAAAGGGTTCGGTCATGGGCTCAATAAAGGGCTCAGTCACGGGCTCGGTCATGGGTTAGGTCATGGGCTCGATCATGGGCTCGCTCACGAGCTCGGTCAAGGGCTCGGTCATGGGCTCGGTCATCGAGATATATTGTTTAACCGAGCGTACCATCAAATGAAAAAGCTAACCGTATGCTAAACATAATCGGGTACGTATGGATGCAAAATCCAACCTGAAACCAAACTCAATCGGGTACTTATGGATGCAAAAGCAAACCGGATGTCAAACCTAATCGGTATATATGGGTGCAAAAGCTAACCGGATGTCAAGCTTAATCGGGTACGTATGGATGCAAAAGCTAACCGGATGTCAAGCATAATCGGATACATATGAAACCAATCTATGCCTAAGATATGTTGTTTAACCGAACGTACCATCGAATGAAAAAGCTAACCGGATGCTAAGCCTAATCGGGTACATATGGATGCAAAAGCTAACCGGATGCCAAGCCTAATCGGGTGCGTATGGATGCAAAAGCTAACCGGATGCCAAACCTAATCGGGTATGTATGGATGCAAAAGCTAACCAGATGCCAAGCCTAATCGAGTATATATGGAGCCAATCTATACCTAGGATATATTATTTAACCGAGTGTACCATCGAATGCAAAAGCAAACCGAATGCCAAGCCTAATTGGGTACGTATGGATGCAAAAGCTAACCAGATGCCAAGCCTAATCAGGTATGTACTGATGCAAGAGCTAACCGGATGCCAAGCCTAACCGGGTACATATTGATGCAAAAGCTAACCGGATGCCAAGCTTAATCAAGTACATATGAAACCAGTCTATACCCGAGATATATTGTTTAACTGAGCATACGTATGGATGCAAAAGCTAACCGGATGCCAAGCCTAATCGGGTATATATGGAACCAATCTATACCCAGGATATATTGTTTAACCGAGCGTTCCATCAAATGCAAAAGCTAACCGGATGCCAAGCCTAATCGGGTACGTATGGATGCAAAAGCTAACCAGATGCCAAGCCTAATCGAGTACGTATGGATGCAAAAGCTAACCGGATGTCAAGCCTAATCGGGTACATATGAAACCAATACGTACTAGAGATATATTGTTTAACCAAGCATACCATCGAATATAAAAGCTAACCGGATGCAAAGCCTAATCAGATACGTAGGAATGTAAAAGTTAATCGGATGCCAAGCCTAATCAGGTACGTATGAAACCAATCTATACTCGAGATATATTGTTTAACTAAGTGTACCATCGAGTGCAAAAGTTAATCGAATACCAAGCCTAATCGAGTACGTATGGATGCAAAAGCTAACAGGATATCAATCCTAATCGGGTACGTATGAATGCAAAAGCTGATTGGATGACAAACCTACCCGAATGCCAATCCTAATCGGGTACATATGGAACTAATCTATCATTTGTATATTTAAATTAGTGCATTACAATGTATCAAATTGAATGGAATGTGTCGAATGATAGTTAAAAATATAATATGTATTTTTAAAGTGTAGTACAATGTATCGAATGTGCCGAATGATAAGTAAAAATATCATTTCTATTTTTAAAGCGCATTAGAACATATTGAATATGGCGAATGATAGTTAAAATAGTTTAATATAGCATTTTATTTATGAAGTTCCCTATCATGTTTAAAATATTCAAAATGATATTTTAATATAGCATTTTAATTACCAAGTTCAAAACTATAGTTTAATGTAAAATTTTAATTATAAAGTCCACTATCATGTTTATGATATGAAAAAAATAGTTTAGTGTAGCATTTTAATTACAAAATCCACTAGCATATTTAGAATATTCAAAATGATAGTTTAATACAACATTTTAGTTATGAAGTACACTAGCATTTTATTTATGATTTTTGTTATATTCAAATTAAAACAACTCAATAAATAAGTAAACAAACAACTGATGCATAATGTTTTATGCATACTTTATCATCTATGAAACATATGAGTAATTTTATCTAATCAAAATCACATCTTATGCAGATTCTTAAAAGAAAACTTACTCCAGCTCCTTGAAATTTAGGAACATTTAATCATGTTATTATATATACATAAACTATAACAACAACAATGCAGAATATAACGTTCAATTATGCATTACACATAGAATTATAATGATAAGTTCATATAATATTTTTTTCTTAGTTCATTTCAACACATTTAATCGCCATCGTTACTTTCGGTACTACCAGCAATCTTAACCTCCACTCCACAGCCATTCATCTGAACTCGGCCGTCGAAGTCATCGCCCAAGTCACCGCAGGCCTTCAAAGTAGTCGCTAGCACCTACAGTCCATCGACGCCACCACCTACAGTCCATCGTCTTTGCCTGAACGAGCTCCGCCTTCGCCTGGGTTTGTGTCGCTGTCGCCTGTTCTTGTGATGCCGCGTCACCTGTACTTGTGATTTGAGAACGAGATTTGAGAACAATCTAATTTTTTTGTAAAGAATTTCCTTCAAACGAAAGTATAAAGCGCGCGCCCTCAAAACATAAAATTAATTGGCGCGTCTTTCATTTCAAAAACAATGTTATGTTTTTCCTTCAACCGATTTTTCTGAAAATAAAAAATCAATCAACTACGCGTGATTTCAATGAAAAAATATAGCTAATTGGTCATACAAAACAATTTGTTAAACATGACCAATTTATTTGAAACAATTCCGCGTGCCGTGATGGTGGTGAAAATAATTCGACCCTTTTTGTGCTTTGAAGATTACTGGAGGGGTTACGCGAAATTAAGGGAATAAAAGGGGGCCGAATTAACTAGCTCAACTAAAATCTCAGTCATCTACTCTCTTCTGTTCTTTCTCGATCTGAAACAATAGAAATTCATAACACCCAAATCCAAAAATAAACATTCATAAAATTAGAGATTAATGGAGATCGAGCCCCCAGGAGCAATACGATACTTGATCGGAGCAGCAATAATGATGATCGGGATCGTTCTGCCACTTGGATACATGATGTTTCGAAACAAGAGAGGAAGCGGAGGAGTTCCTTCCTCCTCCTCCGCTTCTTTCGCCAAACAGACGTAGGTGTGCTCTTCTTTTTGTTACGCAATCGTTCTTCATAATTCCATAATTCTGTAACATGTATTTGTGAATTGATTTTGTTTATGCATTTTGTATTACAGGGGTAAAGGCTTGATTTAGATGCTTGCTGATTTGCTCCTGATGGTACACTTCGTTATAATTTTGGTTTCTAAATGTACCTTTTTGTGTTTATTTTCATCATTACATTGTTTTATTTTAGTGAGTGGACTCCTTAGATTACTTCACAGATCTTGGTAATTATTGATTAACAGCACTTGTGATTTCTTTTGCACAATCCATATTGAGAATATTGCGGTTATCCTAAACAAGGTCAAGATGTTAGATATTACAATTTGCTGTAGATATTGATTCATGATGCTTAAATTTTTAGCTTTTTGTGTGAAGTATGATGCAATGCTTAGTATAACAGATGTTAGAAATTGAAAACAACCGAAGACATATACTTACACTGTAGAAATATCTCAGGATCCATAGGAAGTTATAGAAAAAACTCTGGACATGGTATCACTTGTATGATAAAAAGTAAACTTTGATCTTTGATTTATCTTGGTAGTAACTGGTAAGGCTGGCAGACACATTGTCCTGAATGGACTTTTCTCAAAATTTTGCATTTTGGAATTGGAAAGATGCAATACATAGAATCTGTGATACTGGACTCGATCTTCTCTTCAATAAATATTCAAGAAGGTTGTGTATGGACCATGATTCATGTCTACTGTATATGAAAACATAACAGTTTCTTGGTTCAGCCTTATTCTAATGACTTCCATTCTAAATAGGTGTTTTAATATTACTCGTGATTCTGTTTACGGTTTATACCTTAACTGTCATCTGGCTTATTTCAATCATAGTTCAGATATTGAGATACAAATTAGAAAACACATTTTCTGTTCCCATTTTCATGCATTTGCTTTTGCACATTGTTTCCTAGCTATCCATTATATGTAAGTTAAACGTCCAATTAGATTATTAGCAATACTATTTTTTCTGCTGATAAATTAAGAGGTACCGGAACTAGTTGTAACTGGAATGAGTAGAATTTTATTCACATTGGTGGATACATGCAAATGATGATTCTATGAGCATAAATGATAGATTATGATACAAATGAAAGAAATTCTGTTTGGAAGTTATATTGGGTTGCATCAGTAAGACACCATTTGTTCATCCTATTAATTGATCTTTACAACTATACTTATTGTGCTCGAATAGTTATTACATGAATGAATGAATTTTTCACCTGCTTGGTATTCAAAGGAAAATAATTTTCCTGGAAATCAATTATGCTTATAAGGTTTTTCACTCTTCTTTCCACATTCTGAGATATTTGAAAAAAGGGTTATAATTTCATCTCATAAACCCATGTATCCATGTGTATTATATGTAATGGTAGGATATGCAGTTGTGCTTTTTATCTGATATGTATGACTGTTTCATTTATTTTCAAAATGATGGCATAAATTGCATATGCATGATGTTCCTTTCTTCAATTGAAGGGAAAAAATAAACGAAAAGGAAAAAAGGAAAAGAAGATACAATAGTCTGCATGCTTTCTTTCATAGAGGATATTGTTCTGCCATTGAAGTTGTAGACTTCACATATGGTTTGGACTATGTAGATTTTTATCTTTATTTTTATTTTGAAAAAAGGAAAATAATGTATTTGGAATATTTGTAACATTAAATTTACTAGATGGGTAATTGCTGATGATCCTGCTAGTTGGAAGATTCATAAAGCTAAACAACTTTTCTTTATTTGCTATTATTTTAAAGTTTACTTACAGGCACGTTATTTATTTATTTTTAAAAAGGAGGAGGAAAAGATCAAAATAAAAGTCTTAGATACAAAGAATCCTCGTCAACATTTGTAACCTTTTATTTTGGGGGTGAAGATCTCTTATTTTGTAGCTTTCAGTTACTTAACCAGATGTTTTGAATGTTTTCTAAACTTGGTGTTTACTGATTGACTGACTTTTTAATGTTGGCGATGGATATTATTAAGATATCCATCGATTTCGTAATTACAGTAATTTTTGAATCTTTGATCACGGGATATAAAACAGAAGAGATTGTATAACGTCAAAATCATGTAAAACAAATCAAAACCATATAAAAACTTGTCAGGATCATAGATCATAACTGAGGAATGATAATGCGTATCGCCTTAGCTTATATCTGAGCAGGTTTCGTTCCGTTGAATAAGATGCCCTGACCAAAAAGTTTAGGTTTAGGTTTGTGTTTGATGTAGCATATTTGTAGTGACCAGTTTCAAAAGCCAAACAGTACTAATATATACATTAGGGAAAACCCTCCTTGGAGGCTTTTGAATTGTCCAAAATGTCTTTTATGGTTTTTACTGCATGGAGTGGCTATATTTGTCATTGTATCTAACCTTACCATAACATATATTTAGGCCTGTCAAACGGGTTGGGTTGGATCAAAATGGGTTGGGTCGAGTTTGACCCAATCCATTTATGATTTATTAATGACCCAACCCATTTAATAAGCGGGTTACCCATTTAAAGATTTAAATTTGATTTGACCAATAAAAAACAAATAGATATAAAATAATTCTATTTCTAATTTTTATGTTTTGAATTCTAAAAAAAATTAAAATTTTAATTCTAATTTTTATCAAAATTCAAATATGAGGATGTGGCAGCCTGTTATTTTCTAAGTACAACTGTCAGTCCCTTTGGAGAACTATAGCGTGCATTTACACGATGAAATATTTGAGTGTTACATACTGTTCATAATTTAGATGAGAGTTAATCGGTCGAAGTCTCGTCTGATTCCGAGTTAATATGAAGAAGTTATTGCAGTGTCAGTCCCATTGAAGAGCTACAGTGTGGGTTCACACAATGAAGTATCCGAGTGTTACACACTGTCCGTAATTTAGGTGGGAGTTAATCAGTCGAAGTCTCACCTGATTCCGAGTTAACAGAAAGAACTTATTGCAATCTGAACAAAAAAATAGCGGCTTCTGCACTAGACGGAGTTCAAATATGAGGATGTGGTAGCCTGTTATTTTCTAAGTACAACTGTCAGTTCCCTTGGAGAACTATAGTGTGCGTTCACAATATGAAATATCCGAGTGTTCCATATTGTTCGTAATCTAGGTGGGAGTTAATCGGTTGAAGTCTCGTCTGATTTCGAGTTAGTATGAACAAGTTATTGCAGTTGAACAAAAAAAATAACGGCTTCTGCACTAGGTGAAGTTCAAATATGGGGATGCGGTAGCCTGTTATTTTCTAAGTACAACTGTCAGTCCCCTTGAAGAACTATAGTGTGCATTCACAATATGAAGTATCCGAGTGTTCCATATTGTCCGTAATTTAGGTGGGAGTTAATCGATCGAAGTCTCGTCTGATTTCGAGTTAGTATGAAGAATTTATTGCAGTCTGAACAAAAAAATAGCAGCTTCTGCACTAGACGGAGTTCAAATATGAGGATGTGGTAGCATATTATTTTCTAAGTACAACTGTCAGTCCCCTTGAAGAACTACAGTATGCGTTCACAAGATGAAGTATCTGAGTGTTCCATACTGTCTGTAATTTAGGTGGTAGTTAATCGGTCGAAGTCTCGCCCGATTCCGAGTTGATATGAAGAAGTTATTGCAGTCTGAACAAAAAAAAATGGCGGCTTCTGCACTAGGTGAAGTTCAAATATGAGAATACGGTAGCCTATTATTTTCTAAGTACAACTGTTAGTTTTCATGGAAAACTACATTGTATGTTTAAAATTCTTATTTTTCAAATTTATATTAAAATTTAATATGTTAAATAAATGGATAAATGAGTTACTCATTTATAACCCTTTTAAAAATGGGTCAACCCAACCCACAACCCATTTAATAAAATTCGTAACTGGTTTGACTCAACCTATTTAAAAGTAAGATTAATGGGTTGGATCATATTTTGACAGGTACCTATAATTACTATAGGAGTTATTATTTTTATCTATGCATACAATCATTATTTTACAATGAAATGAATTTGTTCAATTTTACTCGACGTTCAGTTTTATTCGCACAAGTCCAATGAACATACCTAACATATTGGTAAACGTTGAAATAAAATAGAATGATACATATAATTACATAGGAAGTTTTGTCAAAACTCTTCTATAAACTTCAAAATACATTTGAGCGGTTTCATGAAGCACATCAAGAATTATTTTCAAAAAAATTACAGTTTTCTTTTACAAATATTTTCAGTTAAAACGGCAAAGTGTACACCAAAAACTCCAAGTATCCATAGAAAAAAGTGCAAATATTTTCACTTAACTGAAAAATGGAAAGATTTGCATTTTTAGTGCAAATGTTTTCTTTAGCAAATAGTTAGAAATAATAGTGTGGGTTTTCTGATATTTGTTTTTGCAATGGTGGAAGTGAAATTATTGAAAATAAGTATGCATTGCTAATTTCCACATTAGTCAGCAAATAGACACTCTTTGAGTGCATGCACACACATGTACACAGAAATATGTATGTATTTATGTATGTCCAAAACTTTTTTTTTAATCATCAATCCTCAACAAATTAAATTACAAATAAAATGCAATCAAGGATCACTAGTTTCAAGTGGCAAGTGCTAAGACACTTTAAATTGAGGTTCTAAAAAGCCTTAGGTTCGTGCCTTTGAAATATAAGTGCATAGTTAGCACTCTTGTTCTAAATAAACTAATAAAATGCAAAACTCAAACCTAGTTTGCTTTACTTGGGATGCGACATGCACCTAGATTGTAGTATAGCGCATCACAAACCATGTAAAACCTTCTCTTATTTCTTTAATGCTTCCATTCATAAATCAAATTCTATTTGGCTTAACTTCAACAAGATCGTCGCATGTGTTATTCCGACGTAGAAAATTCAACGTTTATGGTTGTAACACCACATATTTTGTAAGATAATTTATGAGACAGGAAAATAGACATAAGGACAAACTTAGAATTTTTTTTAGACTGAAGGACAACAAATCTATTTTTTTGGCTGAAGGACATGTTAGTTATAACTAGCATTTTGTATAGTGTAAAACTGAATATAATGCTAGTTATAACTAGTATTTTGTATAGTGTAAAAGTGGAATATAATACTAAATGTAAGTAGCATTTGTCGTTCAGTCAAAAAATAGAACTTGATGTCTTTTAGCTTAATTTTTTTTCAAAATTTGTCGATTTTCCTAATTTCCATTTTATATGAGAAGTTACAGTAAATAATTACTTAATTAATTTAATTCAATTTAACGAGAAAGTAGTTGTTCAATCAATATTTGATTAACAAAGTGTGGAACACACATACAACTAATCAAATTTCATATTGGGTAATTAATGAAATTTCAAGGTAAGAAAAACAAGGATGAAAAATAATATACATAGACATGTGTGTGTCTGTGTACGAACGTCTCTGTGTGTGTGTGACATACTTGAGCAGACTGATTATATGCTGTTATCAGGTTAGATGGGTTGCTTTTGGATTAGAAGATTAAAAACCTAGAAGATGAAGTTGGAGGCTTGCTATTATTAGTAATTATTTTATTTTTGTCATGTACTTAACCGGGATTTATAACCGACTAGATTATACATAGCATCTTCATATATCGGCATATCTTTAATCTTTAATAATAGTTGTAATATATTCGGTCACACTTTTTTGGTGTAAGCGTGAACTACCAAAAATACCCTCTACATATATTATCAAATTTTAATATCATCTAAAAATATGATCTAATAAATACACTTCATTTACCAATTCAAAATGCTCTTTTATAAATATTACCAAATCTCACTATCACTTAAAAATAGGATCTAATAAATAAACTTTTTGACCAATTCAAAACCAACATCAACAAGTATTACCAAATCTTTTTTTTTGCAAGGCAAGCGGGGTTGACTGGTCCCCTACCAGTTTATTGAAAAAAAAGAAAAATAGAAATGATAATGAACAGGCTCATTATCACAAGAAAATACAAAACAAAAACACTTCAAGACCACACAAAGGCAAACTAAGCATACAACACACAGAGATACAAGACAAGAGGAATGAGCAGAAATACAACACACAACCATGAGCTAAGGCTACAGATCAGCCAGATGACAACTGAAGTCATATAGACTATCCTGCATACCAATTATGATAACATGCTTTAGGTAATCCCATATTTGATCCATACCCTGCTCTTATTTTCAAAACACCGAAGATTTCTTTCTTCCCATATCAGATTCAAGTATTTCTTGAAATAAAAGAAGTAAACACTTCTTTCATGCTTCTTCCACTTAGTTGATTTGCATATCAAATCCCACTCCACAGTTGACAGACCATGCACATGATTTATGTTAATTCTTCTCACAACTCTTTCCCACAAAACTTTCAATTCAGGGCATTCAAAGAAAAGATGATCAATAGATTCATTCTGCATCTTGCAGAAAACACATAGAGGGTCAACATTCATACCATAACTCATTAATTTGCTCTTGGTGAGAAGAGCATTCATTAAAACTTTCCATATCAGTAAGTTTTCCCTGGCTGGAGAGATTCTTGTTCATAAAACTTTATGCCAACTAATTTAGGGATTCCAGAATCATTAACTAGTAGATCATAGGCAACAGAGATTGTGTGGTTCTTTCCACTCCAAAGCAGGATGTCATCAGGAGCAGTAGGATACTTGGTAGCTTGATAATTTTTCCAGACTGCTGTTATATCCTGGTTACTGGAGAAAGGCAAAACTAGCATACCATCAGCCAAGTAGTCAATAGCATGAGCATCCCTATTAATACCAGTCTGATCAATTTGTAGATGGGAAAAAATATTTCCAAGCAGCAAACCATCAGACATCCACGGATCATTCCAGAAGTTGATAGAACTGAAATGTGAGAGAGTAAATTTTAAAAAAGGTAAGAAAGTATTTCTTAAGCCAAGCAACTTCCTCCAAGTCCAGCTTGAATTCTGGGGCACTGACATAATCCAGAAGTTTTTAGAACCAAGATTATATTTTTTTTGTCCAAGTAACCCATAGTGAATCAGTATTACTAAGCAGGGCATTCAAGTGCACACTGAAAGCAGCCTTATTCCATGCTATCAAATTAAAAATACCAAGTCCACCTTTGATTTTAGGTTTCTCCATCCTGGCAAAGGAACATGGGATGATTTTCTTAGAGTGTATTGACCCAGTCCAGAAATATCTCAACATAGCATTTCTGACCATATTCACAAGCTTATATGGAAGAATAAACACTCTAGACCAATACACCATCATAGATGAAATGACAGACTTAACCAACACAAGTCTACCAGCTTGGGAAATGAATCTATTAGCCCAACAGTCCATAATGCCACATATCTTCGAATACAGTGGCAGGCAGTCAGAATAAGAGATTCTAGAAGTGCATAGAGGTAGGCCCAAATAATTCATGCTATTTTCCATTGATTGCATGCCTAAAGAATCAGTCAACTGATGAGCTGCTTCAGGAGAAATGCCAGAAGTGAGAATATGAGATTTGGATGCATTCAATTTCAACCCAGTCATTAAGTAGAAATTGTGGAGAGAAACTAAGATTTGTTCCATGGAGTTTTGTTCAGGCTTAGTAAATATCATAATATCATCAGCAAATAGGAGGGATGTGATTTGAGGGGACTTGCATTTTGAGTGGAACAAAATATCTTTCTACTCATACTTCTTTTTCAGCAATGAAGTAAAAACTTCCATAACTAGAATAAATAGATACGAAGAAATAGGATCACCCTGTCTGATCCCCTGCTTGCTCTTGAAGAAACCAGATGAGAAACCATTATATTTTAAAGAGAATGTGGGGGATGATATACAGCAGTAGATCCAGGCCATATAGGCTTTTGGAAATCCCATGAGAGCCATGATTCTCACAATAGATGTCCAGTGAATACTGTCATAAGCCTTCATTAAGTCAAGTTTCAGCATGGCATTATGAGTTGCTTGTGCACGACCATAGCCCTTAAGGAGTTCATGAGTTAAGAGGATGTTATCAAGGATACTCCTCTTGGGAAGGAAGGCATTCTGATTCTTGGAAATTATTCTGCTAAGCACAACAACAAGTCTAGAAGCTAAAATCTTCGAAATGCACTTATACATAACATTACAACACGAGATTGGCCGAAAGGAAGTAACAGAAGAGGGAGGGTGGACCTTAGGAATAAGAACAAGGTTGGTTGTGTTCACTTCCTTAAGCATTTTGAAACTGGAGAAGAAGTTATGAACTGCTTTTAAGAAATCTTTCTCAATGATATCCCAACTGTGAATGAAGAATTGCACGTTGAAACCATCTGGACCTCCACTTGATTGTTTGTTCATGGAAAACAGAGTATCCTTAATTTCCTTGTCAGTAACTCTACTGACAAGAGAGTTAGCTTCCTCAGCTTGTACTGTTGGTAACTGCACTTGAGAAAGATCATCAAGCAATGGATTGAAGTCATCACTGTTACCCAACAAATTGCTAAAGTAATTGAGAAGAGCTTTGTCAACTTCAGCTGGGTCAGAGTGCAGAACCCCAAATTCATCAAAAATTGATGTGATATTCTCTTTAGCATGTTTGACTTTTATTGC
Source organism: Allium fistulosum (assembly GCA_030737815.1). NCBI lineage: Eukaryota > Viridiplantae > Streptophyta > Magnoliopsida > Asparagales > Amaryllidaceae > Allium > Allium fistulosum. The sequence continues at coordinate 197,660,121 of CM060905.1, read as the reverse complement.
CGCATGGAAATAAGCAGAATTGTAGTCCCCTTCAGTTGTCCATTTTTGTCTCAATTGCTGCCTCTTCATATTTCCTTCAGCTTGCAAAGCTTTATTTAAATCATCAAAGAGATTTCTCTCCAATTCAGCAGCAGCTACGTTAGCCGGATTGTTCATCATTAGATCTTGGGCTTCCTTGAGTTTCTTTCTCAGCATTGTTGTTATCAATGTACCATCACCAAATTTGTTTCTAGCCCATTCTCTTAAAGCATACTTAGTAGCTCTTAGTTTCCTGCAAAAAATAAACATAGGGTTTCCATTAAAAATTTTAGACCATGCTTTTTTTATAATAGTAGTATACTCAGGATCAAGGACCCAAGTATTATAAAATTTGAAGCTTTTTTTTTCTTTTAACAACTTCTGTCCCGAGGTGAAAATGATAGGAGAGTGGTCAGACAGGACAGGATGGGGAATAAAGGAAGACATTGTTGGCCAAGAGGATAAGGCTTTGAGGTTAGCAAAAGAGTGATCAATGTTGGTAAAAGTTCTGACTCCAGATCGACTCCTGTTATTCCAAGAGAATTTAGCACCAGAGGTGGGAATGTGAAGCAAACTAGATTCATCAATTGCCTTGTTAAGAGGAATAATGTCTTTAGGAAGGAGAGGGGTGCCTCCTTGCTTGTCCTGCAGGGAAAAACAGCAGTTGAAGTCCCCAAAGACAAGCCAGGGATGGGAATCTTGCCTGAATGCTGGAAGAAGATCAAGAAGAGTTTGCCTAGAGTTTGTAGAGTTGCGAGCATAAATAATAGATAGGTAAAAGGAAATGGAGGAATCAATGAGGTTGGCATGGAAGTGCATTAGTTGATCAGTACATAAAACAGTGGAAAGGGTTAAGACAGAGGGATCATGAATGACCATGATTCGACCATAAGTTGCATTAGACAAATTATGGTTAAGGGACTAGGAAGGATTAATGTGCTTAGCAGCTTTGATTGTTAGTGTTTCATTCAGCTTAGTTTTCAGAATAGCAAAAAGAGCTAAATTATGATGGTTGATGAGATACTTGACATGATCTTGCTTGGTTAAGGAATGAGCTCCTCTTATATTCCATATTGCATAGGACTGCATCATTTGGTATACTTTAATGATTGGTGAACTACATTTTTCATGCTCCTTGTTGAAGGAGATCCCCTACGACCAGATGGATTGTCTACTATATCCTCTTTTCTTCTGCTTTTTCGTTTTCCACTCCTATAATCATCCATAGAAAGGGATGGAGAGCTCCTTGGTGATGATGGCAGGGAAGTCCAACCAGGCAGAGCACCAGAGAAAGAGTAAAAGTTAGCATTGTGAAAATTGTCTTCATTTTGCACAGAGATGCACAAGTTGTATATTTCATTTTCCAAAGATACTGTGAATTGAGTTTCTTCATGCATAGAACTATGGATTGAGCTACCTTTTTTATTATTCTTTTCCTGATTATCCCTAACTGATTTTGTTTTTCCTCCACTTATACTGAAAGATTCAAGTATAAGATTATCAGTGTGCATTATGGCCTGGTCAAGTGGACCACAGGCTGAACTTGGTCCCCTGTGATCAATACTTTGATTATCATTTATTCCAGCTTGCAAATTTAAAATAGTTGACACTTGAACATCATTATCCTTTGAAATTGCCTGCTTGTTGCCTATGAATTCTCCTTCCTCCTCTATCTCTTCAATCTCGCAAATAACATTGTTTGGTTCATTATTACAATTATCTTTGCATGGGTTAGACTCATCATCCTCCATCAAAACACTAAATCTATTGCTTTCTCCATTGCTCCCATAATTTATTTTTGCAAGTTTGTCTTTTTCCTCTGGGATAGCATGCTTTTCATTCAGCTTTGTACTCCTGGCTTCTTCTACTGAATTTCCTGCTTTTTTAGTGATGTTTTCATTTTGCATTTTTTTTCCTTATCTCTTCTCATTTTTACTACTTTATTTTCAACCTTTCTCCACTCCTGCCTTTTATTCATGACCTTTGTAGCTTTTTGACTCTCCACTTCATTTGCTCTGCCTAACTTGCCTATTTCTTCCTTTGATCTTCCCTTTTCTTCGTTATTAATTTTCAATTTCATACACTTTTCAGTTTTATGACCAAACTCATTGCAGCAAATGCAAATATCTGGCTTCCACAGATATTCCACTTTAACAAACTGAACCGAACCATCCAGAAGCCTCACTGCAAATTCGTCCAACAATTCGACTGTTGGTGAGATTTCCACCATACATTTTGCATATCCAATTCTATCCAACTTTTCTGTTTGCTCATCCATACACATGAAAGATCCAATTCGCGAGGCAAGCCAATTAATTCCCAGATGAGACCAGGCATATAGCGGGATATTGGATAGTTTAATCCACACAGGAACTGATCTTATCGTACTACAGCTGTTACCAACATTCGAGTCCCATTGTTTGACTATGAATAATTTGTTCCTCATGATAATTGGGTCTGAAGCAATTATTCTCCTTCTATCTTCCTCACAAGACAGATTGAAAAGGAACAGAAATCCATCAGATTTAACTTTAATTGATCCATTTAATCTCCAAATCCGTTTAAGATGGGCTATAACGGTCAGATACGATAGTGGTTTATCAAGAAAGAAGCCTACCAAAGAGTCACCCCACACTTCATTGCCTGCTTGTATAACTTGTTCTGGCGGAACCAGAGCTTCCCCTTCATAAACCAGAGGAACCGAAATAGGAGAATGCTGGCCTGCATTTCGTGGTTTGACTTTGAAGAGAGAGTTCCATTGAAGTGAAGGAAAAGACTGGGTTGGAGGGTGGACTTGAGATAGGACAGATGGGGAGGGGACAAGAATATCGTGTTGAGAAGAAACAGTAGGACGAAGGGGAGCAAGAGGGGATGGTGGTGGAACAGATAGGTGACAGGGGGATGGGTCAGGGGGCAGAGGGTCAGGGGGTACGGGAAGAGACATGTGATGAACAGTTGGAGGGATGGTAGGAAGTACTATTTGAGGAGAGTGGGAGGGAACATAAGCCATTAAAAAAATTCAAAAGCCATGAGTATTTCTTAAATCTTAATATCGTTTAAAAAATAGATCTAACAAATAAACTTTTTTTTTACAAATTCGATCCTTATTAATTAATAATAGAAATAAAATTCAAACTAACTAAAAATAGATGTTGAAGCATTGAATAAAAATTCAATCTAACTACACTTGAATGTGTTAAACATGTATAATTTGTAGAAAAATCTTTAATAATAGTTGTAATATATTCGGTGTCACACTTTTTTGGTGTAAGCGTGAACTACCAAAAATGCGCTCTACATATATTATCAAATTTTAATATCACCTGAAAATAGGATCTAATAAATAAACTTCATTTACCAATTCAAAATGTTCTTTTATAAATATTACCAAATCTCACTATCACTTAAAAATATGATCTAATAAATAAACTTTTTTACCAATTCAAAACCTACATCAACAAATATTACCAAATCTTAATATCGCTTAAAAAATTGATCTAACAAATAAACTTTTTTTTTACAAATTAGATCCTTATTAATTAATAATAGAAATAAAATTCAAACTAACTAAAAATTAGATGTTGAAGCATTGAATAAATATTCAAACTAACTACATCTGAATGTGTTAAACATATATAATTTGTAGAAAAATAATTCACGCGCGAAGCGCGTGCCGTAACGCTCGTGATCATTAATTATATTAATTGTAGGCTCGGTTATGTGAGAAATGAGTGTGTTTGATATGTTATAAATGCATGGAAAATGTAAATGGTTATTTAGTTGCTCGATTTACTAATCTTATGAAAATAAATACCGATCGCATTTTGCCATTTAAAAGTAATTATGGTGATGATAATAATAGCACCAACATTCATATTTGGTTCTTAACAGTGGGGATGTTACACTAGTTACTGACTTCTAGCTTAATTTAAAGTACGTATTCGCTATTGATTTTCTGAATTTGACTTTGTCGATAGGTTGAAATTCAAGGAAAGCATTCAGTGTTTGCAATAATGATAAAGCTTGATGATTAAATTGGTTTCTTTTTAGTTTTCTTTATCTCCATTAACGAAATAACTCTTTCTGAATCAAAATGAATGTTATAAATGTAAAAACTACAAACGACATGAATGAATCATAAAAATAAATGATTTGTTGGCTTTTAATATTGACTTGTAGTGATCGTCCGCAACATAGGTGGAAAGCTACACGAAATATTAGCTCTCAACAAAATCCATTTATTTACTCTAAATCAAAATTAGCTTTCAACGTTGTTTGAATTTAGCGAATCAATCTCATATAAAACCCTAAATCAAATTTTTTTACCACCACTATTTCTCTGAATTGATGCTTTATTCTCCGTGCATCGAAATTGCTTCTGCACTCCAAAGTTCCTTAACCCCTCATGCTAAGGTGTTGAATGTTCTTTCTTGGGATGATGGGTTTATTAAGTATTATAAGACAAAACAAAAAATAGATGATGTAGATTTTAACGGTGGAGCTATGTAATTCAGAAAAGATTGAGATGGTTCTCAAAAGTAACTCTTCATATCAAATTTCAGAATAGTTCACCAATTATTTGTGATGTTGTTGAGCAAAGTGATATTCAATGATAGTGGAGGAACAAATTTGAGCACATTGTCGTTGTTGGTAGCTTTGATATAATCAGAGATGTGACGAGCGCAAAGCAGAAACTGGAAAATCTACTAAAAAAAGAGGTTATGTTGATTATATTCATTGATGTTTGTCAATTAGCAGTATACAAATGGTTCATATCTCTAAGAAGAATAGGACTACGTAAAGGCAAAATAATCAAAAAACCTGGATAAACTAAATAAATTTATGTTTAGAGCGGAAGGGAAATTATGCTTAAAAGTAAAGTGGAAGAGAATCATATTGTGGATAATAAAACTTACCAAATGATTGTTAGTTATTGTTATTTTGATACAAAAATAAATTGAATAAACGAAACTACTCATAGTAGATGTTCTTTATTAGATAGTTTGTATGTCTATATTTAAATAAAAAAGGAAGATACAATCTGGTCCTCAAGCCGATTCTAGCTTAGAATTAGAGCGATTCTGCTATCGCACATCGATTCAGTTGAACCGATACTAAATCGACCAAACAGGTAACCTAATTCAGTATTAACCTGATTCAGTATTAACAATTGAATACATAGATATGGTTACATGAAACAAATTAAGCATGAGGTATAAACAAAACAAATAAAGCGCATTAATAAGATAATTTTGTTGAATTAATGACCATGAATTTAAAGATTATAAAAGCTAATTTAGAAAAATTAAGTAAATAATAAGAAAATAGAAAGGGTGAAAAGACCTTGGATAAATAATCTATTGGAATACCATAATGAGTTGGTTTAGAAGTCTAACTTATTTCAAGGAATAAGCCTAAATCCATTATCGAGGTCTTCATAAATTACGAGCAAAAGGAAGGTCTTATGTCATCACTAGCGAGAGCACTGATAAATAAGATAATTAGATGGAAGGTTGGTGCAGTTAACTTAGACTAATGCTTTTAGACTAATGCTCTTTATAGGTAGGTTCAACTCATAAGTAACGCTAAAAGCATGGATCATGATTTGTGGGTGCTTATGTGATATATTGATGACGTACTCTTGCCCATATGTAGCTGTTGTATATCAGATGATTGATGTCCTTGTATGTAATCTATGGTTAGTCGTAAATTATATCGGCATAGATCGGCATTATATGAGAATGGGTGGCCTAGGAGATTACCTATGGTACGAGGCATTCTAACCCATATGTGGGTGCCAACATTGGTTTGTGCATGAGACCAGACCATGTTGGTTTCAAACTCCACACTCCAAATGAATGATATATCTCCAGTTCGGTAGTAACTGACATGAGATGGGTGTATAATAGGGAAATCATACATTTTGCAATAATGCTCATATAATATTATGTCCAAGTGTGACGTGTTCAGTTAAAGCGTTTAGCGGTTGTATAGTGGTGAACCCTACAAGGAATACGATCATTTTCGAGAGCTTCAAGCCGTCGGCGGCTGTCGGAAGCCGTCGGAATTGCCATCGATATATAAAACACGACTTTCGTCCATTTTCGATAGAAACGACGACAGATTTGCGACGGTCTCCGACGACTTTCCGATGGTAGTTCCGACGTTTTTTTCGACGGTGAAGACGTCCACGTGGCTTAAAAACACGTCAGAAAACCGTTGGAAGTCGTCGGTATATACGACGGGTTAGCCGTCGTAATATTTCAACCTATAAGCCGTCGGTAGCCGTTCGAAATCTGGGTAATTTTTTTTTTCTTCGGCGCATCAATATATATCACAACACATCAAAATCAATATATATATATGTGTGTGTGTGTGTAAGGTAAAATCAATATCAATATCAATAATAATATAAAACTCAAACATTACCATCTCAAACTCAAACATTCCGATCAATACAAACCAAACCATCCATCACCACCCCACAATGTCTAAATCCAATATTAATGTACAATATATATATCCAACATCAAACCCCACAAATCAATATCAAGCATCAAATGTTCACAAATCAACCTCACATCTCTCATTGTATATATACACAAGTTTTAAAAACAAAAACTGCAAAACGTATCTCATAACTCGTCATCGGCTCCGGAACTACCAGACGAAGGAAATGCTCCATGACGCTCCATATACTCGGCCAAACACTGGTTCAGTTGCTCCATTTGCGCTGCTCGGAGGTGGTCTTGCTCCTGTAGTTGTGCAATATGCAGTAGAAGCTTATTAATCTCAGCGTTGTTCTAAGTCTTTTGATAGGTCTTTTGTGAGGCCCGTGCCTACAAAACAAGTCGAAATATATTTAACTTATTGCGTAACTTTTATAAAAATTAAGCAATTTTTACAACTTAGTTAATTTTTATAAATTATCAGTTGATTGTCGTAGCCATAGCTCCTATTTCTCCGTGTCGGGTCCACAATGGAGCCAAAGATAGTGTTCTCCTCATCAGTGGTCAACTGCTCCCGTCTCGAATGCTCAAGCATTTGCGCACGTGCTTGCATTAATTTTTTTTGCAATGCAAATTAAATACAAGTAAATATTACATGACATTATTATAATAATTTATTACCACTTAATTAAAATGATCATTATTAACAACTTATAACTTAAAATATACTTACATGTGCGGCATATGCTTTATCATCCCCATGCCAGGCATACGTCACGATCCCTCGTTGTCGGTCTGCCAGACGGCATGAGTATGCGCAAATTCGTCCATATACGAGACAGGAGCCCCACACGCTCTTTCCTGCAATAATTGTTATATATTGTTGTTGTTCATACAAATTTATATAAAAAATGTAATGACTGTTCATAATTGCAATTAATCAACTTATCAAGTTATCGCGATGATGTTGAAATGATTTCGAGCCACCACAGTGTGTGACTGGATTTTTCTGCCTGTTCGCCGAGTTCCTGTCTGACTCCGCCTGCAAATTAAAATTTAAGATTATATTTTACAGGTATAAATTATGTATTCTCTACTGAACAAATTAAGATGACAGCTGATAGACTTACCCTGAACTCATCGCTACCCTACCATGTGACCCAATCATGCCATACACTGGCGTCCATCCAGTTTGGCTTCTTCCCGGATTTTCTGATGGTCGACATCATATCCCGGTAATTCTTTACAACTTTGGAGTTCCGATGGCGTTGGCAAAGAGCAACATCCTCCTCTTGCAGGTCTACCGCACCTTGTATAATGCTGAAAAAAATATAAGTTATACATTTATACTTAGTCAGCAAATCGTAAAGTGATTATATACAATTTTACATTTACCAGGAAGTCCCGCCAGTGCTCTCCCAGACATGCTCAGGGATCCTACTCCATTTCAGCCAGCATGTAGTCATACGGCTCATGTATGCCTGCCTAGATATGCTGAGCACTATATTGGAAGGCTCAAGCTCAAAACCCCTGCATTGAAATGATACAGACAAATCATGACTATTATATAATACAAAATATTTATAATGCTGAAATAAATTTAATACTTATGAGCCATCAGCTTTCGGTAGCAATCTAACTACCGTACGCGGCGCCTCCTTGGATGGGCAGCTGCCATCACCTTCGCTGCGAAGGTCCCTCTCTGAGACGAAGAGGGAGAACCGGACTGCGAAGAACTCCATCGCCTAAAGAAAGACATATGTAATACCTGTCATATACATATTATTTTATTATGGCAGAACATATCATTCAATTATGAGTAAACATATCAAGGTTTAACATCAATAATCACATATAATATACAAAAAAAAGTATAACATCAATACTCCCATAAATTATCTTTTTTCAACATGTATACTATTAAATCAGTCATCATCGTTTTCTAATTCAGACTCGGTCTCGTACTCTCTATTGTTTTCCTCTGTGGTCTCAAATGCTTCTACTAATACATTTGATTCGTCATTTAGAGGTCCAAAATCAGTTTGATCATCTTTCATTGTAATTTCGCCATTTTCCTCGATATCCGCTTGGTATGCGAGTTCGTTTGGAATGTTCTTTCCATCAAACGTAAATCTTGCCTTCGTCTTAAAATCTGTCGACCAATCTGCTTTATCTCTTTTTAAAGATGGATATGGAGCATAATAAACTTGTAGGGCTTGTTTTTCTAGTATAAACGGATTGTACTTATAATAACATGATGTATGCTTTATTTCAATAATATTATATTTTTGGTGCACGTTGATTCCAGAACCGGGAACATTACTGAACTAGTTGCATCTATACAAAGAAACTTCATCCGCATGTCTGGTGAAATATGTTAATTGCAAAACCTAAGTTAACACGCCGTAAAAATCATTTATGTGATCATTTAGATCATTACCACCTTTAACATACACACTTGTATTGTTAGTTAATTTTTCAGCCCCATATTCTTTGGTGTTGAATTTGTATCCATTGACAAAGAATATTGGATATCTCTTGACTTTTCCTTTTGGTCTCATCGCAAGATGTTTCAACCCTTCATCGACCACACAATTTACCAGATCATATATGTGGTTCGAAAACCAAGTAGCAAATTTTTTGCTGATATCACCGCTTGGATGCTGTAATTCGTAAATACTGCATATATAGATAATATATTGCATTATAATGAATACACATATGTATTATTCAAGTAAATAATTTTAGATATGTTATTTAACAATACCTAACAAATGGAGCAACTTCTGCACAGTTAAGAAGAACATATGTGTGGGCTACATGGTAATCTCTGTCGTCTAACCATACTTCCACACATTTTTCAGTAGGGCGTCCCTGCTGTCTAAAAGTAGATAGCACTGATTTAGAAGAATCTTGTCCAATGCCTTCATCGTTTCGCATAGCACTTTCAAAAGATGAGTTCACATGGTCACTGAAATAATGAGAGAAAAAGAACGAAGTTTCTTCTTGGATATATGATTACATATCGAACCTTAAACTCGAGCTTTCTGTCTTACTTTTTTCTTTAGATGATTTAAGTACCTGTTAAAGAATAATTATAATTAAATTTTATTACAGATAATTAAACTAAAATTTAACATACTCAATATTAATATCTTTCAAACGGATACATCCATCCATATTACACAGGATCTCGAAGACGTGTTTCAAACAGAAAATGAATAGGTAAATGGTCCATTACATTAAAGAAAGCCGGATGAAATATTTTCTTCAGTTTGCAGAGCAGTATACGAATTTCTTACTCAAGTTTACGTAGACGATCAACTTTTAACGTAGTTGAACAAAGCTCCTTATAAAAAAACTAAATTATGTTACAACCATCCAAAATTTTGTGGGCAACAGTTCTCGATGGGTAACAAATGTTCCATCATTACATGACAGTCATGACTTTTCATCCCACTCAGTTTACCATTCTTATAGTCAACACATCTACGCAGATTAGAGGAAATCCCATCAGAAAATCTTAATCGCTCCACCCACTTTAACAGAATTTTAACTTGGTTACTGTCTAGCTCATAGCATGCTTTAGTTTTTTAATGTCATTTGGCTTCATATGAAGCTCCGGACGATTTCATATTGCCTCTATATCATGTCTTGATTTCAAATCATCTTTAGTCTTTCCTTTAACATTCAGAGCTGTGTTAAATACATTATTGAACACATTTTTCTCGTTGTGCATCACGTCGATATTATGATTAATTAGGAGATTTTTCCAATAAGACAACTCCCAAAATATACTTTGTTTGCACCAATTATGAATTGTCGATTTATCGTGAATTTCAATTTATTCTCCAGTTTCATGTATCTTTGGATAATCCTTTGCAAGGTCATAAATATCTTCGCTTGACCAAATCGTTGGCGGTCGCAAGGTCTCAAGTCTATTATTTGTAAAGTTTTTTTATCTTTTCTAAAAGGATGATTAATAAGGAGAAAACACCGATGACAGTCAAACCACGAAATTCTCTTCCCATGTGGTAAAGAAAATGCTCATGTTTCTTCTATGCAATAAGGACAAGCTAGACGACCAGCCATACTCCAACTCGAAAGCATTGCATACGAAGGAAAATCACTTATAGCCCACAATAGAGAAGCGAACATACAAAAATCCTTTTTTTGAAATGTCGTATGTTTCAACACCTTCATACCACAATATTTTCAACTCTTCAATCAAATGTTGTAAATATATGTCGATTCCTTGTGTCGAATCATTAGGGCCAGGGATGACAATAGTGAGAAACATATACGGAGTTTTCATACACATCTACGGAGGTAAGTTGTAAGGTGTAACGATTATAGATCAAGATGAATATTTTGAACCAAATTGAGAGAACGGTGAAAATCCATCCGTACATAAACCAAGTCTAACATTACGGCTCTTCACTGCAAAAGCGGGATATTCTTATCAAAATGCTTCCATGCTTCTCCATCAACTGGGTGTGTTAACGTACCGTCTTCCTGTGTTCTCACACAGTGCCATCTCATATGATGCGCGGTTACAGAAAGTGCATATAACTTTTGAAGCCTAGGAGTGATGGGTAAGTAATTCATACGCTTGTACGAAACTTCATTTCCCTTTTTTTTTCTTGGTTTGTATCTTTCCTGATTACATATTTTACAATTCCTAAGATTGATGTCTTCTTTTCAAAATAACATGCAACCATTTAAATATGTATCTATTTTCTGATACGGCAAACCAAAAGCATACAAAAAAATTTCACTTCATAATGATTTTCGCACATTAAATTATCGGGTGGCATATGCCGTTTTGCAGCTTGTACTATAGCTGTAAACCCAGCTTCTATGAAGTTGTATTTTGATTTCATCGCAATGTATTATGCAATTAATCATAGTTGAGTACCACTTGTACAACCATCCCAAAGGGGTTTCTTTGTATCATCCAATAAATCATAAATTTTTTTTGCTCCAATACTTGGTTCTTCGACATTAACATCGTTACCATCAACTTCAATAGTAGGGAACATTGAACGTGCTGCATCTTCAACCATATCTTCTATGAGATTTGTCGGAATAATTTCAGTATCCACCTCCTCCTTCGAATGTACGGGATTATGTGCTATAAGTTCTCCATGATGATCCCACACCAAATAATTCGGCACGAAACCATATTGGCGTAAATGAACTATATCCGGTATCAAATGCTTCAATAATTTGCACCTACTACATGGACAATGAATTTCTTCGTCGTTTCCATTATTACTTAAAGCGAATTCAATAAAAGTGTACACATTTTGAAAATGTTCACTTATTGAGCCTCCAATTTCTCTTCTTTATTGGCACATCCATCTCCGATCGATAAAATAATTGACCATTTTTCCTACTTTAAAATATAAAAACGTATTAATCATTTACTTGTTAATATTTTATTTTTCAATTAAATCATACATTTAAATTTTTGCAAATATACAATTTTATTCTATTTAGTTTTATTTTCAAACGGATTTACACAAATTATTATATGAATATAATCTACAATTTTTAGGTTATTATTCTACACTTTGATAGTTGGTCATTTTACTTTCCATTACAAACCCAGTAGTATCCGGAATCAAATGCTTCAATAATTTGCACCTACTACATGGACAACGAATTTCTTCATCGTTTCCATTATTACTTAAAGCGAATTCAATAAAAACGTGTACACATTTTGAAAATGTTCACTTATTGAGCCTCCAATTTCTCTTCTTTGTTGGTACATCCATCTCCGATCGATAAAATAATTCACCATTTTTCCTATTTTAAAACATAAAACTCATTAATCATTTACTTGTTGATATTTTATTTTTCAATTAAATCATACATTTAAATTTTCGCAAATATATAATTTTATTCTATTTAGTTTTATTTTCAAACGGATTTACATAAATTATTATATGAATATAATTTACAATTTTTAGGTTATTGTTCTACACTTTGATGGTTGGTCATCTTACTTTCCATTACAAACCCATAAGTAATTATATTTTGTAAATCATTTCATTTTAAACGATTCAACAAAATTTCGGTAGCACTTCACTTTTGTTCCCTGTATCATACACATATGCGTGTACACAGGGAACAAAAAGAAAGTGTTGCCGAAATTTTATGAACCGTTTAAAATTAAATGATTTGCAAAATATAATTACTCTATTGTGTTTGTAACTTGTCCAATACAGGGTCAAATCTGACAAATATTGTATCAGATGAATATAAATATTCGTTCTGTGATAAAAACGAACATTCATACAACGATCATATACAATACTTGTTAGACGGAGTCAAAAATTCTCTAAGTGATTTATAAAAAGTAAAATGTATTATACAACAATTTTTACAATAATTTATTTATATTCTAAGAAACGCATACACTAAATTGTCGTTTTCGTCATCTTAAAAATGCATGCACTGAATCCTGAGCATTGACTCTAATTAATCCAAACAAGCCCTAATGCGCGTATGCACTAATTAATCAAACACATATACACCAATTAACACACATATACACCAAACAAATTTTCTCTCTCAATATTTAAATGATAAACAATTATAATAACAACTTAATTAACATTCAATAGGGTATAACAAATAATCAGTAGGATATTATACAACTATAACAATAATTTAATCCTAATTTAACAAATCAAAATTAATTACGGTTTAGGAATAAAACCCGATTGGAGATTGATGAAGGGCCTAGGCTTGTCGAGAGTGGAGAATGATGAAGTTGGAGATGACCGGAAAGATGCGGGGGCTGGTTGACGACGGGGAGGTGGTGGTGGGTTAGGGATTTGGGTTGAATTTGAGGGAGAGGAAATAATGAAGAAACTTTCGGCCTGGAGCCTGTATACACGATAATTTCCGACGGCTTTCGACGGCCCCGACGGCGAATTTACGTTGTTTTTCGACGGCTACTGTATTTTATTTATGAAAATGTCATGGAGTTCGTCAGTCGTTGGTAGCCGTCGGAAATCGCCGTCGGCGGCCGTCGGAAGCTTCCGTCGCTGTTTATTGTATTCCTTGTAGTGGGAGTTGTAAAAAGTTATAGTGAGAATATAGTGGAAAATAGTGGAGGTGCAAAAAGCTTTATTAGATATAAAATTAAATATTTAAAGTTAATTTATTTTTATATTCACATTATTTATATCGAAAAAGAAATATTGTTTAATCTTATATAACAAAACCTAAGAATATCATGATTTATGCAGACCAGTTTTGGTGACTACGATGGATTTCTAATTTATATTGAACAATAATGCCTTAAATTAAGGCCTTTACTTTAACTTGGTTGATTTGGTTAAAAGAGAAATAGTCAAATCAACTTTTTTATATTAATGCTGCTAAAGCAGGTGTTATAATGTCTTGATTTAGCAGGCGTAGCAAAAAATAGCGGAAATTAAAGCATATCTACTGTTAAATAGCGCTAAATTGAAAAGACGTAGCGGTTAACGAGCGCTATACGCTGTAGCAGGGACTTTGCGAGACTTTAATAGCGCATTAACTACACAGAGTGTGACATAAGTGAGAAATCTTACTCATCTGGACTTGTATGTTGACTGATTTTCAATAGATATCATTATGTTATAATCGAATTTTCCAATGATAAAGATCGAGAAAATAGTTCTAAAGAAATACTCGATGAACATTGACTTTTTTTAGTAAATAAAATTGGACCGACCTTAGGGAAGAAGCATCACTAAGCGATCATATGCATAGACCTATATGCATTATCCATTCTTTATTGCTATTAAAGGAGTTGGTACACCAATTTATGAGCATTGATTACAAAATTAAAAGCTAGTACAAGAGATAACGAATGATTCATTGAAATCAAGGAAATTGTGTCTTTTTTGTCTTTAGTTTCTCTCTCATTAGTACCATGCAAAAATTCGTTATAATATCCTCATCAGTTACTTACTATACTTTCATCAAAGCATTTTGATAAGTTGATGTACCACTTCATCCAACCTTGATTTGTCGCGGTAGTTCTTCAAATTTGTCGCTTCTTTGTTTGTACTATCCTGCAATAAGTGCAGGAAGAAAAGCTAGTATATTGTCCAAAAATTATACCTCGCTAATATAAAAATCATGTTGAATGAACTTATGTAGCATTTCTTGGACCATCATATAGGAATGCATTAAAGGTAAGAATGACATCCTTATAGTCCTGGGTACACGATATTACATCTTGCCAATTTACGAGAGAGTTATCATATATTATTCTATTTCTTGCACACCATATATGCCAACATATGTAGCATGGTAGAACCTTCGCGAATGTATTTGGAAGTGATCCCCACCCCCTCCCCCCTCCCCACCTCCCCCCTCTCCGCGTGACCACCAAAATTGTAAGTGTGAATTAAAGGATCCACCTACCCACCTATATTCCATAAGACCTTCAAAGTAAGTTCAAATTTGTTTGGCTATGTCGCCATGTCCAAACAAATAGAATTTAGATTCGATTGTATTTGATGAGCAACATCCACATTTGGATGCAAGGGCTATGTTCAATTTTGGATGTTATTATCTAGAGGGACGCTATCATGAAATAAAGATTTTAGGTGGAATGTGTTTGTTCCATATTACTGAAAAATGAAGTTGAGCATTATGTTTTTCTCGAATGATTTCTCATCGCCTCGATAAGATTAAAATTCCCATCCGGTCATCGGTTGTTAGATTGAGCTTGTGTGATTTCATCATAAGTTGATTTGGTCTTTTTGTATCCCTTTCCATGATTCACTCGAGTAGATGGGGACTTCTGTGTGTTTCCAGGTTGTAATCCATCTATATTTGGATGCTAAGAAGTTTGACCATAAAGAGTTATTTTCAAAGAATCTAGCCCATAATTTTAGAGAATAAGCTATATGGATATCTACATAAGGGCATAACCAACAATGGCTTGTTCAGTTGCTAAACAAGCCACGGAGCAATCAGGTGTGGTCTGTTCACTTCCTCATGGCTAGTTTGAACTGATCTCGTAGCTAGTGAACTGAACAGGAGTTGGTGAATATAACGGAAAAGACATTGCCGTTATAAGTTTATAACGGCAAAGTCTTCGCCGTTATAAGTTTATAACGGCGGAGACTTTGCCGTTATAAAACATAGCCGATGCCAAGCCAACGGCTATGCTCTAACGTTCCACTTAACTCCCCCTATACATTCCACCACCATTCTCCTCCTTTCACACCACCTCATCCTTACTTCTTCCTCCTCTAATTCTGAAAATGTCTTCTTCATCCAAACGTTCTGCCAAAAAAGTTGTTAGCAAGAAACTCATGTCCACATATCCTTCCACCGGATTTTCCAACCAACGCCCAACACACCAACAACAAACACTTCGTCCATCACATTAGTATGGCTATTCGTCGTATTCGAACTTCTTTTATAGCCAGCCTTACCAACTGCTCGCTCCTTCTAACTTTCCTCCCATTCAATCTACCGCCCCGCAACCATATTACCAACAACGTCCTCCTTAAGGCGCATACAATGATCATTCATCGTACATGTCTTTAATGATGCAAAATGATCGACTACAACATCATCATCTTAATGCGCAACAGTTAGAGATTCGTGAGCGTGAAGCAATGCAGAATCTCCAAAAGAAATATTCTTATGCACGCAAGGTTCCTGCTAATGAAGAAACCGTTAGTAGTTCAGAGGAGGAAGACGAAAACTAAGAAAACGATGCAATAAATACAGAAGAATGCAATGAAGAAGCCACTGCCGAGATGCTTGCGCCTCCGAACCTGGAATATAACAAGAAGAAGAAGTGGAAATCCTTAATTGGCATTTTCGACAGACGGCGCAGAGATTCAGTTGCAGTGGAGACAGACATTGGCATAGAAGACATTAACGTGGAAAATGTCAAAGAGGAAGGAGTAGTAGTTGACGGCAGAAAAAAACAAGTTAAGTTTACTTCTGAACAATATATTTCACTTGCTAAATCATCGCATTTCACAAGATATTATTGCTGATAATAATACGAAAGGCCAGAATTTTTTGGAAAGAGTTGCAGATTTTTACAACACCTTGGAACTGTTGAAGAGAACATGGGGATCCTCAGCGGAGGATATAGAGTTATGAACTCCGCATGCCGAAACTATTTGGCAATACTTACCACATTTCAGACTAGACAGCAAAGTGGTGCCGCTCCTTATGACATTGTAAGTAAAATATTGTTTTACATTTCTTTGAAATGATAATGTGTTTGACTAGTTTTGTATATTCGTACACTTTTGGATTTGTTCTACAGATTGAAGAATCGCGTAAGACTTATCAGCTGCAATACGGTCAACCATTCAAATTCCAAAAGTGCTTTGAGCTTCTCTCCAGTTTACCAAAATGGAAGAATCCTAACAACATCATGTTCGAGCAACAAAATAAATCCAGAAGAATGAACTACTCTGATTCAAGTCCAGGAAGCGATCCAAGTTCTTAGGAAAGATCTTTACTATTTGGAACAGTGACGGACGACCTCTTGGTATAAATAAGTCAATTCAGTTGGAGCAGCGCAGTGCGGAATTTTCAAGATTTTTAGGAACTTTAGAGACATCTGCTAGAGAAACAAGAGAGCATAAAGCCAACTTTCCAACATAAAGAACTCACAACGAAATGGAGTTTCAGGAGGCTATCATGGAAGATCGAGAGTTTAAGAGACGAGCCCATGAGGAGAAGAAAGTTTTGATGCGAGAGAAGAACTATATCAAACCGATGACTTGTGATTTCAGTAGGCTTTCTCCTTTGCAGCAAGAACCAGTAACCGAGCAATTGGAAACTTATAAGAGAGACAGTGGAAGTGGAAGCGGAAGTGGCACGTATAAGGATGAGTTTTAGATGTGCTATTGCATTGTAATTGGTTAGTGTTACTTTGTGTTGTCTGTTTTAGGTGTGTATTTGTGTTGTATCTTTGTAGTTTCTCTATGCGTCGTTTGGTTTATGTGTGTATTTGTGTTGTACTTGTTATAATTTTATTGTACCATTCTGTATTTTGAACTAAAGTCGTACAACATTTTATTAAACAAGTTCCATAATAATATTACGAAATGGTCAACATACAAACCTTAAAACATAATACAGTAAACACACTAGCAAACATACAACTTCATCAACAATTCCATAAACAGCTGCTATAAGCATGACTATGGATTCCTACTATTTCTTCCTTTGTGTGCCCACAAATGGTCCACTAACTGTTCACACAATTGAAAGTGTGCATCTTGATCTTCAATATGTTGTACCATGGCAACATATTCCTCCATTGAATTAATGTTTCTCTCAGGTCTTTTGTTAGAACCCTTAAACATGTCCAGGTAATTAGTTCTTTGGTTTTTATACGCACCTCTTTCGGACTCTATAATCATATTATGAATTATTATACGAGCATACATAATTTCGGATAGAACTGCTGCGTCATGAAATCGAGCAGGATTTCGTAAATTTTGAAACCTTGCTTGTAAGACACCGAACGTAAGTTAGATGTCCTTTCTGTAGCCTGCCACTTTTTCAGCGAAATAGCTCTCTTTGTTATTTTTTGAGACCCTAAATCCTTGTATTAAAGTTCTCCACTTTAGGTAAATTCCATCGACTAAGTAATATCCAGTTTGATGCTCGACGTTGCCAACTTTATATGTAACGTCTGTTGAAATTCCGTTAGACAGTTCAGAAAATAGGTATGACTGTTTTAAAACATTTATGACGTTTAACGAACCTGGTACTCCAAAGAAGCATGCCAAACCCATAATACATCAGTTGCAACCGCTTCTAGGACCATTGTTGGCACCTTTTTGTGTCCCGTGAACATTCCTTTCCAACCTGTTGGACATTTTTTCCATGCCCAATGCATGCAATCCAAACTTCCAAGCATACCTGAAAAACCTTTAGCTTCTCCTCTAACTAGTATTCTGTTTACATCATTTGGTCCCGGTGTTCGCAAGTATTCCTCGCCGAACTGTTCGATCACTGTTTTACGGAATTCCTCTATGCACTCAGTTGTTATTGATGATGCAATTCTAAAATATTCATGCATATAATCACCATCTATTCCGTAGCTTAGCATATGTAATGCAACCGAGATTTTGATGTGAGGAGAATGCCCAGGTTCTAGTGCTCCATTTAGCCTATAAGTGAAATATGAGTTGTTTTCATGAAGTTTGAGATAAATTTTAGAGCATACATCTGGGTCCATCCGAAATCGACGGCGGAACAAATTTATATCGTAAGTTGGATTGTTAATGAAGTAGTCCTTCATTAGCCTTTCATGTCTATCCTTATAGTCCCTCTTATATCGTTAGTTAATCCGTCCAGGTATACTACCACGATGGTTGCTGGTAGATCCTTCACCAAAAAAGTAAGAATGTCCTACTGCTGCTTGTTGAATTTGAAACTCTGTCATTTCATCGTCCATTTCTTGTTCATTTTCGTAGCTTTAGTTCATGTCTTGTTTGTACTGATAGTATAGGTTAGGATCCACGGTTGTTGAGCAGTAAGTAATTTGATTTATTGGTTTGTTTTAGTTTTTTGCAATTGTGTATTGGAGTAGATCGGAATGCAAGTATATATAAGTGTAGGAGGTAAAATGATATGGAATACAAAAGACAATGAATAACACAACATTGAATGGTTACGGTTTGTTCCACGTCGATAGTACTTGATAAGGCTGTAGTGTAGTTTGTAGAGACCATAATGGCTATAGTGTAGCTACAGTGTTGGAAAGGATAAGGCAGTAATGGCTACAGTGTACGGTTGCAGTGGTCATTGATTGAGTTACGGATGCACGATGTAGCTATAATGTTGTAAATGACATGGAAGTAATGGCTATAGTGTATGTTTGTAGATGCCATTGATTGAGTTACGGATGCACAGTGTAGCTACAGTGTTGGAAAGGACGAGGCAATAATGGCTACAATATACATTTGCAGAGGTCACTGATTGAGTTATGGATGCACAGTGTAGCTACAATGTTGGAAAGGACATGACGGTAATGCTACAATGTATGTTTGCAGAGGCCATTGATTGAGTTACGGATGCACAGTGTAGCTACAATGTTGGAAAAGACATGATGGTAATGGCTACAGTGTACGTTTTCAAAGGCCATTGATTGAGTTACAGATGCACAATGTAGCTATAGTGTTGGAAAGGACATGACAGTAATAACTACAATGTACGTTTGCAGAGGTCATTGATTGAGTTACGAATGCACGGTGTAGCTATAGTGTTGGAAAGGACATGACAACAATGGCTACAGTGTATGTTTGCAGAGGCCCTTGATTGGTTTCGGTTAGCTCCACGTAGATACAATTGCAATCCCCATGATTACTATTTATACACTAAGTATTGGCATGAGAGGTTCATAGAATTTCAAATGGCAAATCAGACGTGGACTCCTCTTGATTATTTGGTGTTGATTAAAGCCTATATACAGGCTGATACAAGACACATGGAAGAGGAGGTCGATGAAGATTTTTGGGTCACCATCAATGAAGCTTACAACAACCATCCAGAATGTAGGTTGAAAAGACGAAATATGTATACTAGAAGTACATTTGTTACATTTACTAGAGCTTGCAGGGGCATCAGAGAATTATAACCGAGGTAGAACGAGATAATGTTTTTCAAATAACCCGGTCAACTTTTGACTCCCTGTATTTTATGGATCATCAAACACACTTTGTTGGTCATGCTGCATACGATTTATGGGTGAATTATATTAGACAATTTTAGTGAGTACTATGTCAATATACGATGTATGTCCATGTGTTTGTCCAAGTGTCTTAGGTCAGTTTATGTCAATGAGTATTAGTTTGGTTAACTTATATTCTATGGGTTGTATTAGTTTAATGCATGTCCACCTGTAGTAATATGAATTGTGTATGTTCGATGTGATTTGGAGACTAAACTACGTAACTAAACGTACCACAACATAAGACATACTTCAACATACTACAACATACCACAACATACTTAAACATACAACAAAAGACATACTTAAACATACGACAGACTCGAACATACCACAACATAAGACATACTTCAACATACTACAACATACCACAACATACTTAAACATACAATAAAAGACATACTTAATCATAGGACAGACTCAAACATACCACAACATACGACATACTTCAGCATACTACATGCTTCAACATGTTAGTTATGCCAACCACCACGCTGAAATTCCAGTGCACTTAGCCTGTTACAAAGCATGGCTAGTTCTTGTTCTAGTTCGTTTGCATATTCCACTGCTCGACGAGGGAATGGATCATCAATCCATTCCCATAAACCACAACCAATTGGAAAGTTATGGCATCTATAATGGCGCCGTCCAATGACGTTTCCGCTTCGCATGATGGAATATGTAACTGACACTCCGCAAACATAATATAGTAATGGAGGAGAGTTCACTTCCTACTCCATCTGAATCCGTTCATTATGGACTTTCTGGTGTTTCTGTGTGTTTGTAGGAAGTCTTATCTCTTGTCCATATGGATGTTGTACAACCTATTGTTCATATGGAATTTGAACGTCCTCCTGGAGTCTTAGTTGGCTAAGATTTGGGAACTCGGTTCAGATGTCCTCGTAGTGCTGCTCTTGATACTCAATAAGTTAATCCTCATCGGTGCATGGAGATTCTGAAGGCACGTAGCCTCCTATATCAGAGTCAATAGAAGAAGGCTAGGATGACATCGGTATGAGGTGTAAATGAATATGAGGAAGATGTAGATAGAAGTGAAGAAGGAGTAGATGATTGTGAAGAAGTAGATGTAAACTGGTATATGTATATATAGAAGTTAAGCGGAAAATGGCAAACTGGTAATTATAAGAAGAAGAGAGCAAGGTCATGGTAATTATATGAAGTGGTATGTTTGTTGCCAATGAATATAATTGTCTGTACTATTAGGTTATGGTAATCTATGATTTTGGGAAAATATATGTACAGTTGCCAGCAACACAGAACATGAAAAATAATGACATTGATGCATAAACTGATACAACAGATATATCATACATCACATCACATGAATAATAACACCAACGATAGAAACATAAATGATAATGACATCGATACATAAACCGAATACAATAGATATGTCATACATTAGAACAAAAGAATAAGTACACAAACAACATAGGAACACAAATGAAATACAATAAATAAGATCATCCATCCCTACATGGACGTGTATGACGACGACGACGTGTCTCATCATCATCATCTCCACCACCACTCGGGCCAGCTAAATGCTCATAGTACATCTGCATGTCAGCAAATATCTTACGCTCTTCCTCCAACTATGCCTGCAGTTGTGCTGCTGCCTCTGTCTGCCAACTTAGTTCACTGTCATAATAGTCTAGGCTACGCCTATGCTCTACATATCCTATATGTCTGATCCCTATATGCATATCATATAAATTAGCGTAAGATATCTGGTTCGAATTCGGATACTGATCGTGCGCAGGAGGATGAAACACATCAACATAACAGTCTGGTCCAATAGTAGGAACTACCATGGTCCATCCAAAGTGAAAAGCATCCGACACGTGATCGGGTGCACGGTACCCCTAACTGGGCTGGGTAAGATCCTCGACAACCGGGGGATGTATGCCGTGGCGTATAGCAGATGGACCGACTAAATCTATCACCACTGCATGGGTAATGGTATCAGCGAACCCACTATAAAATCTACGCCAGAAGTCGATGTATGATGGACCGGTAATAACAAAGATCTCGTTCGGTCACCAACCTCCTGCTCTCGCCAGGTCTAGCTGCTCTGAAGGATAAATCATACAGCGATAGGTATGAGGGTGTGGATCATCGGGAATAGCATCGAAGTCGTACAACTGTCTCCAACACCTCTCACCAAGACACCAATATGCACCAAACGTCGAGGGATAAGATAGGAGTGGAAATCTCCACCCGGTAAGCATCCTAACAATCTCTATAAAATCAAGGCCGATTGATACACTATAGTGAAATGGATGCCATATATTCTAATGTCTATACATCCTCAAATCGATTTGGATGTGGGAAAACGAATAAACATGATGGAATTCATTATCTATAGACCCCTTGTTATCCGCGCACGAAAATGACAAACAAGAGAAAAAAAGTAGATGCGTCTGAAGTCAAAGTAACAAAATGAAAATTCCCGAAATACTCAAATTACTAGTACTGTAGCAATTCCCAGAAGCTAAATAATGAAACTATGCGTCCGTAATGGTGCATTGTACATCGAGACATCTGTACAAGTACACAAGAATATGCGTACCCCAGACATATAGAACAACACCATCGGAATCTAAATGAGGCGTGACCTCAATAAAACCGACTGCTAAACTACTGCTTGAGGCTCTAAAAAAACAAGTTACCCATGTGGTATAGAACAAATAATATCGCAAGCTCCAGATCATCATCAGGAGAGTAATGACTGAGTATGCTGTTTATGGCAGCACGAATAACGCTGACTCTAATAGCGTCTCCGGTCTTATATGATGCAGCGGAAGCGTCAAAGTATGGTAGAAGATCATGAACAAGTACCGGATCATGCCATCGAGCATCATCATATAGAAGTGATGGAAAAGCGGCCACTCCAATGTTAATGCCGGTAAGCATGGAGAAATCAAGCAGTGTAATTCCTAGCTCACCGCAAGGGAAGTGGAACGTGTGAGTGGTTTTATACCACCGTAAAGCAATAGCTGCGCTCAATTTCACATCACCTTTTATAACATTGTCGATTCCTAGAATTGTAGAGTACATAACAAGTTAAATTATGGAGTGATAAATTAGCTGGTTTTTTAAGTAAATGGTTCATTAGATTACATAAGAAATGATAGAATCCAAGCCCGTGTAAAAGTGCTACGACTCTATCCTTATTTGCCAAATTCGTATGAAAATATCTAAGTGTGTTCACTAAAGAACCCTGCGAACGGATATTCTACGACAATTTAAGTTAAATAAAAGCATACTTATAAATTTAAACTAGCAATGTATTGCAATTATTTTAATTATAAAAAGAAATATTTATAGCCAAACTCGTCTGTGTGCTGACATGTACTTCGCTTTCTGGAAGCACGTGAAAGTTATAAAGCATATGCAATTTCGCCGCGCTAAGGTTCGAATCTTGAAATCCATCAAGCTCGGCGACTAGCGGAAATCTTCCCCACACCCATGCACGTCCTGCTCGCTCGACCACCCCTGCGGCCTCCGCAATCGCAGCGACCGCCTTCATCTTCGCCTCCACCCTGATTATCGAGATTGTCGGTGGCTTCTAGCAGATCTTCTACTCTTTGCTCGTGCCCGTACAATACAATAATCTGTTCTTCACTGCCTCTGTCGGCGCCGCTACTAGTGCCTTCTCCGTGCATGAACTTTTGGGCGAATTTTTTTTGACAATCTAGACATTTCTTCGAGCGTGGTTCTAAAAAACAAGCTTTAATTTGGCTATATAGTAACGGAATTGGACTGTTGGAGGCGGAAATTTGTGATTTTGAGGGAAGATGGTAATGGTGTTGGCTGCAAATAGATGGGAGAGGATGGTGAACGAACGCGGTGGCTGGCTTCGAATTAGGGTTATAAACTTATAACGGCGAAGTCTTCACCATTATAAGCTTATAACGACGAAAACTTTACCATTATAATTTTAGAAAACCAGTCCCGTGGCTAGTCCCCCCTTACTCGAGCGTGCAGCTCATTCGCTTGGTTGAAAAACAGGAGAGAGAGCGAAGTGAACAAGTCAGATTGTTGGTAGTGGTCTAATTTTCAAAGAGATAAATGCCCAAGCCATAATTTTCAAAGAATCTATCTCTACATGAACGAATGGCCAAGCTTTCTTTTTGCTTTGGGCAACAAATTTTATTCCATAAGACCCAATGGTATTTCTCAACATTTCTACATTGTCAGATGAACTCCCTAAAAAAGAGGTGCGTAGTTTTGAAAATAGGAAAATATTATCAAGGACAATTTTATAGGCTTTTTTATTACCTAGGACAGTCCATAATATTTTATCCTTAAGAACCAAATGTTAAAATAGTTTAAAAAGCCCTAACCTCCGTGCTTTCTCATTTCTTCTCCGATCTCGAATTCAAATCGAAAAAAACAACGAAAAAAGAGACAAGGGCAGAGGTGAATCGAATTCGAATTCAAATAAAAAAAACAAAAATGAAGCGGCTTGAGTCTAGTTTTATTGAGTCAGATTTGCTGGAGTTGCATTTCATGTCGTGGGTTTGAGGTGCTGTTTGTGATAGGCAGCAGAAGGTTGCTTCGTCGGTTTGGATGATGGAGGCTTGGTGCAATAGTTGAATATGTGCAATTTTGGGTGAATTTGGGTTGCGATTCAGGATGTTAAAGTTTAAGGAGATGGAGTTAGTTGCGGGTTGAAGAAGGTTATGGTTTCTGGTTGCTTGGTCATGGGGAAGATGGGATCGATATTGCTGGTGCTAGGATTAGGGTGCTAAAGGCGTACTATAGGATGCAGGTTGGTGGTGTGTCTGCTATCTTTCTCATTTTGTGGTTCATTGTTGGCTTATTAATTTTAGTATCAGATTTTAGGTATCAGTTTTATAGTCTATATGTATCATTTTTGAGAAAAATGATTACTTTTTCATTTCTAATTCTTGTGTTAAAAAAATGAAGTTTTTATATATTAATTATAATGATAAATGAGTCGAATTAGTGTTTTGTTACTATCAAACATTTATTGAAGTTTGTTAGTATCAAACATTCAGTTAACTTTGTTTGAGTGTCACTTTTCTTATTAATTTCAGTATCAAATTTTAGGTATCAGTTTTATAGTCTGCAGGTATCATTTTTGAATAAAATCATTACATTTTTATTTCCGATTTTTGTTGTGTAAAGAAAATTATCATACTACAATAAAATGACAATGTGAAGCAAACATTTTTGATTGATGGTTTTTTTCTTGCTATCATATCGGTTTAATTGAAATTGTATTGTTGTGTTGAGTTCAGTGAAGATCAGTTTTTATGTATCATTTTTGTATTTATATATCATTTTTCTTAGTATCATTTTGAAAATTATCAGTTTATGCTAGCATCATTTTTTTAATTTTAGTAACCGTTATTTTGAGTTTGTGTTAGTATCAATTTTTCTTAGTATCATTTTCTATTACTATCATAATGTACAACGGTGCAGATACTGAAAATAAGATATGATATTAAGATTTTTGGTTTAATATTAGTTTTGGAGTAATATATGTGTTGCGTGGTATCATAAAGTATTAGAATTTGATATTAAGATTTTTTGTTAGTATCAGTTTTGGAGTAACATATGTGTTGCGTGGTATATGAAAAACATATGTGTTGCGTGGTATCAGAAAGTATTAGAATTTGATATTAAGATTTTTTGTTTAGTATCAGTTTTGGAGTAACATATGTGTTGCACGGTATCAGAAATTATTAGAATTCGATATTAAGATTTTTACTTTAGTACCAGTTTTGGAGTAACATATGTAGTTGTGTGGTATCAGAAAGTATTAGAATTTGATATTAAGGTTTGAAAAAAGTGATATTTTGTAGTGTTGTAGATTTTTCTATTGGTGTGTATTAGAAGAGTATTTATGATCAGTTTTTAGGTATAAGATTTTTAAATGTTTTACTACATTGTATCAGAATTTAGTTATCAATTTTTAGATATCAGTTTTTAGTTATCGGTAGTAGTTTCTAGGTATCAGTTTTTTAGTTAACAGTTGATTAATTTTTTTAAAATAATTTTTTAATTATTATCTACAGGTTTTGTTTCCCTTCAGCTAGGGGTATGGTTTCTCTTGAAAATATGGATAATTGAAAATGGTTTTTGAATAAATTAAAACAAACACTTCAAGAAGATCGTGATTTGGTTTTTATGTTGGATCGCCATCAAGATGTGATTTTAGGTGTTGGTTAAGTAATTCCTCTAGCCTTTCATAGTCACTGCCATCTTCATATGGAACAAAATCTACTTTTAGCTATAAGGCAAAGAATGCGAATATGTTTATCGTTGATTTGTTCAGGATGTGTTCCACGACTTCTAATTTGCCAAACCTGTAAATCATATTCCTTATTTCGCTAAGCATATTGTTGATGCAAGTGTTGAAGATGTTATTAAGCCATCTAAGGTGAAATGTGGTGCTAGTAGGCCCGCTATTAAACGGAAAAGAGGATTTGTATATATTCGAAATGAGCAAAATAGATGTGTTGTATGCAAGCGATATTGTCACAATAAGCGTAATTTTTAAACTTTTAAGAAGATATGATTTGATTTTTAATCGGCTATATGTTATACAATAAATAGAGGATAAATTGAGGAAGAGATAAGGCTATCGCACGAAGAAAATCCAAGGAGATTTATTGACAATTATCTATGAGTGGAAACCTTAAATTTTCCCTAATAGTATATTGTGTAGTTTTATGTTTGGATTTGTAAGGTGCCTTGGGAAATTTGTATGCAAAAATCTATGAATTTAAAATACCAAAATCTCCCCATAATATGTAAATCTTGAATTGTTGGAATTCTAGTTGTTTTATTTTAATATAGTAGGAGTTGATTCATTAATATTTATGATAAAATATTAATTCGTGGTTGAAATGACAAAGAATTTCAAAAGAAGGAATAAAAAGAGGTGTGCAATATAGGTAAAAAAGATATTTTTCCTCTTATCCATAGTTTCCACTGCCTATTTCTACAACTAAAATGGTTTGATTTATCTATCATTCTAAGGCTATTCATTTAAAGGTTGAATAAAATATAAAAGATTTGTATTGCAAACCTACTTGTTTGGAAAGAAGGACTATAATTCTATAATATTAATGTAAAACAAAATTTATGTTTTGGGTTCCATTTTAAATATGTATACAAGTCCATTTTTTTCTAGTTGGTTTATTTATGGTATTGCCCTTATGTGATTGCTGTATTAAATTGGGACTTTTTAGTAAAATTATAGCTATGAACATTAAGATAGTACAACACCCTGAATAAGAAACAGACAAATTACCTGAATATGCATAAAAACTAATTAGGTATAATTTAATATTAGGTATAAATATAATAATAACATATTCCTTCAAACTTTGAAATTGATAATTATAATTGTAAACCCGTAACATATAATAATTAACACTTAATAAACAATCTAATAAAACGATTCAATGACAATTATGGAATTTAATCCATAAATAAAGAAAAAATAAGGAGATCCCTTGTAAGGCCTTTAATGCATAAATACGTGTGAGCTGTATTTATAATTTATGTGTGTGTGTGTATATATAGGCATAGTTTTGTATTAAATGCTGAAGAGTGGAAATATGACTAAGTTATAGAGATGCGATGTCATTTAAAAGCTCGCAGAAGTCTGCCCAGCTAATCTGGCTAAGTTATAGGGGTGCTTTGTTTGAAGAAGACTTTATAACAAGTTCTATATGATTTGTGGGGTATTTACTTAAAATAAACGCTGCTTCGATAGAAAAATACAAGATTTTATTTTAAAGAATATTTTGAGAAAATATTTATTGAAAAAAATATTCAAAAATATTTTGTTTGGACATATCATGATTTGAGAAATTACTTATTGAATAAAGTGGGCAAGAAATATTCTCTTTTAAGTAAAAAAATTTATTCAAAGATTATCTCTGAATTTGGAAATTTTTTCGTTCGGTAGTTAATTTCGATTTTAACTATTTTTGGTTAAAGGTTGTTTTTTGATAAACGACTTTTTCGAAGGACAACATTTCTAGGTAAAGTACTTTGGTAGGAAGATATTCAATTTGAGAAAAAAAAGTTTGGGAAAATATTTTATAGAGAAAGAATGAGTTATAACATATGTAGTTCTAAAATATTGCGGAATTTTTTCTAGCAAAATGAGAATAATTTGATTCAGAAGTATATAGTTGAAAAAGTAAAATATGTGGTTTGAGAAACAAACTTTAGAGGCCTTTGTTAAAAAGTATTTTATCAGAAAGATATTTTATTTGGAAAATTTTATTAGAGAAAATTTTGAGGACAATTTGATTAGATTGAGTAACATGAGTATGAGATGACTGGATGATATGAATTTTGGGTTTTTCCAACATGCATTGTGACGATGTAACCTTTACGCCTATTATGTGACTTTTCCTAATGAGTGGTAGGGATGTCTAGTTTTCCATTTTAGAGAAAGTTGGGGTATGATGTTATGGTTGTTCATTTTGGCATATGTGATTGAGATATTTTTAGTGTTATTTGCTTACTTTGATTGGATTAATTGTATAGTTTTCATGCTTGATAAGTGATTAGTTATTTTAAGAAAATTGTACTGCTTTTTTGACTATGTTTGCTTTATAGTTTATGGTATGTTTGTTTGAGTTGATTTCTTCTAACTGCATAGTATTATTGTCATTTGCTTATTTGGCTATGATCTTGTTTTATATGTTTGTTTGTTTGTTTGGTTACCTTGTTGTTGTTATTTCTCTTGTATGCTAGATTATATTACTTGTTATGTGTGATAATTATATGATAGGATAGTTATCCAATGCTGACTTTTAGTGGGGTGTGCATTAAAGGAAGTAGTGTGGTGTTAAGGAACATAATTGCTTTAGTCGTAATGGGATTAGTAATAAAAACTTTAGAGTTTCAATGACTAAAGGCTTGGCGGGCACCGCTGGGGAATCAAAATGATGGGTAGGAGGTTCATTACGTCTTTTGTAACAACCCTCTCCGAAATATGCCTAATTTTCGACCCAATAAAAGCCCATCAAACCGTAGGTCCATTCCAGAGCTGGCTTTAGGTTGGTATAATTGACTAAACAATATTCAGAGGGATCTATCTTTACTTTCAGAGTCTTACAGCAAGAGGAATAAAATACGATGATAAAATAAAGTACCAACTTCATAAATTAAATCACAAAAGTACACTACCACAGTATTACATAAAACATGTCTAATACATACTCTAGATACATTATAACAACATAAATATATAACTATAATAGGTACATGTCCGCCAAGTCTCCACCGTCTTCTCCATATTCATCGTTGTACCTAATCTATGGGTTGTAATGAGGAGAAAGTTAGAACAACAATGTCTGGTGAATGATAACCTCAAGTTTTACAATAATAGTATATGGGCAATAATCATTCAGAGAAGTATTATGTCTTACATATATTTATTATATTCCTCCACGTACACCTCCAACTATGGACTAGTGGCCCTATAAGTCCTACTCTGTGACTGTAAAAGCGGATGCAATTAAACTATGGAGAATATTGGGTTAATGGCTCATATCTCATTCAATCATATCCCAATGATGCGAGAGGTAGTACCTGGGCTACTTAATACCCTTTAAATGGGACGTAGGCAGACCCTCTAGCCATTTAATACCTAACCCTAGGCAAACCGCTCTTGGCACTCCCTAACTGACATCGTACAAAATCAATTTCACTTCTTAGAAAGGGAAGGGGCAGACCCTCCTGCAGCCATTTAATACCTCATCCCCAAAGAGGACCCCCTAAGAGATTTTTACTAACGCACCTAAATGATAATCCCAACCATTTTATACTTCTTAAATAGGAAGAGCAAACCCCTAACACAGCCATTTAATACCTCAACCCCAAAATAGGCCTATCCTGGGATTATCCCGTCCTTATGGCCCATAATCCAACCGCGACGTCCCATATTATATCCGATTATTTGTATGTGCTAGTAGCCAGATTAGCTAGGCAGACTTATCCTATAAAATTAGGAGTAACCTCGTGCCACCGTAGGTTCTTATTGTAGGCGATAACCAATATTAGTTACACAAGTCACGCTGCTGGTGTTCAGATTATCTTGGTAGACTTCTGTGTGCTTTCAACTGACCTCGCATCCCTATAACTTAGCCATATTTCCATACTTCTACATTTAATGTAAAATTTCATCAGCACACACACATATAATATATACCTCACTGTTATTTACACATTAAAGGCCTTATAAGGGAGACTCCTTATTTCACCTTCATTTATGGATTAACTTCCATAATTGTCCTTAACTCATTTTATTAGACTTATTATTGATTGTTAATTGTCATTTATTTGTCGATTTCTTTATTTAATGTCTTAATTATTATATACGTTACATGTTTACAATTATAATTATCAGTTTTGAAGTTTAAGGAAATATGTTACAATTATATCATTGCCTAATATTAAACTATGCCTAATTAGTTTTAGGCGTATTCAAGTAAATTGTCCATTACTTATTCATGGTGCTATATTATTTTAATGTTAACTGTAATTTCTATACAAGTCCGAATTCAATACGGCAATTACATAAAAGCTAATATCATCAATAATTTAGCTATTCACGATAGACTTGTATATATATTCAAAATGGAATCCAAAGTGTGCAATTTTTTTACATTTATATAGTAGAATTACGGTCCTTCTTTCCAAAGAAGTAGATTTACAATACAAATCTTTTATATTCCTTTCAACTTTTAAATGGATAGCACTTAAATGCTTAAGAAATCATACTTATTTTAATTGTAGAAATAGGTGGTGCAAACTATGGATAAGATGAAAAATATCTTTTTCCCTACTTTGCACACCTCTTTCAATTTCCTTATTTTGGAATTCTTTTCATTACAATCATAATTGAAAAGTGAAACCAAATAGAATATAAAATATTTTTATTGTAAATAGCAATGAATTAAATCCTACCATTTTAAAATAAAATAACTAGGATTCAAAAAATTTACATATTATGGGGAGATTTTAGGGTTTTTGTAACGATTTGCCTTTCTTACTCCTAAAGATGACACTTAATACATCTACGGTATTCATGTACCGATCATCTATGTGTCTGAGCGACAGGCCATTAGGGTAAAAAAAAGATAAGAAGAAAGAAACAGATTCTCACAATGAAAGGCAATCATATATATTAGAACATAAGATAATACAAAAATCCACCTTCATAATGAAACATCAGAGTTACAACAGAACTTAGTTTAGCAAGGGACATTTATAACTCCTTGCCTCTACAATGCTGATACATAACTATACATACACAACGGAAAATAAATAGATAACTAGATAACAAAGAAGCCACCTGCTCCATGCTTCTTTCAAATGCATCCATTAGAACCCAAACTACTTGACTGCTCATACAAATTTGAGTACCCAAGAGTTTTAGGGAAAGAAAGAAAAACTCTGGGTCATACATGGGCCTGGTGTGATTAAACTTCAAACGAGTGAACTATTATACTTGTAAAATCCTTTGAAATAAAGGTATCTCGTAAGACCACGCCACACATAAACACGAATAGGTTTTTACCTTACAATAACCAAAACCTTTCAAATAGAAAACCCGGTGATATTATGATAATGTCAAGGGTTTAAAATAAATATACAACATAGTTGGAGTGCTTGCATCTCACATTCCAACATACTTGGACACAACTAAGTCCATAAAGGCACATATTAGAAATTTGGTTCCATCGATGACAAGGCTATGGAGGTACTTCTTGTCATAGTACGTCTCTAGAAAAATGTACCAAGGTCAACAAGGTAACCTTGCACCCCTGCTATAAAGGGCCAGCCTACCCCTTGCTGGATAGAACCAAATATGATAATCCCTCGGTTGTTGGGCCCCAAGCATACATTCAAAATGATAATATCAATCTAGATTAGGGATGACCATACCCTAATGGGTGCGACCCACATAGCCCTGCTGCATATCCTATATTTTAGTTATTCCCGACTGTGAGGCTTGAGGCTATGTTTTACCTTTTCTTTAGTAATTTCCACTTGGAATGCTAACATTTCCCTCAAGGCCACAATGCAATTCCAGCATCGTCCATATAAGTTGTTTAAGATATAAACAAACAAAAGAACTACTTGTACTACATCTATTATGGAATCACCCTCAGGATTAGTAGCAAATAGCCCTTGCACTTCAAAGATCTTCATCTTCGATTCCATTATTTAAAGATGGTTTCCAATTCGAACGCTTAAGTTGGTTCGAAGTGGTTTTCAGATAACTCATGCTTATCCAATCCCGGTCCCTTCGAATCAACATTCGATAATTTTAAAACTAGTTAGGTTATCGATAGTGGAAAAATCTGTTATCTAGGTGTAAGTATAGATTTGCATATGAAAAATAAGACATCCTATACTTATCCCCACTTTTCGATTTCAAACAGTACTATCTCTTGATTAACAATGAAGTCAGACAAGTTAGAGAACTATCCTTGCCTCGATGCACATCCTTACTTCTTGGGACAAAGACGAGTTTCCACACCTCGGAATTTTATGTCAAGTATTTAGTGAAGTATCTTCCATATACTTAATTAACCATGATCCATTTATTGAAATTAACCCTCTTATATTTATCACGTTTTTGAAATTTCGACTTCTCTATTCCTTGCCTAGAATCAAAGCCAGGTAAGTCAGGGCACTGGTTGCTCCTGGCCTTCTCCTGGCATTGCTTAGTTAAAATACTCTGATTCTAGATCTCACAAACAAATGAAAGTCTACACATTGGATTTTTGCGCTAAATACAAGATGACTTACTTTCCATAAACGTATCTACATTTTAGCACCATGTACCATATTTGTTTCGTGTTACTTAATGGCATATACAAGAAATCCCTTATTTAAAACAAATCGAAAAACCAACTCTACAAGCTGATTTCAAACAAGTACTTTTCATCCGCTAGAAATGAAGTCATTCAATTTGGGGTATTATTATCAACTAAAGTAACTTGAATCAATATCATAATTTCTTTAAATCAAAGAAAAAATAACTCACTATAAAATAATTAAAATAAATTGATTATATTTACAGAATAAGTTGTACTCCCCACCTAGACTTTAAATCTTTTCGATTTGAAGAAGCAAATGGAAATCTTGGTTGCCTTGAAGTTGAAGATGATATTTGGTTTCATTTGTAGGATCGATTTCACCCTAGAGGAGGGGTGAATAGGGTGATGCTATCAATCATAAAAATTTATTGCGGAAGTATATAAAATAATTTCAGCACATATAACAAAAGCACATATAATAGCAGAATATAAAAAGCAGACAATAGAACACACAGATTTACCCAACTTCGGCAAAACACTGCCTACGTGCTGCCCCCAAGGTTTCTACTAGAAATTAATTAGTCAGACGCTTACACACGTAAACTCGCGACACCCACGATCGACTAACTTAACTCTACGCTCAAAACCCTGCCACAACTCAGTGACTGAGTTACGAATTCTCAAACTACGCCACGTAGTTTGTCCCCTAGTCACACGACTAGAAAATACAATCGTTTAAAAGGAAAAATACAAATTTAACAAACAATTATAAAACAAAACCCTAATTTTAAAATTTAAGGCCCAGTATAATATAAAAGAATGTCGGCCCAAAGAATTATCACAATAAAATATTGCCGACTCTCCATTTTACTGTATTTCTTTCGCCCCGATTCCTTTTCTCTTCTCAATTGCGATAATGGCTGGTCGTCCGTTGCTCGTTCGTTTTCTCTTTAAAAAATTAGGGCTTTGATAATCTTTGAAGCTGTCGACTTTGTTGATCGATCAAGTGGATATTCACGTATAGCTTTGTAGATCGATCGTTTCTTCGTTTCTCAGCTTCGACTGCTTCGATCGAGTTCGATTTTTACTTCGGTATGTAATTTATGCCTTTTGCTTTACTCGTTAGTTTTGCTTGAACTCGATGGATTGTGAAAGCCGATGATGAATGGGTTTTATAGGATCTAATTCCTATATTTTCGTTTAGATATACTGATTTGAATTTGTCAATTATTTTAGCTTTGGCCATTGATCTTCGTTTGGATGATTGAGATTATTACTGACTTTGTCACTTCGTATATTCGTGATTTCTTGATAATCACAGCTTTGATTGATTTCCTGGCCATCACGGTGTTGAATTCTTTGACTCCGGTCAACTGATATTGTTAAAATTTGAACTTGTTTGATTTCCTTGATTGACTTGCGGCATGACATTGACTCTGTTCAATTTCTCATGGCTTCGACTTGAATTTTGCAAATACCTGACTTCGGCTTTGATAAAAATGTTTAATGTTTTTGTTTGTCTTCATATATGTGCATACATACATTTGTATGTGTGTAAACATGTATTGTTGAATTTGCACTGTGTTCCATTGTTCACTTGTTTATTCATGTTATATGTCACAGTTGCATTCACTTGTGTACATTGTAGTCTTGGCCGAGTCTGGTGCTTGAATTTTGTCTTGGTTCCTGTAAGACTGTAGTTGTCTTTGAATTAATGCTTGATCGCTTGTAGTTGCCGTAGTGTTGCAGTCTTTAACTTGTATCACTTGCTGTTTCATAATTTGAAGTCTGGTCTGGTATACATTGAGTTTGGTTAAGTTGTTATAGTCGAGTTGCTTTACCATTGACTGTGGCACTGATATTGCTTCTGGTCATTGCAATTGTACTTGTAGTCTTCACTGCAACCATATTAAACTAAACACTGTTGTCTGATATTGGTCTTCATGTTGCATTTGTATTCAAGTGCACGTGCTCTGGTCTATGCATTCAATGCATGTAGTCCTTTATGTTTGATCTACTGTTGTTTTAAGTTTGGAGCTTGTGGGTTGCATCTTCATGTAGCTTGTCTGGATGCCTTGTTGACTTCAAGTGTATAGCACTGAACTTTTTGGTCGAGGCTTGTTTTAGTCGTCTTGACCATTTTCTTGAACTTGTACATTTTTAATTTGCACCTGTGTTGAATCCAGTTTTAAAGCTCGGGTTTGACCTTGTACTCGTGTCATGATTTTATTTGTATTTCACTTGAGTTGAACCCGGCTTTTAATTTGGGTTTGACCTTGTGCTCACCTGTCCCTGTAGATTTATCAAGTGTATATCGATGTGCACGGCCTTGTGGCATGTATAGTGATACACTGTGCATGTCACAAGCTGTTCGTGTATGATGAACTCAAAATTAAATGATGACGAACAACCCAAATAACTGAGGAAAATAATATTTTCAAAAATCATTTTTTTACACTGCAAAATATTTTATTTTCAATTTTACTGCGCTAGTGTTTATTTTGCAGATAGCTTAGATGCTGGATTCAATCTGGAATGGAGTTGACGATAAATACGAGTGAATGAGTGATATGTAGTGAGGTGCATTAGTAAATGAAAAATTATGATGTGATTGAAATTGTAATGTAATTGAAATTTGTATATATATAGTGAGAGCTCAAAGTTTTACTATTCAAAATTGTAACAAATATTTGTTTGAATAAAATATTTGTTTGAATTTAAATTCTGTGTCATTTATTTTATTCAGCAGATATTTATTTAATCCGTGAAAAATAAAATAGTACATTAACAAATACATTTAAATGAATATATATATATATATATATATGTTTATTATGATAAAAAAAAAATCATATACTCGCATATTCAACAATCTCCCCCTTTTGATGATAACAAACATATATTTAAGATTTTGAATTTGTTAAATGTATTTGATCATTCAATTTGCTCCCCCTATTTAAATGCTCCCTCTTTACACAATGCTCCCCCTTCATATATGCATGTAAAAAATATGCAAATGAGTCTAGATGCAAATAGAAAATACAAAATAAAATATTTGACTTTTATTTGCCAAAATCTTAACTTTTCTCTCCTTCTTTTGTTATCAGCAAAAGAGTAATAGTGTTAGAAAAATAGAGATAAAGTGATGGAAATTAAAACAACATTAATACTTAATCGGGTATAAATATTAAATTTCAATAAAAAATCAAACAAAAATCATAAATACTCTGTTTGACGCATATTCCACTTTAGAATGATAGGGATGATGTCATCATATAAAACCATATAGTCGTGTCTATTTGCGGTATATTTATTTCAGGAATTTGAATATCTACTAACCATGCATAACCGTTAGGACTTTTAAATGAGATTGGTAGTATTCCAAATTTTAAAAAATAAATGAATTCAAGTATCTTCTAACCACGCATAACCGTGAGGACTTTTAAATGGGATTTGAATCAACTTGTCTATTAATCAATCAATTTTGATATGCGTTCCATACATGCATAATCGTGAGGAGTTTTAAATGAGCATGGAAGCACATAATCAAAAATTCCAAATAATTCACCCATGCATAACCGTGAGGACTTTTAAATGAGAGTGAATACTTTGGTTGTTTTTATTTGTTAAAAAAAATATAATGAAATGAAAGCGCATAATTTCCTGTTTAAAATACCATATATTGCCATACTATATTGGATTTTGATGAGTGATGGTCGATAGAAATATGATAGAAATAGAAATGATCATTGAATTTTTACCAACAAAAGTTTTTATAACTCTTGTTTAAATTTCTAAATAAATTTACTAATTATACTGTCTCAAGTTAGATATATAATTAATATCAACACTCGTCACTTTTTCAATCACTATTTACCTTTTCGATAATTAGTAGGGGGTCAGATTAGTTAATGTATTCATTTAAAATCAATTTCAAAAATAATTATAAAATCAAATTCTCTAAAATAACTAATCTAAAACAAGGTCAATAGAAATGATTTTCTAGAAGGGGTTTTATAAGAAAAAATGTCTGCTATTTGAAAATTATTTCAAGTGAAAAACATGCAGATATTTTATTTGGAAAATGATGCAGTTACTGAATATCTCAATATAAATCACGTTCCACTAGTAATTTTTCTATCAACTAGATTACCAGTGTAATCTGCATCTGAATTTTTCTTTCACTCGGGATTATCATTAGTTGAATGTTATAGACCAGACCGTGAAATGCGCAATACCTTAAACTCATTTTTAACAGCTTTTAAATGAAGTTCTCATGAATTTGAATTGAAACCATGTAATGTCAAGTCAAATATGATTGGTCAACAAAAAATTCAGAATCAAAATCATCATCTATCTCTTTATCACATGACCGGCTGAATTAAATCAAATTATGGTGCAGATTATCACATTTAATATATCATTCAAAATAAATATACCATTACCTGTTTTACCTTTACCGATAATTTTTCGTTGTTGCCCATTGTGATTTTGCCACCTTTTTACTAGGCTAAAGAACTTTGATTTGTCGCCCGTTGTGTGTTTGGAACAGCCAGAATCCAGATAACACTGTTGTTGTTCCTTAGCCTGCCACCACACCTACATGATAAAAGATTTTCGTGACCAATTTGTTTTTATAGGTCCATGGTTGTTAGTGGCAACAGATTTTGAAAAATAATTTTGTGGAGACCCAAAACTATTTATATATGTTCCTTTCGGCACCCAGATTTGTTTTACTTTAAGTGATTTTATATTCGTGCCTTTTGGAACCCAAATTGGAATTGTTTTCACGTGTTTGGGTATCACACTTTTCACTTTAATAGTGTTATTAGTTGTTTGTCCATATTTTGACACTTTTGAAAATCCAAATGCATTCCTTTTATTCTCAAAGCGTTGATTTTCTAAGAGTACATTAAATGATTTATCTCTAGTGAAAAATTTCTGAGTAACCAACTCAAGTTTATTAATTTTGGATTGTAAAAGTTTGTTTTCATTTATTAACTTTGAACAACAAGTAATGCTATTTTCTCTCTTTTCAAAATTCTTCATTTTCAAGTCCATATTTCCTTTTTAAGCTCTATAATTTTATTCTCAATTTTAAGCATCTCAGTTTCAAAGAGTTGGAGTTTTTTAAATTCAATCTTTTCAAAATCCTTGATTTTTTCAATCTCTTTTTCAAATTCATGATTTAATTGAATAATTTCATATTTGCTCAAAATCACGTTTTCTTTTTCAAGGGTTTTGAAATTTCTGTTGATCTTATTTAATTTCTTTTCAAAAATCGCACATTTAGAAATTTCTGACTTCTTAAAGCTATCCAACTCTTTCTGCAAAATGTTGTTTTTACAAATCAACTCAGTTTTGTTTTTCTCTTGAATTAAAATTTTGTTTTCTAACTTTTGAAAGTTTTCATGGAGACGGGCAAATTCTTTTTTAAGATTCAAACAATTTTTGCAATTAAAATTTTTATTTTTCTTAATATTTTATGCTCATTTTCCAAATCATTATTTTTCTGATGAAGTTTAGTTTGTTCTCTTTCCAACTTATTATTTTTCAACTCAAGAGCTTTAGTATTCTCAATTACTTTTTGGCACAAGAGATCTAAATCATTGATCGGAAAATCACTTATCTCATCGGCTATTGAATTTTCATCACTGCTGCATTTTGCCAATCCTGTTAAGCACATTTCTTTAATTGAGTCGATTTTTGAGGATTTCTCATCGTTGTTGACTTTTGCACCATATATTGCACCAAAGGTATTCAAGATTTCCTGTGCATTTTCACAATGAGAAATAAAGTTAAAATTATCTTGATTAATATGAGAATATAATATATGTGTAGCAAGAGCATTATTTTTCTCATCTATTATATCACACCCATTTTCAATAATATCCCAACATATAGAATTAACAGATTTTAAATAAAATTCCATTTTTAATTCCAATTCAAAAAATCTATTCCGTCAAAAATAGGAGGGATAATACTGGACCGACCCTCAGTAAAAGCATTATTAAAAGAACCATTATAAAAATTCAAATTTGTAAAAAAAAATTGGTCTTTGAAAAATCAAATTTTTTAAAACAAAATTGGCTTTTGTTCCTAGCTCTGATACCACTTGTAGGATCGATTTCACCCTAGAGGGGGGTGAATAGGGTGATGCTATCAATCATAAAAATTTATTGCGGAAGTATATAAAATAATTTTAGCACAGATAACAGCAGAATAACAGCAGCACAGATAATAGCAGAATATAAAAAGCAGACAATATAACACATAGATTTACCCAACTTCGGCAAAACCCTGCCTACGTGCTGCCCCCAAGGTTTCTACTAGAAATTAAGTAGTCAAACGCTTATACACGTAAACTCGCGACACCCGCTATCGACTAACCTTAACTCTACGCTCAAAATCCTGCCACAACTCAGCCACTGAGTTGCGAATTCTCAAACTACGCCATGTAGTTTGTCCCCTAGTCACATGACTAGAATATACAATCGTTTAAAAGGAAAAATACAAATTTAACAAACAATTATAAAAGAAAACCCTAATTTTAAAATCTAAGGCCCAGTATAATATAAAAGAATGTCGGCTTAAAGAATTATCACACTAAAAAATTGCCGACTCCCCTTTTTACTGTATTTCTTTCGGCCCGATTCCTTTTCTCTTCTCAATTGCGATAATGGTTGCTCGTCCGTTGCTCGTTCGTTTTCTCTTTGAAAAATTAGGGCTTTGATAATCTTTGAAGCCGCCGACTTTCTTGATCGATCAAGTGGATATTCACGTGTAGCTTTGTAGATCGATCGTTTCTTCGTTGCTCAGCTTCGACTGCTTCGATCGAGTTCAATTTTTACTTCGGTATGTAATTTATGCCTTTTGCTTTACTCCTTAGTTTTGCTTGAACTCTATGGATTGTGAAAGCCGATGATGAATGGGTTTTATAGGATCTAATTCCTATATTTTCGTTCAGATATACTGATTTGAATTTGTCAATTATTTTAGCTTTGGCCATTGATCTTCGTTTGGATGATTGAGATTATTACTGACTTTGTCACTTCGTATATTCGTGATTTCTTGATAATCACGGCTTTGATTGATTTCGTGGCCATCACGGTGTTGAATTCTTTGACTCCGGTCAACTGATATTGTTAAAATTTGAACTTGTTTGATTTCCTTGATTGACTTGCGGCATGACATTGACTCTGTTCAATTTCTCACGTCTTCGACTTGAATTTTGCAAATACCTGACTTCGGCTTTGAGAAAACTGTTAATTGTTTTTGTGTGTCTTCATATATGTGCATACATACATTTGTATGTGTGTAAGCATGTATTGTTGAATTTGCACTGTATTCCATTGTTCACTTGTTTATTCATGTTATATGTCACAGTTGCATTCACTTGTGTACATTATAGTCTTGGCCGAGTCTGGTGCTTGAATTTTGTCTTGGTTCCTGTAAAACTGTAGTTGTCTTTAACTTGATGCTTGATTGCTTGTAGTTGCCGTAGTGTTGCAGTCTTTAACTTGTACCACTTGATGTTTCATAATTTGAAGTCTGGTCTGGTATACATTGAGTTTGGTTAAGTTGTTGTAGTCGAGTTGCTTTACCATTGACTGTTGCACTGATATTGCTTATGGTCATTGCAATTGTACTTGTAGTCTTCACTGCAACCATATTGAACTAAACCCTGTTGTCTGATATTGGTCTTCATGTTGCCTTTGTATTCAAGTGCATGTGCTCTGGTCTGTGCATTCAATGCATGTAGTCCTTTATATTTGATCTACATGTTGTTTTAAGTTTGGAGCTTGTGGGTTGCATCTTCATGTAGCTTGTCTGGATGCCTTGTTGACTTCAAGTGTATAGCACTGAACTTTTTGGTCGAGGCTTGTTTTAGTCGTCTTGACCATTTTCTTGAACTTGTACATTTTTAATTTGCACCTGTGTTGAATCCAGTTTTAAAGCTCGGGTTTGACCTTGTACTCGTGTCATGATTTTATTTGTATTTCACTTGAGTTGAACCCGGCTTTTAATTTGGGTTTGACCTTGTGCTCACCTGTCCCTGTAGATTTATCAAGTGTATATCGGTGTGCACGGCCTTGTGGCATGTACAGTGATACACTGTGCATGTCACAAGCTGTTCGTGTATGATGAATTCAAAATTAAATGATGACGAACAACCCAAATAACTGAGGAAAATAATATTTTCAAAAATCATTTTATTTTACACTGCAAAATATTTTATTTTCAATTTTACTGCGCTAGTGTTTATTTTGCAGATTGCTCAGATGCTGGATTCAATCTGGAATGGAGTTGAAGATAAATACGAGTGAATGAGTGATATGTAGTGAGGTGCATTTGTAAATGAAAAATTATATGTGATTGAAATTGTAATGTAATTGAAATTTGTATATATATAGTGAGAGCTCAAATTTGTACTATTCAAAATTGTAATAAATATTTGTTTGAATAAAATATTCATTTGAATTTAAATTCTGTGTCATTTATTTTATTCAGCAGATATTTATTTAGTCTGTGAAAAATAAAATAGTACATTAATAAATACATTTAAATGAATATATATATGTTTATTATCATCAAACAAAAATAATATACTCGCATATTCAACATCTTTTTCCTTTTTTTAGTTTGTGAATGAATTAAAATGAGATATAGACTTGGGTATTTATAGGTGAAGAGAAGGGTACATCAGTAATTATCTAACCTCCTGTAGCCAAACCTGATTCGACTAGATTTTGGTACAATAACAACCATCCACATAACATAAACTGATTTGATCACATTTTGGTCCAATGGACATTGATTTGATCATATTTTGGTCCAGTGGCAATCATCTGCATTGAATATCATTATGTTATTCTGTTTTATACTATTGTTCTGTTAGGCTGGTCATTATACTATTTTGTTTTTTAGGAAAATAATTATACTATTCTGTTTTATACTATTGTTTTATTAGGCATATCATTATACTATTTTGTTTTATTGGGCAAATAATTATACTATTCTGTTTTATACTATTGTTTTATTAGGCTGGTCATTATACTATTTTGTTTTATTAGGCGTATTCTTTTCTTATTCCTAAGAAGTAATCATTCTCATTTGTTTTATTTAGCAAGGAGAAGTTTAAAAAGTGTGGTTCAATCAAAGAGTGGAAAAGTTCAATTTTTCTTCTTATTCTTAGTTAAATCGGTACCCCTAACTTTCTTATAACTTGAACCGTCTTTAAACTAACATTTTATATCCGTAAAAAAAACTCGAGACATTTTACCCAAATTTTATTTGAGTTATAAAATACATTATTTAATCATTTAAAAATATATTAAATACTCATATTTAAAGTGACTACACAAAAAGGTAATTCAAAAAGGATATATATATCATATACTAACATTACATGCAATAGAAATACATACTAAGTGACTACACCCCAAATGGTAAGTACACTATATACATACTATGCAAACTATTAATCTATCAATAACTCGGGATAAGCTTCTCTCATGCTATCCTCTGTTTTCCAAGTCTAATCTCTGGAATCTTCATTTCGTTGAACTTTAACAAATCTCATGACTTTTTTCTGCAATCGTTCCATATTTCGATTAACAATGAGTTACTAAGGTGAACTAAGCAAACTAATTCCTAAGCAACCTAACATATTCAGAAGACCCCCAGGGAAAAGAAAGGCGCGTAAGGAAAGAATAAAGAAAGGCGACCCATCCTCTTAGATTCTTATTATGGGGCATTCAATGCACTTGATGTAGACCAGAAAGAAAATTTCAAGACAGATCTAAGCATAATTAATGAAACCGTATTTGCAGATTGGTGATATTAAAATATTTTCTATGGCCAACTCTCATACATCGCTTGCTATGCACCTCACGAGAGGGACCCAGAAGGTTTATCCGGCATACGAGTCCCCTATTAATATAAGACTACGCAACAGAGTATATTAATGTAGTCAGGCTTTTGCTAATGCATTTGAATCGTAGGAATGACTTCCTTACTTTGAAACTGAACATATGACTTGTTGTTGGTTTTCCTACGTAAGAACCCTATTTTGAATAGAGGTGAGGTGCATAGCGAGATCTTTAAAACCTTACTATAGGATGCGCATTAAAGAATCACTTACTGGACTAGGTTCCCACATACGCTGCTGAATATCAATATGATGCGAAATGGATGCCTTATTACGGTCAAGTTTGGTTCCACTTCTAAATCTTCTTGAACAGTCGGATCAATGACAAGTGACAAATCATGCACATATTTTCTTAAATGTGATACATGAAAAACATTGTGAACACCTGACAATCTTTCAGGTAACTTAACATGATAG
Source organism: Allium fistulosum (assembly GCA_030737815.1). NCBI lineage: Eukaryota > Viridiplantae > Streptophyta > Magnoliopsida > Asparagales > Amaryllidaceae > Allium > Allium fistulosum. The sequence continues at coordinate 197,616,720 of CM060905.1, read as the reverse complement.
GCAAGCGATCCATTCCTTTAAGAATTTGTAAAGGTCCAACATTTCTTGGTGCCAATTTCCTTATTCTTCCAAACAGTACTACTCCTCTTATCGGAGAAATTTTTACAAACACAAAATCTCCGACTGAAAAATTTTAATCCCTATGCCTTCGACCGGCATAGCTTTTCTATCGATCTTGAGCTTCCTCCATCCTCCTCTTGATCATAGCTACCTTCTATGTTGTCTCCCGAATAATATCGGCTCCAAGCACCAAGCGATCTCCGGTTTTTACCTAACACGATGGTGATTTACATGGTCTTCGGTGTCATGCCAATACTTGCCTGGTAACTATTATTATATGAAAATTCTACTGAGTGATGATGATCCTCCCACAATCCTCCGAAATCCAAAATACATGTTCTTAAAAGATCTTCCAAAACTCTATTTATTCTTTCCATTTGCCCATCCGTTCCAGGATAATATGTTGTGCTCAAACTTAGTTTTGTTCCTAAAGCTTCTTGCAATGCTTTCCAAAAATGAATGGTGAAGATGGTATCACGATCACTTACAATACTAACCGAGACCCCATGCAGTCGAACGATCTCCCACACATATATCTCTACCAATGATGTTATAGTACTTATCGGCTTAACCGGAATGAAATGAGCGCTCTTAGTTAACCGATCCACAGTCAACCATACATCTTTATTACCTTTCCTCGATCTAGGTAAACCATCAATAATATCCATGGGTATTTGCTCTCATTTCCAATTTGGAATCTCCAGGGGTTGGAGTAGCCCAACAGTCATCTGGTGGTTGCCGCCCTTGATTTGTTGGCAGTTTGCACATCTGCTCACAAAGATAGAGATATGTCTCTTCATCCTGGGTCACCAAAATGCTTGCTTCATATCCCGGCACATCTTATTAACCCCAGGGCTGCAGATACTCAACTAAGATTTATGGCATTCCATCAAAACTTCATGTCTGAGACCATCGACATCCAAGACACATAACCTTCCATTTATCCTCAGACCACCACAGCTATTAATCTTAAAATCCGAATTTCAACCCTCTTTAACTCCTTGCATGAATTCCACCAGAAGACTATCTTTCCTTTGATTGCTTGTAGTTCTTTCCAGAAGAGTCAGGGTAATGTCCAAGAGAGCCAAGATGACATTCCTCCTTAGAGCATCTGCTACCACATATGCTTTTCCCAGCGTATATAAAATATCCAAGCCATAAGCCACCAAAAATTCTAACTATCGCTGCTACCGCAAGTTCAGATCCTTTTTGCATGAAAAATACTTCAAGGACTTGTAATTTGTGAAGAGCTCGAACTTTTCACCTAACAAGTAATGCCTCCGCATCTTTAATGCAAACACAACAGCTAACAACTCCAAATCATGTGTTGCATAATTCCTCTTGTGGGTTTTCAACTGCCTACTAGCATAAGCAATAACTCTCCCATGATGCATCAGTACCGCACCCAAACCTACACTACAAGCATCCGTATACATGGTCAACCCTCCACCTCCATCCGAAATAGCTATGACTGGAGCATTGGTTAAACTCTTATTTACCTCAATGAATGCTTCTTCACATTTCGAACTCTAATTAAACTTAGCATCCTTCTTAGTTAACTTGGTTAGGTGTGAGGCAATCTTGGAGTAGTCCTGTTTAAATCTTCTATAAAATCCGACCAGGCCTAAGAAACTTCAGACTAGGATTCTGCTGTGTCTTTCATTCTTAAACACCCGCTACTTTTGTTGGATCAACGGTTATACCATATCCCAACACAACATGTCCATGAAACCTTACTTTCGACTACCAAAAATGGCACTAAGAAAATTTAGCCTTTAGAACATTTTAACGTTTCTAACACCACTTCCAAATGGTGTTGGTGCTTTTCCTCGGTCTTAAAGTAGATAAGGATGTCATATATAAAGACTAACATGAATTTATTGAGAACATCCCTAAAAAAATGGTTCATAAGATCTACGAAATATGTGGATGCATTGGTTAGCCCAAAAGGCATAACCAACTACTTAAAGAAAAGTTTGGCCCTCTAAATAAAGTTATGGATATACTATCCTCCGCTACCCTTAACTGGTGAAATCCTATTGTAAGGTCCATTTGGGAAAATACTCGGGCACCGTGAAGTTGGTCAAAAAGGTTGTCTATGCGGGGCAAGGGATACTTATTCTGAATGGTCTGCTTATTTAGCTCCCTATAATCTACACATTGTCTTAAAGAACCATCAGACTTTGCCACAAAGACTACAGCTAATTCTTAACTCGAACAACTCAGTCTAATTAGTCCCCTCTTCAACAAATCATCTATTTGGTTTATTAGCTCCTTCCTCTCTCTCGAGGCCATTTCACACATAGGTTGAATAACAAGTCCCGCATCGAGAATTGAGTCAATACGAAACTCAATCTCCCGATGTGGAGGTAGATATTTAACTGGTTCAAAAATATCAAGGAAATCTTTAACAACTAAAATAGACCCTAACTCTTCTTGGGATAACTCCAATGCATAAAGGAAACTACTCATTAGCTTATCGGGATCCTTACATGATACTTCAACATAGTCCCCAATTTTAATTCTTAAAAATATCATTCTTCTCAGACAATCTAAAAAAGCTCCATTCATTGAGAGCCAATCCATACCGAGTTTAACATCGAACCCCTTAAAATCCAAGACAAATAGGCACAAGAAAAATGGTGTGTAAGGTAAAAATTTTGCACATCCTCACAAATCATGCACAAATTAGTTGTACCTCCTATGGGGTTAGAGAAAAAAATATGGGTTTCTATAAATTTTGAGGGAAATTGTAGTTTTTCTACCGATTCTAAAGAAAAGAAACTATGGGAAGCCCTGGTATCGAACAATGCTCGAACAAAAATACCATTGAAAATTAAAATACCTTCTATAAACCTTTTTCCTTTCACATCTGCTAAGGTCGATTGTTCGTCCTTGATGGCATACACTTTGGCCTACTTTGCCTTATTCATTAGCGACAATCTTTCACCATGTGCACTGGCTGCTGACAGTTGTAGCAAAGTTTCTTTTAAACCATCGGAGAAATAGGTCTTGCTTGTTGATGTTGAACTCCAGAATTCTTGCAAAATTTAGTGATATGCCCCTTTTGATTGCACTTATTACAAACATAATCCTTAAATTTATTTCCCTGATCTCCTCCTAACTTTCCTTTCCCCTTCTTTTTCTAGATCGGGTTAAACTTCTTCTTGTTTGGGTTACCATTATCTCCACCGAGGGCTGCTGTTGGCTTCTTTTTTCTCTAGAACTTCATACCTCAAAGCCATGTCTACCAAATCCACAAAAGAACCCTTCAAATGGGAAGTTATCTTCTCCTGGATTCCTTCCCTTATTCTCATCACAAACAACTCGTTCTTTTTCAGTGGAAATCAATCAACTCCGGCACAAACCGCGATAGCTCATTAAACTTAGTCTCATATTCGACTTTAATAAGTCTCCTTGCTTTAGATCGAAGAAACTCTTATACATACATGTCTTTCCTATAGCAAGCATGAACTGGTCTACAAACACCTCTTTAAATCTAGCCCAAGAAAAATCATCCTCTAGAACATTCGCCGTAACGAAGTCCCACCATGTTGTCGCTCCATCTTGCAACTGCTAGGATGCTAAGAAATTCTTCCACTCATCTGAAATATCTAATCCCTTAAAAATCTTTTTGCATAAATGAAACCAAGCTTAGACTTCGATGATGGATTCTGTTCCCTTAAACAGCTTTCCTTTCAGATTTGTATAATCCTTGCACAGAGCTGCAATGTTCACATGGGGCTGCACTGGTACTGCCTCTTCAACTATTCTGACTCTTCCAGCATTCAGAGCTCTACCATTGGTGGTTGTGGTACTACTAGCTCCTTTACCTTTTCCTATTGCTCATTGTTACTACCTGGATATAGTAAAATAACTCTTTAGAATACTTAGACAAGATAAATCTTAAGGGAAAGGGTAATAAATATATCAAAGCTGATCTATCTACTTGAAAATATATACAAATGAAAATTACAAATACGCGCTCTCAAAGACCAAACTCATTCTAGGGTATTACTAACCCTATCTCTAATGGGTTAATGCCAACTAAAGTCTAGGTGTTTGATTAACCTAAGCTCGGATACCACATGTAACGATCTGCCTTTCTTACTCCTAAAGACGACACTTAATACATCTACGGTATTCATGTGTCGATCATCTAGGTGTTCGAAGATAAGCCTTGGGGTAAAAGAAATGAAAAGATAAGAAGAAAGAAACACAAAATCCCACAACGCAAGGGAATCATTTATAATAGAACATAAGATAATACATAAAGTCACCTTCAAAATGAAACATTAGAGTTACAATAGAACTTACTTCAGCCAGTGACAGTTATAACTCCATGACCCTACAATGCTGATTTATAACTATATATACACATCGGAAATAAAAAGATAACTAGATGATGAAGAAGCCTCCTGCTCTATGCTCCTTTCAAATGCATCCGTAAGAACCCGAACTATTTGGCTACTTATACAAATTTGAGTACCCAAGTCTAGAGAAGGAAAGAAAAATTCCGGGTCAAACATGAGTTTGGTGTGAGTAAACTTCAAACAACTGAACTATTATACATGTAAAATCCTTTGAAAATAAAGATATCTTGCAAGACCACGCCATAGATAAACACGTGTGGATTTTTACTTTACGATAACCAAAACCTTTCAAATAGAAAATCCAGTGATATTATGATAATGTCTAGGGTTTAAAGTAAATATATAGCATAGGTGGAATGCTTGCATCTCATATTCCAACATAGTTAGGCACAACTAAGACCGTAAAGGCACTTATTGGAAATTTGGTTCCATCAATGACAAGGCTACCGTGGTACTGCCTGTCACAGTATACCTTTAGAAAAATGCACCAAGGTCTTTAAGAACATCTAGCACCCTTGCTACATAGGACCAGCCAACCCCTTCCTGGATAGTACCAAATATCATCATCCCTTGGTTGTGATCAACAACCGCACTGGACCCCAAGCATACATTCAAAATGATAACATCGATCTAGATCAAGGATAACCATACCCTAATGGGTGTGATCTGCATATCCCTGATGCATATCCCATGTTTTAGTCATTCCCGTTTATGAGGCTTGAGGCTACATTTTACCTTTTCTTTAGCAATTTCTACTTGGAATGCTAACACTGCCCTCCAAGCAACAATGCAACGCCAACGTTCCTTTATACAAGTTGTTCGACTTCGATTCCATCATTTCAAGGTATTTTCCAATTCGAAAGCTTATGTTGGTTTGAAGTGGTTTCCAGATAACTCATGCTTATCTGATCCCGATCTCTTCGAACCAACATTCGACGATTTCAAAACTGGCCAGGTTATTGAAAGTGGGCAAATCAACTTTCTAGGTGTAAATATAGATTTGCATATGAAAAATAAGATATCCTATATGTAGTGACCCTAATTTTTAGTAACATTATTTAGAATATTTAATTAGCTAAATAAAATAAAATAATGGGATGATTAGGGAATCGAGATTTGTGATTAAACTAAGGGGTAGCCATGCCATGTAAACAATGAACTAAAGATGAGTTAAGATAAAATAGAGAAGGGTAAAATAGGAAAAAGAGTATTCTAGTACCCTAAATCCTTAGGAATTCATTCTCACGTTTATACATTTGCAAAACCTAAATATTGAGGTAGGCCACCATTAGCAAGAACAAGAGGAAGGAAAGCTAAAGGAAGAAGATTAATCAAATCCATTCAAATCTCAAACTCCTTAATCTCAAAGCCAAGGTGAATAATGACCACATCTCTTGTTTTCTTAATTGCTTTCGGTTTTATGGTTAATCCGATTAATTTGCAATGTTATGCCACGATTTTGAAGGATAAAATGTTTATATATGCTTGTTGATGATTTATGCTCATTCTTATAGGTTTATGATATGTTTTAATGTGAAAAACCTATTTAATGACATCCAAATGCCTTGCGATTTTAGATTTAGATTAGATATGATATTTTAGAGATGGGTTTCAATTTTCATAATTTTCTGAATTAATGTGGATTTTATATTAATTTTCTAGTGAGGAAAATGATTGTTTGGGTTTAAAATTATTTACGGCTAAATAATATAAGTTTTGGGTCTGAAATTAATATATGTTAGAAAATGTATTAAAAATGATTTTCTGGAGGTTTTGTAGAATTTTCCTAAGTGTTTAATAGATATATCAAATTATTTAAGGTATGAGACTTAAATGTTTTATATATTTATAAAAGGAGAAGGGTTATTTTGTAAATTATTTATATTGTTTAATTCTAAAATTTTGGTAGATTTTTTAGAAAAGAAAATTAGCAACCAATAATATTTTGACAAACAAGGCAGGTTAGTTGAAAAGTATTTCTTTTTAAAGTTAAAATCAGTTTTTACATGCTTTTAGCATGTTTCGCCACTTTCATCACCTAGGTTCTGAATTAGTAGTTCCACCCCCATCACCATCGAAACCAATGCGCATGGCATCAAAGACTTGGTGTGCAGTGAATTGGATATAAGTAGAAGACATTGGGTCAAAACCACGGGTTCTGAAGAGGTCGAAGCGCTACTTTGCTTTCAAATGAAAACACATTTGCTTTGCTTTCGAAAGTAATGCTTTCGACTTTGTTGGCTTTCGACTGGGTCAAATTGATTTAAGGAACGGTTTCGAATGGTGTCGCACCTTTGTTTTAAGTAAATGCTTTTGAATGGGGTCGAAACCCCTAGCTGCCGCTTTTCCACCTTTCAAAGGCAATGGTTTCGGAAGGTATATTTTCTTTTAAAATTCAAGCCACTTCTCCAATGCTTTCATAAGGTTGGTTTCGAAACCAACACTTTTTTACTTAGGAATGCTTTCGAAAGAGTGCTTTTGACTTAAATGTTTTATGACCCTTTTGCTCTGTTGAAGGTGGAACCCAAAGGTTTCGAATGGTTTAGTTTTAAAAGGTTTCGAAAGGTTTTCCACAAGTTTTACTTGAACCCAAAGGCTTTCGAAAGGTTTGATATTTTAAAGCTTTCGAAAGGCCTTAATGAAGGTTTCAAGGGGGTGGTTCCCGAATGGCTTCGAAAGGTTTGAAAGGAAAGGTTTTCTAATGTTTTTGAAAGGCAATGTTTAAGTGTTTTGAAGATAGGATGTCTAAGGTTTTATAGCTTTCGAAGGAAAGATTTTCAATGGTTTCGAAAGGTTTATGCGAATGGTTTCAAATGGAATGTTTTTGCCTTTCGGCCTAGATGAAAGAAAGGGGTTTACTTGGTTTCGAAAGGGGCATTCAATGGATTTGAAAGGGGTACTTTCAAAGGTTTAAATGTTTTCATCAACAAAGATTTGACTAAAGTATATATGTAACATGGCAAGGTGATTTTGTGTAAAGCATAGAGCATATATTTTCCTTGTTTAAGTTTGATTTAAAGGTTTTAAATCAATTTGAGATGAAAAGGTTTTCAAGGAAAATTTAAGGGAAGATTACCCTAAGTAAAATGACCCAGATATTTGTATACTAGATGAGACTGGTATTGAGTCGCGCCCCATACATTAGCTAATAGCCCCAACTAATTTAGTCCAAAATTCCAGTGTGTAGGGCTTCGTCATAGGTAAGACTAAAATGACGTTACACAGAGAAGGGAATATATATTTGTATAGAGATAGGCTATTGGTGAGCCCGCAAAACCATTAGGATCAGGTGACCCTGGGAGAAGATAAGTTAAGGACAGACCGTTCAGAAGAGGAGTGTCTAACATGTGTTAAATTATTTGTTCATATTGTCTGGTAGGCCCGAGTCAGCCAAAGGTTAGTAGTTAGCCAAATAAAACTATAGTGTTTGGACAGATAGTTCATTTATTACCTGACATGTATGTTTACATGATACTGCTTTACAGTTTTTAAACAGTTCTGGTTGCAGGAAATGATTTGCAAAAGATATTTTTTTAAAAGGATACTAGTGAGGGGAAACTCGTTCCGCTAAGCAGCATGGTCTCACTTAATATCAAATAACCGAGATGTATAGTATTATTCACACCAAGCTGTATGTCTGACTCAAAGTTTATGTTTTTCCTCTTAGACTCTCGTTTGCTCAAAATTGATTTGAGTAGATCGAGGGCTAAGGATTTTCAGGTTTTAGTAGGTTGGTGAATAGAGCTTCCGGAGACGAGTGGTGGCCGACGGATAGCTTTTTTGGAGTTGCTATTTTATTTTCTTCATTCCGCTGTGTTGTATTATGTCAGTTATGACAATATAGTACTCTGGTCAACCAAAGAGGCATCTTCATATGTCGCTCTTGGCGTATTTTGTAATAATTATATTTAATCTGAACCTGGGAAACGATTGGGATTATGTAATGGAATATGTAACATGTTTTGTGAAATGTTATTAGAAAAGTTGTTTTTTAAATCTGTGATTTTGTTTCCTATTCATGTGCTTCTGATATTATGGATACCATTAACATTACCGTATTTGGTCACCGGAAGTTAATACTATGGACGACTGCAGCATCTGTAGCGCTTAGCTTCAGGCCTCCAGATAGAGGATGTTACACTATACTTATAGTATTATCCCTTGATTAACAATGAAGTCGGACAAGTTAGAAAACTATTCTTATCTCAATGTACATTCTTACTTCTCGAGATAGAGATGAGTTTCCATACCTCAGAACTTGGTGCTAAGTATACAATGAAGTACCTTCCATATACTTAGTTAATCATGACCCATTTATTGAAATTAACCCTCTTATACTTATCACGTTTTTGACATTTCGACTTCTTTATCCCTCGCCCAAAATCGAAGCCAAGTAAGTCAGGGCACTGGTCGCTCCTGGCCTTGCTTTAGTTAAAACACTCTGATTCTAGATCTCATAGATAAAAGAAAGTCTACTCATCGGCTTTTAGTGCTAAATACAAGATGAATTACTTTCCATAAATGTGTCAATATTTTAGCATTACTTATTTTATTTGTGTTATGTTACTTAATAGCATAGACAAGAAATCCCTTATTTAAAACAAAGTCTATTTAAAACAAATCGAAAAACCAAATCTATAAACTTATTTCAAACAAGTACTTTTCATCCGTTAGAAATGAAGTCATTCAAGTTGGGGTATTATCAACTAAAGTAACTTAAATCAATATCATAATTCCTTTAAATCAAAGAACAATTAACTCACTATAAAATAATTAAAACATATTGGTTATATTCACAAAATTAGTTATACTCACCACCTAGACTTTAAATCTTTTTTGTTTGAGGAAGCAAATGGAAATTTTGGTTGCCTTGAAGATGAAGATGTTATTTGGTTTCCTTTTCCTTTATTAGTTTGTGAATGAATTAAAATGAGATATGGACTTGGGTATTTATAGGTGAAGAGAAGGGTATTTTAATAATTATCTAACCTCCTATGACCTAATGTGATTCGACCAGATTTTGGTCCAATAATAACCATCTGCATGACATAATCTAATTTGACCCTATTTTGGTCCAATGGAAACCATCTGCATGGCATATCCTGGTTTGACCATATTTTGGTCCAACGGCAATCATCCGCATGGAATAACATTATACTATTCTGTTTTATATTATTGTTTTATTAGGCTGGTCATTATGCTATTTATTTTTATTAGGCAAATAATTATACTATTCTTTTTTATACTATTGTTTTGTTAGGCATGTCATTTACTCTTTTTTTATTAGGCTGATAATTATATTATTTTGTTTTGTGTTTTATTAGCCCGATCATTATACTATTTTGTTTTATTAGGCAGATTCTTTTCTTAATTCTTAAGAAGTAATCATTTACACTTTTTTTATTATGTAAGGATAAGTTTCAAAAGTGTGGTCCAATCAGAGAGTAGAAAATTTCAATTATTTCTTATTCTTAATTAAATCGGTTCCCCTAACCGTCTTATAACTCAAACTGTTTTTAAACTAACATTTTATATCCGTAGAAAAAACACTCGAGACGTTTTATCCTATAAAATCCATTATTTAATCATTTAAAAATATATTAAATACTCATACTTAAAGTGACTAAATTATGGTCGTTACAGTTTTAGGTTGATAAATTTTCGCATACGAAATCTCATAAGGCACAGTACTAATCCAAACATCAAACTACATAATATAGTATTGGGGTACAATTAAGGCTACTCAAAGATAATTCCCAATGAATCTCCTTGGATTTGCTTAGTGCGATAGCCTTATCTCTTCCTCCAATTTATCCTCTATTTATTGTATAACATACAATTAATTTGTTTATACATATTGGATTCAAAATTCGTAGATTAGGATATATATATATATATATATATATATATATAATTTATTACTTTTCTTTTTGGCTCGCTTCTTTCAAATCTTCTCCTAATCCTTGAAGGTATAAATTTATTTTTGACTTTGAGTTAAAAAGATTTTTATGGAGGAAAAGAATTGGTAGAGTGTTGTTCTTGGCTTTAGATCTGCATGGAGAAAATAAGAGGGCAAGCCTCCTATTTTAAATTGCTCAGAGGCATCAAAACCGTTGGATCGTGAATATTTTAATAATTTAGGATCTGGACCGTTAAGGCCAAGGAAAACCCTAGTCGTCACACCAATAATCGGCCGATTGGTCCCCATGGACGGCTGACTGGTGGTACCCCTCAAGCTTAAACATTAAGGTTATATTTAACATTTACTTCAACATTACGTTTACTAATATTTATTTTCTTAATTTGTTTTGAGTTATTTTCAATTTGAAAGTTTTAATGTCGATTACTTCTTCATTTGAACTCTGATCGCAAAGATTATATATGGAAGTTGGTCAGAAGACCGCCATGAACACAATGATGAAAGTGTCGTACCCAAATTCTAACGTTTGCTAAATTTTCATTTTTAACGTTATTATTAATTAATTGATTTTGCTTAACTAATCCTGTTAATTTTACGAGGTGTTACATTCTACCCCCTTAAAATAATTTCATCCCTGAAATTCCTAAGAGATGGATAGTGTAACACACACTCTATAACCAAGTTATCTACACAACCATCTAATCAACCAACAGTGCAATGTGATTATTCATGTAACATATTTGTAGGTAAGTTCAACCCTAGCGTGAATGCAAGATCATGACATATAGGCATGTATGAGAACAACCTAAATATGCACAAAATTCTATATGAGTGCAAAAATAACTGAAAAAAGCATGGCAACCATCCTCTTCCATCCAATCTAGCAACCATGATGCAACCAAAACCAATATAATACTAAATATAAAGAGGGAAAATTTACCAAAGGAAAGTTCTAGATGAGTAGCCCTCATTTTTCTTCCCTTTCCTAGGTGTTTTGAGCTGGATTGTCTCTACTTATACATCCCCAACTGATCAGGATTTATCTTAATGACTATATCATGTATGTACTTTTCCAACTATGACACATTAAAGGCTTTGTGAACTCTCGGTTTATCTATCTCCCCAGTGGTACGTGATCTTTTATTCTGAATTTTTAGTCTTTTAAAAGGTGTCATATCATTCCACGCCATTTCTTTCTCAACTTCAACCAATCATGACTTGTAAGTATTGCTCTCCCAAACCTAGGAGAAGTTATTAATTTCCTATCCTAAAGTAACAGGCATTGCTTCTAATCCTAAATTTTTATACTTTTAAATCCTAAAAGTTGTGAGGCTAACTAGATGCCTAAAAGAATATTTTCAAACTAAGTTTCATTGAATGATTTGTCTCCTTTGGCCTTAGGGTTAACTGAAAGGATACTTCTAATCTTCTTATTAACACACTTTTGAGTTCTAAATATTGTTTCTGATGAGAATCGCTTTCATGTCTAAGCATGCAAGATCTCCATTTAATCATCATCTGTGCTTGTCCATACAGCACATAATGTCACATAGTTTAGTATTGGTGACTCTAGAAAGTGACATGGTTTCTTCATCGTTCACCAATTAGCTCTATTTAGAGTTATCCCAAATTGGTGAGGTCTACCTTCCACCAAATCTACTTTGATGACCTTTATGTCGTCCTGCTATCGTATTGCCTAAGATGAAAACCGTTGGAATTCAAGTGGTATGCTACCCTATGTTTAGGTAAACCCTATGTTAACCTAAACGCAATCCAAAACAACTTCCTTGAGTTTGTAATAATAGCCCAAGTACTATAATTTGTATAGCCATAATAAGAAAAACATACGGTGAGACAACATCCTACTGGAATACCGAACAAAAAGTCCATAATAAAAAAAAATATGGGGACCCCATAACGACCAAAATGTCTGAATAACGACACAGATTCCTAAAACATCTTGATCGTCCACCTTCACTGGCTAAATATCGTAAGAACTTTCTTTAGTATAATATATCCACTTTTTGCTAACGGTGTCATCATTTCTTCTGTTGCCTTTACTTATCTGAGTGGTATCCTTACACATCATGTTACAGTTTGAAGATAATTATCCATAAGATTCTTGAAGTGTTTACTAGCATTCTCTTCTTCATATTACTTTTCTAGAATCATCTAACCATAAGCATTATGTTTAGAAACATTTCTAATCTGTCTAAATAGTAATTGATTATCTCGTTCTAAAAATTAAAAATCTCCTAAAAGGAAAACTGTTTATTCTTCTTTTTTACATACGTATCTTCTCAAAACAAGATGGTTTATGCCAAGGTTTTTACATTTTTGAATCAAATATTTTCACCAATCAATGGTGTAACCAAATGGATTAAATACAAACACATTTAATTTCTTATTTTCATCATCATTATTTATTTATAAAACTTGTTTTTTAGAATTAACGAAGAGTTAATTGGTAACCAAAAATAGAGAGTTCTAAAATTGGTCAATTAATTAAATCTTCTTAAGAAGAAAGATTCAAAAGATTAGAAGAAGTTTTAATGAAGCTTAATTTATCGATGTCAAAGGTCAAACCATAATTATCCATCTATTTACTCTTTTTACCTTACTTTGTTGTACTAAGAAAGTTCAAAGGGTTCAACTTACCCATAATCAATGGAAATTTTACAAAAGTTGTTTTACTCTTCTTTTTAATAGGGAATTAAATTTAAATTTTCACCAAATGTTAGTTTTTAAAGCCGTCTTTTAGCCTCAAAAGTACAATTTCAACAATTGATTGTTTTGAGAAACTAATATAATGTATTACAATTTTCTTTTCATGGCCTCTCCTCCAACCATCCCTCATTTCCATCAACCTTTCTACCCATCCTTTCTGCCCTCCTTGCCACCATCCCTTCCACCCTTCTCTTCCCATGACCAAATCCATCTCCATCCTGACTACCATCGACGTTAATCCATATCCAAGCCTTTCCAAAACTTTCTTTACCACCAGAACCACCCAACCCTTCCATATCATGCCCAAATGTCCACAAACCCAATCAACAATCATCTGTCCTACCTCCACCACATATTCCACTCAATTGGGCTTCCGTTTTCAAATCCAAACCTAAAAATGAAGGCAAATATATCCCAAAGTCTTTCAATTTATGTTATAAAGGCTCTCCTTTGCCCCTACCTAAAGAAGTTACAACAACATGCATATAATACTAGGAACATCGGTGGGATTTTTCTTGGATGAAAACTTACCTTACATGGTTTTCATCAACCACCTAAAGAGGATGTGAAAATTAAATGGAGCATATAAGGTGAAATCCGAAAATAGTAATTTTTATTTTGAATTCTTAGATGAGGAAGATAGACATAAAATATTACAAGGAGACCCTATTTTCATTAGGGGTAAAATGTTTATTATTACTTCATGGAAGTTCGGCTTTAGTATTGTTCATTCACAAGTGAAGACGGTCCCCATTTGGTTTCATTTTCATAAAATCCCCTTCTTAGCATGGACATTGATAGGAATAAATTAGCTGGCTTGTTACTTGGGGGATCCTGTATGCTTTAATGGAGCCATAGAAAATTGTTGCATTTTGAAAATGCAAAATGCTTGAAAGAAATCAATGCAGAGAAGGAACTTCCTAATTATATATCAAAGTAGGTAAAGGTGACAATGTTTCATATGTTGAATTTATATATGATTAGAGACCAAAAATCTGTACACATTGTGAAGGTTTTTGGCTATAATTTGGATGAGTGTTATATGGAGACCCTTTAGGAACTTCGCTCCCGAAATCCCCAATACAAACATGGTGAAATCAAACATAGCTACCCCGCATGCCTGCATCCACGAGTAACCATATCAAACATCAAAAATGCATACTGAAGTAGGTAATGATATCTATGACTACCCTAGATGTAGGATACTAAACTACCTATATGATATCGAAAGTGAAAGTAAATGCGATAAACAGTAGTCTTACTAAGTAAAGAGCTCCGGATAAGCAGTCCTCATGCTCTCCTCGGTCTCCCAAATACAATCACCTTTGCTCTCACTCCATTGAACCTTCACTAGCTCTACTATTTTCCTCCTAGGATGGTTTGTATCACGTCCGACAATACAAATAGGCCTATTAGTTCTTGAGGCTTTTGGGTCAATCTCGATATCATCAAGCAGATTCGGTTCAAATATTATGCCTAAGCCATGCACAAAATTCCACAAGTAAGATACATGGAACACATTATGCATACTCGCCATCTTCTGAGGTAAGTTAACTCTATAAGCTAGGTTCTCAATCCTCTCAGGTATTGAAAAAGGACCAATGGATCTTGACGCTAGCTTCCCCTTAGTACCGAATCAAACAACATTCTTCAACGGAGAGATCTTGACAAACACTATATCGTCGATAGAGATTTAAATTACGCCTTCTTCTATCAGCGAGATCCTATGTCTATCCTGGGTATCTTTCATTCGTTACCAAATAATCTCGATCTTCTCCGAAGTCTCTCTAATCATATCAGGCCCAAGTATCAGTTTCTCGCCAGCTTCCCACCAACATGAAGGAACGTTGCACGATCGACCATATAATGCGTCAAATGCGGTCTAATGATGCTAGACTGATAACTGTTATTGTGTATGAACTCTACTAAGTGTGAATGATCATCCCTTGAGCCACCAAAATTGAGAATGCAAGCTCGCAAGAGATCCTCTAGAATACAATTCACCCTCTCGGTCTGCTTACCCCTTTGTGGGTGATAAGTTGTACTAAGATGTAGCTCCTTCCTTAACGCCTCTTGTAAGCTCTTCCAAAACCCGCTAGTGAACAAAGGGTCTCGGTCCCTCACAATACTTTTCGGCATACCATGGAACCGCGCAACCCATTTCACATAAAACTTGGCCAATTTGGAGGTTGTTCTACTAAACTTAACAAGTATGAATCGGGCATTCTTCGTTAATCTATCGACTATGACCCAAATGCTATCATACCCTCCTCAGGTACTTAGCAATCCATCAATGAAGTCCATCGAAACTTGTTCCCATTTCCACTTGGGCACCTCGAGTGGTTGAAGCAAACCACTTGGCTTCTTCTGCTCTGCCTTTACCAACCGTCAGTTCATGCACTTCGAGATGAATGCCCCTAACATCCTTCTTCATCCCTTCCAAATAAAATGTCTACCTTATATCACGGTATATTTTATTTTCGTCGAGATGTATAGTCAATCTCGAATGATGGCACTCGCGTAGCACCTCACCCTCAATCCATCGACATTAGGAACATACAATCTCCCGTCCTTTTAGAGCCAACTAACACGATCGAGCCTGTACTGCTTCATCTCCTCATTCTCTACTCCTTCCTCTATCTTTTCCATGATCCCAGCTAGTCTAGCATCTCATCTCTGATCAGTACCGGTCAGCTCAATCAGGGTAGGTTAGATTGTTAGGCTAGATAACAATTTAGGCTCTAGCTCACATCGAGGACTAAAATCATAGCCAGGAATAAACTCCAACTGCTTCCACTCTAGGAACGTCGCTCTTAAGGTTGCATGTCTCCTACTCAAAGCATCGGCGACTGCCTTACCAGATGTATATTGAACGTCGAGGTCATAGGAGACTAGGAACTCTAACCATCGCTGCTGACGAAAGTTAAGATCCTTCTAGGAGAATGGATACTTCAACGACTTGTGGTCTGTATACAACTCGAACCTCTACCTAAGCAAATAATGCCTCCATATCTTCAAAGTGAATACTATAGCTGCCAACTCCAAATCGTGTGTTTTATACTTCTTCTCGTGCAGTTTCAGTTGTTGACTAGCGCAGGCAACAACCTTTTCCATCTACATTAACACCACACCTATTCCAGTACCATAGGCTTCTGTGTATATTGTTAGCTCTTCATTCATGCTTGGAATGATTAACACCGGCACGCTCATCAAACTATCCTTCAGACTAACGAAAGCGTGCCCCACCTTTCGTCCCAAATAAAAGTCTGATTCTTCTTCGTCAAGTTGGTTAATGGCGTTGCTACCTTAGAGAAGTCCTTGATAAAATGTCTATAGTATCTCTCCAATCCAAGGAAACATATCACGTCTGTAGCAGTCTTGGGTTGATCCCAATCCTGTATTGCTACCACCTTCGCAGGATCTAAAATAATACCCTGCTTGCAAAAAACATGACCCAAAAATGTAATTCCCTCTTCTAGAAGCGACACTTCGAAAATTTTGCCTTCAGTCGATGCTTCCTCAACACCTCGAGCATAATTCTGAAATGCTCCTTGTGTTCTTCCTCCGTCCTCGAATAAACAAGGATATCATCTATGGATACAAGTAAAACTTATTTAGTTGATCCCTAAAAACACGGTTCAGAAGATCAACAAAGTATGTCAGTGCGTTGGTTAGCCCGAATGGCATAACCAACCACTCACAGAATCCATATGGCATACGAAATGCTATAATCGGCACACTCTCCTTCGCCATTCTTAGTTAATTAAACTCCATCGCAAGGTCCAACTGAAAGAACACCTTCACAATGTAGAGCTAATCGAACACGTCATCTATACACGGGAATGGATACTTGTTCTTCTTTATCAACTTATTCAGCTCATGGTAATCTACACACAATCTTAAAGATCCGTCCACCTTAGTGGAAAAAACTACAAGTACGCCACCGAAGATATGCTCCTACGAATGAACCCTCGCCTCAATAGGTCATTCACTTGTACCTTCAACTCCTTCTTATCTTTGGGTGCCATACGCCTCAAGGGCTAAACTGTCGGCTTGACATCCTTCACTAAGTCTATGCAGAACTTAATCCCTTGTTGTGGCAGTAATCCGGCCACCTTCTTAAACATGTCTAGATACTGTCTCACGATAGGCATAAATGATAACTCATTCTGCGGAATCTCAAGTGAATATAGAAAGCTAACCCTAATGCCATCCTTTGGCAGAAGGCCAATCATTAAATTCTCCCCTCTATAGCCACAATCGTCACCAACAACCTCTTGGAGTTCACCACTACTGCATACTTCCTCAGCCAGTCCATCTCTAGTATAATAAAGAACCCCACAAAACCCAAAATAAAGCAATCACAAGCAAATAAACATCCATGATTCAATAACGCTAAATCTTGACAAACCATGTAAAGGCTAGCCGATCCTCCAACAGGGTTTGTAACAATCAAAGGTCGGTCAATTATCGTGGGTTCCAACTCTAATATATCTACCAAATCACTAGATATGAAGGAACATGAAGCCTTAGCATTGAATAAAACATGTACTGGTGCATTAGAAATAGAAAACATACCCTGTATAATGACACCCTTACCCTTCTCCTTCGTCGATGGAGCACTCGATGAAGCTGGAACAGCGTTCAAAGCGTAAACAGACACAACCTGCTTATTACTCAGCAGTTCTGGACAATCCTTCTTCATATGCCCTGGCTTGTTGCATTTAAAACATCCTTGTCTTCTTATTTCTGTAATTTTGGCTAAGATGGACCTTCTCTCTAAAATTGTAGAAAGTAGGCACCCACATGTGCTTCTTCTGGCAATCCTTCTGTAAATACTTCTTACTGTTGTTGCTCCCCTTTCTCTTGCCTCCGCGTTAGCTTGTGGGTTTGGCTCATCCATAGGAGCGACAACCAACTTAGGCTTAGAATATAGCCTCTTATGTTGAAGGTCCTTCTCCATCGGCCTTTCAAACAGCTCATCGATGTGCCCCACTAGCTACTCTCCAAGGGAATCATCAAAGCCTGAAATCAGCTTCTCATTCTTCTTGAGCGGAGTACCAATAAAAGATAGACCATACTTCAACAGCATGTCAAACTCAGCAATGTACTCTAACATGAAATATCTCCTCGTTTCAAGTTAGCAAACTTCTGAAAGAGCACCGACTTCTGAGCCGCCGGTAATACTTCTCTTCAAACCTTGCCTTAAACTGCTTTCAAGTAATATAATCCTCAAAAGTAGTAATCTTGATGGCATTCACTACACCAGAAAAGGCCTTTCATAGCGCTGTAAAAACGCTACCAAAACTTTTAGTAGCATTTCGGTAAACGTTGTGATACGACATGCAAGTAAAAGTTCGAAACTTTTTGTAGTGTTGTAGAAAACACTACCAAAACTTGAGCTATTGTAGGGTTTTAGAAATGCAACAAAAAGTTCCGGACTTTTCGTAGCATGTCGTATCGTAGTGTTTACCAAAACGCTACTAAAAGTTTTGGTAGCGTTTTTCCGACGCTAAGGAAGTCATATTGTGACTGTTTACGCTTATTTCCACAACGTTTTTAAAACGCTACTAAAAGTTATTAACTCTTTTGTAGCATACTCTGCATGCTACCATTTCTTGTTAATGGCTTGTATCATTTCCATCCATCGCTCACATAATCTTATTAAAACCAACAATCAATCACATAATCGTCGTATTCAAACCAACAATAAATAAATCAATCAATCACATAATCATCATATTCAAACAGTTGAAAAACCACATTAATCACATAATCGAATATAATATCCATAACCATTTCGATAATAGTTTTTCGACAAAATGAGCAAATTCACATAAAATCCACAACCATTCATAAACAAGTTTACACAACAAGTGCTAACAAAATGTTATAATATATATAACAATTAAAGCCATATTCATTACTTGATTACCCACAATTCTTTGTTGCGGTTGGCCTTTACTCCTAACAAGCTAATTATTTGTAGACAAGTTTAACAATCAACAGATGATTATGAAACTATTTTGCATATTTAAAGTATATCAAACATCCTTAGTTAAATTTTTATTAAATTTAAATAATTTTTATAAAACTTAGTTAACTTAGTTAAATTTTTATAAAACTTGGTTAATTTTTATAATAAACTTATTTAATTTTTAAAAACTTATTACCTTAGTTAAATTCTAACAAAACTTAATTAATTTGTATAAATTTATTTAATTTTTATAAAACGTAGTTAAATTATATAAAACTTGGTTAATTTTTAAAATTTTGGTTAGTAAAAATTAGTTAAAAATTTATAATGCTCGGTTAACTTATTTATAACTTTATTTATACTAACTCAAACTTAAATCGTCTCAATTGCTAAAACTTAAATTGTCATAACTTATAACTTATATTTTAATTAACTTAAACTTATAAATTATCTCAAACTTAAACTTTATTAACTTAGGTAATTTTATAAATTATCTCAAACTTATAAATTTTTCATAAACTTAGTTAATTTATTATTATTATTATAAACTTAATTAATTTTTATAAACTTACTTTTTTTTATAAAACTTAGTTAACTTAGTTAATTTTTATAGACTTAGTTTTAGTTGTTGTTGTTATTATTATTATTAGTTATAAAACTTAGTTGATTTAGTTAATTTATTATTATTATAAACTTAGTTAATTTGTATCAAACTATGGTTTATTATTATTATAAACTTAGTTAATTTTTTTTATCAAACTTAGTTTATTATTATTATTCTTATAAACTTGTTAATTTTTACAATACTTAGTTAATTTTATAAACGTATTTAATTTTTATAAAACTTAGTTTATTTATTCAAAATATTGTTTATTGTTATTATTATTAAACTTATAAATTATCTCAATTGTAAAATTTAAAATGTCATAACTTATATTTTAATTAACTTAAACTTATAAATTATCTCAAACTTAAACTTTATTATCTTAGTTAATTTTTATAAATTATCTCAAACTATGAATTTTTCATAAATTTGGTTAATTTATTATTATTATTGTTAGTTATTTTATTATTATTATTATTATTATTATTATAAACTTAGTTAATTTTTATAAACTTAATTAACTTTTATAAAACTTAGTTAACTTAGTTGATTTTTATAAACTTGGTTTTTGTTATCTTGTTATTAATTATAAAACTTAGTTGACTTAGTTAATTTCAATTATTATTATAAACTTAGTTAATTTTTATCAAAATATAGTTTATTATTATTGTTATTGTTATTATTATTATAAACTCAGTTTTTTTTATCAAACTTAGTTTATAATTACTACTACTACTACTGCTATTATTATAAACTTGTTAATTTTTATAAAACTTAGTTAATTTATTCAAACTATTGTTTATTATTATTATTATCATAAACATAGCTAATTTTTATAAACTTTGTTAATGCTTATCAAACTTAGTTAATTTTTTCTACTAGAACTAATAATAGTGACATATCGTGTACATTTCATACTTATTTATTTTATAGTTTTATGGGTGTGGCATGATAACATAATATTGGTAAAACAGTATTATATGATTTATCATTCATGAATTTTTGCTTCACAGTTCCTGTTTTGGTTTCCAGAATAGCTTAATTTATCATCTATGAAATATAACAAAATTCAAGAGATTAAAGTTAAAGAATTTGTATAGATACAAGCGTAATTTATGTTTATTCAGCAAACGACGTATATAAAGAAGAAAAAACTCAACATCACCTTAGCTTCCAAGTTGTTTTCCAAGTGCATTCTCTACGCCTGCCATTTCAAGTACGATTCTCACTGCTCCCCTGCAATGACTTCTATACCTGGAGAAGCTGGTCTCAACATCACATTTGCTGCTCCATAGTCTCTATCAGCTCTGTTGCTAAAGATAAACATGAAACCACTAATGCTACTAATGCAGCTGCTACTTCTAATAAAAAAGGACAGGCTAATGCCAGTGGCAGTAAAGGAGGACCTAAAGTTACTGCTACTTCTGAGCAGCAATCCAACAGCTCTAACAAATCGAGAAAAAAGAAGTCTAGAAATTAAAGCCTGTTATGGTTGAGACCTTCCTAGAGAGATGCCAAGAAATAAATTTTGTAAAACTAAATTAAATAAAACATATAATTTTATATGTTTCTCAATAAAATCAGACATGGTATTCACCAAGTATTCAAGCTCAAATATTCACCTTTACATGCTTAAAGAACAAGGATGCACCATATTACATGAAGTGGATGTTAATGACATGCATGAACATCATGTTTTAAAGGATATCGTGGTTTTTATATTATGTACTGTGTCCATACCGGTAGAAGCTAAAAAATAAATGCGAAGACTTGTTAAGGAGCTTCTCGATTTGAAGGTAGTACTCTGCCTCACATTGATGCACAAAGGAAACAGCAAGCCCAAAGCGTCCAACATGTCTAGTACAATGGAAATAATCCTACAAAAATATATAAATTAGATGGTAACCATAATCACTTTCGTTTTTAACATATCATTCATGCTTCAAGTGAATTGTTTCCGTCGTATGCATTTTTCTAGGATAGCTAAGTTATCTATACATAATTCCATTAATAAGATCATAACCAGAAAACCAAGGGTAAATTATAACTAGCAAACTTTAAACCTTAGATTTGGAAGGGATACCATAATTAATCACAAGACCAACTATAGGAATGTCAAGACCTCTAGTAGCCACATCTATGCCGACAAGAATATTGCATTCACAAGGATTCATGTGTAATAAACATTGAGATTTCTACAACTCATATCAACAATTAGATGATGTGAAACAACTTAGTTTCACCAAGGCTAGAAAATAATAAGTTTGATAATACCTGTCTTCTTTGCTCCAAAGAACCAAACAAGGATTCCTCCCTTCTCGGGTGCACTATTGTTAAATATTTCTTTACAGTAAACTTCCCAAACTGACAAGAAGGCAACATACCAAAAATCCCAGCTTGGTCCATGTATTATCAAATGCTACTCCCATGCATCATCACATGCTACTACTGCCTTGCATTTGGACATCCCTATCCAGATCATGTCTGTCTTCATTATATGACCAGATCCATCTCATATCCCTGCAAACTTTAGTTTCAACAAACTACTTACTCATTTTATGTTGATCAATTTAACTACCCATTGTTGTTATCCCTCAGCATAACTTCACTACATAATAATAATGTAATTATATTAAAATATACTTGTATTAAATATTATAAGATTATCCATGTGATGATCTGCTTTGTACTTGTTTTAATGCAACCTTGTAAACACTTGTGGAAGTGTTCTTTTGTATTAAATATACTTGTATTAAAACATTTTTTAGTTTCTCTATCAAGTACATAGAATTTTAAACTACATGAATTGCAAATTCGTACTACCTTACTAATTAATACACTGAAAATGCATCTTCGTATAATTTATTGCACTTCAAGGATGAGTTCTGCTCCTCCAAGATAAACTACTACTATGCTAGATGAGTTACACTCTACAAATTAGAAATAGCAATGTGGGAAAAGCCAATTATCTCAAAATGAAGTAGATTGAATATTTTGAAATATTTTAAATAACTACGCAACAATCATCTCAAAATGAAAGTCACTAAACAATAATTGACTCTATATTAGTTTATTTAATCGCTGCAGAGCCACAGCAATCAATATTAGTTATTTTATCCCTTTATTTGTTCATATACTTCATGTTGGTTGTGGGTATAAAGGAACAATTACTTGTCACAACAAAGGTTATTTCTATTATAAATGAGAAGAATGTGAGTCTGATTGATAACTAGACTACTAGACTTTAAAATATGTATATAGAAAAATGAATCTGACTTTTATTTCCCGTCTTAACCGTAATTTACTGAAAACTGTTCCTCGCTGGCACTGGAACTCCAAACTTATTTAGCGATATTCCAGCAAGTACAGCTAAGATAGAGTAAAATAATACAATCATGTTACTCATATGTATATGTATGTGTACATGTATATACATAAGAGTAACATGTGCTTGAAAATCAAATTTTGATCCTTTCCCTTCGTAACAATCTAAAGCCAAGATTCATCCGGGTGACCTTGATAATTTAGTTGTATAGAAGATGTTAAAAGTGGTTTAAAATACATTAAGGTCAATTTCAAGTCCACTTAACGGAGTAAAGAAATCGAAATACATAAACATTTCCTCCTAGATTATTATGTGCATAAAAATAACAGTTGCAACCCCCATTGATTCAGTCTAGGCCCGTCAAATGGGTTGGGTTAACCCAACCCGTTTAAGATGAACATTAATCCAAACCATTTAACTAACCCATTTAAGATCAATATTAATCCAAACCATTTAATCCGTCGATAAAATGGATCAATTCAACCTAGCCCATTATTGAATGGGTCGATTCAACCCAACCCGTTAAGCCCGTTTATATTGAAATTGTATCATGCAAATATGGGTGCATGACTAATATGGTTGGGTATATTATCAGTAATGTTTAGATGATTGAGAATACAGTTAATCAAAAGAGTGATATTTGCTTCAAGAAACATATTAATCAATAAAAACAGGTGTTACTGTTAATAAGCATACTTCTTTCATGTTATAATGTAGTTAAACTGAAGATGATAAACTCCATTCAGTTAATTATTTTACCAAACGTCTAAGAAGTCTTAAACCAAATACGGTACAACTATGCTCATAACCTGTAGTAAAGATCCTTCTACAACACCATTAATGTTCTTCAAATTTTGAGAGAAAAGAAAGAAAAAAATTTAAGATGAAAGAATATTCAATAAATAAGCTGAACAAATTTTGTTAACATTTAATGTCACAATTGCAATTATATCATGAGGTAACTAACCAATTTAGAGATAATACTATAGTTGACATCTTTAGTTTTGGAAGGAAAATATATGGATGAAGCAAGGATAACACTTCATATGGGTTTATGGATCTCTTTAATGAGCAATATTTATGTGCAGAGATAAAATATGCTTAGCATAGGGGCACAAACATCAACATCTAGTATTTGTCCAACGATATTTATGTGAAAATATATAACCAATACATACAATGATTGACTAGCATAATTTAGTCAATCTTGTGTGTGCCTTTCAGAAGGTCTTAAAATATTCATATTGCATAATGCCACACTATAAATACACAACAGTAGTGTAACAATGTACCTTACTTCATTCCACCATATTACCGCTTCTTTTGCATATATTTTACTTCTTCAATGGCTTCAAAATACTGTCTGTACACTTGTTTTGCTATCATTACAATAATGATATTCATCTGAAGTACCTCCACTGATGCAAGGCTTCTAACGGCAGATAAGATCGATAATATAGCTACAGAACCAGAAAATTATACAGTATTAGATATTAAAAACTCAAGTAAAATTCAAAGAAGAGTGTTGCTTGCAACAACTAAAGAAAATCGACCAACGTCTCCAGGTGGAAGTCTTGGCATTAGCCACATAGCTCAAGGCAAAGTGTGATAATCAATTCATCATCGGTATGTCATTAATCCTGCATACTTAAAAACTTGTAAAAATACAGTGTGTCATATAAACGCCTGATACCTATTAACTGTTTATGCATATTGTACTGTAAATTTTGAAATAAAATATTATATACACACATACTATATCTTTTGATTGTAATGACCCTAGTGTAACAACTTGGTATACTATATCTTTTGATTCAAGTCAACTGTCCACCTATACTAAATTAGTTGCAACAGTGAAGTCCTTATTCTGTTCCTTCTTTTGCAAGTTTCCTTCCATAAGGTTGCTTCATTTATCTACTCCTATACACAGTTTAAATATGTTATCTTTACAGTGCAGTTATTTTGTTGTCCATAAGTATCCACAATTAAAAGCCCATCCGCGGATAACAAACTGAACAGTTTACAATTTTCAAAACTGAACTGACCACCATTTTCAAACTTCCATTGGACACAATTTAGTAAAAAACCCAAAAATTGAAGTTGCTATTTTTAGGTATAAAATTCAACATTAACATAAATTATAAATATAGTTAGCTAAAGATACTAACCACATCACTAATATTGAAATTATGTCTAAATGTCCAAAATACTAATGATAAATAAATAACTAACTAAAAATAGAACATATATCAGAGTTCACAAGTCAATTATAAACCAGTATAATAACAAAACCTTAGCAGTAAATAGTGAATCAAAAAATATTATGCAGTAAATAATCCCAAACCTAGGTTTGTCGTTGTTGATACAAATAGACAACCATGTCTTTGAGTTGTGGTATTAAAATATTATGATGTTAAAGTATGACGCATACAAACTTCTTCAGTCAAACTTAAACTCCAAAAATCATAAGCATCCACAAAACAAAGATATATGATCTATCATCATTTTGCTGTTTAATTAATAACAAAGAAATTCATGATTTCGAATCTCATCGCTCCAACCTTAACCCTTATCGTCACTGTTACTATTCACGAGATTATTGAGTTTCCATATTTAACGAAAGCCTTATATTATTATTTTAAAAGTTTTATGTTACAAGTGATTACGATAAAGCTCGTCGAAACAGTCGAAGTCATTGATTGTATTGCTGTTGGGATGCCTAAATCGATTAAAGGCGGTGTTAATTTGTTTAATGTTAGTTTGCAGTAACTATTAATACTCTCGAATTAATCAGGATTGATGGTGTCACTATCATTCAAATTTCATCGACTAATTCAAAATGAGGTTGCTTTCAATCGAAAATCTAGAGGTTATTAACAATAAGTTTTTCGATTCACTTTGTCGGTGCTCTTATTACTACTCTTATCGATGATGTTTGCTTCGTCTAAATGCGACACTAATAAGCTTAACGACAATAGCGACTACCTTGCTTTTTATATTTCTACAACTATTCTTAATATTATAAGTAAGGCTTTATATGACTTTGACACCATCGACACCATTTTGCTTTGGAATTAAGGAAGACTATAAGATTCATTTTCCATCAGTTTTGATATAGACTAAGTTCTATATTATATTACTACTCTCGACCTTCATAGTATATGGGTTGCAACTATTTAGCTCATATTTTCATCAACCTAATTCCCATCTTAGCTTTGTCATGAAGCTTTATCAGAAGTAAAGTTCATGCAACTTTAAATATTTTTATCAAATGTTACTTGAGTGTCATTGTTTCATATTAATATACTTGCAGTAATTTTGGAAAATGGTGGAATATCTAAATAACAACTTCTAAATCTAGTATTAACATGCATGGAAAATTTATAAATCATGATATTTTCTCAAGTTTGGGGTCATATCACATGGTAAGAAGATGGAAGGCTACCGGTCCGAAAAGAAGTCTTCTAAGAGGGGGGACAAAGAGTCCAAACCTTCACCCTTAGGCGATAAGAAAAAAGACATTATTTCCAAGCCATTATATATCACTTCTCAGGTGAAAGTCGATTCCATTCTTAGCCAATTTGGAATAAATGGGGTGGAGGCTATCCTACCAGGATCTTCAGATAACATCTACAACCCTCCGGAAGGATATTTTTCTTTCTCCACTTTCCATATCTGGCATAGGGTTATCTTCCCTTTCAAGTATTTCTTCTCAATTATTTGAAGCATCTGGATATCACACTGATCCAGCTCCTGCCAAATTTTTATACATAACTGACTTGCCGGAAGTCTTGGCTCGAGAAGCTTGTCTTCTCTCTCTTAGTCCTAACATCCTTCACCATATTGCTAGCCCTGCTAAGGTTGGTGATTAACCGAACCCCAATTATATCGAATCCACCCTCATCATAAAGGCCTAATTTATGAGACTCTCAAAAAAGCCAAAGTATAGGAGACTCAATTTTCTTCGTGAAATGTTTTTCTGGTCTCAGAGGAACCTTTTCTACTGTTGGCGAGTTTCTCTTTCCTTCACTTATTTATATTGGTTCATCATTCTTCGCTGACCGGTACCTCTTTTTCAGATCCTATTCCTAAAAGCTGAACTCAAAAGGTCAGGGACTAGTACAGTTGTTGACCGATGCAGTTGTTACGATAGGTAACATGCTCAGTTTACTAGTTCTGTCTAAGCTTTGTCAACACTCTATTATATCAGCTGGACATAAGATCCTGGGGGAACCCCCACTGGTAAAACGTAACTCCAAGGGCAAGGGCTCACTGGTAATGGGTAAACACGAACTCTTATCCTCCAACTCTCCAGTTTAGCCTGGGATACCTGCTAAGATATTACTGTAATCATTCAAAAATGTATTATAATGTAATTTCATAAATTATCTTTTTGACTCAGGCCCATCTTCTTTGGTTGTTGCTCCCACTAGGAAGGAAGTTGTTGTGGATACTTCCAAAGATAGATTGGAGAAAGATGTCACTTCTGCTATAGGTCAGGCTCCTAAACCTCGATCTCTCAAGGATGTTATCTCTAGTTCATTCTCTTCCTCTAAAAGAAACATAAGTAGCGGTTCTACTGCTGCTCCCATCCCCAAAAAAAGTCTATGATTGGAGATGTACAAGCTCCAATTGTTATTGAAGAGGGCGGACTAGTCGACATTGGCGCAACCTTAAGTTTCCTGATCTTGATTCTACAGCTGAAGACAAGTCTAATTTTAATGCTGCTGTGATAAGGCATAGCAGATGATCGAGGCAGAATCTTCTCGGGACCTGCTTCACCGTATTAATGTCCCGAGCTTCCCCGAAGCCTTAAATCATATTTGCAAGGAGCTTAGGTTCTCTTTCACTCTGAAGGAACCCTTCCCTTCTAAGTCCTAATCTCCAACTTCTATCAGCGAATTCAATGACCTTCTTCAATTGGTTATTCAATCTCCTTCTTTTGCTGCTTTTCAGCCATTAAAACCTTCTTCCTACACCCAAGACCATCGGTTTTCTCTCCGTAGACAACACTTGCTGGTATGTACCCTTTTTGTCTAATTGCTTTAAACTCTTGATATCTTACATATCCAAGTTTCAATACCCATTCTAAGTTGCCAAGCATCTACTTTTACTCTAAGATGAGGCTTTGGAGTCATCAAGTGAAATTTCTAAGCTAAAGGAGGAAAACACCTCGCTTAACAATCATATTATTGACTTAACTACCAAAAGAGATGAAGTTATGCAAGAGAAAGGCAAGCTGGCTACCTCTCTTGAAGAAACGAAAATCCTACTTCAAACTTCAAACGATAGGGTGAACTCACTCTTAAGGAAGCCGAAATGAAAGAAGCTAGGCCTGTGGTAGAGAATACATCCCTTAATAAAAAGCCAAAAAGGAAGGAGGATCTTATAGATAAGTTAACAACAATGATTAAAGATGCAAAACAAAACGTGTCCCATTTTCTTGGCATGTCTCTTGACATTATCATTGAGAGATCCTACGAGAAGGCACTCTTCGTCACTTATGTTAACAATGCTTATAAGTGCTCGGACTTCGGCTTTCCCTCTCTTCCTTCAAAATGGAATGACAAGTTCATGAGCATATTTAAAGAGATGTCACAAAGATCTTATGTTCCTAAAGAAGAAGAGGAAATTGATGCCGCCAAGTTATTGACTTTCTATGATCCTCTAGTTGATGAAAAGCTTGATTCAGATGAGGAGGAGAAAGATGATGACATGAATAAGGATGGGTGTGATGATGATAATGACGGTCCTACTGACGATGATGCTGATGATAATGACTACAACGGTGGAGGTGGTCGAAATGGCATTTCTAGACCATTGGCTGACAAGAATGGATCAACAGACACTAATGTAGATCCAACTTTCCAAGGTTCGGAGGTTACCAAAATTCCTAATCCTCCCAGCGCAAGTTCTCCTAAGGGTGCCAATGCTCCCCCAAGCTTAAAGTCCAAAAACAAAGAGAAAATCTCGTCGTCTACTATCCCGCTTTCTTAGGTATGGATCTCATAATACAAATATTTTCAATTATCAAATAATATTTAGTTAATTTATTAACTACTTTAGTTAAGGATAAATTCAAAATACTATTATGAAATTATGCAAGAGAAGAAGTAAATGGACATAGATAGTCTTAGTAGAGAGTTGAACAAACAAACGAAGGATTGTAATAAGTTATCTAAGAAGTATAAAAAGCTGTCCAAGAGTGCAACGAGATTAAGGTATTTCAGGAAGAAAGAAGTCACTCCTCGAATGAAGAATACTCGCCATCGCTGGGATATACTCTTGAAAGAGAATGCTGCACTGATGATCCTTTTTTGATGTCGATGACAGGGACACCTTGGTAGGATTATGTATAAGGTTTATTGTAAGGGTTTAATTGTTGACTACTCATATTTGGTAATAACAGTGGATATTTGCTAAGACGCCTTCACCGTAGATACTTGGATGAGCATAAGACTGGTCCTCATCCTGGGGCATGTTG
The DNA here is from genome assembly GCA_030737815.1 of Allium fistulosum. Lineage (NCBI taxonomy): Eukaryota > Viridiplantae > Streptophyta > Magnoliopsida > Asparagales > Amaryllidaceae > Allium > Allium fistulosum. The sequence continues at coordinate 197,587,250 of CM060905.1, read as the reverse complement.
GAACCTTCTCCGAGTCGCTCTCATTCCTCTTTCCAACACTCTCTTCCCTCTGAGAAACTTTAAATATAATAGGAAGAGACTCATTTCTGAAATATATAAGAAATCTATTTTGTATGAACCTGAATGATTGTACAATACTAATATGTTACTTGGTTTATGCATTTCATTATTTTAGTTTTCTACATTGCATAGATAATAGACTTCTTTTGCAGTCTGATCCCTAAGAATCTTTTGAGTAAGTTTGTTAAGTCGAGGAAGGATTTTAAAGAGAAATCTTCAATTCCCAAATCATCACAACTGGCAAGATACTTTTTCCTCATAGATTTACAAGAAATTTACATGTGGTTTCACCATTTTCGCTAGGTGAAGAGAAGGAGAAATTACTTTGTGAAATCCGATACTTCCACACAAAATTAATATGCGATCATGATAGCCCTCTGATGTGCATGTAAATGTGCATATTTTTACACACCATATTTAATATAAATTAAATAAATGATCATATTGGGTATTTTAACTTGTTTAAACCAAAATTCAAATTATATTCAAATTGATACATATTCATCTTCATCCAAGGGCAAAATGGTCATTTTTGTGCATATATTAATTTTCTAAAATTTAATTGAAAATTTCTATGTTATTTTGTAGGAATTCAAATTCAAATACAAGTGGCTTCATGAAGATATATGCATGCACAAGAGTGAATACAAAGGAATGGAGATAGAAATAATTCATTTCATGGATCATGGAGGACCCCACCTACCCACATACCTTCATTACACTTAGGAGCCAATACTTATGCTAATGGAAATTCAAGCTACATGTACATTTAAGTGGGGGATTAAGACATGCTAATGATTACTTGGTGGCCACACTACCTCAAGGGTATTTTGGGCATTCCCTAAAAAAACAAATTAGGGTTTCTAACTTGTATAAATACCCCTTATCTTCATGTAATTAGTCTCTCTTCTTTAGTCTCTTCTTTAGGCTCTCTTCTCTTAGTTAGTTTAAATCAAAAATAATATGAGAGCTCTCTTTCTTTTCATGGCTACTTAGCCATTTCTTCTTTTATGTCATTCTTTTTTTATGCAATTTCAATACATGTTCTTCTATTTTCTTGTTTATTTCCTTTCATGCTAATAGTGTAGTTTCATTTATTCATGCAAGTAGATTAGTGTTTGTTTCTTTACTTAGATTTTCTTTTCATTTTGCTCTCTTTTTCCTCTTGTTTTCATTTAATGTTGCAAGCTACATTTGTTGATTTGATAACAAATATGAGAGGCTAAACCCCTTCAATTTAGGGGTAATGAAGCTCGCTAATTATGTAGCTTCAACATAGTTTGATAATTAATGCTCTCTTTTTGTGCTTCATGGAAAAATGGTGTTTATGTAATTTTGTGTTTAGTATTGAGTTTGATAGCCTATGTTGTTAAAAAAAAGGCTATGCGTAGTCATATGAATCACAAATTGCCTCTTCATCTACATATGATTATGGCAACGAAGTGAAATTAAATCAAAATTTGATGGTCTATATTTCTAATCAATAGTTAATAGGTCATGCTTAAAATAGATTTCATTTTCAACTTCTTGTTATTTTTCATGAGAATTAAAAGTGGTTTAAGGGTTGTGTTATAGTTTGATGGATTATGTTGAGCTAATTAATAGCACAAATAGGCCATACTTATGATAAAAACATCATTTAATTTCACTTATGACCAAAAAAGAGATCATAATTTCATGTTTCGTTGAACTATATGATCTAGAGAGTGAAATTATCTCTAAATTGTCATTTAACTTTCATATTTTGTTCTATTTTTCCTTGCTAGTTTTTATTAGTTTTCTTACATTTCTAGTTTTATTCACTTTTGACTTCGGTATAATTTGATTGAATAAAGATTTAAAATCAACAATTCCCTACAGATCGACCCGTACTCACTACGTACTATGATAGTACGCCGTGCGCTTGCGGCATAAATTTTATTATAAATTTTTCGACGGTTTTCTAATTCGATAGAAATTCGCCGTTAAACAAGTTATTGGCGCCGTTGCCGGGGAGATGTTTTGATTTTGATTTTCTATTCTTCGAATTATTTTTGTTTGCTTTCATTTTGTCTGTGTTGCATTTAAAAAAAAATTGTTGTGTGTTTATGTGTGATTTTTGTTCATCTGTTTGTGTGATTGTTTTTGTTTCATTTGCATTTGCACTCATTTTATACCCAAAAAAAATCCAAATTGCATTTTCTGTTCATTTGTCACTCTGTTGTGCATTGTATTAGTGTTCTCTATTTTCAAGTGCCACTCCATTGTGTTTCATTTCATCTTACCTTCATTCCGAATTTCATTTTCTTTCTATTTAAAAAAAAGAGGATATACACAATTTCAAAACAATTTTTTTATATTAATTTACACTCACCTTTTCTTTTACATTTACAACATTTTTTTTCTTTCTTTTTCTTTCTTTTTTTTACCACAGTGCTTGTGCACTTCTGTCTCTATGCATATATGTGCGCTGTTGCATACAAACTGCTGCTTTCACCCTGCCCTCTGCCTCAAAACTCTTGACTTCATCACTCTGACATCTTCATTTCACAACTACAACTACTCTCCACCATCACAGTGCAACACTCCTCTTACTGCCTTCAACTCCCATAGTTCAACCAAAACGCCAAAACTACCATCTGCGCTTGAGGACTTCACAGTTTCACAAAACATTCAGACTACAGCTTCACAGTTCATACACAAGGTTTACAGTTCGAAGTTTCATACATACTGTGCCACGGTAATACCACACTCACAACCATCAACCACACACTGACCAGCCGTGCTTGCTTGCATTCCTCAATCACCTGACTTCGGCTTCTCCGCTCTCCACAACAGTCAGTACTTCATCACTTATACAAGCTTTCATCCCTGACATTCTCACCACTAATTCAAAACAAGTGCTTGCTACTTCAACACTTCATACACCATCCACATCACCATAACCTTATTCCCTTATTAATTTATGAAATCAAAAAAATTACACCTAAATATATAGAGTGTGATAAACTATTAAATTGATAATTTGGTATTTTTACCTTTTACTGGATTCTCCAATATAGAAAACCTATTTTGGCAACAACGAATGAGTGAAGATGGATAGAGGAATTGGAACTGGAGCGTTGGTGCTAAGTTGGATCAAAGGCGCTGAAGTTGGATCCTAGGCTATGGAATCAGAGCAATGGGAGAAAAGGGGGCGCGAGGAGATAGGAGATAAGGGTTTATTTTGGATAATAACGGAAGCTAGGAAATATTTTTAGGACCCGCTAAAATAATTAAAGTACCCGCCTAACAAAATTTTGGTAAGTTGTTGCGTTTTGATCTTAGTTTTCCTGCTTTGTAAAACTAATGGATGCACTTAGAGTTGAAACGCTGCCATTTATTGCTACAAAAACCGCATTTTCTTGTAGTGATTCCACCACCCTATGGATTGTCCCTGAAGCTGTCTAAAGGCCTGCTTCCTCTTCATCGCATCCTCTAACTCCATATCCTCAAAGATGTGTTCGTAGGTGTCCAACCGATCTTGCACTTCGACGGTCGATTCCGTTCTAAGAAACGGTTTGCCCCAGGGTGGAGTAATCCTTAGTCAGTTTGGCAAAGTCAGCCCTCGACCCTTATACTGGAGCACCACCACCAATATTCGTAGTAGGAGCAACTTGGGATTTTGAATCATGTTCGCACCATCTCAGCGAACATTTTCTACAAGTTAGGGTAGCAGCCCCCGATCCCACCCCCTCCACAACTCCAAAAATGGATTTCCTAGCAGCATTCCTCATTAGTTGGCTCATTCTTACAAGTTGTAATAAGAATGATCAGTCTCTCTAAAAGGAATAAGTGGTGTCTGTGAATGCAGTGCGACTTATATACTATATATACACTACCATATAGTTTTGAGAACCAAATTATAACAAGTATGCTCTCTCATATATCACCCGATCCATTCTAAGGCGATAGCTCCTTCATTATCTCTAAGGGATCCAAATATCAACTTAGGTCGTATATGCAAACCTAAGCCCTGATACCAAATATGAAAATCTGACGACTATCCTACATCTTTGGTACCAAATATACCCATATAACGCGCTATAGGGGTATCCGGTCGATGCAGGATGAAGCAAAGGGTGAAAAGTAAAGAAAAATCTAAACACAGAACTTGGAGGACATTTCACAGCACACAAACAGAATATAATATAATAATATAGATGTAAAACAGGCGAGACGGTGATATAATCAAATGAACCATAAATAAGAATATCATAGTGCATCAGATTTACAAACTACACAAAAAACTGAAATAAAGAGTTTATAAATTCGAAAATAAACTCTATAACTGTCTCTTAAAATACAAGTACTAATATAGCTCCATAGTACAACACAGCAGAATATAAGCAGTAGTAAGCTCCGAAGTATAGATATATGAAAGCATAGCCTCCTGCTCGTACTCCAGTCAGCTCCATGCGCTATCTAGACCAAGTGTCCCTAATCTACACAAATAAGAGTACCCGACATAATAAGAAGCAAAGCGTAAGACCTCGGATCAGACAACAGTCTGGTATGAACGATACATCATCTCAAAATACTATAAAAATTGTATATAGTAAATAGGGTCTTAGGGTGTGAGGAACCATACCTGACCTGCCTCTGCATCCAAAGAGTTAGCACATAAACACAATATGTACTAAACTACTATCACATGTGAAATATATGGGGTATAGGGGTACCACATAGCTTCGCATCTATTACTCAAGCGCTTTAGACGATAATAACTCTTACAGATGCTCAACTCATTACCCACGTAGATGGCTAGGGGTTGGACACATGCAGACGTCCAAGAATATGGGTACACGCAGGCTACGTTGGGTACACGCAGGCTACCCGATTCCAACAATGAGAATCACAACTTCAGAGTTAGCTATCAATCCATTAGCACACATATCGATAGTAGAACTACCCCACAGATGCTTAATTCATGCCCATGCAGATGGCTAAGGACTGGACACACGCAGATGTACGAACACATGGGTACACGTAGAATACCCTAGGTACATAAAGGCTATCATGTCCCACTCACGAGCATCATAGCCTTTTTTCTACTCTATGAACTATCATGCAGAACTCGTCCTTTTGGTCCATCATCGAATGCCATGGTCGCTTGCCACATTGAGTCATTGAAGTTGTCGCACTCCATTGATTGCCATTCCAAGGTCATCTTGAGCTATCCCAGGGTCATCCATCCCTGCTCCAACCCAGCTATCAAACCACTAAGAAAATCCCAAGTCTGCCGCGAATCACACAACCACCATGCCAAAGCCCGTAGCCAGAAACCCCATTCCCAACTCTGTCCAGTTTCTCCTCTAGCCGAACCAAAATCCATCAACAAACATATCATGTTTAGCTCTTAATCACTGAAGCAACAACTAATGATAGGATTTCCTATCCAATCCTTCACTAGTTGAACCAACCACCTACCGGATAGGATTTTATGTTCGGTCTCACCCCTACCGAGCCAACATCTACCAAACATGATTTCCTGTTCGGTCCTTCACTTGTCGAGCCAAGCTACCCACCGAACCCATGCTACCATCGGATCATCTTGGACCCGAGCCAACGTCTCCTCTTCCTAAAGTCAACCACCAAGCCATCCAACACCGGACCAAACCCTATCAAACCAGAAACTGTAGCTCTTTCAGCATATCAACATCGTGCTGATTCCATCGCCATTCTCAACACTTCGACCCTCATGCATCGCTTATGAAACAATACGTCTCCAAATGCTCTAGAGGCTATCCTTTGAAGTCCGACTCCATGGTTCCTACCTCTAGTTCGCTTTGATGAGCGTTTTCAACTTTACAAGCATACAAACAAACACCATACATACTCCAAACTATATTCAAACATGCAAATCACACAATCAATCATAGAAATCATCTTACAAGGTGTACACAACATTGCCTAATATCTATCAAGGTAATCACATACCCAAATAACATGTCTAGAACACAAAAAATCCATTTATTCATGTTTTTACTGCAAGTTGGTTTCTAAAATAGCATTAAAGCATAATTTTAACTTTAAAAATGGATCCAAAACATGTTAAAATCTATAGATTGTAAGGTGCGGGATGATAAATCACTCACCAAAACTTCCAAAATCCAAGTTTTGCATGCAAATCGTGCAAATTAAAAAATCAACAACCAAACACCAAGTTTTCTTTCCTAAAAATGTAGATTTGAAGATCTCTAATGAAGCCCTTTGCTAATCCACCCTTAACTATGATTTAGACTTTATTTGGAGGAGAAAAGAGAAGGTTTTGGGTGGAGAATGGGTTAATGGGAGCATACATCTATTTGAGAAGTGGTAAAAATGATTTGGGGATAATGGTTCAGCATAAAATAGCCACCAAACCTAAAGTGTATTAGTGGGCTTGTCCCCAAACTCACTATTTACCTATTAAAGGGAAACTACCATACCTTTATTATTTCCACTCTATGGAAAGGGAAACTATTATATCTTTTTAAACAACCATATCTCCTAGCCAGAAAGTCCAAATTGTTATTATGACCACTTTATGGAAAGGGGAACTATCATATCTTTTCAATGGAAATGGTCTCAGATACTAATTCAGATTCTCCCAAAAGTTATAGCCGTTACAATTTTTCAGAGGTAAATCATTTGGAATTTTTTTTGAATATAGGAAATGTCACTGTTAAGCATTTTCCAAAGTTATAGAGTCATACGATCTCATATGAATTTAAAAAAATATATTTTATGATCATCTGATACGTAATATATGGGTCGTTACAATAATTGATCATCTCTTTCCAAAAATTAAAAATTCTCCCGAAAGGAAAACCATTTATTCTTCTTTATTACATAAGTTTCTTCTCAAAACAAGATGATAAGTGTTTATGCCAAGGTTTTTACCTTTCGAAATCAAATATTTTCCCCACAATTGTGTAACCAAATGGATTAAATACAAAAGGTTCAACACATTTAATTTTATATTTTCATCATCACTATTTACTTAAAAACTTATTCTTTTTAGAATGAACCAAGACTTAATTAGTAACCAAAAATAGAGAGTTCGAAAATTGGTCCTTTAATTAAACCTTCTTGAGAAGAAAGGTTTAAAAGCCTAGAAGATGTTTTAAGGAGACTTAATCTATAAAAGTCAAAGGTCAAACCTTAATTATCCAGCTATTTACTCTTTCACTACTACAAAACAGCGCATTTGCTTCAGTTATTTACCCCATGTTGCTTCGGTTCAACAATCAAAGCAAATGCAGACGACGCAACTGGCCTAAACCTGTTGCTTCAGTTGTAGCCATAACCGAAAAAAAAAGTGGGTTTTTTTGCTTCGGTTGTTGGTAACAACCGAAGAAAAAGAGGTGTTTTTAGCTAAAAAAGACCGCTCTTTTGCTTCGACTATTGGTAACTTTTGGTTCGGTTGTTAGCAACAGTCGAAGTAGAAAGAAACCACCTTTTTCTTCGGTTGTTAGTAACAACCGAAGTAAAATAACCCCTTTGGCTAAAAAAATCCCCTCACAAATCATAAAATACTCAAATATGTAGCGATATAAATATATATCAATACAAACAATTATCATAGGCAAATTTATAATCAACGGGATAGCAAATACAAATTGGACAATATAATACCAAAATAAATATAGTTCATTGATAATGTTACTAATCCACACATAAAATAATGTAAATTATCTTCAATTCTTATGCAAACACAAATGTAAACTGTTCTTGCAAAATAAATTTTAAACAATATTTGATTACACAAATGTTTATTAGGCAAGTCATATCCCTTCTAATTCCCCTCTCCAGTCATATCCCTCTAATTCATTATATCCTATATATGGTCAGATACAGAAAACAAAGAGCTATTATAGCTCTTGATTGTTCAAATAGGCATGATTAATTAATTTAAGAATATATATGTAGTAGCTGCAAACAATAATACAGCTTGTAGGCGTCTTGATCAGTATCAGAATTGATGCCGACCAATTCAAAGTCAGAGGTTTACAATGTAATCATTATGTACAAATATGCTTTAGCATTGCAAGTAAACACTGTTGAGTTTTGGATAAAAAGATCTCCAATCTCATATCATATACGTTGCATGTAGACATGTACCATGGCATAGGCACAAACAATATTTTGGTATTATAATTATATATAGCTGGATGATTTGATTACTGTCATTAACAATAGGCAAATTGATTCAATAATTCTTATTCTTTATTATTAAATTAAGGAAATTGTTTCACTCAATCTAGTTTTCGATTGGTAACACATGGATACGTACATAAGCTAGGCTTAATTAAGATATTAATATAGTAACAGCATTTAATTTGAATAAATGTTAGTCAACAAAGAGATAAATCCTGATTAATAATGGAAATTAAAGATAAAGTTTGTATTAATAAATAACAGAAACTTGTTTAACTTTGATGGACTATATTGGAGTTCAGACTTTAAAAGATATCAACATTGAATGCTCTGTTACCATTAAAGGCTATACTTACTCATCCCACGTCCTCTTTCGCTTTGGACTCATAAAAATCAAGTCATTTCTATCTGAATTAGAACCAAGATTATCAACTTTTTACTCTTTCCTTGAAATCCTCCAATAATATAACACATGCATAAAAGTTACACATTAAAGCATCCGCAATGGACCAACTAAATTTCATTAACATAAATATCACCATATATGTAATAAAGTGACTATTAATGTAGACATTCATGTGATAAGTATTACCTATTGTATTACTAGCATTTATTTCAAGCAATGTACACTGATATGATTTCTCATTCAACATCCCTTATGCATGGTATATTCAATTCTATAATCAAGATTTGAAATACGCAGCATCCTCCATGTAATGAAATTACATCGTTACACCATATTTTTATATTATTCCTTAGGAAAAGATATTTAGAGATAATGTAACATTCCCCCTTCTGACCGCCTCCAGTCGGTAATTAAACCAACTAGAAACGTTCAAAAATACGAATTGTTATTTAGTTTATAAGGTTTAAACAGAATCAGCCACAGAAACACAGATAATAACAATGAATTTAAACAAATGAATCTTGATTTCATTACTATAAATCTTTTAGAATACGTCAGAGTTTTATACAATTTAATACTGATACAGCGGAATATCTTAAAATACAATTTTCTTTTGAAAAACTAAAGTGATTCTTTACTCTCTCTAACTTCGCTGCTCGAAAATCTTCAAGCTGTAAAATACTCGGTCTGACCCGAGTATTATATTCAAAAGAAAATAATACACAGGTCAGTCTAATTCAAACCAGTTTATGAGTGCATATAGGCAGTAATAATTTAAATAGACGACAGTCACAATAATTCCCGTCTATCCGACTCTTTAAACAAAGAAATCGGATAACGAAAATTTTAACACTAAACAGTGTTAAGCAATAAATCAGCAGATTTAAATCATCAACAGAGATAAATAAACAATTTATCAATCGACTAAATCAATTTAAAACAATTGAAATTGTCACTTTAAAAACCATCAAGATTCCATTGGATGCCGTACACGCACGCGTGTACGGCCTCGCCAATACAGCATAAAAGATCAATGCAACAATACTACAATGCAGAACCATCAGCAGTGCAAATATACAAAGACTACAAACAGTGAATGAACTGCAAGTGGAACTAAACCACTACCAAGACATACAATGGCAACATGAACAACTGCACATATGAATGACCAGTAAACATCAGTGGTAAAGTCAGAGATCATGCAAGTATGCGAAATAGGGGGGGTTCAATGCAACATGGAGCAACCGGACATGTATGCAGTAGTGCAACAGGTCAGTGCAAACTACTATGACAACAAGTATGACTGGAATGCACACATGAAACAGAGATCAAGTTATAGCATGGCAAGTGCAGTCTCAAGTGAAACAGTACTAAACAGTGCATCTGGACAACCAGAAGTAACACCAAGATCAAAGACTACAAAACAGTATGCATCAGATCTGAAAGACAAATATATACACATTGAATTACAAGCTACTTGAATGCTCAAAAACAACATGCACATACATGAAGACTACAGGCAAATGGTCAAGTGCCCCAGTTCAAAAATGTACAAGACCATGTTCAAGTGCAGACATCAATGACTGTACAACTACAATGGCAACTACATGCAACTACATGCAACTATATCAGATCAGATCAATGTACATATGTGAAAACTGGAATGAAGAACTCGAATGACCAAAACAACAAAAGTCTGGATGCAATGATCAGATGTACAAATGCACAATTACGGTTCATCAAGGCTACAACATTGAATCATCTACAGGTTCAAATGACCAACCAAAACAATATCAAGTACACTAGCAGCTAACCAACATGTACACATGAATGGCAACATAAATAAAGCATGAATGCTACTGGCGACAAGATGAAGACTACACTGACAAGTGCACACCAACAACATGCAACCATGAACGGATAGACAAGCAACAAATGAATGACCAGAGCACATGACTACAGCAGCTCACAATCAATAATATAACTCAATGCATAAACAAGTGTACAACTGCCCAGGCTCCAAAATAAATGTGTGCATAAATGCATCATGAACTCAACTGTGAAGTAAACTGGTTGAAACAAAGGAGCTCAGGCACAAGACTCAAACAACAAAATGCCCAAAATATATTTACATATATAGTGATGAACAAATGAGACAACACTAACTCGAGTACATCATGCAAATGAATTTAACAGTGAATCCAACTAAATCAGGCCAGGGGTTTAAGTCAGAGCACTGGAGTGAATGCAAGACAGACAAACAAATTCAAAGCTACTGCAGACACATGAATGCACCAACTCAAAAATTTAGCAATGTCAGAAACTACACATGCACAAGTAAGATCAAATGACTAACCAGACACAGGGCAGACATTGCCAGATTTTCCACAAAACAGGAAGCAAGGCTACAATACGAGTCAAGCAAATGTATACAGTTCAGAATGACATGTGCAAACCACACTGGAATGAATGCAACTTCAAAATGACAATATCCAGATTGAACAAGATGATCAAGTAACCAGAGCTACCCAGGGTTCAGATGAACAAATATCACAAATGAGTGCAGACAGGTAGCGGTGTGCAGGATGAAAGAATGCAAACCAAAGAACATCTACAAGACTTCATAGTGCAGACAAAATAAAGAATGGCCATACACATATATACAATACAAGAATGTATGTATACATATGATCAAACCTCAACCAGACGGTAACTACAACTCAGTGCAGCAAAGAAGAAACTGGCAACTACAAGTATAAACACATGTGCAGACACGTATTTCAACACCCTACAAGAGTAACAGGTACAACATACAACAGCAAGCGGTGACGCAGAGGGTACAGGGACTACAAGCTAACAAATGGCAACTCCAAAAAGTATCAGACTCGAACTCAAACATATGATGGAGTGCAACTATAAGCGCAATGCTCAAGCAAAAATAGATGGCCAGAGACGAAGCTCCCAAGGGCCGGTAAACCAAAGCAATAAATCACAGTAAAGTCAACAAGAACGTACGAAATCAACATCAACCAAAGAAATCAAATCGAAGCCAAGGACCACGAAAACAAACAAGCAAACGAATTCGAACAGTTCGAATCAGATGTGAGTAACATAAATTACTCACCTTCGCTATCGGATTGGGGCAGCTGCGAACGAAGATAATCGAAGACGAAGCCCTAGCAAGCATCGAAAGAACGAACGCGAGGCGAAAAGCCCTAATTCTCAGATCGAAGAAGGAAAGAACGGAGTCGCCTTGAATTTGAACGAAGCCCTAAATTCGCCAGAGGATCGATCGAGATCGCCGAAGCCCTAGTTTATCAAGTCGCCATTTTTTTTTTCTTCGATTTAGGTTTAGGGTTTGTGAATGAAAGGGGAAACGGCGGGTATAGGGTATTAATCAAAATGAATGGGCCGAGATAAAATTTTAAAGCCCAAAACCCTTTAACAATTTTTTTTTCTTGTTTTCTTCCAAAAGGATTCTAACCGATTCAAAAATTCCAACAACAATTTTTATTAAACGAATTCCAATTCGAATCGAAACTCCTATAAGCAAATAGCTAGTAGAGAAATCGTTTAACGATGATATCAAATCGATGCAAAAATCCCGGTTGTTACAGAAAATCAAATTGAATTCAATTAAATTTTATACGCATTTATACGCCGTATGTTCACAAAACAATTCTGATAAATACGAAATTTGAAATCCAGTAATAATTCAATATTACGGACCCAATGGAGCTGGTTTCGTCAAATTCCGAGACTGTGCCTCGGAAGGTTATTTTTAATTTCAATTTAAACGATACATTTCAAAACTGAACAAATCGCTTTCAAATTCAATTCTAAAACTTCTATTATCTTCAGTATTATCAATATGAATTTTCTAAACCTTTAAATTATTTTTAACCGGCTTAAAATTGAAGATTCAAATTTTATTCAACTTCAATAGATTAAATTCAAAAATTAAATCGCCAATTCATTCTGATAATTTGAAATTCAAGTCAAATCATCGTTCAAATATTTAAAATTAATTAAATATTTTCAATTTAAATTGTTCAAAATTCAGGGTCGTTACAAACTCCCCTCCTTAAAAACTTTTCGTCCACGAAAAGGAAAAGTTGTTAGATTTTCATCGATATTTATACTCTACTCAATTTTTTTCTAAGCTTAAAACTTATTACAAATAAATGAATATAGGATTCATTTCATTTGTTTAATCTCACTAGTTTTGTTTATCTTCTCTTTTATTCAATGATTTCTACAATCATTGATTTCTAAAATCAAAATGCAAAAGTCTTTTATCAACATTTTCGATTTACAAAACTCAGATTCAAACTTAAAATTCTTTACATTAGAGATTTATATAATATATATCTCTTCCAAAGCTGTGGACTTTCAAAACATTACAAAGATCCTCTTCCTTAGTTCATTAGGTAGGAATTTTTTTTGTAATTCTACTTTCAAATCATTGATTTGCTATTTACAGTTTGAAAATACTTGCTAACTCGAAATTTAACAAGTCCATCTTCGTTCTCACAGACATTAGACATACGCTGGCCAGGCGCAGGTCTAAAAATCTCCAAGTACTAAATATACTTGCTTCAATTCCCAGTGAAAATACTTTTAAAAATTCTTTTAAAAAAATGGATATGGAAAGCACGTTCCCCCATGGATTACAGTTCCACCCGGCGGTTACGGTACTATCCCAGTAGAGTCGCTTGTGGCTGTAGATTTCACATCTCTTAAATTTCGCCATGGTTGTCGCCATAGATTGCAGTACACACGGCGGTTACGCTACTATCCCAGTAGAGTCGCTCGTGTCTGTAGGCATCACGCCCCTCAAATTTCGCCTGGCATTAGATTGCAATTTACCCGGCGGTTGCGCCACTATCCCAGTGGAATCGCTTGTAACTGTGGGCATCTCGCCCCTCAAATTACGCTAATCATCAATCAATCTAATCTCATCGCGATGATCTATCGCGAGGGATTTCCGATTCAAATAGTCACTCTGACTAAATGTAAATTCTAAGTAGCTACGAATTTCAAATGGACACTCATCATGAGTTCCAATACCTTCTCTAATAATAAATGGAAGGTACTTTTCCACATCCTCAGTTTAGAAAACATAATATCATATATGTAGTACTTTCATTTCACATTTCGTACATATAACATCTATGTAAACATACATAAGACTTCCATAACAATGTCTTTCTAAACTAACGGTTTCAAATTTACCGCATTCATATATATAAGTTCTAAAAACTTACATATTCCATATTCATAACAAAATAGAGGATTTCAAAATTTTCCTCTAAGTCGATTTGGAAATTTAAGGTTATCTCAAACCTAATTCATATTCAGAATTCCATTTATTATCGACTTTCACATTCAATTTGGATTTCACGCTTACATCGTCAATTCTCAACACAGAATTGATGTCTATCGATATATAACCTCTGAGCTCGTACATCTCAGAGAAGGGTGTTAAGCTAAGAGAACAAATTCTCCGCCACCAACAGATATATATTTAATAGAGATCAATTGCTATGTCATCAATTCACAATGTTAGACATACAATCCAAATCATCATCTGAAATTCAAAGCTTAACTTATATTGTCTTTGATGTCGAAGTTAAACTCAATTTTAACTTAACGATTCAATCTTTTGAAAAATTTCAAATTGAACAAATCGTTCAAATCCTCATTTAACTTTTCAACTTCGACTTCAAAAATGAATTTCAAATCATTTATTCCTTACGGAATATATTCACAACATTTCACATTTGGAAAAACATTTCCATACTTATTTAAAAATAAGTAATTCACAAATCCATTTATTTTCAACATTTGAAAATATTCAATATACTTAAATCAAAATTAAGTATATATTTCATCTTTAAGGAAATCATTCTCTTTCACATATTCATTTGAGTTAAAACGAATGTTACGTAAAACATCGTTACGACAACTCAAAACCACTAGTATAGGGATTCGAAATTTAGATAGATGTATAAATCCCAATACTATACAAAACATTTCCTTTCGGAAATCATTTACTATAACAACAGTGTTATAGTCCACCATTTCCTTATATTCGAAAACGTCTATTTCAACAATGAATGTTGAAATCTATGATTTCGATATTCAATGCCTTTGAAAACATCTTTTTAAAACAATTAAATTCGTTTTAAAATATCACATTCCTAAACATGTCCATTTCATTCAATATTATATTCACGGTCCAAAATTGTGAATATACATCTTTTAACAAACTATACAGAATTTTACTTATCAAAATAAGTCAGTTTCGAATTTATAAACAATGTTATACATTATATTCCTATTCATAAAGACTTCAATTTATAAAAATTGCTTTATTAACCCATTCCTTTATAACTCAATTTTATATCAGAATTTTAATTTACAAGTAAATTACTTATAAATTCTTTTATTTCGCAACTTCGATTCATTTTATAACTTCACAATTTCAATTCTGTAATTTCCATTCACTTATGAAATCCATTAAATATTTCACTTTTAACACTTATACAATCCCAATATTATATTAACACTTTCAAATCTTCAATTTAAGCCATTTATAATAATTCAAAATTTCCAATTTAAACTATTATATAAATTTATCAGTTTTCCATTTCCAAAATAATCTACTAGTTCTTTAGTAAACCATTCATCGACTTGGTTTTCAATCTAACCGCATTTGATTCATTTACATTGGATTTTACTAACATTCATTCATATTCAATTAGTTCACATTCACTAATTTATATTCAAGTCAATTTGCTTTCAATTCAAATCAAATTTGATTCTATTTAGATTTACTTATCATTCAATTTGAATTCAATTACTTAGCTTCCAATTTCCATTAATACAATTTCATTAATACAATTTCATTAATACTTAATGAATTTCTATACGATCAACTGGCAACCAATGCACATTTAACCAAATTTATTTACTTTGCTTATATTCAATTTGGTTCAACACACTTAATTTCAATTGGTTTATATTCTAATTCAGATTGAATTTTTATACTCACCATATTCACTAATTCACTTTTACAATTAAAGTCGAATTTTCTTATATAACTCAAATTCATATTCATTCTTCACTTTATCAATTCATTTTGATATCAAATTCAATTTGATTCAATATTACTTAAGCCATGTTTCATTTTATCTTCACTTGACTTATTTTCACTATACAGCTTAAGTTCGCCTCTAAGTTATTTGAAATTCTATTTGATTTAACTTTTACTAAAGTCAAATTCATAACACAATTCAAAATTCAGATTTTGTTTTACTTAACAAAACTGTTTAACCATTTTAACAATTGGTTTTACTTAAACTTTCTCATTTTATAAGTTAAACAACTTATTAATTTAAACTTTCCAATTCATATCATATAATCACTTATCCTTCATGTTTAAATTTCCATCTCAATAATTTATCTAATCAATTTCAATTTATTTAACTTTCCTTTAGTTAAATTTCAAATCATGTATTTATTAATACTAATTCAATTCAATTTAACTTTTCTTAAATTAAAAATCTTTATTTTCAAAAACAATTTTATACTTCTTTAGATTTGAAAAACATTTTCTTTTTAAAGTGTTTCTAGTAACTATTCATATTAAACACCATAAACTAAGCTTTGTGTAAACCAAAGCTCTGATACCACTCTGTAACATTCCCCCTTCTGACCGCCTCCAGTCGGTAATTAAACCAACTAGAAACGTTCAAAAAGACGAATTGTTATTTAGTTTATAAGGTTTAAATAGAATCAGCCACAGAAACACAGATAATAACAATGAATTTAAACAAATGAATCTTGATTTCATTACTATAAATCTTTTAGAATACGTCAGAGTTTTATACAATTTAATACTGATACAGCGGAATATCTTAAAATACAATTTTCTTTTGAAAAACTAAAGTGATTCTTTACTCTCTCTAACTTCGCTGCTCGAAAATCTTCAAGCTGTAAAATACTCGGTCTGACCCGAGTATTATATTCAAAAGAAAATAATACACAGGTCAGTCTAATTCAAACCAGTTTATGAGTGCATATAGGCAGTAATAATTTAAATAGACGACAGTCACAATAATTCCCATCTATCCGACTCTTTAAACAAAGAAATCGGATAACGAAAATTTTAACACTAAACAGTGTTAAGCAATAAATCAGCAGATTTAAATCATCAACAGAGATAAATAAACAATTTATCAATCGACTAAATCAATTTAAAACAATTGAAATTGTCACTTTAAAAACCATCAAGATTCCATTGGATGCCGTACACGCACGCGTGTACGGCCTCGCCAATACAGCATAAAAGATCAATGCAACAATACTACAATGCAGAACCATCAGCAGTGCAAATATACAAAGACTACAAACAGTGAATGAACTGCAAGTGGAACTAAACCACTACCAAGACATACAATGGCAACATGAACAACTGCACATATGAATGACCAGTAAACATCAGTGGTAAAGTCAGAGATCATGCAAGTATGCGAAATAGGGGGGGTTCAATGCAACATGGAGCAACCGGACATGTATGCAGTAGTGCAACAGGTCAGTGCAAACTACTATGACAACAAGTATGACTGGAATGCACACATGAAACAGAGATCAAGTTATAGCATGGCAAGTGCAGTCTCAAGTGAAACAGTACTAAACAGTGCATCTGGACAACCAGAAGTAACACCAAGATCAAAGACTACAAAACAGTATGCATCAGATCTGAAAGACAAATATATACACATTGAATTACAAGCTACTTGAATGCTCAAAAACAACATGCACATACATGAAGACTACAGGCAAATGGTCAAGTGCCCCAGTTCAAAAATGTACAAGACCATGTTCAAGTGCAGACATCAATGACTGTACAACTACAATGGCAACTACATGCAACTACATGCAACTATATCAGATCAGATCAATGTACATATGTGAAAACTGGAATGAAGAACTCGAATGACCAAAACAACAAAAGTCTGGATGCAATGATCAGATGTACAAATGCACAATTACGGTTCATCAAGGCTACAACATTGAATCATCTACAGGTTCAAATGACCAACCAAAACAATATCAAGTACACTAGCAGCTAACCAACATGTACACATGAATGGCAACATAAATAAAGCATGAATGCTACTGGCGACAAGATGAAGACTACACTGACAAGTGCACACCAACAACATGCAACCATGAACGGATAGACAAGCAACAAATGAATGACCAGAGCACATGACTACAGCAGCTCACAATCAATAATATAACTCAATGCATAAACAAGTGTACAACTGCCCAGGCTCCAAAATAAATGTGTGCATAAATGCATCATGAACTCAACTGTGAAGTAAACTGGTTGAAACAAAGGAGCTCAGGCACAAGACTCAAACAACAAAATGCCCAAAATATATTTACATATATAGTGATGAACAAATGAGACAACACTAACTCGAGTACATCATGCAAATGAATTTAACAGTGAATCCAACTAAATCAGGCCAGGGGTTTAAGTCAGAGCACTGGAGTGAATGCAAGACAGACAAACAAATTCAAAGCTACTGCAGACACATGAATGCACCAACTCAAAAATTTAGCAATGTCAGAAACTACACATGCACAAGTAAGATCAAATGACTAACCAGACACAGGGCAGACATTGCCAGATTTTCCAGAAAACAGGAAGCAAGGCTACAATACGAGTCAAGCAAATGTATACAGTTCATAATGACATGTGCAAACCACACTGGAATGAATGCAACTTCAAAATGACAATATCCAGATTGAACAAGATGATCAAGTAACCAGAGCTACCCAGGGTTCAGATGAACAAATATCACAAATGAGTGCAGACAGGTAGCGGTGTGCAGGATGAAAGAATGCAAACCAAAGAACATCTACAAGACTTCATAGTGCAGACAAAATAAAGAATGGCCATACACATATATACAATACAAGAATGTATGTATACATATGATCAAACCTCAACCAGACGGTAACTACAACTCAGTGCAGCAAAGAAGAAACTGGCAACTACAAGTATAAACATATGTGCAGACACGTATTTCAACACCCTACAAGAGTAACAGGTACAACATACAACAGCAAGCGGTGACGCAGAGGGTACAGGGACTACAAGCTAACAAATGGCAACTCCAAAAAGTATCAGACTCGAACTCAAACATATGATGGAGTGCAACTATAAGCGCAATGCTCAAGCAAAAATAGATGGCCAGAGACGAAGCTCCCAAGGGCCGGTAAACCAAAGCAATAAATCACAGTAAAGTCAACAAGAACGTACGAAATCAACATCAACCAAAGAAATCAAATCGAAGCCAAGGACCACGAAAACAAACAAGCAAACGAATTCGAACAGTTCGAATCAGATGTGAGTAACATAAATTACTCACCTTCGCTATCGGATTGGGGCAGCTGCGAACGAAGATAATCGAAGACGAAGCCCTAGCAAGCATCGAAAGAACGAACGCGAGGCGAAAAGCCCTAATTCTCAGATCGAAGAAGGAAAGAACGGAGTCGCCTTGAATTTGAACGAAGCCCTAAATTCGCCAGAGGATCGATCGAGATCGCCGAAGCCCTAGTTTATCAAGTCGCCATTTTTTTTCTTCGATTTAGGTTTAGGGTTTGTGAATGAAAGGGGAAACGGCGGGTATAGGGTATTAATCAAAATGAATGGGCCGAGATAAAATTTTAAAGCCCAAAACCCTTTAACATTTTTTTTTTCTTGTTTTTTTCCAAAAGGATTCTAACCGATTCAAAAATTCCAACAACAATTTTTATTAAACGAATTCCAATTCGAATCGAAACTCCTATAAGCAAATAGCTAGTAGAGAAATCGTTTAACGATGATATCAAATCGATGCAAAAATCCCGGTTGTTACAGAAAATCAAATTGAATTCAATTAAATTTTATACGCGTTTATACGCCGTATGTTCACAAAACAATTCTGATAAATACGAAATTTGAAATCCAGTAATAATTCAATATTACGGACCCAATGGAGCTGGTTTCGTCAAATTCCGAGACTGTGCCTCGGAAGGTTATTTTTAATTTCAATTTAAACGATACATTTCAAAACTGAACAAATCGCTTTCAAATTCAATTCTGAAACTTCTATTATCTTCAGTATTATCAATATGAATTTTCTAAACCTTTAAATTATTTTTAACCGGCTTAAAATTGAAGATTCAAATTTTATTCAACTTCAATAGATTAAATTCAAAAATTAAATCGCCAATTCATTCTGATAATTTGAAATTCAAGTCAAATCATCGTTCAAATATTTAAAATTAATTAAATATTTTCAATTTAAATTGTTCAAAATTCAGGGTCGTTACAGATAACTTATAGGAGACGGAGTTGTCTTAACAACAATTGTAGAGAAATGAAAGGCCTTTGAAAATTGTTAGAGAAGTTGGAACTAAATTTAATCCTTTGACCAATGCTGCAGTCAACTATTTCAGAATATGGAAAGTTATGAATTCATATTCCCTCTTAACACGATTCAACAAAACAATGTTGTATCTAATTGTACACCATACATACGACCTTGAAATCAACTTAACTTGTGTATATAAGTAATTCCAAATAACCCTATGGCTTACCGCATTTGTATATATCGCATTAAATAGGAAATTATGACTGCGAGTACATAATCAAGCTTATACTACTACCATAACCCCAGAATCAACTCCAATTAATCCAAACATCAACTCTGAGCCATAAAAAAATACCGATGCATACTGGCTTTTCCATCTGTCATCGAAACATCTTCAAGTTAATAAATTGATCACATAATCATACTCATGTCATCAACATAACCTTAGAAACATACTAAGCAACCTCTTAGTCAACTCTACATAATCTCATTACTTATATATTATGAGTTAATAAAAAAAAGTGAATCATAACTTAGGGAGAATCGTCCCACTTACCTAAAAATGAAGCTTTAATCATCAAATAGCAAAGAACCCAACTTCTTAGCACTCTTTGAAGGTGGGATGATGATCCGAACTTCTGCAAATTCCTCTAAATGAAAATGGGAAGTAGAGATTGGCTTCATTTGAATTATGTTGATTATAGTTGGATTTTAGGGAATATATTCGAGACCGAGTTGGTGGATTTTGGGTAAAGAAGAGAAAAGATTAATGACGAAGAAGAATTAAATGAGCCAAAAACTAAACCGGTTCCTTTTATCATATATGAGTCGCTTAGGATCATAACTCAACAATCATGCTCAAATTCCAAAGCAATTCGACTCCCCTACAAGCTACACCATGTCACGACCAAACAATTCATCGAACACCTGTTGGATGCTCAGATGAAGAGACATTTCATCAAGCAGTTTCAACAATGAAGAAAGATGCTCTACCCCACTCATTAGCGACTAATCCTATGGGTTATGGAGACTCAAAAGTATTGTAGAGAGGGAAGAAGACATTTGAAAATACTTAGTTTTGATCGAGGAAGGAAATACGGGACTATGCACCTGTGCACATGCATACATGCACATGTGTGCAAATTTTGAATAGGCTGAATGTATTATGTAGAATCAGTCAAATAGTGATGAGTTGGCAAATATGATGTAATTAGCTGGCATGTAACGGCTAGATGATGATAATTCTATATATATACAGTCATGAACATACATGTAATGATGATCTGAGAATTCAATAAAAACTTCCAGTTTACTCTTTTATTCTCTATGTTCATTTTCTTATTACTGCTTCTCACTATTTCTTTGTTTGTCCTATGGTTATTCACCCACAACCTATGTCTTCACCCTCCTGTTATGCTTACATCTAACCACAGGAACATCCCTCTGCTTTCTTCTTTATTTCCTGCATTCAACATTACATGTTCTCTGATTAAATTCAGTCATTCACCCATGTCTTCACCTCCACATCATGACCAATACAAGATCACAGGCTGCCAAGAAACAAAAGCATCACAATTTGGTATCAGAGCCACATGGTGAGTCAGATGCCGACCCTCACCCAAGAAACCTGTCACCTTCAGACAGTAGTGAAGATCCTGGAGATGCTCTTCCACCTCTTGATGCTATAAACCTTGAAAACTGTCACAAATAGAGAAATGGCAGATGAAAGACCTCATAAACAATAGAAACATTCTATCACTCAGAAAATTGGAAAGAACAACTCAAGAAATGGCATTAGTATAGCAAGAAATACTCAAGGCCTCCAAGAAATTCAAGAAACTCTTGACAAATCATTAGCAAATTTTTTTTTGAATTCAAAGATTTGAAATTCAAAAACAAATTGAATGAAGCTCTTGAGTTGATATCAATAGATTCACATCATTACCACAAGTATCATCCCAATATTTTAAATCCAACATTTATGTCCCACCTAACCAAAGACCTTCCTTATTACCAAGTCCTGATACAATCAACTCAAACCACTCTCCATATAAACAAATTGATCATCAAAATGCTCATTCAAAAGGCACATCAAAGATCAAGATCAAGATGGACTTCCCTCAATTTATTGGAGAAGGCAGAGTCATTGATTGGCTGAGGCAAGTGGATCAGTTCTTCTCTTACAACAATACCAACATACAAGAATGGGTGCATATATTTTCATACCACCTCAAGAAAGAAGCACTCCAATGGTTCTATAGGTACTCACACAATGTCCTAGACTATGACCAATGGTCAGTTTTCCATAAGGCTATTCAAGTTCGATTTAATACTGATGATTTGAATAGACCATATGATACTTTTTCAGCTCTAAAACAAACAACTACTGTCATGAATTATGTTAATCAATTTGAGCACTTAGAGGGTCTAGTAGAACACATTACACCCACCTATCTTTTACAAAAAAATTTAGGAGGTTTAAAAGATGAAATTAAATTTAAAGTCATAGATGCTAATCCCACTGATTATGATTTTGTTGTTTCTTTAGCAAAAACTTTTGAAACAAGTTGGTTGCTAAAACAAAAAATAAACAGAAATTTACTTCTTATCCTTCAAAAAAATTTCAAGGCAGCAGCCAACTTTCTTCACAAAAATCAGTTACAAAAGCTTCTGAAAATTTATCCAAAATCAAAACTTTCACCACAAGAATTTTTACAAAAGAAAAAAAATAACATTTGTTATGGGTAATGAAAAATACCACTATGGTCATAAATGCAAGGTTAAACAAATTCATATAATGGGGGGAATTATTGATCTAGATAATGCTACTGATAATGAAGACGATTCATTTGAGGATAATTTAGAAATTCATGACTCGGAAATAAATCAAGAACAAGACAAAGCATTATTTTCTATTTCTATAAATGCTTTACTAGGAATCCCTACACTACATACCATCAAAATAAAGGGTTGAATCAACAATAAATCAGTTATATTACTTATTGGTTCAGGCTCTACTCACAGTTTTATTGACAAAAAATTAGCAAAAAAAATAAAACTGCCAA
The DNA here is from genome assembly GCA_030737815.1 of Allium fistulosum. NCBI lineage: Eukaryota > Viridiplantae > Streptophyta > Magnoliopsida > Asparagales > Amaryllidaceae > Allium > Allium fistulosum. Next base: position 197,564,121 of record CM060905.1, on the reverse strand, counting down.
TACATCAAACAAAGTCTTATGAAGTGCAGGTTGCCAATGGATAAAAGCTACAAGTTAATAAATTATGTTCTCAAATTTTACTTACTTGCCAAGGATGCAAAATGCCTATAGATTTATTATTATTGCCTATGGAAGGTTGTAATGTTGTCTTAGGAATTCAATGGATGAGAGAATTTCATGAAATTTGTTTCAATTTCCAAAAACTGCAGGTCAGATTTAAATATAATGGTAAGGAATTTATGTGGTAGGGATTGACAAATTCTGAAGTTCAACACATAAATGATAAAAATATGTACAAGGAATTATACTCTTCCTCTCTAAAATTTATGTTACTTTCTTCTACCATAATGGTACCCCCTATTGATAATATTCCCACTGATATTGCTCGCATACTTTCTGCTTTTCATTCAGTTACAAAACCACAAAATTCTCTTCTACCTAAAAGAGAATGCGATCATAAAATTCCCTTATTGCATGGCTCAAAACCAGTTTGTCTAAAACCATATACACATTCTTATCATATAAAAAACGAGCTCGAGAAATTGATCAATGAAATGCTAGAGATTGGTATTATTAAAAATAGTAATAGTGCATTTTCAGCACCTGTTGTCACGGTGAAAAAAAGAGATGGCTCTTGGAGATTATGCATTGATTATAGGGGATTAAATAAATTAACAATAAAAGATAAATTTCCTATACCCCACATTGATGATTTATTAGATGAGCTATATGGTTCTAAATACTTCACAAAGCTTGATTTAAAATCGAGTTATCCCCAAATTCGAATGCATGAAGATGATGTCCATAAGACTGCATTTCGAACACATGATGGAAATTACGACTTTTTACTTATGCCATTCGGATTATCTAATGCACCATCCACTTTTCAAGCTCTAATGAATTTCATATTTAAAAATTTCTTAAGACATTTTATTCTGGTATTTTTTGATGATATTTTAATTTATAGTAGGTCATGGGATGATCACTTGAATCACTTGAAAGTCACACTACAAATTCTATAAGACAACAAGTTGGTCATTAAGCTTTCTAAATGTTCATTTGCTGAAGATAAATATCTTGGCCATATCATCTCAGAGCATGGCATTTCTGTTGATAAAGATAAAACTAAAGCTGTGCTTGAATGGCCACAACCACACAATATCAAACAGTGAGAGGATTTCTGGGCTTGTCAGGTTATTACAGAAAAATTATAAAAGGATATGGTATAATAGCAAAACCTCTCACCTCAATGCTCAAAAAAGACTCCTTCTCCTGGACTCCAGAAGCAACATAAGCATTTTATAAACTAAAATCTTTCTTCATCAGTCCTCCTATATTAGCCATGCCAAACTTTAACAAAGACTTCATAGTGGAATGTGATGCCTGCAGCTCAGGAATTGGGCCAGTTCCACTCCATGATAATAAACCAATAGCCTATATAAGCCAAGCTTTACAGGGCAGAAATCTGCATTTATCAACATATGAGAAGGAATTATTAACCTTAATAGATGCAACAAAAAATGGTCACAATATTTATTAGGCAGAAAATTTATCATCAGGACAGATCATCAAAGTTTGCAACATCTTCTATCTCAAAAGTTGACCACGGGCATTCAAGGAAAATGGCTTGCAAAATTGCATGGTTATGATTATGAAGTACAATATAAAAAAGGCAGAGAAAATATTATTGCTGATAGCTTATCCAGAGCACATGAGAAGCCTAGCATTCATGAAATCTCGGTATTACAAACAGACTGGCCATCAGAGCTTAAAAAGAATTACAACAAAGCCAATTTTATGAAGCCAAAAATGATCAAATTCTTAAGGGTTATCTGCCATCAGAAAAATATAAAATTATTGATGGTCTTATTTTTTACAAAGGCAGAATATTATTAGATCTAGACCTGCAATCTATCATCCAAGCAATTTCATTTGAGTTCCACTCTTCACCATTGGGAGAGCATGCTAGTGTGAAAAAAAAATGAAAAAATTAAAAAGAGTTTTCTTTTGGAAACACATGAAAAAATCAATTGAAGTCTATATACAACAATGTGACAGTTGTCAAAGAGCTAAATTTGAAAGCATTGCTTCCCTTGGTCTTCTGCAGCCCCTCCCTATTCCTGATCATGTATGGAATGAACACAATGGATTTCATCACTCATCTACCCAAAAGCAACAATGCAACTGTTATCTATGTTGTAGTTGATAGATTATCAAAATACTCTCATTTTTTCCCACTTCAACACCCGTACACTGCAAAACAGGTTGCAAAAATATTTTTTGATGGAATTTTTAAACTCTATGGAATGCCACAATCAATAGTAAGTGACAGAGATTCTATTTTCTTAAGTAATTTCTGGCAAGAATTGTTTGATCTCCAAGGTTGTTCATTAAAATTCAGCTCAGCCTACCATCCACAAACAGATGGTCAAACTGAGATCACAAACAAAATATTGGAGAATTATTTAAGGTGTTTTGTGTGCCATCATCCTTATGAATGGGCTAACTGGTTAACACTAGCAGAATTCTGTTATAATACATCTTGGAAGGAATCTACAAAACTTACACCATATGAAATATTATATGGCAAGCCTCACCCACACTCTTCTCTTATGTTCCACATACAGCCAAAGTTCAAGATGTTGAAGAGCATTTATTCTCCAGAGATATTACTCTTCAATTTCTCAAAGATAACTTACAACTGGTACAAGAAAGAATGCAAAAATTCACATATAGAAAAAGAACAGAGAGGGAATATTCAATGGATGACTGGGTATATTTGAAGCTACAACCATATAGACAGATATCAGTCAATTCAACCAAGACTACAAAGGTTTCACCTAAATTCTATGGGCCCTACAAAATAATTAAGAAAATTGGCAAGGTGGCTTATAAAGTTGAACTTCTAGAATCATCACAGATCCACACAGTCTTTGATGTCATCCAGTTAAAAAATAAAATAGGTTCACATATCACTGTCCAACATGAAATACCATCAGCAAAGGAACAGTTAGTTGATGAACCAAAAAAAATTTTAGATAGAAGACTTAACCCTAGAAATAACAAAGCAGCGGTACAAGCTCTAATTAAATGGAAAAATAAACCTACGCTAGATGCAACTTGGGAGGACTACTGGCCTATGGTGAAGAGGTTTCCCACTCTAGACCTTGAGACAGGGTCTATTTTTAATGGGGGAGGGAATTGTCATGACCAAACAATTCATCGAACGCCTATTGGGCGCTCAGATGAAGAGACATTTCATCAAGCAGTTTCAACAATGAAGAAAGATGCTCTACCCCACTCATTAGCGACTAATCCTATGGGTTATGGAGATTCAGAAGTGTTGTAGAGAGGGAAGAAGACATTTGAAGGTACTTAGTTCTGATCGAGTAAGGAAATACAGGACTATGCACCTGTGCACGTGAACACATGCACATGTGTGCAAATTATGAATAGGCTAAATGTATTATGTAGAATCAGTCAAATAGTGATGAGTTGGCCAATATGATGTAATTAGATGGCATGTAATGGCTAGTTGATGATAATTCTATATATATACAGTCATGAACATACATGTAATGATGACCTGTGCACCTATGTCTACACCCTCCTCTTATGCTTGCATCTAACCACAGAAACATCCCTCTACTTTCTTCTTTATTTCCAGCATTCAACATCACCTGTTCTCTGATTAAATTCAGTCATTCACCCCTGTCTTCACCTCCACATCATGACCAATACAAGATCATAGGCTGCCAAGAAACAAGAGCATCACACACCATCTCTCCTACTCCTCCATCTTATAATCCTCTTCTGCACTATCAGACTCAAATCCAACATCGTCTATCCATACACCAGCGCCTTACTCGCCTTCACGGCCAATCTGGCCAAATCCTTGGAGCAAACTGGATGCTTCAACGTCGATTTAGGAAGCATGAAGTAAACATGGCCGAGCCCGAGCTCATCGTTGAATTCGAGGGCGGTGACATAGCGCTCGAACTCCATGTCGTCGGCGTCACAGATGAAGTAGTTGAATTCTCTTTCGACATTGTAGGACGGTCCTATTAGGAGGTCGAAAATGTAGGCCTGTTTTTTATTTGGATTTACTAACCGTGGAGATGAAAAAGGGATCTTAAGAAAGTAGACCTTAGAATTATTTGGCGACGGAAGAAAATCTTGAAGCAAAACATAAGAATATCTCCAACTATTGGTTAGATCTCAGAAAATTGAATATCTGCACTGAAAATTGGTTCCAATGGAGTGTGGTAATCTGGATAGTGTGGAAAGCGGGGGGCAAAGTGTGGAGATCTTGGGTATGTTGAGATGCATGTTCAACAGGCGCCTTACTTTCCCTCCTTCCAACGGCTATGCGCAACGGCCATATTCCACCCAACCCCTCTATTCCACCTTCAAATACAACCCCCTTCATCTTCTTTCCTTCACAACCAATTTCCTTCAACAATCCTAATTTTTTACACTCACTTATCGCAACTGAACATGTATTCCAATTTCGCTGCTGCGAGGTGCAGTTTTGAAGACTATGATTTACAAGATGTTACGGTTCCGATTGGCGGAGAGGTAACTAATGCAAGTTGGAGCGCTGCGGAAGACTACGATCTTTGCTACATTTACTGTGCACTATCAATCGATCCTATTCAAGGTGCCGATCAAAGTGGTGAGACTTTTTGGGGCAAATTACTAATTGCTACAATCAGAAGAATATCGATCGGAAAAGAACGTTATCTTCAATCAAAGTTCGTTATGGAAAAATCAATCGTCAAACACAAACATTCGATTCTCAAATTTTCAAGCTAAAGCAAACGAATCCTAGTGGATTTGGAAATGAAACGCATTTGGTAAGATTTAATATAATTTCATTATTCTAATTTTTATTATAGTTCTCTAATTATTCTAGTGTTTTTTTATTACAAAGAATGACCGTAAACAAGTTGTTCAAACAAATCTATAAACCTGATAGTAAACAAGCACCACATTTTTATCAGTTCATGCATGTTTATGACATGTTGGTTGAGCATGTTAAATGGAAATCATCGCTTTAGAAAACCGTTCAAGAAGTCCAATCAAACCATCCATCCCGCACCCCTCATCGCAAGAATATAAGCTGGTCCAACCCTAATATCACCATACATATCATCCCATGGTAGCGCATCTGATGGAATGCGAACTATACAATACAACTGTAGCCAACACTGCTCCCCTAAATACCATATGAACGTACATGTAGGAACCTGGAAGCAAACCCTGCGTCGCGACATAGAAAAATGAAAAGTGAGTGGATGATCAGGACCCGGCTCTAGGAACTGTAAATACTGATCCCAGGGACAAACGATAATGTTACCGCGCCACCTCATATACATATGCTGTCTAGCCTCCATCAGCTCATTGTGCACCCATTGTGCAACACGAACAAATTCATAGGAGAACACCAACGACGTAATCTAGGGAAGTAAATATAAGGTGTAGCGTTCGCTTCTGCAATAAGTCGGGGGTGCATATTGGCAGTATACCCGTAATACCAAAACAGAAGAATGTACCAAAATCCGTACATCTATCTAGACTGCTGTAGCGCATAAGTATCTAATGCGACGTACAAATAACCAAGAATAGCAGTACCATAATCATATATATGCAGTCCATCCACATCTACTAATCCAGCCAAAATGCCAAGTCTAATAGTACCCTTATTGTTACTAAAAAATGTAGATCCAAAATGGTATAATATAAAAGCACGGATAACCGGAGTATGCATATCCTCGACGGCCATGTACTTTACTATATATCGCTACAGACAAGGGAGAGTAACAGCACCTCCTCTAACCTCCTCATCGGCCAAAGCTGGTAAATAAGCTGAATATGACTCGAACTCCTCAAATGAACTATCAAATGGAACAAGGAGACGGTCCGGTCGACCAACCTCTATGCCAGTGAGCATATAAAAATCTAAAGGAGTCAGTCCTAGCTCAAAATCAGGGAAATGAAATGTGTGAGTGGTAGGACACCATCTCTCAGTGAGGGCTTCTACAAGGCATCGATCTACGTGTGCATATCTAGGTAAATCTAGAAATTCACCAAAAGGTGACGCATGTAGCCTATCCAAAATCGACTGTGGTAACTGATCAAAATACTCAGACATACACCCATACCAACTACCTCGCATCGCTACGTGACGAACCTAAATATATGATTATTTAATGTGAAAATAAACAAATAATTAACATTCATATACACTTACATGGTTGTTCATCAAACAATAAAGAATTAAACATATACCTATGGTGTCGCTATAGCTGCAGTAAGTCGATGCGAAACAGTGGGGGGGGGGAAAGTCGTGCAAGGATCGAAGAATGTCTGCAGTCACGGTAGCATCAGGAGGGACATGAGCAGGACCGATAATGGCATCTGTCGCATATCAAATGGTCCGTCTACCAGTTTTGACCGAATGAGGCGGCATTTCGGCGCAAAGTGGATTAAAATAAATTTAAAGGAAAGAATGAACGGAAGGAAAAATGAGGTTTGGGAAATTTTTGCGCCTCATTTAGGAGTCTGGGATGGGCGCCTATTCAACAGGCGCCTTAGCCTCAGGCACCTGTTGAACAGGCGCCTAGCCTAATTCTCTATTGGGGATATTGGCCCTCCAACATTTCGGAGTGTGGAAATCGTATTTCCATACTCCGAACTATTGGAGATGCTCTAAGGCGGCAAATGAAAATTGGGTGGGGTGTTAAGACCAGCTAATAAAATTGGGGATTAAAGAACAATATTTGTTATTTAGATCCAAAAGAAACTTGTATATGAGATAGTTGCAAAAGAAAATCTCTAAACGCACATGGAAGCAATAATTTACAACTTAATATTATACTTTTTGAATTATGAATTTTTTTAGCAATTTCAAAACTGAAATTTCAAATATTTTATAAATTTAAAATTTATTTATATTCCTTTTTTTTTGAATTTTATGAAAGTTTCAAAATTTTGGTTTTAAATTTTTGAATATTTTTAAATTTATTTCAGAAAATTTTTGAACTTTAAATTTTTTTAAATATTGAACATTATGTATAATTATCTATTATAATTACTAAATAATAAATATTAATTTTGAATTATTAGAGATTATCTATTAATCCTTAATTACTAAAAATTAATTATTGAATAGTAAATATTATATATTAGTCTTATTAATTAATTATTAGTTAGTCAATACTAATTATTAATTATTATAGTAATCGTTTTATATTTGTTATTAATTAGTAATTATTAGTTATTAATTATTTAATAGTAATTATTCAATAAAAAATTTTATTTGTTGATTATGAAAAATTAGCTATTAAACCTTAAATATTACTTCTTATTATTAGTTATTAATTATGAGATATTAATTATTTAATAGTAAATATTTAATAATAAATATTACTTCTTAATTATTAAATTTTAATTACCGATTGTTAATTATTAAATATATTTATTACAAATTTTTAGAAAAAATAGTTGTTGAAAAATTATAAGTAGGACATCTTAATTTTTTTTATTATAAATCAATGCTTAGAACAAATGTTGTTAAAGCGTGTTAATATACAATGTTTTTATCAAAAATGTTGTAGACAAAAACGTTTTAAAAAAGGGTATTTTTGTTGCTGTGTTGTTAATTATAAAAACTTAGTTAAAAAATATTAAGTATTAATTAACTATTATTTGTTAATTATTACTTATTGTGTCTTAATTATAATTGAATATTAATTGTTAAATGTTAATTATTATGTATATAATGTTAGTTATTAATTGTAATTATTAATTATTAACTAGTAATTACTATATTTAAATTAGTATGTATATATTAACAATTATCAATTATTAATTATTTAATTATAACAGTTTAATATTAATTATTAATAATACTTATTAACTATTACATATAATTAATAAACATTAACTATAATTTACTAATTATTAATAATTAACAATAATAAATTATTTTATATAATTTTTTTATTGATTATAGATAATAATTAGTAATTATAAATTATTTATCAATAATCAATAATTATAAAAAAATTATATATAAATTCTCATTGATAATTATTAATTATAAATTACCATTTATAAATTATTAAGTAAATATTAATTATTTGTTATTAGTTATAAATTACCAATTATTATAATTTTTAAAGTAATAGTAAATATATACAAAAAAAATTTGCGTTGCGTTATAAAAGTTATGTTTTATAAAATAGTTTGATTGGTGCAGTAAAAATAATTTGCAGTTGCTTCAGTTCCTAAGGAACTGATGCAAATGACACTATTTGCTTCGGTTGTAAGGACAATCGAAGCAAATAATGTTATTTGCTTTGGTTGCGAACACAACCGAAGCAAATGAGGCAAAGCAACAATCATATTTTGTACTAGTATTTTCACCTTACTCTGTTATATTGAGAAAGTTCAAAGGGTTCAACTTACCCATAATTAATGGATGTTTTACAGAAGTTATTTTACTCTTCTTTTTTAGTCTGGCAAATATTTAAAATTTCACCAACCGTTAGTTTTTAAAATCGTCTTTTAGACTCAAAAGTACAATATCGACAATTGATTGTTTTGAGAAACCAATATAATGTGTTACATTTTTCTTTTCATGGCCTCTCCTCCACCTTCCCACCTTTCCCATAAACCTCCACACCCATCCTTTCTACCCTCCCTTTCACTATCCCTCCCATCCTTCTCTTCCCATGACCAAATCCACCACCACCCTCACTACCATCTACGTAAAACCTTATCAAAGCCCTTTTGTACCTTTCTTTACCACCAGAACCTCCTGACCCTTCCATGTCATGCTCAGACCTCCACAAACCCTATAAACAACCATCTGCCCTACCTTCGCTAACTATGCCACTCAATTAGGCTTCTCTTTTCAAAATCCAAACCCAAGAATGAATGCAAATATATCCCAAAGTTTTTCAATTTATGTTTTGAAGCCTCTCCTTTGACCCTTTCCAAAGAAGTTACAACAACATGCATACAATACTGGGAACATCCGTGGGCTTTTACTTGGATGGAAACCTATCTTACATAGCTTTCATCAACCGCCTGAAGAGGATATGGAAATTAAAAGGAGCACGTAAGGTGAAATCTGGAAACAGTAATTTTTATTTTGGATTCCTAGATAAAAAAGATAGACAGAAAATAATACAAGGAGACCCTATCTTCATTAGGGGTAAAATGTTTAATATTACTTCATGGAAGCCCAACTTCGGTAATGTTCATTCAGAAGTGAAGACACTCCTCATTTGGGTTTATTTTCATGGAATCCCCCACTTAGCATGGGCATTAATAGGAATAAATTGGTTGGTCTGTCATTTTGGTTAGCTTATATGCTTTAATGGAGTTTGCATTTTGAATATGCTAGAAAGAAATCAATGTAGAAGGAATTGCCTAATTATATCAAAGTAGGTGAAGGTGACAATGTTTCATATGTTGAAGTTATATATGATTAGAGAACAAAAATCTGTACGCATTGTAAAGTTTTTTGCCATAATTTGGATAAGTGTTATATAGAGACCACTACTGAAGAAGAAGAAGATATACAATAGAATGAAAAAAAGATAAGTTGTTAAATTTTGGCGACAGTATATTGAGAATTGTAGAGGTCAGAAGTAGCTTGGTAACGGAGAAAACGGTTCGCAAATCGGAGTTCGGAGGTGGAAGTTATGGAGGAAAAGGTGAAGTGGTGCTGAATTGATGGCGACAGACGTCCGCGGAAAAGGTCAGACGTCTGACGCTTCAGCAAACCTACAGTAGGCCTGTTCCAGAGATTTAGGACAGACGTTTGAGTCTGTGCAAAAATTTTCCAGAGAGTATAAACAGATGTCTGTCACTTTAGACAGACGTCTGATGCCTCAGGGAAAATTTTCCCAAGACATTGAACAGACGACTGTCCCATTATGACAGACGTCGGTGGCAACTTCCGCCTGTTTTCAGGCATGAGCTTGATGTGAAGGTTTGTGATATTTGTAGGGGCAATTTTGGAACTTTGCCTAGGTTTTCTATTCTCCTATATAAGCTAGCTTCATGTTCCAGATCTAGATGCGACAGAAAGAAACTGGAAGGGTTTTAGCCTCCACTTATTAGGGTTTATCAAAACCTAATTTCCTTCAATTCTCTTCTTCACAAATCAATTCTATTAGAATTTTGATCATTGTAATCAATCTCTTGTACTCTTCTCATCGAAATTAATAAAATCTCTCTCTTAAAGTGGATGTACGTACACTAACACAACGTTAGTGGAACCACTATAAATTGTTGTGTGATTTATTTTTCGTTATTGCTTTGATTTATATATTGCTTGTTTTAGAATTGTGATTGCTTTTGGATTGGATTGCTTGGAATTGAGATATTGATTGGTTGTTTTTACACTTCTTACCACGATCTCGCTTTTCCGCTGCATTGGGATTTTGATTTGAATGGTCTCGATTTAGAATTCTGTCACAACATAAACAAAATTTTCACACACCGGAAATGAAACAGAAGTGGGAGGCTAAAAAAGGATGGAATCCATAAAATAGACATGTTGAACGTGATGTTCCTAAAGGTAAATATAGGAAAGAAAATGTTATACATGAAGATAATGGAGAAATAAATAATACTGAAAATTACCAAAATGAACATATGCTAGAATATTTGGATAATACAAAAACAAATATTGATACTAACATGGCTTCTCATGATATGCCAAATGTCCCCTTGTGCCCCCTTGTGCCCCCTTGTTACTACAATACCCATGCAGGTATCCCCCTACAACACACATTCATTTTCCTTCCCAACCACTTTTGCCAAATCCACCTCTATAGCTTACAAACAGTTTTGATATTTTGCAATGCTTCAAAAATGAACTGCCTTTCAATGTACCTATACTGCACCTACACTCTACCCCAAATTCCAATAGCACCCTAGTTCGTGGTTTTAATGCTGCTACTGTTGTTTCTGGAACACACATAGACCCCATGCATGTATAGAAAATGTACACTCCTCTAAACCTTCTCTTTAACTAACAATTTCTGATCCATTTTCCGCACCCTCTATCCCCTCTCCATCCATTGCCACCATACCCATCTACAACCCTTCCACTCCATCACCTTCTACGACTTTACTTTCTCCCCTAGACTTTACTCAAATATTTCACTGCCCATAGGTCTTTCTGAATTCTTAACTAGTCATAACATTACCACCCATACCCTTGCCACCACCTCCTCTCCTGCCATTATACCCCCTCACCCACAACACCTCTTTCTACCATTACACCCTTAATAGTCTCTCTTTCTCCTCCAAACACTTCCACGTTTCATAAACCATCGCCAAAACTTCCTAGTCCCGATAATAAAAGAAGACAAAAGGAAAAAAAGAATAAAAAGCAAAAGACACCTGAAAACACAGACTTAGGTAGTGGTAATCAATACACTTTAGAAGAACTAATAAATAACCAATGAGATTAAATAGAATATGAAGAAAAAATTCCTTTATAAAGAATAACCAAGCAAGGCCAAACAGATAATTCAAAAAAAAAATCAAAGTATCTATGTTAGACAACATAGGAGTATGGAACATCATGGGTGTACATCTTCAACCCAAACAAATAGAAAATAAGTAGCTTATCATGAAGCACAAGTTACATATGATAGGTGTTCTTGAAAAAAAACTAAACCAAAGTCGGACTGAAAATGCATTAAAATTTATCAGTCTTGCTTGGTCACACACAATTTTTTTAACGAATGCTCCATATGGAAGAATCCTCATCGTGTGGAACCCTGCCATCTACCATGCAATCACCACCATATCAACTGCTCAAATTATCCACATGCTTATCAAAACCCTCAAACAACCCGAAGATTCAATATCTCTTTTGTGTATGCATCTAATCAAAAGGATGCAAGACAATCTATGCATTATACTATACAAAGTTTGAAAGACAACACCATCTCGTGGATTGTTATTGGTGATTATAAATGCATGTATGCATCAGCTTAAAAAAATGGTGGCTCTCCCCTTACCTTGAAAGATACTTTCCCTTTAAATCAAACCATAAAATTTTCTCTTCTCCTTCCTATCCCCTCCTCAGGAGCCCTTTATACGTGGACAGCAAAAGCAGGAATGGTAGGAAAACATTTTGCACTTTAGATCATGCTTTCTTTAATCACGTTGCCCTAAGAAGTTGGCCCTCATTAGCTACCTTAATTTCCCCTTGGTATCTCAGACCATAGTCCCCTTATCCTGCCATTCCCATCTGATTCCATGAAAAGAAAATCCTCATTAATTTTTTTAATATATGGACTAAATATGATGATTTTGAACAATTTTTTTTACAGGGATGGAACTCTCCTATTTATGGATATCCAATGTATATTTTACATGTCAAACTCAAGAAAGTTGCATAAGTTTTAAGGGATTGGTTAGCTATTACCTTTGGTATTGCAGGCAATAGGGTAGAAGGCATTAAAAAAGAATTAGAACAAACACAATCCGAGCTTCTTAATAGTCCTAGTTGTCAGGTTCTAAACTTGAACATGATCTCAATCTTCAACTAATGCAGTCATTGGAGGAAGACATTGATATGGCAAAACAGAAACTTGGAGGGACTACTTTGAATTAGGTGACAGAAACACATCACTCTTCCATTCTCTATTAAAGATTAATGAAGATAACACTGCAAACCGACTTCTTTATGTTATCTTGTTGTATGCGGTAGCGGGTGCCAAAAGGCCCAGTCTTACTTTGCATTGTAAAATCTGTATAAATACAGTTTGTTGTACACTGTATTATGTATCAATTACAAAAGTTTAATACAATTACAATTCTCATCTTCTCAATCATATCAAAATCTTTACATGGTATCAGAGCAATACTGCTTCACAGCAAAGAGATTTTTTTGAAATCAGACCCATCAAAAGAATTTCATCATTTGGGGTTAAATCCTCATCTAAGAACAAAAGTTCTTCTCATCTAAGGATAAATTCTGAATCAAACAGAGAGTGCCTTGCCAAGAACAAAAGTTCGGCTGCAACTTCTCTGATTCAGATTTAAACTGTAAAAGAAAAGCATCAAATCATTGAAATCTCATCAAGAAATTCAAAAGTGCACAATCAAATTTCAAGAAACTGCCATCTAAAGAAAGCTTATCAGAGAAATCATCATATAAGCATCTCTGGTTGCATTACCTGAAAAGTGCAGCACATCAAAATTTCTATAAGATCCCTCATTTTCTTGATCCTTTCCTTCATTACTCCCCCGACACTTCAGCCACTGCCACCAGTACCATCAACCCTCAACAAGCCACTGCTGCTGAGAATCTTGTCAAATTTGGAATCAGCCCACAAAGTCAATTGGTCAATATCCATCTCACTGAAGACAACTGCTTGCTTTGGAAACTACAAGTTGAAACTGCCTTGGAAGGGTATGGCCTCGAGGGATATATTCTTGGCACCATTCAAATTCCTCCTAATTGTATCACAAATCAAGAAGGAAAAGTAGTAAGCAATGATGAATATACAAGATATCACAGACAAGATAGATTGATCTGCTCATGGTTAATTTCCTCTATTACTGCCAAGCTGTTATCTCATATTACAGGGTGTAAAAGTTCTTTTGAAATTTGGTCAACTGTTGAAAGAGTTTTTAATTCTCAATCTGCTGCCAAGATTTTATCATATAAAAGGCAGTTACATCTGATAAAAAAGGACAACATGAATATGAGAGAATACCTATTCAAGATCAAGTCAATATGTGACAGCTTGGAAGCAGCTAATCACAAAGTGTCTATTTCTGAGCATGTAATGACAATTTTTAATGGTCTAAATGAAGAATATGAAGCTGTAGTTGCTGTTCTAACATCACAAAAAGATCTACCATCCATTGAGGACATTCATTCTATTCTACTATCTCATGAAACAAGATTAGACATAAAGAAATCAACAGAATTAGATATCACTGCAAATTATGCTGCTAATTACAGAGGCAGAGGTCAAAATAACAACAGAGGTGGCCAGAATATACAAAGAGGTGGAACCTCTAACAGAGGAAGAGGCAGAGGAAGATTCAATAATAATTACAAGCCAAAGTGTCAAATTTGTGAAAGAGTTGGTCACACTGCTGTCAAGTGTTACTTCAGGCTGAACTTAAACTATGTGCCAGGTCAAGGTTCCAACAATAAGAAGAATTCAAACTCAAGTGCAAATATGGCTCAAGTTCAACAAGATTCAGACAATCAAACAATACACTGCAATGAATCAGGAAACACTGAATCAGCAAGTGAAGACAGCTGGTACCCAGACTCAGGAGCAACCAATCACATCACCAACAATCTAAATAATCTAAATCTTGGTGGAAAAGAATACAAAGGTACAAACTCTATTCACATGGGTAATGGTAACCCTATTGCTATTACACATACTGGTAGGTCTGTTATACCAGGAAAAGAAAACTATACCTAAACAACCTACTTAGAGCTCCTTTAATTAAAAGGAATTTACTAAGTGTATCACAATTTGCTAAGGACAACAAAGTGTATTTTGAATTTTACCCTGAACATTGTGTTGTTAAAGATATTCTAACCAAAGAAGATCTTCTGCAGGGTAAAAATCATAAAGGGCTATACAAATTCTGTTTGGCTAAACCAAGATATTGTGAAAATGAAAGAATATGGTGTAATAGTGTTGAAAACAGACAAACTGAAAACTGTAATACATTTGACTTGTGGCATAGCAAGCTTGGTCATCCCAATGTAAAAATTGTGAAACATGTGATGAATGACAATGCTATCTCTTCTGTTAACTGTACTTTACCATACATCTGTACATATTGTCAAATGGGTAAAAGTCACAAACTACCTTTTCCAGACTCTCAAACCATATATAACAATCCACTGGAAATGGTAGCCACTGACTTGTGGGGACCAGCACCAATATGTACAGACTATGGTTACAAGTACTATATATCCTTTATTGATGCTTATTCTAAATATGTGTGGATATATTTCTTGAAAACAAAGTCTGAAACATACAATGCTGTTATACAATTTATAAACACTGCTGAAAAGCAAACAAACCATACAGTTAAAGTGTTTCAGTCTGATGGTGGAACAGAGTTTCTACCACAGAAAAACTATTTTAAAAGTAAAGGAATAGTACACAGAATCACATGTCCACACACCTCTGAACAAAATGGAGTAATTGAAAGAAGACACAGACAAATTGTAGAAACTGGCTTGACTTTATTAGCACAATCATCAATGCCTCAAAAATTTTGGCCAGATTCTTTCTCGACTTCAGTGTTTCTAATAAACAGACTACCACTAAAATACTAAAAATGAAAAGTCCATTAGAAACACTATTTAATGTCAAGCCAGACTATCTACATCTAAAAGTTTTTGGTTGTCTATGTTTTCCCTATCTTAGACCTTACAATAAGCACAAATTGAATTATAGATCATCCCCATGTACATTTATGGGATATGCTACAAATCAAAAAGGTTATAAGTGCTTAGATAAAAATGGAAGAATCTTCATATCAAGGCATGTTGTTTTCAATGAAAAAATATTTCCATTCAAAGAAACAGAGGTTACAACAACTACAAAGATATACAATCCAAAAGACTCCATACCTGCTGTGCCAGTTATATCAGAACAAATTGCCAAATCCAACACTGATCAAGTCAGCAATAACAACACTGGTCCTCAACTCACTATGTCTGGCACTAGTCAATCCAGCACCAGACCAGGTCAAGAACAGGATAACACAATCTGTACACCTGATCATTTATCTCAACAAAGAGTTAGAATGCAACCTGATGAATCAGCTCAAAGATCAGAAAGTCAAAACAAACAACAACATGATGAAACTGTGAATCAACAACAGGACAACATTGTCACAAGACACCACATGATGACAAGATCAAAAAGTGGAATCTTCAAGCCAAAAGTCTACAGTGCTAACTTAAATACTGAAGAACCATGCAACTATCTTCAGGCCTTAGAAAATGAATATTGGAAATCTGCCATGACAGATGAATATGATGCTCTAATAAAAAATAACACATGGAAATTAGTTCCAGCACCCAAGGACAAAAATATTGTTGGGTGCAAATGGACTTTTAGATTAAAAAGAAATGCAGATGGTAGAATATCTAAGTATAAGGCAAGATTAGTTGCAAAAGGCTATTCACAACAGGGAGGATTTGATTTTAAAGAGATATTCTCCCCTGTTGTGAAACCCACAACTATTAGAGTAGTTATTACTACTGCCTTATGCAAGAATTGGACCATCAAGCAACTTGATGTTACTAATGCTTTTCTAAATGATATTTTACAGGAAGAAGTTTTCATGGAACAACCACATGGTTTTGTTAAAGAGGAAAACAAAGGACTCGTGTGCAAATTAAACAAAGCACTGTATGGCCTGAAACAAGCACCAAGGGTGTGGTTTGAAAAGCTAAAAGCTACACTTGTCAAACTGGGATACAACTCAACAAAATCTGACATATCACTATTTACTAAATTCAATAACAATGTCACAATATATGTACTGATTTATGTTGATGACTTCATTGTTACAGGCAATAGTGAGGCTGAAATTAACAAGCTGATCATGCAATTAGGTCAAGAATTCTCTATCAAAGACCTTGGCCATCTAAACTATTTTTTGGGCATAGAAGTTAAAAGACTCTCAAACAATTCCATTCAACTAAGTCAAAAGCAATATATCACAGATATTCTCTGCAGAGCTAAAATGGATAAAGCAAACTCAATATCAACTCCCATGATCAGCAATGTCCAAATATCTAAACATCAAGGAGAAGCAATATCAAATGACAAACAGTATAGAAGCATAGTTGGCTCACTACAATATGCAACTATCACAAGACCAGAAATAACATTCAGTGTCAACAAGGCAAGTCAATTCATGCAAAACCCTACAACTGATCATTGGAAACTTGTCAAAAGAATTCTAAGATACCTCAAGGGCACAATAGACTTTGGATTAACTATGCAAGCAAGTAAAACACTAGATATAACTGGTTATGCTGACTCAGACTGGGCTAATGACCCAGATGACAGGAGATCTACAAGTGGTTACTGCATATTTTTAGGAAAAAATCCTGTTTCCTGGTGTTCAAAGAAACAGAACACGGTTGCTAGATCTAGTAATGAGGCTGAATACAGAAGTGTAGCTAATGCTGTGTCAGAAATCATGTGGATTGAATCACTGCTATCTGAACTACAAGTTAAACCAGAAAATAAACCAACTTTATGGTGTGACAACTTGAGTACAGTGCATCTATCTGCAAATCCTATTTTACACTCTCGTACCAAACATGTAGAACTGGATCTATATTTTGTTCGTGATCGAGTTAACTGTGGAAAGCTAAATGTCAATCATTTACCATCTACACATCAGATAGCTGACATACTCACTAAATCACTCTCCAAATCAAATTTTACTAGATTCAGAGAGCAATTGCAGGTGAATGACAGTAGCGAGAGTAATAAAAGCCATACCTGACCTACCTGACCTATCATGGAAGATCGAGCTTCTCTGTTAAGAAAACAGTTGATTTCTAGTAGCCTAGCTCAGATTTCAGAATGAAGATCGCCTTTTTTCTTCTTTTGCATCAAACCCTAAAGAGATTAGGGTTTCCGGGGGAGTAATGAAGATAACACTGCAAGCGGCTACTTTATGTTATCAACTATTTTCGATTTCAAAGCAAGTGTTGCACAGAATCGCCATTTCTTTTGTTTCGCTTCAAACTCTAAAGAGACTAGGGTTTGCGGGGGAGTAATGAAGATAACACTGCAAACCGACTTCTTTATGTTATCTTGTTGTATGCGGTAGCGGGTGCCAAAAGGCCCAGTCTTACTTTGCATTGTAAAATCTGTATAAATACAGTTTGTTGTACACTGTATTATGTATCAATTACAAAAGTTTAATACAATTACAATTCTCATCTTCTCAATCATATCAAAATCTTTACAAAGATGAAACATATAAATGCCAAGATCAATCAACTTTACGATAGAGAAGGCGTCCTACATATAGATCAAAAAATAAACACTCTTCCCTCATTGATTTTTTCAAACCCACTCATAATGACATTGGGACCCAGCCAGACATTTCTATGCTCCAACACATGAACCTCCCTACCATATATCAGATTCTGAATCTTGCCCTTGTATTTCCTAATGAGATATAGGATGCACTTTTTTCCATGGATTCTACTAGCACAGGTGGTCCAAATGGTTTCAATGCTTTCTTTTTAAACACATCTGAAAATTTACTACTGTTATTTTCATCAAAGCTAAATCCCATTTTTTTAAGACCAATAAACTTCTAGGTCGTATTAATGCTACAAATTTGGCGATGATACCTAAAACTAACACTTCCCGGTATGAGCATTATCTCAAACCTATTTCATGCTGTTCAGTGATATATAAATGCATTACAACAGTCACTAGACTTAAACTTGTTCTGTCTTCTCTAATATCACACAATCAAACTATGTTTTTACATGAGAGAAACATCAAAGATAATATTTTACTGACATATGAGTTATTGAGGGGTTATAAAATAAAGAATATATATCCTAGATGCATGTTGTAGTTAGACATACAAAAGGCATATGACTCTATCAACTGGCTCTCTTTGGTTGCTACTTTATGCAAGATGCATTTCCCTATCCAGTTGATTGCCTATGTATACACATGCATCGCTTCTACAAAATACTCTATCGTCTTCAATGGAAAGGTTGAAGGCTATTTCACAGCTATGAAGGGCATTAAACAGGGTTATCCTATATCTGCTTATCTATTTATTATTATTATGGAAGTTTTACATTGTCTGATTACTGTTATAACTAGAGAAAAGAAAATACATCTTCTCCTAAACTGTAAAGACACAATGATCGTGATGATTTATTGATTTTCACTAAACTAAATACTCATTCTATTAACGGTACTCATGAAGTCTTACATATTTTCAATGCTATGATGGGTTTATAAATCAATATAAGCAAGTTACACATTCTAAATAAAGGGTTATCTAAGCAAGAAATTACTTCTATTACCATCTTTCTACTCTATAACCTATGCCACTAAATACAGTTTATCTGGGCATCCCTCTAAGTGCCCAATTCCTTCCACTATATGAATCGGTCATAACAAAAATAAAATGCTGGCCGGCTAACATGTTAACACAAGCTGCTTGACTTACTATCACTAATGCTATACTAGTCGCAATGACCTCCTATTGGTCCAGAATGTTTATTATTCCCAAAAAACTAATTTCAATGATAAACAAAGCCCTGGATCACATTTTATAGCATAGAGATTGTTTTTCAAGAAACCAATCCCGATCTCTTTTAGAAAAGTTTGCACACCAAAATTTTATGGAGGTCTGGGAATTATCAATCTTCGTACTAGGAATTACGTAGCTGCTACTAAACATCTAAATGTTATTCTAGCGGTAAAAATACCAATGGGTTCTATACATGACTAAAAGGTAATTGCAATAGAGACATTTTTGGACTATGAATGTACTATACAATTACAGTTGGATATCGAGATGACTTTTGAATCTAAGGCTACTATCCTTCCACACATCTGGTTCTTCCCAAGCCCATTAAAAAGTTGTAGTTTCCGGCACACTGTATGGTCAGGTAATGGGATCATCCTGTATAATCATTTGACACACGAAAAAAGAACGACAATAGTTATACCAGAAAATGCGCTTGCATAGAACTAAATTAGGGAAGGTGTTATATAATTGCCACATTGTAGCAGTATGGAAGTTAGGGTTTAATGAGGATTTATAAAACAGCTTCAACTCATGTCTTCTCAGGAAAATATTCTATGGATGAAAAAAAATGAAAATTCATTCGATTTCTCTCATCTATAACGCTCTTAGTGGCTTCTCCGACCTTTCAAAATCCTTATGGGTAAAGATAATCTGGAAACATATAGGATCGAAAAAGGATAATATAATGCTTTGAAAAATCATATATAATGCAATTTTAACCAGATAAAGATTAATTGCAAAAGGGATGGTACTAAATGACTTATGCCTACTGTATAATAGTTATATCAAAAGCATGAATCATATTTTGTTCACATGTAATTATGGATATAAGCTATGGGATAAAACATTCTGTTTTTTCCACTTGCACTGCCGGAATAGGGACGGTCACATGGAGTGGTGTAACATCTTTCGAACCACAAGGAGGAATGATGAAAGAGGGAGAAAGTTGTTGTTCATTTTGAAGATCTATATATTTGCTATATATTGCACCAAAGAAATAGCAAACTTTTTAATTTGAAAGAGAGGAAATGGGAGGGCTTTTTCTATGAAATCAAGGAAGAAATCTTGAGGAAGCTAGCCTGGTTGGAAAGAGATAATGCAACAATTTCTTCTTTCTCATGGAGAACAGGCCGATTTTCTCTTTCCTTTGGTTTTTTCTATAGGCTTTTCATGTGGCCATAGGAAAATCGTTTATCATGTTTCGTTTTTTATTCCCCTTGTGTTCATTTTTTTCTCTTTTCTTCTTTTCCTCTCTTCATATCTTGCTTTTTTGTATGCCTATATCCTTCTTGTGTTTATGGTTATAATAACTAGTAGGGGACTAGCCAACACCTCTTGCCTTGCGGCAAAAAAAATACAATTTCAAAACTCACGTCATGTAGTAGATCTTCATGCGGTTTAGGCCTAATATGTTTCTTACTTATAGAACTTTATTAACAATGGCTCATTTCTTTTAGCATGGACTTGCTTTATAAAGTGAGGTCAATGTCTCTTAACTATCCTTTTTTAGATGATTTTGCTTTAGTATTAACCTTCTCAAATAAAATTTGTTGTTTCAAAACCTCCCTAAATTTTTCACTTCCAATCACTGTAACATTTCATAGCTTTTAGCCTTTCTCTATTTTCCCTAACTAGTCATCCCTGTTTACTCCATATCATTGTTGGTTTGGCCTTCACTTCTTTTTACAAAATCATTAAATTTCATAGTCATGAAGTACTTAACCCAAATTTTATCTCTAGAAATGTAAACTTAAAACTTTTTATCAAATTCAACACTTGCTTGGTCTCCAAAAAGAGTCATGAAAAACTCCTCATTTTAACCAATTTTAATTGTAAGTGTCATAAATTTTAAAACAATGATTTAGTATTTATTAAGTTCAAAAGTCAATGTTAGCAATTTAATTTAAAAAAGATGCTTTCCTTTGAACAACACATTATTTCCTTCTTTTCAAATAGTAAGGCTCAAGTTTTTATTGCATGAATAGTTATTAAATCAATTCTCCCTTTAAGGTCCCCTTTTTCTTTTCAGTAGAGATTTACTTCTTGAAAATGGAGGATTTTTAGTTCAAATCATTTTACTAAGTTCTGCGTTCAAAAACTCAATTGTTATACCAAACATTTTTCAAAAATGCACTGTTACAGTGTTTCTACAACATATTTTATAAATTTAAATAACCAAAAATGGAGTAGATAAGGACAGCTTCCATTCTATTATTTTCCTACTACTCATGCTATTTAAATTTCCTCTACCTCACTTACTTTTAGTTAAATTGCTTCTCTTCTATTTTTAAATTGATCGTTTTCTTTATTGGAGCATCGCGGTGCGTTCGTCTATTGCTTTAGCCTTTGGACTTTTCTCCATTAACATAAAATTGCTTACTTTTGTCCGACTAAACCACAAAAGTACACTATCCTAATAGTAGATAAAACGTGACTAATACATAGTCTGCATACATCAGAACAACGTAAATAGATAACTATAATGATATTTACCCTCCAATTCTTCACCATCTTCTCCACACTCATTGATGTACTTAATATGTGGGTTGTAATGAGGAGGGAGTCAGAACAATAATGTCTGGTGAATGAAAACCTCAAGTTTTACGATAATAGTATGTGGGAAATAAGCATTAACATAAGTATTATGTCTTACAGATTTATTATATTCCTTCACACTTACCTCTAACTATAGGCTAGTAGCCCTACGAGTCATACTCCATGACTATAAAAGCGGGTGCAGTGCAACTATGGAGTATATTGGGTTCAACCACCCATGTCCCGTCGAATCATATCCAAATGATGCGAGATGAGAACTTGACTACTTAATACCCTTTAAATGGGTGGACAAACCTTCCAGTCATTTAATACTTTACCCTAAGCGAACTCCTCCTGGTACTCTATAACCAAAAATGTACAAAATTTCTTCTAGGTTACTTAATTCTTCTTAGATAGGGAAGAGGCAAACCCTCCAACAACCATTTAAAACCATAACCATGAAGCAGACCTCTCCTAAGAGATTTTTACTAATTCACCTAAATGATAATCCGACCATTTAATACTCCTTAAATAGGGAGAGGCATATCCTAAGATAGCCATTTAATACTTCAACTCCGAAGCATGCCTGTTTTGGGATTACTCTATCCATATTGCCCAGAACCTAATCATGAAGTAATATATTAGTCCAATTATTTGTAGGTGATGTTAGCCAGATTAGTTGGACAGACTTACCCTACCAAATTGGGACTAACCTTGCATCTACCATGGGTACTTATTATAAACAACGTCCTGCATTAGTTATAGAACTCACTTTGTTAGTAGTCAGATTATTTAGACAAACTTTGGTGTGCTTTCAATTGACCTTGCATCCCTATAACTTAGCAATATTTCTGCTCTCTAACACTTTAAAATTTCATCAACACACACAAACAAAAATACATACATACATACATATATATATACATACATATATATATACACACACACACATATATAGTCACACACACACCCCTCACCCGTACTTACGCATCAAAAGCCTTATAAGGGAGACTCCTTATTTCAAATTTATTTAGGGATTAACTTCCATAACTGTCTCTAACTCAATTTAATAAATTAATTGTTGATTGTTAATTGCATTTATTTATCGATTTCTTTAATTAATGTTTTAATTATTATATACGTTATGGGTTTACAATTATAATTGTGTCAAAGTTTAATGGAATATATATTATTGTCTAACATTAAATTATACCTAATTAATTTTATGCGTATTCAAGTAATTTGTCCATTATTTATTGGGGTGTTATATTATTTTAACGTTAACAACTGCAATTTCTATACTAGTCCTAATTCAATATAGTAGTTACATAAAAGCTAATATCATCAATAGCTATATAAAGTATACTTATATATATGTACATATATTCAAAATGGAATCCAAAACATACAATTTTTTTTACGTTAACATATTATAATTATGGTCCTTCTTTCCAAAGAAGAAGATTTACAATACAAACCTTTTATATTCCATTCAACTTTTAAATGAATAGTGTTGAAATGATAAAGAATTCATACTTATTTTAATTGTAGAAACAGACAGTGCAAACTAAGGATAAGAGGTCAAATCTCTTTTCTCCTACTTTGCACACCTCTTTCTATTTCCTTATTTTGGAATTCTTTATCATTACAATAACAAACTGAAAAGTGGAACCAAATAGAATACAAAATAATTTTATTATAAATATTAATGAATCAAATCCTACTATATTAAAATAAAACAAATAGGATTCCAAACAATTCAAACTTTATATATTATGGGAAGTTTTTGCGGTTTCAGGTTGATAAATTTTAGCATACGAAATCTCTCAAGGCATAGTAATCAAACTACACAATATACTATTTAGGAAAATTTAAGATTTCAACTCATATACAATTCCTAATGAGTCTCCTTGATTTGCTTCATGTGATAGCCTTCTCTTTTCCTTCAATTTATCCTCTATTTGTTATATAACATATAATTGATTTATTTTTACATATTATATTAGAATTTATAGATTAGAGAAGACACACACACAGATATAAATATTTATATTTATATTTTATTACCTAGCTCTTTGGCTTGCTTCTTTCAAATCTTCTCCTGGTCCTTGAACAATTTTTTTTATTTTTGATTATTTTCTTAAAAAGATTTTGTGGAGAAAGAGAATTGGCGGAGTGTCATTCTTAGCTTTATATTTGTATGAAAAGAATAAGGGGACTAGCCTTGTATTTATAGTTGCTTGGAGGCACGTATTTTAATAATTTAGGATCCGGATCATTCAGGCCAAGGAAAATCCTAGCCGTCACAAAAATAATCGATCGACCGGTCCTTATCGACGGTCGACCGATGGTCAAGCCCAAGCATTATTTTTAATGCTTACTTAAATGTTTAGGTTATATTTAACGTTTATTTCACTGTTATGTTTACTAATATTTATTTCCTTCATTCATTTTGAATCATTTTCGATCCAAAATTATCAAATGTCGATAACTTCTTAATTTGAACTCCGATCACAAAGATTTATATATATGAAAGTTGCTCAGAAGATCACCACAAACACAATGGTACAAGTTTTGTCACTAAATTATGATGTTTGCCAAATTTTCCTTTTTAGCAATATTATTAATGAATTGATTTTCCTTAACAAATTTGCTGTTAATTTTAGAGGTGTTACATATTATTCAAATATGAGTTTTAATATATGTATGTTTCTAAATCTACTATTATATGAGCATTACTGGTTTCTAGAAGTGTTTTGATTTCAAAAAGGACTTCTATTTTGATTTTTGAAGAAGTTTATACAGATAATTTTATTTGCAAAACAGTATTTTGTCACAAATTATTTTAAGTTGTTATAAAAGAAATAATAACATCTGAATTAGAAAATTTATGTTTGAAGAGAAGACAAAGATTTGATTTGAAAATGAAAATATTTTAATATAAATGTTTTGATTAGAAGATGTATTAGAACTCCATGCCATTGATGATTAGCTAGCAGATCCCTCTTTGGTATTTTGGGTGAGTAATCCATGTCATCAAATAAAGATGTCACTATAAGAGGATTATGGAATAAAATTTTCGATGTAATTTGAAGGTTTGAACAAGATGGATTCCGATATGGATATATATGCCAAGGGATCATTGATGACAAGGGCTATGATGTTGCTAGTAAAGGAGGGGTAGTGGAGACACTCATAGTGGATACTTTGAGTGTATCCATCCTAGGCCATTGAGTGGGTCTAGGTTTTAGTTATCTAAGTGGCAAGGATTTGAGCATTTATGTAGGCATAATGTTGAGTATTCATTGACTGTTGGAGTGGGTCAATTGTGTCATCATATATCCAAGAGCATTTTGTAAGAGACTATTCCAGTGGGTCAACACTTCCAGATCATCTTAGTGGATCTGAGAATCGAAGACTAATTTAGCTACAACATGAGTAGATGGCTAAATTATTTCTAAGATGTAGCCATGAGTACTCACATATTATTTTGAGGATGTTACCATGAGTAGGCACATATATGTCAAAAAATGTAGCCATGAGTGGGCACTTATATCATTTTGTGCATGTAACCATGAGTAAGTACACATGATATTTTGGAGGGTATAAATATGAAATGATACATCCATTATTTTGAGGATGAAACTATGAGAAATTTATCAAGAGTTTTGAGGATACACATATTACAATGGATGTGTGGTCAGTATGGGGTTAGCATATATGTCTTAAATGATGATATGTTCATGTGATGATAATTCTTTACTTTTAGTATATTTGCTTTATTATGATAATCTATACCAATTGTTGGTTTATATATTCATTTATGCATTCATGTTGGACCAAACCGAGCTTTTGCTATGAAATTTTGTCATAGGCTATTATGGTTGAACTATTGAGATGCATAATATGACTTATGAATAGAGTTGATCTATGGGATTGTTTCACTCTTTGTTGATGGAGTGTTAATTTTACTGTTATAGTTTTGAATGCATTGGTATGAAAATGTATGTGTTACTATAATATGTACATATAGAAAATTGAATTCATTGGTGTGAATGGTTTTACTATGTCATGAGTGTTGTGTTGTGCGGCTGTCGTGTACTACTCTAGAAGCTATTAGTTGTGATCAGTATACGTCCTTATATTTTGTATAGTTAACCATATGCTGTGATGTTTTATGCATTATATTCTTTAGGGAATTGCAAGGGTGTAGTTTATCTCAGGCGTGAGAATGTAAAGACCTGCAAATTGATAGATTAATTATTAAATAGTCATTAAATTTAATTGGCAATCAAATAAAATTTTGGTCAGAGTTGTCTTTTTAGGAATATTGGTATCTCTGTTGCATTTAAAAATTCTAAGAACCTATATTTCAATATATATAACATGATATACCTTTGTTGGCATCCGAAAATGGATGTTTCGGGCCTTTATAGTAGATTTAGGTAATACACCCTTTTAGTCTATGAATAGAGTGCTATGTGGAAATCCTAAGTAGCCTCCACTCTCTCTTCATTTTCCTAATCTTCTATTCATACCTAAACATCCTTAGACTTATGGAGTTTATATTTGCTAGTTACAAAACATGGCGGTTTAAAAATCAATTTGAAACTAGGCTTTATGATACATCATTTCATATGATGCGACGAGACGAACGTATTGGTGGTGTCCATTTGCGATAATTCAACCACGTCTACTAATAATATTCTATAAAAGTTCTGGAATTAATGGAAAAGCTTAGACCATTGATTCTTTAGCCTTGTAATCAAAACTGAAACCTCCACCAATCGATGGTTGGAGGATTTTGTTGCCTAGAGGATGACGAGTGGAGTGCATCCACGGTGGTCGATCATAAGGATATGACCATAAAAATTAAAGGAAGGTTAGAGTCTAGGTGGTGGGGGTGACAATGTAGCAATGACAGAAGCTACCACCTTAGTCGATCGGTGTAGCATTCTCATTTTGAGACTCAAAAATAGACACTAATGATGCTGCAGTCATCGTTAGTATTATTTTCCAACGACAAGAATGAGATCGGTTATTGTATTATCAACATCAAATGCACAATAATTTACAAATTTCTGAAAACATTTTCATTCACCGAAATTTAAATGAATTACATGCCAATAACCCAATAATTTTATTGTTCAAATAAAATGGAGTAAATACAAATATAATTCAAAGAGCGACATATGAAAGTACACCCTTGGATGAACGAAGTCATAACTACTAGATGGTTTTAAATCCAGCCATTATATACAATTAAATAACAAAAACAAAGTAGTTAAATTACACACTAGAAATAGACTCTAATTGTAGCTTGCCTCATGCACATCCCTGGAAGCTTTATTCGTTTAAACCTGAAAACTCTACTCTCACCTTACTCAAATGAATACACCAATGTTTAGAGGGAAATCAAAAATTCTGGTTAGTCAAAATGTCTGGTGTAAAAAATTATTCCATCTCAACCAAAATAGATACAAATTGAGACTACGCCTTTGAAGCATGGAACGGGTTTTTCCCCAATATTATCTATCATCAATGCAAAAAAAGATCATTTTCCTACAACCACAATGGTTAGAACTTAACATATCATGCATACCCAGGTCAATTGGATAGTTCGATATTCAAGGGTCCAAAAATTCCCATAATTTCTCATCCCATTAGATCCATACATCGACATAGTTTTTCCAAGGTCACTATGAACCTATTAGTTTTCACGAGCCAACTGAAAACCCATCGAGCTGACTCGGGCCAAAAATATAACCAGATAATCCAACGATCTTCTGTTTTTATAAGAACACCAATCTATTCCTGTGATAGAAGAAAAATAACGATGGGCATCCAGTCCTTTAAAATAAAATAACAACGGTCTCCTATTCCTATTAAAATAATAATAATAGCGAGTGTCACCATTATAAGTTCCTTTGGATGTGTAATTAAAGTGTTAGCCTCAATATCGGCAAATCCCCTTGCATTGGAATTGTGAACCTGACTTAATTGCTAAGTGCACGATCCTGCATTGATCTTCACCCTTAAATCTGGTTTAAAAAATACCAATGAGTAATATCTTTTGGTTAGTTCTGGGCATCCTAACTCAATTTTATTTCATAATTTCCTGGATGCAATTCTACACACTCAGGGTGTAACACCGTGGGATTTTACAAAAAATAAATAATTAATTGAAAAGGGTGTTTTGTAGTTTCGCCTAAAGTTAAAAAATTTAATTTTTATAGATGAAAGAATTTTGGAATCTGACTTTTCCATTGCATCAAGTAGATTTTTCTACCCTAAATTCATATGTAAAATGTCAAAAACAAATATATAATGAAGGAGATACAGATTGTTTACCCTAACATGTCTTTGAAAGTGATATGGGTGAAACCCCACATGGGCTGAGTAGGAATTCAGGTTTTTGCCTATATAGGAGATATTTCTAACTCTAATTAACTTATTTGCCACTTCTCTTTATTTTGTAGCTGCCGCTTTTCCTAACTCCACCTTTCTTCTTCCTCAAATATTAAAATAAATATCTTTAAACAAATAGTAAATCAAATCTCCAGATAAAAGTAGAAAATTACATTGAAAATAAGAGAGGAAATCAAATTGAAAATAAGAGAGGAAATCAAATCAATCGGTTACAAGAGGAGAAGAGACACTAAATAAAATCAATCAAAGAAGGAGATTAAGGGATTTCTTCATAGGCATCGCATAAAGATGAGTGGGTTTATCTACAAAATGAATATGATGTTGAGAAGCATTAAAATTTCATTTATATATCTATTTAAATTTTATAATATGGTTTTAAATTAATTTAATTATTTTTAGTTGAAGATTTACATGAATTGAAATAATTGGAAAAGCCTACACAATTATTTTGATAATATAATTGTTGAAATTTGGGAGAGGCTTATTTTAATGAAGTTCAACCATAAATACATGTAGATATGATTCTATTCAATAGATATAAACTACTTTTTGTTAAAATAAAGTGAATCTATATGTATAACCCGTTAAATCATCTAGATTAGATTCTATGTGGAAGATAAGAATCAACTTTGAATAAAGATATGTAGATGAATCGTAAAATAGTTATATACAAAAGGTTGGATATGTTGAAAATGAGGGTTGTCTATAACACAATGAGGAATGGACCTCAAGGCAATTTAAACACTAGAGGGGTTGAACTGTGTATTTCAAAACTATAAAACTAACTTATAAATTTAACACTATTCTATTCAAATCGCAAACAAAAATAAGTAAGTAATAAAGTAAAGTGTGATAAAGTAAATAACACCCGGATTTTTATACTGGTTCAGATTAACCAATCCTACATCCAGTCCTATGCCGCACCATATAAATATTTAAGAGATAAAA
The DNA here is from genome assembly GCA_030737815.1 of Allium fistulosum. Lineage (NCBI taxonomy): Eukaryota > Viridiplantae > Streptophyta > Magnoliopsida > Asparagales > Amaryllidaceae > Allium > Allium fistulosum. The sequence continues at coordinate 197,534,865 of CM060905.1, read as the reverse complement.
TAAAATATTTTTATATTTGACTCCCCCTAACTCTACGCACTTCCCCATCATATTTCCTAGTATATTTATACATTTTCTCACCCTTTGTCATCAACAAAAAGGGTGAAAAAGAATTGCTTAAGCACAACTAGACAATATGTATAGAGTTTGTTGATAGAGATAAATATTAATGTATATAAATAGAAACACATGAGGGGAATCAAAATCAATATAAAGCATGGAATGAATTAATCAAGTCAAATATTTAAAATATAAGGAGTTTTAGAGTTATCGATGTTGCAGATGCCAATAACACATCCTTTTGAGTACTACTTTTATTTGATTTGGGCTTAGGGGTGTATCCAAATCCACGGTTATTGTTAGTGGGTTTAGATGCAGATAATAAGCTTTCTAGATTATCCTTCCCTTTGTTAAATTTATCAACATCAGTTTTCATTCTATCAAAATCCTTATTACAGAGAAGAATAACATTGTCCAAAGATGTTATTTTGTCATTCAGATTAGTGATCTCTAACTTCATTGAATTTTTTCTAATTTTAAGGATTCGTTTTCACTTTTCATGTTTTTCAAAACTTTCAAGTTTTAAATCTTTTTCATCATTATGTCCATTAAGTCTTTCAATTTAATCTTCTAGGCATTGTTTTTCTTCATTTAAAATTTCATTAAATATTTTTGATCTATCTATCTCTGTTAAACTTTTCTTGTACTCTTTCTTAAGAGTTCTACATCCCTTGTACGTATCATTTAAGACATTCATAATTTCTTTGTTAAAATTTCGTACCTAATCATCCTTTGCCATAAAGCACATATTGGCATTTTCTATTTCCGAATCACTATCACTTGATGATGTACCTGAATCATCCCATATTGCGTTGAAAGCCTATTTCCTCTTCTTATTAAAAGTGTTTGAAGAGTACTTTGATTTCAGGTTGGAACAGTCTCTTTTCAAATGACCAGGTTTATCACATTAGAAACACTAAAGAACATTTCTATTTTTGGAATTATTGTTGTTAGTTTTTCGAAGTTTGTTCATTTTCCAATATTTTAAGAATCACTTGAAATTCCTGGTCATAAACTCAACATCATCATCAGCAGCAGCAGCATCAGGTTCATCATTTTCATTTGTAGCGTTGAGTGCTAGTGAATTCTTCGCATTTGCCTGATTTTCTTTTCTAACCTGCAACTTTACTTCATATGAAATTAGATTACTAATTAAATCTTCAATTTTCCTAGTACTAATATCATTGGCTTCTTCGATTGTCACTCTTCCGATCTCATTCACTAGAAAGTGAATTCAAGATCTTACTGACTTGGTCCTCTTCGGTAATTTTCTTTCCTAATGATATTAATGCATGTACTATACCCTAAAATCTAGAATACATATCAGAAATAGACTTATTTGGTTTTATTTGAAAATTTTGAAACTGGTTAGTTAGCATAGATATCTTAGTTTGTTTTACTTTACTAGTGCCCTCATGTGTGATTTTCAATGTTCTCCAAATTACATATGCAGACTTATAAATAGACACTCGATTAAATTCATTTTTATCTAAGAAGCAAAATAAATATTCATGGCCTTTGAGTTACTGAGTGCTTATGCCTTTTGGTCTAATGTCCATTGTGAATAGTTCACTTGGGGCTTAGTGTACTCTATTTGGGTAATTTTCCAAATATCTAAACCATCAGACTGCAAATAAAATTTCATCCTACAAGCCCAATATGCATAATTACTACCATCAAATAGAGGGGGTCTAGTGGTAGATTGCCCTTCTACAAAAGTGTTAAAGAAAGCGTTACAAGTGTCATTAGCCATTTATACCGTTCAAAAACCAAGTTATGAATATTTGAAAACCTATGCCCTAATACCAAATGTTGAAAATGTGGGTTGTCTATAACACAATGCAAAATAGATCTTAACGCTATTTAAACACTAGAGGGGTTGAACTGTGCATTTCAAATCTATAGAACTAACTTATGAATTTAACACTATATCTATTCAAATTGCAAACAAAAATAAGTAAGTAATAAAGTAAAATGCGGTAAAGTACATAATACCATGATTTTATACTAGTTTGGATTAACCAATCCTACATCCAGTCCAGCTGCACCGTGTAGAATTTCACTATATCACTTGCTTTCCACGAGTGGCAAGAACACCTTTGCAATCTTGATTTCACGGGCTACAAGATGCACCCTCTTGATTTATCGGGCTATAAGAACACCCTCTTGTTTCATAAGCTACAAAAATATCTTCTTCTATTTACAAACAACAATAGACTATGGCAAGTAGTCGTATCTTCAATACAGATTCTTGCATATTTGGTACAATGATCCTATAGACCTTTAGTAGCAATATCTTTGAATACTTTGAGAAATAAGATGAAATTAGAGACAGAATAATATGAATTCAAGTAGAAACTCTCTGATATTGTGTGGTTTGAAAATTGATGAAGAATTGGAGTGAAATAGTATCGATTTGCAAGGAGAATGAAAGAGTATGCAATAGATTTCTTTTACAAAAGTATGAAAGAGAAAGAGTATGAGAATGAAGAGAGAATTGATTGGAAAATTCGTTTTACAAAGCCTTCATATAGTGGTAGATGAGACATGTCTTTTGGTAAAGAGGTGGTGGGAAAATCCCTTGATTTAAATTTTAAAATACTAACCAACAGGAAGTATGTCGACGTACTAGAAGACCTATGTCGACATATAGGTGATTTTCAGAGAGAAATAGCAACACCAATAAGTGTTGCAGATTTTGGGAAAGTGTTGCAAATTTCAGATTTCAAAAGTACCTCTTATTTGTGATTTTTTTTAAATCTGGCTGAGGTTAATGGTTGATGATCTTCAAGTATAATTGCCATGAGATCTTTAACAATGAATTCTAAGACTCAATGACTACTCATCACTTCAAACACTTATGTCCTTTCAACATTCTTCTTCAATTAGTTTTATTCTTCCATTGCTCAGATTAACCTTCTTATACAATTCATTTTCTTCCACTAAGTTCTTGTTTATCTTTGTAAATGTCTCCATAATATATCTGTAATAACTACACAACTCGAAGGTATGTTAGTAGCAATATTTATATGGTTATTGTCATCAAAATAAATACCTAGGGCATTAACAAGATATGATAAATTTGAAATTATACATATAGATAATTTTTCAAAAATAGGATTATATGAATTCGAAGTTTATACATGAAGTCAGGATAGAAAACTAAAGATTAAAAAATTAAAATTAGATCAAATAATAATTTAGATACATTGAAAAATGTACTTTCCATAAATCCAATCGACTAAAATTATGGTTGGTATACTAAATTGGTTTCGGAAATAACATTGAGACAAACATCAGTCTAACCCACAAAAAAACAATTTATTTTCTAGGTCAAATGGTCGACTGATTGAAATAAATAATCGATTGAATTCCCTTTCAGTTGAATTGCAATGTTATCGAGTCGACTGAATTCACAATTTAAAGAAAATAAATATGGTATACGGAACCAATCGATTGACATGTTATTAAGTCGATTGAAAATTGTACCCCATATTGAACTTATAATTGGTGTAGGCAAAGTAGGATAATTTTAGGGAACTTATTCCTACTTCATTGATTGTCTAAAACTCATGTAACTACATGAAGCTATGTAGTGTGGGACTTTGTTTTGTGCTTAGTCGACGTTCTGGAGTTCACACTTCATGATGCTATATAACATGGTGCTTAACGCGGCACACGATTATATCGTAATTAAATATTCTTATCATTGCTATTAGCTCCTCGGTTCAATGTCTTTGACTTGTAGATTATGGAGGAGAGGAGATAAAGACGTTTACATAATAGGTTATGTGATCGTTCAAGCAGTTATACTTATAGGGAGTCGAATTGTCTATCGACCATTTTTCTATAGCTTGAATGATATAGAGCATAGGACATGTTTACCACTGGGTTTGTTTACTCAATGCTTTGGTAGATAGATTACCACTAGGATTAGTAATTGTTGTGTGCCTAGGTATTGTAACGTATACTCCGTATGTGCAACTTAAGAAGTTTACCATTGAGAATGTTTCCTTAATCTATAGTTAGACGATTTACCATCAAGACTATATACTTGATGCATTGTTAAGTTTTCTCTATTTCTTGATATCCAACCTTCGGGTGGAAGTCTTTGTAGACTATTATCAGATTTTTAAGCGTATTATAGGTAGTTATCCTCAATTGGATATTTTTTAGATATAGTATACACATACAAAGAAATACCCTTAGTTAATGTAAATTATGAACGATAATTTACTTGCCAATTTTCACCATACCACTAGTGATATTGCTCACTCACTGGACTTTGTCTGAACCCTCTATTTTTCCTTCTTTATACCTATTACTGGATGACACAGATAAGATGAGTGGAGGAGGTAACCGTGCGACTTGGGGAAATATTTATTTATTGTCATTCCCTGTGTACCTTACTGTACTTGTCGATTGGACATATATTTATTTTTGGAGACTTTATTAATGTGTATCTTGTATGGATCACTATTGCTTTAACATAGTAATGATTTGAGATATTTTTAGTATCTCTATTTTATTCCGTCCACTGTATGATCTGAGAGTATATAATGTCCGAAGTTTAATTTACCTCTATACCTTGCAAACCATCAGAAATCTAATGTTTTGTACTTCTTGACATGATGTGAGTTCAAATACCGCTTTTTGACTTTGGATCGGTGTGTCTGGAGGTGTTGTTTGTTACACATAGGTTAAGTTTGAATATGCCCACCACTAGAACAACCGTTGTTCATCAATAATGCCCAATCCCCATGGTCATAAATGTTGGGTGATAACATTTAAGTGAGTATATCAACAATTAACATATGTAATATCAATCTATCAAGATAAAAATGAACATATAAAGCATCATCCACCATAAATGTATGTTCATTTGATAACCATTTTATGCAAATATTACTTAACACACATAATACTTTTATTCCACAAAACTTAGTATAATGGGCTAAAAGCTTATCTTTCCTTTCTTTGAAACCTTTGCCATTTAAATAAATAATTTAATAAAATCATATTTTGTTATAAGAAAATGCATGACCCAACATATAGTCAAAAGCAATTGTGTGTATCGAAATAGACTATCTATAATCTCAAAACTTTATGCTATTGCACCTAAAATCATATGCTATAACATTTTAAAATGCAACGTCCCGAATATCGACACTAATATATCCACAGTATTCACATGCCAACTACTCAAGTGCCAGAAAGGCGAAATGTTGGGATAATAAAAAAAGAAAAAGAAACAGAACAAGGAAGAAAGAAAATAATATCAGAATCTCACTAGCAGAATAGTAATATATGGTATCAAAAGAACGGTACAAAGGATTACTTTGGTATAGAAATTTTGGAGTTACAAAACCTAAGTACTATCATCGGCTTGGACAGTTATAACAACCTATCCTCACAAATGTCAATATGTACAATATAATAATACAACGGAAATAAGAATACTACGGTGTGTGAAATATCCAGCTCGTCTTCTCGAGCTCTAAAGAACAACAATGAAAACATGCCATTCTCGAACTACTTGAAAAAGTAAGCGAGGAATTTAGGAAAATAAAAACCAAGCATCAGATATAAGTATGGTGTAAGAAACTCAAGAACTATGCAGCCAACATATAACAGTACTTTTGAGACCGCGTTGAATGTCATAATGGTTATCCCCTCAAAAGAACCACCATCTAATAAGTACATAAGAGATATAGTAGATAATATCTAGGGTGAAGAATATAAATATATAACATAGCTGGAATAGTTACATTGGTTGCATTCAACATCATATTAGGGATACAATCAAACCCAATAAGGAACGTTTGCATTATGGAATTTCCACGGAGATCTATTCGGAGAAGCCGAATCCGAACTTTATGCATAAGGATCAAAAACCACCTTCTGAGCACCGTGTATCTCTAGATAAAATATACCATAAGGCATAAGGTAAACACAAAGGCTCATGCCCGAACAAAAACATAAATCACATGGTACCAAATATCATCAACTCCCGCACACAACATTGATAACCATACTCTAGATATGGAGTTGACAATACCCTATCGCAGGACTGCAAAACCCAAGATTTTGCATCTTACTTTGTCCTTAGCCATTTCTGATACTAAGGTCACATTTGGTATCATTCACACGAGTCTTCATCACTCAAACAGAACACGAACCCGTAATTGGATTCCCCACATCTCGAAACCACACGTGGATTCCAGCGTCTCGAACATATCCAATTCCAAGAGATAGAACATGCATCTCAGTCCTGAAGTGGGTTTGATAAGTAAAACACTTATCGATCCCGGTCTCTTCAAGACCGAATCGATGAATTTCATTGTATTCAACAATAATGACGGTCGCATTTTGAAACCAAGTCTCATATACTTATCGCATTTTCGATATTTTCATCTCACACTATCCCTTAATCAAGAGTGAAGCCAGCAGGTTAGAGCTCTATTGCTCATATCCCTACACAAACATCAGTCTTAATTCCCACGTATCAACAAGCCTACTTCATTGGTATTTAGTGATAAGTATATGACTAAATGCTTTCCATAAACAAGTAAACATAGATAGCACGATTATGTCACACAAACCATGATCAAGCCACATATGTGACTTCTAATCCCTTTTTTAATTAATCTTTAATTAATTAAAACCTCTTTTATTATTAAAACTTTTTTTATCTAATAAAACGTTGTTTATCAATCTCTACTATTCATTTACTATTTCAATACTTCAAAAGGTATTCATATGCTTATCTCAAATGGTATAAGTATATTCACAAATCATGAACAAGATTTCTTATTTTAAACCTTTTCTTTTCCTATCTTTTTCCAAAAGATTCCATACTTGTAATTTCCTTCAAAATATCCATTTTAAGGATCTAAGTGCTTTCAAAAACCCATTCAAGAGGTTTAAGACTAATATTACTTAAACATTCCCTATGGACTCAAAACCATTTCACTTATGCTTATCTTCAAAACATTCTTTTAAAGATCTAATTACATTCTTAAGTATAATCAAAAGGGTTAATAACACATTGTCACAACGAATCCAAAACCATTCCATACTTGTATTATCTTTAAAAACATTCCATTAAAGATTTAAGATAATATTAGTTAAGTTCGATAGTCGACTAATCGACTATCCAGTTCAAACAATTGCTTATACAAAACAATATTTTTATACTTAACTTGTTTCCGACATTTCAACTTAACTATTCCTCATTCAAGAGTGAAGACGAGTAAGTTAGAGCACTGCTTGCATCAAAGCCTTGCCTAGACACTTTATTCGTGAATCTCACAAATAGAAAAGACTACTCGTCTACTTTTAGAGTTAAGTATAGTATTAATGATTTCCATAGACAAGTAATAAACAAGATGATTAACCCGTTTCTAATATTTCCAACTTAACTATTTCTCATTTAAGAGGGACATCTGATAGGTTAGAGCTCCATTGCTTATATCCCTATTCGACATCAACCTTAACTCTCAGAAATAGAGAAGTCTGCTTCATCGGCTTTTAGCGTTAAATAAAGTTAATTAATTTTCAAATAAATAAGTAAACAACAAGATTAACATGTTTTCGGCATTCCAACTCAATCATTCCTTGGCTAAGAGGGAAACTGATAGTTTAGAGCTCTATTGCTCATATCCTTACTTGACATCAATCTTAACTCTCAAAAATAGAGAAGTCCATCTTGTCGGCTTTTAGTGTATTAAACCTAGTCAATTACCTTTTTCAAAACTTTAAAAATACTTGTAAATAGTTTTAAATATCTATGTAAAATATTACTTGAAAATAACTATTTTATAACTTGATGAAAAACATGTTTTATATGGTAAAACTTTTTTACTTTAAAAATACATATATAATTATTAAAAATATATTTAAACTTCAAACCAACTTTAAAATACTTAAAAATATTTTTGAAAATGTGTCTAAAATGATTAGAGAAAAATACCAAATTTAAATATCATTTTTAAATATTTAAAACCATAAGTGACTTACTAAAACATTTATAAATGCTTTCAATCTTGTTAAAAACTATTGGTAAAAGCATGATCTTTACGACTAGTAACCACTTTAACAAATGATTTAAGACTTGATAGTAAGTACTACCCTTAGGGTAATTAAATACCATATAAAGAAACCCCTAAGAATACCTTTCCATTTATATAATAAAATTCCTAAAAATTGGATATATTTACAAAGTGTATTTATAACCACATTTTTACTTCAAATTTCACCACTTTTGTTTACAATTTCTAAAACATTTCAAACCATTTCTTTACTGTCCAATACACCAAAATCTATGTAGATAACAACTAATTCAAATTATCCCAAGTGGAGATCATAAATATCCAATTTACATAAGTTGAAGTTAAGGGATATCGAAGTGCACTTATAACGACTATTCTCGCTTCAAACACTTTCAAACATACTTTAATTCAACATACAATCTAAATAACCATTTAAACATCAAGTCAAGGCCACGCCATATGTTTAAGAGGGTAATAGAAGCGATGTTATTAAATATAAAGTTGTCGTTTACTTTTAAAAGTAAGAGGGGTCCAAAGTTTATAGTTTTAATTAGTTAATGTCACTTTAACTTCATAATTCAAACACAACATATATATACACAATATATACAAACAACATAGTGTGATAACTCACTTAGATCCAAACCTAACACATGCTCGAGCACAACAAAACTCAAGAACACTTCCAACTATCACCAAACTCCTAAAGATCCATCCTTTAGTACTTCCAAACCAAGGCAACACCTCCCTTCATCTTCCATTCCTCATGACCGATCCAAGATCCCCCCTCCTCCTTCACTTTCGGTCCACTTTAACTTTAGATCTAAGCTTCCTAAGGCGTTTTAAGGTGTTGGTGAAAGTTTGTAAGAGATTACAGTTGATTTGGTTTAGAGTTGAAAAAGTTGGAAAAGAATTAGTGGATTAGTGCTTAAGCACTTCCACCATTTTATTTCCTTACTTCATTTCAAGCTTTGTGAATTTTGATTTATTATCAAGGGTGTGCCACTCCTTTTATAAGCTTCAAATGGTGTTGCATAAGCTTGTTCTTACACCCCTCTCATGTCATGTATGGCTTACCTCCCATCATTCTTCTTTACATAACACTTAAGAGTTAAGTCTTTCCTTAAAAGCTTATTTTCATAATATCTTTGATGACATCATCCAAAAAGTATATTTTCCATAAGTGGTAAAAAACTATTTCATTTTATTTATTTCCTAAGCAAATAAATGTATGCAAAAAAGTTTGAACAGCTTCTGACGAGTAAACAGCTGTTTATCGATAAAATGATTTTCGGTCACATTATCGAGGCTTTTTCAAAGTATTTATTTTTGTAAACATTTTTAATAAGTTTACCATTATTAGTTATGATTTAAAAAGGGGTTAACATGCTTATTAAATCATTTTAATAACATTAAATCCAATATTTAAATATTTCAGATATTTAAATACGTGGTGTCCAAAATTCCGTTTCGTTACACAAAATATGTGCTATCGCACTTCAAAAATATATGTTATCGCATGTCAAAAGCATGTGCTATTGCACTTTAAAACTATATGCTATTGCATGTCATGTATGTTCTATCAAACTTTATAGTTATCTCACTTTAAAACGTAGTTATCACACGCTTTAAAACTTGATTATCGCTCCTTTAAATTACATATCTTTCGAGTCTACAAAACTCTTATGCCATCAAACTATATATATATATATATAGTATCGCAGATGAAAACCTTTTAAAGTTATCAAATATCAAGAGTTAAAGATATCATGCTCATAAATATTTAGCTATTGCATGTTAAAGAAAATAGCAGCCGTGGGTAAATGAACATAGCTACCACATGTCAATGGAAATATAGTTATCCCACACTAACAAAGCGAAGCTATCGAGTGTCAACCTATCGCAAGTCAAAGTGCAAAGCCATCAAATGTTTAAAAATATGGTGCTATCGTACCTATAAACATTTATAACCTATCAAATGTTTAAAATGAGGCTATCGAATGTTAAGATAACTATCGGGCCTCTAAATTGCAATTTTGTAAATATCCAAAAAGGGTACTATTTCCTTTAAAAGTAATAACTTTGTACCAAACCTAAATATTTGTCAAATTTCTTTTCGTTATGCAAATCTTTTCAGAAATCCTATAACAGGGAGAAACTTTCTCTTCATTCCTAAAATATTAGGTTATTTCAAACTATATAATTAATTACCCTTATTAATTTAAATATTCCTTTACCAAATAATTCATAATAATTAGAAATTACTTGGAAAATTTCCCAAAAATCAAAATTTCCGTTTTTATTACATATAAATTTTTGGAGTAAAATAATTATTTTTCATATTTTAAATAATTAAAATCTGATTTATCCCATTTGTCTACATAGAAAATTCATAATAAATTCATTATTAATCCAAAAACTATGAATTTAAAAATCCATCTATATATTAATTTTTCCAACTTCTTACCAAAAATTCAAAATAATTGGAGATAAAAACCTAGATTTTTAAATCAAAACTCTTTAGAAAATCCCATAATTTTATCTATAATAACCATAAACTCATATAGAAGGTTATCCAAAACAAATGCATGATATAACATCACATACAATTGGATTTCAATGTAAATATAATCCCAACTAAATATACATGAGATAGAAATATTATTCACATTAGATTTGTTTAAATGAAGAGATTTGCTTTGTTCTATCACTTCTCCTAGCTTTTCTTCCTCTTCTTAATGAAATAGAATCAACCTCATTTATTTTGTTTTTGGGTTTGAGAAAAGAAAAGTGAATTAATATGGACAGGAAGAGAGGATAATATAAGTTTTTGTTCCTTCTTTTCCCATCCTTTCTTTCTCTCTTTTTAAAATATTCCATTTACTAATTAATTATGGCCAAATTAATTACCATGGAAAATCCCACATTTCCCATCTATGCACACTATTAATTTCATTACCCCATAATTGAAAATCCGGAGTGTGCTACAAAAATTAGGGATGTTACTATAAGATAGCGAAGTTCAAGGGGATCATGCTAACGTGGTCGGGTCAGGGCAAAATGTGTCAAAGCGGGCGTTGGCGGAAGTTAAAGTAGCATTTGGGTTTACTAACCATTTTTGATGGAATTTTGGAAGAAGATACTTTTGCACAAAAGTTCTTATATTTTTAATATTCATAAACTAAACCTTCGACTTTCTAATCTCCATATTTTTTGCACACGACCTCCGTTTTAGGCGCTATTTGTTTCATTGGATTTGTGGCAAAATTCGAGATAATTTGATCTATGATTTTGTGAATTTTAAAGATATTTATGAAAGCGCATTGGTAAGATTCAATAGTCACAATAATTTATATTTAAAAATATTAAATATGTATTCATCGACAAAAATGTACAACTATTGATATTATGGTTAATTGATTATTGTGATATTTTGATACGATATATGTCTTAACTTAGTTATTTATCTATTATTTGCTGCATTAATGGTGATAGATATTTTATAATAATTATTAGTAGATTTAGGGAAAATAAATAACTACATGAAGGTGAATAAAAATGTGTAATTATGGAATAAATAGGATTATCTATGAATTTTGGACGATATTTGTAGATAATCATAATTAATAGTTAACGCTAAAGTAAATGTGTAAATTTTAATAAGATTATTATCTATGAATGTCCAGGGAAATTCATAAATAATAATGAAAGATATATTTTAAAGTGAGAATTTATTATTATTTATGAATTAAAGTGGAATTTAATAAATTATAATACGGCTTTTATGAAGATTGTATTATCTTAGAGCAAAACAATAATACGACTATTTTTATGGTGTTTATGAAAATTAATAATAATATTATTATTTGTATTACAGAAATAAGAAATATTTTGTGGATAGTAATAATAACAATAAAGCTACATTTTCAGAAGTATTTCGGGTAAAGTTGTTACTATTTTTGAAATAAATTGAAAGGATTTTTGAGGTTTAAAACAGAATTTTACTATTTTTGAGCTACACAATAATAAATTGGATGTGAAAGTTAATAAGGAGATTTGAGTATGTATTATTACTTTGATGTAAATTAATAATATTATTGAAAATGAAATAAATTACTATTTTTGATTGAATAACGATGTTTTAAGGAATTCAAAGTACTAAATGAATTCTTAAAGATTTTTTATGTGTATTATCATTTTGAGATATTATTTTTATTATTTTGAGATAAAATACATAAATGTGTTTTTATAATAAACAATAGTAAAAAAAATTATACTTAATAAAAATAATAGTTGAAATATATTTTTTGATTTCTGTGGCATGTGATTAATTATTATTTTAGATTTTCATCTGCGTTTGTTATGTGGAGATGGAATTGCATTAAGGAAAGTTTTAAAAGTGCCACAACCGATAGAAGGAAGTAATTTTTGTAGAAAACATGGTCTCGAAGGAAGGAATTTGAACTGACCCAGCTAAGGTCGAAGCTAATCAAAAGTGGAGGCGCCTTGAATCAGTAATAGAAATCAAAGGTTACCTGGGGTTAGTAGGGTATTATAAAAGATTTATAAAATAATTTTCTAAGATATCTACTCCATTAACTAATGGTAAAGAAAGGAACTAAATTTGTTTGGTCAAACAAATGTGAAAGAGCTTATCAGAAGTTAAAAGAATTGCTTTCTAATGCTCCAGTATTAATAGTTTCATAAGGTAATCATGATCTTGTGGTATACACAGATGCCTATGGGTGATGTACTAGTACAAAGATACAGAGTTATGGCTTACACATCCAGACAGTTTAGACCTAATGAAATAAAATACGCAACTTATGATCTTGAGTTGGCATCCGTGGTGTTTGCCTTGAAGCTTTGGCGGCATTATTTGCAGGGTGAATGGTTTGTTTTTTATATAGACCATAAATTGGTTAAGTGTTTATTATCCAAAAAGATCTAAATATGCAGCAGCAGTGATGGCTTGAATTTTTAGTTGCATATGACTTGGAGATTCAATATACTTTAGAAAAGAAAATAAAGTAGCAGATGCTGAAACATCAGGCGGTTGTATCAACAATAATGGTGGAGTGGAAGGAGTTAGAAGCATTATATTCCTATGATCTTTAATTCAGAAGAGTAGAGGAACAACAACCATTGAATTAAAGCAAATCAAGAAGATGATCCGACCTTGGCAGTTCAAATCAATGAGAAGTGGAAATGTTTTCAAAGACGTTAGCAAATTCAAATTGGACTTGAATGGAAGTTTGAAATTTAATAGAAGGCTATGTGTTCCCAACTATGTGATTAAATCCCCGCTAAAGCCCTGCAAAATCCCAACTATAGCACATAACGCTCTTCGACCGCCATGCTATTTCAATTTAGTACTATTAAACAGTAGATCCACTTTAAGCCTTGTTATTTTCTGCTACACCTGCTAAATCAAGGCTTTTAGGCATCCTCTTTAGCAACATTAATATACAAAGGTTGTTTTGACTAGTTCTCTTTTAAACCAAATCAACAAAATTAGGGTAAAGACCTAATTTTAAGGCATAAGTGCTCAATATAAGTTGGAAATCTATTGTAGTCACCAAATCTAGTCTTCATAAATCATGATATTCTTTTGTTTTCTTATATAAAATTAAACAGTATTTCCTTTTCATATCCAAATGATGTGTGAATGAGAGTTAGTTGACTTTTATATACTTTTTTTATATCCAATAAAGCTTTTTGCACCTCCGTTATAACTTTTTGCACCTCCACCGCAATGGAACTGCTAAGTCCTTTAATTGCATAGGTCCCCTATACAGCCAATCTAAAGAAAAAAATCCTTTATGAATGTCATAGATCTATATTTTCTATACATCCTAGTGGTATAAAGGTGTATAAAGATATGAAAAGGATGTACTATTGGGAAGCCCTGAAAAGAGACGTCGAAGAGTATGTGAAGCAATGTATCACATGCTAATTAGTGAAGGGCGAGCATAAAAATCCCAGTGGTTACTTTTACCACTTGAAGTACCACAATTGAAATATAAATTAGTCTACAAGTGCAATTAGTCTATGGAGTTTATCGATGGACTTTTCAGATCAAGATAAGGAAATGAAAGCATGCCGGAGATAGTCAATCGACTCATCAAAAGTGCATATTTCATCCCAGTCAGAGTAAACCAAAATGCGGAAAGTTTGCCCAAACTATTTATAAATCACATAGTGTGATTGTGCGGAATTCCGAATAATATAGTATGCGATTGTGATCCTTTGTTTACAAATCAATTCTGATAAAGCTTGCAGTTATCCTTGGGAGTGCAACTTAACTTGAGTACGGCTTATCATCCAAAAACAGATTGACAAACTAAATGAGTCAATAGAGTTGTAAAAGACCTTTGTTGTATTCTCCAATTTAATGGTTCTTGGGAAGATCTTCTTCATTCAGTAGAATTCTATTATAACAGTTTCCAGTCCAGCATTGGCATAGCTCCTTTCGAATCTCTTTGAGGAATAGCCAGCTTGTTAATTGGAAATTAGTGATAGACTGATATTAGGTTTGGATATGATGCAAGAGACGACTAAGAAGATCAAATTTATTAGATATCGTATGAAATCTTCTCGGTCTAGGCAAAAGAGTTATGCTGATAAGCATAGAAAGGACATAGAATTTTGCATTGGAGATTATGTATTTGTAAAAGATATCTTCAATGAAAGGAGTGATAAGATTTGGAAAAGCCGAGAAATTAGCTCCACGGTACATTGAACCCTATCCATTTGTGGAGCATATTGGAAGCTTACCCATTTTTAGGAGTCGCAATGTGTTCAATGTGTCCCAATTGAGAAAATGTCTACAAAATCTTGATGTTGTTATAGAGCCAAGACAAATCGAGGAACTAGAAATCGAACTAAACCTCACTTTCACTGTTGAACTAGTACAGATTATAGATTCAAAGGTGAAATTGTTTAGGAATATGCAAGTTTCGTTAATAAAGGTCCAATGGTCAAACAATCCCAAAGATAGTGGAACAAATTAGGAGTCGCTTCCTGAGTTATTTGAAACTCGATAGGTATGTATTTATCTATTTTATTTATCGAGTCGTGTGTGTTTGAATTTAACTAATAATTTTATTTTTATTTGTATGATACAATACTCCATTATAAATTATGAGGATGCAATTTCTTTAAGAATGGGAGTCTGTAACATCTAGCTATCTGGTTAACTAAAATAAAATGTATTTTGGAATTTAATTAAATGTTAACTAGGTTTTTGACCAAGCCGATTTCAACCGGAAGTTAGAACGTCAAAACGAAGACAAAATGATTGAAGGACTTTGGAAACTTTATAAAAAGGCAAGAAAAGAGAAGTATCAAAAAATGAGCAAAAAAGGTTGACTTGAGTGTTTCAACTTGGCGCTTGGGGTCGGACCTGAGTCAGGCCTAAGCTGAACCTAGGAAAAATGAAGAAAAACCCGAGTTGAAAAACAACTCGATACCGAGTTGTTTTTTCTCGGGTCCAACTCACAAAACTATCAGGTTGGACTCCAAGCAATCTTCATTGAGTATAACTTGAGTCTGACACACTAAACACTAAGGTCAGACTTGAAGCAATCGTCGCTAGGAATATAACTCTATACCCACATGTTAACTCAGTACCAAGTTTTTTTTTCTTGTGTCGACTCCTTAAACTCTCAGGCCAGACTCTAAGCAATCATTATCGAGTAGAACTCGGGTTGGACACACAAAACTCTTAGGTCAGACTCTAAGCAAGTATAACTCATGTTTGACACACAAAAATCTCAAGTACGACTCCAAGCACTTCAACCTTTGGATGATACCAAGCAAGACGAAGACAAAATGACTCAAAAATTGACAAGCACACGTAGACGGAGTAAGGATATAGCTCGAGAAAGTTTCAACCAAAAATACACCAAGGAAACATGTCGGCATTGACATGTTTTATACGGACATTTTTTATAATGACTTGTTTTGGATACCTTATTTATGACGACATGTTTTTGCTCCACATCCCTCTACTCCAACTTCATATGAGTTATTACCTGCCTCTTCCACATGTATCCAAGTGATTTTCAAGAGTTTTGGATAACCTATGCCAATAGTTGGATAATTAACAGTTGGAACGACATAACAAACCAAGTGATAAAGAAACAATCACTAAAATCAGTCAGCAATCAATGGAAACAACATCGAATGCAACAAAATGAAGTAAGAAGAAGGATACAAGAAAGTTTGGGACAATTCGAACTAAGGAAACATGTTGGCACTGACATGTTTAGGTCAGTACCGACATGTTTGGATAACTCGGGAAATTCTTCAACATGGCACGTGACTTTGGGTCGATATATGGACTCTGCTACAAGTGAACTTCTGACCCATCACATCTGTTTCCCTTATAAATATAAGTGATATAGCAACCAAAAGAGGATCTTCTCGTTGCTTTATCTTCCTCACTCTAGATCTGGGACTCCATTGCTCTTCACTTCCTTCCTCCATACAATAGTCACCAAGGTAGTTCTTTTTGGCAATTCTAGGACTTATAATTTCTCAAACCCCTATACTGGTGACTCCTTCTCTTTCTCTTTCCAATCCACTGTAATCTCAAACAAACTATCTCAGATACAAATTCAATAAAACTATATAGTGGACGTAGACCAAAGATTGTCGAACCACTATAAAAATCTTGTGTCTCTTTCTTATATTTCTGTTATTTTCAATACTATCTGCTAGATCCACGTTTACAAGTTCCTAACAACTCATTCTTGGGTGTTGACCCATTTTTAACATCAACATTTTGCTGCTTTCAATAAGAACTTTAAATCTAGGCTTAGATCTATCTTTCTCCTTTGGATTGGATAGACCCAGAAGTTAATCTTGAAGGCTCACTTGAAGAATTTGGGAATTTGCTATTTCAATGGCTCCTAGAAAAGGAAAGTCTGCATCTAAAAGATCCGTAGGAGCAACAGTTGGTGGTGATGAAGCAAACACCCACCAAGCTAAAGTTAACAAAGGAAATGGAATATCAGAATCCTCTACTCAACGGGAAATTATTACTAGTGGAGAGCTTGTCAAGATGATCAATGAAATTAACCAAAAATTTACTGATAGTCAGAAATCTCTCATGGATAAGATGGATGCACTACTAACCCTACAGCCTCCAACAACAAAAAGAGTTAGAAGAGAAACCTCTCCTACAATAAAACAAGAGAACTCTTTAGTTTTTTGCTTAAATGGGAGAGATGGAAAGAAAAAGTAGAAGGAAGTAGGTGTCGGGTTACTAAGAATGCTGTAAGAGGAAGTAGAAGCCTCCCCCCGCCAAGAAACAACTAGGTACCAAGTCAAAACATCTCGGTACCGACTAAAATCTCGGGGTGAACACTCCTCGAGAAGATGAGGTGATGCTTGTTTCTCACTCTAAAGACGACATACAGCTCAATGGTGATGACTTAGAGTTGAATGCTGGTGTTAATGGATGGAACTCCTGAAATGGAGTTCAAACTGCCATGGCAAGACCAACCGTGCACCAACGGAGCTCTGTAGGAGTGGTTATCCCGGAGAATGGAGAACCTAGGCTTCAATAGGCAAACCGCAATCGTTGCGGAATCAAACGCTCAGTGTAGGCCTTGACAATCGACCGGTAGATTGCCATATCAGTGAGAATACATCATTAACATGGTCCGACGGTTGGTAGAGGAAAGTAAGGGCAAAAATAATGAAAATTGAGGTTCTGCACCAAGTCGGGCACCCTTTACTGTTGAAATCTTAAGGGAAGAATACCCTAAGAAGTTCGTTATGCCGGCAATGCCATCTTACAATGGGACCACTGACCCTAAGCAACATTTATTTAAGTATAAACTGCACATGGATGGAGCATGTGCCACAGATGTTGTCCGCTGCAGATGTTTTCCCATATTTCTTCAAGGAGTTGCTTCGATGTAGTTCGCCGGGTTTGAACCTAAATCATATCGAAGTGCGATGAGTTGGCGAAGAAATTTCTAGAACAGTTCAGGTTTCACACTACACGACCGAAGGATGTAACATCGCTATTTGGCTTGTCACAAGGACCCCAGGAATCTCTGATAGGGTTCTTGAATCGCTTTAACAATGTTGTTATTGAAGTAAGCTATCTGAAGGAAGATATGGTGTTTATGGCTTCGGTTTCTGCTATTCATAATTCACCCGGATATGGATTTTGGTAAATGGATTAAGATGAAACAACCCATTACCAAGGAGGAATTCCACCAAAAAGTGAATCAGTTACTGCGGTTAGAAGAAGCAGAACTGGCTAAAGGAAAGATTGGTGATGAACAAACGAAGGAAAAAATCCAGAACAACATCGCAGTGAATGTTGGGAACTCCGGTAATCAAACGAAAAGAAGTCAAAATGCTGGCAATGAGCATGATGCGAATGTGAAACGTCCAAAGAACTTCAGATTGGAGGGTTACACACGCTTGAATGATACACCGAAGAATATATATCTCGCCACTCAAGGAACCGAGAAATATAAGAAAACGCCTAGGAGGGAAGCAATAGAGAAAGACAAACATTCTAGGAAGTACTGTCGCTTCCATGAAACCCATGGGCATAAAACTAAAGAATGCCAACACTTAAGGAATCTGATTGAGGAGCAAATAAGGAATAACAAGCTCCAGGTTATGTCAGGGAACCACGGAATGGTAGAGAAACTACAAGACCCTGGGGTCTAGCTGCTCAAGGAAGATTGCTTGTACCCAACAAAGAGGGGCTTGACAGCCCGATGGAAGATTAATTATGAAGCAACGCCCTGACTAGCTAATCACCAATGAATGGAGCAGCAGCCTAAAGCGATGCAACTTCATTCAACCTTATCCATTTCCCTTTCGTAAATAAACCATCTAGGGATACTGGGGGCACCATAACAAGGTAGGACTTGCTGCCTTTCCAACTCATGAATAAGTTAGCTTCTTGAACCAATGGAACCATGTTCTTGCAAGCAAAACTCTTATGCCACGCAACAGGCAGCACAGTCGAGAAAATGCTCCTTTGTCCTTGAATGACGGGCGTGGAGTGTAGAATCATAACCGCTGGATTGATGGGTCATATCGATCCCCAAACCTTCTAAAAACTGGCATTGCCTTAAGACTGGCAATGGCGAGAAGGTCCAAATCGTTGAGTCGATGGGGAATATCGACTCAAACCATCGGGTCGATGGGTCATATCGACCCCCAACCTTCTGAGAACTGGCGTTGCCCTGATATTAACAAAGTCGGGAAGGTCCAAACCACCAAATAAACTTGAAAAATCAATCTTTGCCTTTTGAGAACCGATGTTTCTTCAGTAATATCGGAAAGGCCCAAACTACCGAGTTGATTGGGAAAATCAACTCAAACCACCGGGTCAGTGGGAAGTATCAATCCCCAACCTTTGGAGAACTAGCATTGCCCTAAGACTGGCAACATCGAGAAGGTCCAAACTGCCAGATCAACGGGAAAAATTGATCCCTGCCTTTTGAGAATCGGCGGTTCTCCGGAAACGTCAGAAAGACCCATACCGCCGAGTTAACGGGGAAAATCGAACAAACTGCTTGGTCGAAGGATCTTATCGATCCCCAAACTTATAAGAATTGGCATTGCCATAAGACTGGGATTGTCAAGAAGGTCCAAACTGTCGGATCGATGGGAAAAATCAATCCCTGCCTTTTAAGAATCAACGTCGCTCCGGCAACGTCGGGAAGGCCCAAACCGCGAAGTCGACGGGGAAAATCGACTCAAAGCGCTGGATCGTATCGATCACCAAAGCTTCTTAGAAATAGAATTCTAGGAACGTCGGGAAGGTCCAAATGCCAGATCGATAGGTCGTATCGTCTTCTGAGGACAGGCGTTTCTCCGGCAATGTCGGGAAGGCCCAAAACCGATATGTCAATGGTCACGTCGACCCCTTACCATCTAAGAACTGACATTGCTTCGGCAATATCGGGAAGGTTCCAACCGCCAGGTAAATGGTCACTTTGACCCCTTACCTTCTGAGAACCGACATTGCTTTGGCAATGTTGGGAAGGCCTAAACTGACGGATCGAAGGTCACATCGATCTCCTACTTTTTTAGAACCAACGTTATCTCGGTAATGTTAGGAAGAGAAACCAATTTCCATGAAATTTTTGCTGCCTATAGACTGGGAGAAGCATATCATTTCCCTGAGATAGGCGACGATATAAGGCATTTCCAAAATCAAATCATCGAAGCACTGATATTCGAAGATAGAAACCGGTGCTCGATTAAATTCTCAAACTCCAACTTGCAAGAATCCAACATAGCCCAAAGACCGGTAACGTCTGGAGTAAATAAGTTGTCTTTTAGGAATATGATGCTATCGGGAAACTAGCGATGTCGGGAAGGATAACCCCCGACTGTCATAGTTCACCATAGCTTGGACTTGAGCCACACTTGGAATAATCAGCCACACAAAGATCGATCGGGTGCTTCGAATCCCGCTTGCGGAAAAGCAGCTATTGTCCAAAGACAGACAACGATAATGAGAGAACGCTTAGACCGAGCTACTAAACCATCAATTCTTGAATATTGGAACCAACAAATGAAGCGGATATCTGGAGCAACGCAAACGGTCTAGCAGAATACATATGGCTCGGAACAAGTAAGGTTAATTGTCACAGGTTCAAGGCAAGCACTACTAAACTCTATCTGTCCATAATCAGGATAGGAAGAGCGCGATCGTATTGGAAGCAATGTAACACTCTCCCCATAATGTCCAGTTTTATATAAATGCCCACAGTTCGGCAGTTGGAAATAATAGGTTCTGCAAATGGAATACAGATTGCAACAAAAATCGATCGAAGGAAATGCGACTCTACACGAATAATAATAACCATGGAATTGGTTAAGCAATTGCCCTACATCGCTAAAGGGAGCACTTAATGGTTATAAACAATGCTAAGTAATGGAAACGCCTGAGACTCTCATCCTCCTAAATGTGGCGTAGCTTGGAGTTAGACAACGTCGAGAAAGCTGCCATATTGGGTCAAAAGGAACCTACCTAACTCTACACGATCAGACGAATGATTCGATCCCAACTTACAAGACTTTAACGCTGCCTGGAGGATACCAGCACTAAGAAAATACTCTTATGATCTAATCATCAAAGTGCCAGTTTTTGAAGATTGAAACTAGTACCCACTCAAACCGTCGGATTGACGAGAAAATCGATCTCTACCTTTTGAGAACCAACGTTGCTCCGACAACATCGGGAAGGTCCAAAACGCCAATCCATTGGGAAAATCGATCCCATGGTCCTAAGTATCGGCGTTACCCTAACAACGTCGAGAATCTCTCCCATTTCCTAAGTAATGGTGTTGCCCTAGAAATGCCGGGAAACTTTGTATTTGCTACATACCACTGTTTCCCCAGCAATGCCGGGAAACTTTCTATTTTCTAAGTACACGTATTGTCCCAACAACGCAAGGAAAACTTCAAACTGCAGGGTCGATGAGAAACACTCAAAGCAGTAAATCATCAATGCACTAGCTTTCAGAGATAGAAGTTGGTGCTCAACTGAGTTTCTACCCTTGTCTTTAGAAAACAAATATTGCCCAAAGATAGGCGGCGTTAGAAGTAAAAACTTTAATCTCCAGGAATTTGGCGTTGCCCGAAGATAGGCAATGATAGGGAAAGGAAGCACATAGACCTCTAGAATACGTCACTGCCCAAAGATAGAAGGTGACAAGGAGACATAATAACAAAATCTACCTTCAAGAATTCTTTGCCACCTAGAGATTGGCAACAGCGAAAACGTTCTCAAAACCAAACCAAGACTAGGTGGTTAATTCAGCTTTGACCTTCAAAAAATTTCCACCGCTCAAAGTCTGACAACGACGGGATGGATTGATAACCTACTTATGGATCGACCAAATCATTTGATCCCAACTTGCAGGAATATGTCATCGCCTAAAGATTGGCGATGCTATATAGAAACCCCTGGAATGGGACTATCGATACACTGGCTTTCAGAGACGGAAATAGGAGATCAATCTAATCTTTAGCCCTACGTTCTGAAATATGACACTGCTCGAAGATTGACAACATCAGAAAAAAATCGTCTTCTAACATTTAAGGATCTGACATCACCTGAAGATAAGCAACGTTGGGATGGCATAAACGTAAAATCTTTAGGATTATGATGTTGCCTGGAGACTGGCAGCGTCAAGAAGAAATATTCACTTTTGAGTTGATCGAATCGATCGACTCTAACCTGTAGGTATAAATTGTTGCCCAGAGATAGGAAATGTCAAGGAGAAACCCACATAGTTGAGTTATTCATGCGCAAGTTTTCAGAGATAAAAACTGACGCATGACCAGGATTTAACACTAAATTTGAAAGAATTCGATCGCAGTCAAGGAACTGATAGTAATAAAATCTTAGAGCTTGGAATCCAGTTGCAAAGTCGCTAGTTCCACGAAAACAGGAATTACCATACGAATCAAGCTAGGGGTAGTCGAACGAATTGCTCAGGAAACCTAGTCACTCGAAAATGTTTGTACTTATTATCCAGAGTGATCAGCCCTATGGACTGTGGCATATACACCTACACTTGTTCAAAATAAACTCGATCGAGCCTAAGCAGGAATAGCTATGGAATCAGCTAAACCAAGCTACATCACAGTGCTGAATAGAGTTATGTAATAGAATATGCCAAAATGACTACAAGAGTATTATTTACATACAAAGAGTCATGGTAAATAAATATGCAGCATAAGAACACAGGAGGTACAACAACAAGAAAAGGCAATGCTCGGAATCGAGCAATTAGACCACTAGTCCCTGGAGACAGAGACTGGTGTGGAAATTGGATTCTGGAAACTGCAAAGGAAAGGGAATCAACGTTATCGATCTACACATGGTGGCCAGGAGAAAAATGCAATATCCTTGTAATCGACTATCGGTGGCAAAGCAAAACCGCTTGCCATGATCACAATGAAAATAGGCAAACAGAAAGTGGAAACAGTGAGCCAAAAGTTCTCGATGCCGAGAGGGACCTCTAGGCACTGAAAGGCTCAGAATTGAGTCATTGATGTGCCAGTTTCCAAAGAACGAAACTGGTGCACGATTGAAATTTTAGCCACAACCAACAGGGATCTTCCATCGCCTGGAGATTGGTAACTTCAAGGAAGGATAATCGAAATCGAATAATTCATACACTAGTTTCCTAAGTTTGAAATTATGTATGACTGAACTTCAATGACAACGCTGGCGACCAAGAAGGACATATTCGGTAGAGGATAGGCAAAGGTAGTCATGAAAAATTGAAAACAAGTACTATTGGACTTTTTCCCGATCCAAGACCGGACTTGGGAAGCTCAATTAGACGGGAGAAGTTGGATAATTTTCCCTATATGTTCAACTCACACTAATTCCTAGACTAGTGGCAGAAGAACCATCAATAGGATTTAGTTCACAACAAAAACATATGACCGAGGAGTAAATATTATGGTTAATGTTCCCCAACGATAGGGAGCAAGGTAGAGCTTGGACTATTTGCAATGATAGTTGATTGAAAGGAACACGACCAAACACAAGCAGGAATAGATACATCGTTGGTTAAATGAAGTCTCTATCTTGCCAAGCAAAGCATTTTGGAAATTGTATGCAGGGCCGAATAAAGGAACATAACCAAAGAAATTGCCTGGATTTTGATTATCTGCACAAAGTTGCAAGACAGCGGAGGCCACTCTCATGTAAGCACAACCAAAGAAAAGATCGATGGGCCAACAAGCTTCGGGGAATCCCTACTTTCTCCTCCCTCTTCGTCCAAGACTCTTAAGGTCATGAACTCATTTAGAGGTATTCATAATTAACAACAGCTCTACAAGAGCAACTATGCTTTGCAATTTAGTCGTAATCAATTCTCCCGGTATGACAGGAACAAAAGGCGAAGTCTAAGTTGCGAAGGATCCAGCTTCTGGAGGAGTGGAAGTTCCTTCGCCAGACTAAAGACGGGATGACCGAAAAGTCATTCTAAATAATGAAACTTATCATTCAACACTGTCAGGTATGTTTTTGAATAATATTCTCGTATGACCAACGTCCGAAATTCAAGGGAAGTCAACGTATGTTAACCAGTCAAATTCTAAGCGTTGACTGGGGGGAAGTGTAATGTCTTATCTATGCAAAGTAAGTCCAGTCTCGAACGTCACGAACGGACCATCTTGTGTAGATAGCTCGTTCGTGCTAGAAAAACGAGTTGTGTTGTACTTTAAGATTATCTTTTTTAGGACTTACCCATTATCAATGAGAAATCGATAATAAAGGTGCTATGTGGAGCGATACGGAAAGCTTTTCATTTAAGGATCACAGCATATAAGAAAAAGGAAAAGCAATATGATAGAATCATCCCCTACTTTCGATTTTGGAATAAATCATCACACCGGAATTCAAACGGCGATAAAGACTTAACCAAATTCTCTAAAAGAGACAATAAAAGCTAGAGAACATGACTTGACTTCGGAATGAGATGCATTCGACCAAGGAAAAACTTAGCTTCACCACTGGCCAAGTATAATCCAAAATTCAACCATCTCCCTTTGAAATTGCCATCATCCCGAAATCATCGCAAAGAGTTTCTATACCAACCTAAAGCACAACATAATCTTCGGAGTGTCGATTGCATTGCCAATGCAAAGAAATAAAATTTCAACTGTAACTAAAACGAACGGTTAACAGACAATCAACCAAGTAAAAGCAACGTCTCAAGACGACATCCAAATGATCAACTGGAATTCGCAAGATAGCAGTCCAAGACTTGTCTTGATCCAGAGCACTCTTTGTTTTCAACGAAAGCATACTCTGGGGGGCAAGTGTTAACAGGGCTTTTGACCAAGTCGATTTCAACTGGAAGTTGGAACGTCAAAACGAAGACAAAATGATTCAACGACTTTGGAAACATCATAAAAATGCAAGAGAAGAGAAATATCAAAAAATGAGCGAAAAAAGTTAACTTGAGTTTTTCAACTTGGCGCTTGAGGTCGGACCTGCGACAGGCCCGATCCGAATGTAGGAAAATTAAAGGAAAACCTAAGCTCAAAATCAACTCGGTACCAAATTGTTTTTTCGAGGGTCTAACTCACAAAACTCTCGGGTCAGACTCCAAGCAATCGTCACTGAGTATAACTTGGGTCTGATACATAAAACACTCAGGTCAGACTCGAAGCAATTGTCACTAAGTATATAACTCGGTACCGAGTTGTTTTTTTTGGTCCGGTTCACAAAACTCTCAAGCCGGACTCCAAGCAATCATTATTGAGCAAAACTCAGGTCAGACACATAAAACTCTCAGGTCAAACTCCAAGCAAGTATAACTCGGCTCTGACACACAAAACTCTCAGGTCAGACTCCAAGCACTCCAACCTTTAGATGACCCAAAGAAAGATGAAGGCGAAATGACTTGAAAATTGGCAAGCACACTTAGATGAAGCAAGGAAATAGTTCAAGAAAGTTCCAACCAAAAATACACTAAATAAACGTGTCAACACCGACATGTTTTATATCGACATGTTTTATAATGAGTTGTTTTGGATGACTTGCTTATGACGACATGTTTTTGCTCCACATTCCTCCACTCCAACTTCGCATGAGTTATTATCTGCCTCTTCCCTATGTATCCAAGTAATTCTCAACAGTATTGGACGACCTATGCCAAGAGTTAGAGAATTAACAGCTAGAACGACAGAACAAACCAAGTGATGAAGGAACAATCATCAAGATCAATCAGCAACCGTGGAAATAACATGCAATGCAACAAAATAAAGTAATAAGAAGGATACAAAATAGTTCGGGATGATTCGAACTAAGGAAACATGTCGGCACTGGCATGTTTAGGTCGATACTGACATGTTTGGATACTTGGCAAGCTCTGCAACTTGGCATGTGACTTTGGGTCGATATGTAAACTCTGTTACAAGTGGACTTCTGACCTATCACACCTGTTTTCCATATAAATACAAATGATAGAGTAACCAAAAGAGGATCTTCTCTCTGCTCTATCTTTCTCACTCTGGATCTGAGACTCCATTGCTCTTCACTTCCTTCCTTCATACAATAGTCACCAAGGCAGTTACTTTTGGCAATTATAGGACTTAGAATCTTTCAAACCCCTGTACTGGTGACTTAATCTCTTTCCAATCCATTGTAATCTCAAAAAAACTATCTCAGATCCAGAATTAATTAAACTATAAAGTGGACATAGGCCAAAGATTGTCGGACCACTATAAAAATCTTGTGTTTCTTTCTTATTTTTCTATTATTTTCAATACTATCTGCTAGATCTATGTCTCGTAGGTTCCCTACAACTCATTCTTGGGGTTTGATCCATTTTTGGCATCAACATTAAAGAATACTGATATAAAATTCAACTTTGAAATTTGAATTATATTTTTAAAAGGTCAAAAGGTTCTATTTTGGTAAACAATATTTGTGGAATTTTGGAATTATTTTGGAATATAAAATAATTATTTCATAATGATTGAAAATTTCAAAGTGATATTTTAATAAAAGAAAATTTGTTACAAGAATAAATAAAATTTGGATAAAATGCCTCATGTAGATTTTTAAATGGGTATTAAACGATGATTTAAAGGCCATTCGGGTTCAGTTAGGGGTATATATTTATTTAAAAGGACAAAAAGTAAAATGGGAACTTTTTATTGGACCTTACTTTTAGTACTTATCTTTATAATCATTATATTTTAACCTAATAACATTCTTAAACCCCTAATGTTCTCCTTCCAAATGCTATAAATACCCTAGCTCCTTCTTCATTGCTTCTTCCTCCAAAGAAGAGTTAACACCGATGTACAATATTTTCTTTTCATCTACAAACTAGGTCTTCAGTTCTTCATTAAACGGAAACAAGGAAGTGAGTATAATAACTGTTTATATATATTTTTACAGTAAATATCAATGTCGGTGTTTACTATATTATAGTAATCTACATAACTCGATTGCTACGCCACTTCGTTGGTGATAAGATTCTAGTAGTTATGTAGTAGAAAGCTCAGCCAAAACCATCTTCGTAGTCACGTCATTAACCACCATAGAAAAGCAGCAACCATCAACTGAAGGTGGCAATGTTTAGAGCATTACTGATAGACACCATCGGTCGACCGCCCCCTACATGAGCGATCGACTAGTCTGGTCGAATTATAGGTAGTAATGCCCAGAACTTTGGCAAGTCAAATTATTCAAGATTTTCTCTTCTTCCTTTTGCTTGTTTTGAGCTATTGTAATGATATCGAGCTATGATTACACTTCAAAAACGTATTAAACTCTTTAGAATCTTGGTTTAAAGTTATTAAAGGATTTTTGAATAGTTTTTAAACTTACTGTATATTTGTATTTAAAGATCTTGTTCCAAAAATAAACTGAAAATTCAAAATTCATCTAAAAATAAAATTTTTGGATTTTTAAACCTTTGAAATCTGCAAAAATAATTTTAAAATATATATGATAATTTAGAAATTTTAAAATTAAAGATTTCAAAGGAAATTAAATTCTAAAAAGGGGCTTTTTCGATATTTGAATATTTTCAAATTAAGAAGAATATGGATAAAAATACATGTTGATTGAACCGATATTATAGAAAATGTATTAAAAATATTTTGAGATAATATATATATATATATATAAACACAGACATATATTAAAGCTAAATTTAATTTGAATATATTTTGGGGGTTAAAGTGAAATAAATTATTAAATCCTATTTAAAAATAATTCAAATTGAATACGGGTTAAATGATATGATTTGTGTTGATATGTGCTTTTGTTTATGATGCTATGCAAGTTTATTTATATTTGAATTTGATTCCATTATTAATTGCAAGTCATTAACTTTAAAATGTTCCAAATATCAATATTTGATAAATTTTACTATGCCGTGTTTTCGCAATGCATATGTCATAAATGATAGTCAAAATTGCAAGTTAATACTATGTTGAACAAACACAACATGTATATATGATATAAAATTGGACACCATGTGATTTTGGATATAAATGGTATTTTGGAAGGATAAATACAAATGATTTTGAATAAATTTAACATATGAAGCAAATGAGATGAGATGAGACTACTAAACATCATAATCCATCCTAGGGATAGATTCGGGGTCGCACCCTAATTCATGATGATCTGGTGCCTCATCACTTATTGTCCAAATGATATGTTGCATGGACACAAATGGTGACGATCGCAGTGCAAGTGAGAAATTGAATAGAGTTAAAAGTATTATCATTGATAGACGCATGGTGGAATGAAGATGGAGATAAGATCACAACAAGGTAAGCACCAACGGTAAATGGGATAAGATAGTGCAACTAATAGATCATGTGACACAATGTTTGATCAGGGAATATATGGATGACAAAGGCTATTATATTGGATTGAGGCAGAGTCCATTAAGAGTGAATAATGGGTAGGATTCAATAGTGATTACATACCTCATATATGAATAACTTGAGTAGTAAAAAATTTAGTGAATAAGATTGCAACTTATAAATGTAAATAGGACATGATACCATAGTTGATTGGACTTGCAGTTGTGAGTCACTTTAAATAGTGACATGAATGTGTGTTTAAACTGATATAAGTAGATTTGATGGAATATGGGCAGGTTTAGATTATGGAGTGTGTGACATATTTATTTCTTTGAATATCAAATATATAACCTAACACCACACGGTTATATATATATAAGTTTGTATGTATGTATCTATGTTGCACCATTATGCTCACAACTAGTTTCTAGCCTGACTTGAGGTTTTGTTTTGCAACATCTTCTCGGGTCAGATTGAGGATTTGTTTTCAGGATGATGTTGTTTTCGTGTTTTAAATTTATATCCTACAAAAATCAAGATTGACGGAGTTTGGAATACTATATTTGAGTTCATAGTTATTGTAAACCTAAAGCATCAAGGACGTGCCCTGTCAATTAGAATTAGAGGAACCATCAGAGTCATTTGGATGGATAACACCTGTTAGACCCATCTAGAATCTGCAGAGATGTGTTCATATGTATGATCTATTGTATATAGTTGACTTATGGTAGTATATGAACATCATGATTTTGGGCAGTTTTGTAGATAGTCTGCCATGTGACGAAGTTGTGTATGTATGTATGTTATGTCTTGATTTGACGTCTAGATGTGTGTAAATTGGATATGTATGTATTTCAAGTTCCACGATGGTATTTTTCATGTCATCTACTTATGATATGTGATCTGAATTGCTCAAATTTATGATATGCTCCTTCCGAGCCCTTTGTTCTAAGCTATCTGGCGTTAAATTCCCTTTCATAATTCGATTATTGGTTATTGGGCATTACAAATTTACATTCAAGAGTTTTGGATCAAATATCTCAAACTCAACGAAATAGAAACTCAAAGAAATAGTTCAAATAGAGAATATTTTTCTGTACGAAAAAGACATTTGGAATAGAAATCATTTTTCTTATTCTTTATTAAGTGTTTACAAATATTTTGTACAATTCTATTTCTGATTTATCTTTATGAAGCAAAGGTGACCTTTTTCTCTCTCTTCATACCAAAAGAGCCCATGTTACATCCATACTTAAACTTTTTCTTTCTCTTTTAATGGTTGAATTGTTCAAAAGGATAAACCTTTACTACAAGAGTGCACATGGTTTCTTTACAAAAATGCATTCAGTCATCCTTAACACATTAAGGAGATCGAATAAGTTGCACTTAAAGTAAATATACCAAAGATGACATTTCAACGATCGAATTCTTATGTTCTTCTGTAGTCCTTACCCTAGTGTTGTTCCCAACATAACATGATACTCATTGTATTCAATTGTACTAAACACATTATCTCGCACTATAGTTTACTTGCTCATTTCAACAAAACAATTACATTGAAATTTCGTACATTACGGACGCAATTGTTCACCCAAAAACATTTGTATGTAATATGGATCGAATATTTATATTCTTAGTATTGTTTTCGAGTTCAAAACTCATAGAAGAAAATACGTGCTCTCAGTTAATCTACACTTGAGTGACAAAGATTCGAAAGTTTTAATGGTGGCTCTTGCATTGGTATTGAAGTGACAACATGCCAAAAAATTAATTTATTGGTAAGTAAACTTTTACATTTTTTTCGTTAATTTCTAGTTCAGTTCATTTGTATATTTTAATTAATAAAAAAGTTATCAATTGTATTATTTATGCATATTTTGTTAAAGTGGATTGTTAGGAAATAAGTTTGCTAACCCCAAAAGTGTTTAGAAAACTTGGTTATTTAAGAAGAGTCCCTGAAGAGGCTCGTCGAGGACATTAGCTCGAGGAAGGTTTCCAATGCAATCATTGATATGTTCTTCATCAAAGTCATATTTAGAACACAAGTACAAATTCAAATTTGTACATTTTAAGCAAGTTCGAATTTGAAGTCGTATGTGCAAGGCAGATTTATGTTCAAAGTCCCTAAGTCAAAGTCAATTATGCATAATAGCCTCAATGTCACAACAGTTCACATGTGCAAAGTTACAAGGATGTTGATCGAATCATAGGATCGAATCATAACACATAGCTATGCTATGTCCTTGTTTAACATTCAAGATCCTATTTGTACAATGTTCTTGAGTTGCAATATGCTCTAAAATCCCGAAATCAAATTAGGGTTTACAATGTAACAAATGAGAGGAGAGAAAATTCTACCCCAAAAACAAAGCTCTTAGGGTCGTATTTATAGGGGTAAGTGGCCACCACTCTACCTTTTAAGCCTCTTCGACTAGGTTGACTTTGGCAACACTCGGTTCTAGCCACTTCATTGATCAACACTAGCAAAAAGCTGCACTAGAATTGGTGAGTAGCGGAGTTAGCATTAGATAATGTTATGCGCAAACGTCTTCTACATGCAGAAGTGTCTTTGACGTGCTTCAGCTTTAACTTCTTTATCGGCATACCTTTAGCAGTATTGACTTTGATAAGGCCTAGTATTAGCCTCTATGGGGTTGACTCCAACATCGATATACGAAGTGATTCACACCACCCTTCCAACGCTATCTTTTGAAGACGACGAAAGGATAACCTCAAAGTCAATTGAGTATGGTATCGACGACCTCATGCATATTGATGGTGTACTTCATTAATACCACTTTTCACAATGTCTTCGAAGCATTTATATGAGAATGATGTGCGATGTGTTCATTATTGGAGATCAGGTAGCATTTCCTCCATTGAAATCTTCATAGACCAACATTGTACGACCCGCCATTTTGACCATCGGAAGTCGACACCAAACACTACCACTGTGTTCTAACATCACTCATCCAATCGACAAAAGAGCAGATTGTTAGGGTAAATAAAAAGAAAAGAACAGAGAAAAACAGAATCTCATGACAGAATCGACAACATATAGTATAACAAGAACGGTAGAAACTGTCACTCCAAACATACAGAGTATATCAGAGTTAAAAACAAACCTTATCAGCTGGACAGTTAAAAAATCCTGACCTTACAAATGCTGACAGGTATACCATATGATACAGCGGAAAATAAAATAATAAGACGGGTGTATCTTCAGCTCCTCTCCAAGAATCCCATAACACCAAAGCCAACCTTAGAAAATACTCGGTCTGACCCGAGCATTATAAATAAATAACACCCGGATCAGTATGGAAATACCAGCGTGAGATAACTCGAATAAGTGGAAACATACAAAAAAAAATTGTGAGACCACGCCGCTAACGTGGAACGGGTTTTTACCTCACAAGAATAACATCCATACAAGCAAGAACAGAGATGAATATCAGGAAACATAACCAAATATGATTGGGCATAAATAATATAAACCAGACATGAAAGAATGGAAATAAACCAAGTTAAATCCAAACTGAACATAATGGATAGAACCAGGAAAATAGTCCACTTGATAGAATGGGCTAAATAAGGTAATAGTCCAAACTCAATAGAATGGGCTAAATAAGTAATGGTCCAAACTCAATAGAATGGGATAAATAAAGTAACGGTCTAAACTCGATAGAATGGGCTAAATAAAGTTCTCAAGGAAATTTTCCAACAAATGACTAGGAGGGTGCGCTCCCCTCACCGAAAGTATACCTCTAGAAATATACTTGAGAACTCTGATGGCTCTCGGACACGTCCAAGCCGGACCGCGCCAATTGTTACCGAAAATCAAAGTATTTCCCATCTCAATGCGCAACACAGAATCCAATCTAGAGTGGATGTGAAAATATCCTAATGGGAGCAACCCCACATAGCTTGGCTTCCACTCGCTCTTTGAGTTTAGTCATTTTCGATAAAGGATAACAAAGCTCAAGTGAGCAACACATCATCTTAGAGTGACAAAAATAAAGTGGCTGAAGTACCCGATAGTTGAGATACCAACTATCGAGGTCATAAAACGATCGTATATGAAAATTAAGTCTTGTATACTTATCACCACTCATTGAATTCAAACTTGTACTATTTCAAGGTTAACAATAACACCGGACAAGTCAAGGTAGTGTTACCTCAAAGTCATGTCTCACTATTATTCTTAACTTTCGAAATAGCGACAAATCTACTTCTTTGATGTTTAGTGATAATTATACAAATAAATCGTTTTCATATAAGTGATTCGCTTTATGGAAATAATTTATTTCCATAAACAAATCGAACTTTTACTTTTAAAAACAAACTAAACTTTCTGCTTGATTTCCGTATTGGTAAAACACTTTTAGAATTAGTTCCTGATTGTTAAAACGTTAAGAGAATAGTTTTTCCAAGTGCGTGACCCCGAAGGCCTAAACCAACATCAGACCGAACACCAAGAAGATTATCCAACTTACCATCCCAATAATCGAGTTCCAATTACTTTTTATACTTTAAAAACAATATTAATTATCCCGAAGGATAATTAATTACATTTAAAATCCCTTTAAATAAACAATTCATTAGTTATAATAAAATAGATAATTATTTCCAAACACTTTTATAGCATTGGTAAATTAACTTTAAAATCTTCATTAAATCAGTTTATTAACTTTAAATCAACTTATTAAAGCAATTTATTATATTAGTTAATTTACTTTAATCACATTTATTAAATCAATTAATTAAAAGGATTTATTAAATTCAAATAGTCATTAATTAAATGAATAATTAATATCAAACATCATTAATTAAAATGATAAGTAATTTTAAATTCCATTAATTCAAACAGTTAATGAAATTTAAAATAATCATAAATTAATCAGATTAATTAAATCCAAACTTCATTGGTTAAACCGATTGATTAAAACATCATTTGTTAAGATGATTTATTTAATTATAAAACATCATTAATTAAAATGATTTAACTAAATTCCAAAAATCATTAGTTAAAACAATTAATTAAATTTAAAACAATCATTAATTAAAATGATTAACAAAATTCAATTATCATTATTTAAAATGATTAATTACTTTTAATATCATTAAAATAATTATTAATTTCAATTATCCTTAATTGAAATAATTAGTTTAATCCCATCACCATTAATTAAAATGATTAATTGAGTTCAACAAATTAATTAAACTCCATTATCCTTAATTAAAAGAATTAATTAAACTCAAATAATCATTAGTTAAAACGATTAAATTAAGTATAAAACATCATTAGAAAAAATGATAAACAAAATCTAAAGATAAACCAATTTTTAATCATCATCTATTAAATTGGTTAATTAATCTCAAATTAATTAATTTAAAAGATTAATTAATTTAAACTATCATTAACCAAAATGATTAATAAATTTTCAATATTCCTTTTAGGGAAAATACAAACTCAAGTTCATGTGACAGGGTTTTGGGTTGAAATTTAATAAATGACGATATAGCGAAAATAGCTATAACGACATTTAAACTATAAAAGGGAATACTGGTAACTAATTTCAATAAACCATCAATAACAGCATATGCATGTAAATAAAATAATTTATGGTCGAGAAACCCCCTTTTGGGTCTCTCTATAGATTTTCCCTACAAAACAATGGTTATGGATAATAAATAGATGATCATATGGTTTATAACGATCAATTTAAAATATCATTCATTTTCCAAATGGAAATTCAACCAAACAAGCAATCAAACAATTTAACTAACATCCAAACAATCAATAAATATTTATAACATCAATAATATGATATAATAAAATTAAGTGTGAGTTAAACTCATACTGATTTTCGTTTCCGCCGAAACGGCCCGATTTGGGACTAAAACCGAACGGTCGTCTGATCTTAGCCCAAAATTTCGCTTGCTCCAAATCCAACCAAACCAACTCCATCACGAAGCCCTCGATGACATGAGTCCAACGCAATAAACAGCGTTCAAATCCGACCTCATATGAGCGAGATATACAATTTAGAAGTTACCTATAATTTAAATAAAAATCAAAATAACTTGATAAAAATTACAATCATACCCCTCTCCACTAACTTCTCTTCTACCCCAGTTACTCAGATCAAATGTGCATGGATACACCTCCTATGGCCATGCACGACAACCAATGGTGCGGAGCTACGGTGCTCCGTTCCACGAACCGACTTCGCCGCTGCGTTTCTCACCGAAATCTCCTCTTGCCCCGAACCAAAAATCACAATGCGACATGATGCTATCACGTTGTTTCCCCTACAGGTCGTGACTCCCAAACGACATCCACTCGACCTAATTCTTCGGCCAAAGGTGCTACTCTCCACGACTAACTCGAATCCAACCTCCGTTACGCGAATCGTTTCCTATATCCATCACAACATCGAACCCTAGGTCGGCCATGACAACGGCCATCATCCAAGCTATAATCGAACACCACCAAATCGTGTCGGGATGAAGCTCACGCCAAAGCTAGATTTTTAAAACAGGTTTCATGATTTTTAATTGAGTAAATTTTTAGATATTATTTTCAAAGATATGAACATTTTACAACTTATTGGAGATTGAGTATGGAAAGAGAAAGAGAGGGAAGAAAACAAAATGAAGAGATCTTGTGTTCAACAAGCTGCCTATTTTATAACCAATAAAATACAATAAAAAACTATGATTATGTTTACCTTTACCATGACAAAAATTCTAGATCCGCCAAATTGTTTGTGGGCTGATGTTAAGTGTTGGCCTATGATGATGACCTATGTTTACTTTATTATTATTATCTTTTAAAATTTTCAATAAAACAAACCCGAAAATTTTGAACTCCAAATGAGGCATGGCGCCTGGTGTTCCTAATGTTTTACCTCTATTCCGAACGCAATGGAACTTGTTTCGAGACTTAATTCGATCGTATGCAGAAGATAGCTTTTTAAGCCCAATTATTATATTAAATTTCTAATGTTAATTTCAATGCGTTTCGATCTCACACGACCAAAGGATTCATCTGATTGCCATGAAATTCGACGGCATAATATACTTCACTATTACGGATCCAATGAAACTGGTTTCGTCGAAATCCGAGACTGTGCCTCGGATGGCTAATTTCACATATTTAAATATTTAATTATCGATATTTAAATCCGATTTATTTATATTTGTAAATAAGTTCACAAATCGAATTCACTAATTTTATTTATAAATTAAAAGGAGTTAAATAAAATTATTAAATTCATTTAATTCACATTTAGTTCACAATTCAAATATTTAATTATTCCCTATATTTGAATTGTTGATTATTAAATTCCAAAATTCAATTATTTTAAATATTTAAAATTAATTAAACATTCAAAACCTAATAACCAAAATTTTGGGTCGTTACAAACATCCTCGGGGTGCTCATTAAGTGCGATGTTGACTCGAGCCAAGTGAGACTCCTTTCAATATGAGCGATGTTAGTAAATCGTTGCATCCTTGGCATGTGAAGTGGTTGCTTCAATACTTATTAATGGTTTTCGAAGTGAATTTATGTTGCCTACTTTGTCTCCTGTGACTCCATGCATTATCCGTTGTTTTCGAAGTGCATATCCTACCTCTTCAATTATAACCTACAATGTCTCTTCGATGTTGATTTCTAATGCAAAGCCACGAAATGCTGAATCTCTTCGATTAGAATTATTATAGTAACATTTGACCCCCTATTATAGAGAAGCCGTTGACTTTTCATGTTAATAATGTCAGAGATGTTCATTTTTCCGCCTTTTGGTCTTCTCGCGTTCATCATATTTGTTGGTTTAAAACTGATCCGGTGGCTTCAGTAAGCTCATCTTCTCAATAAATATACGGGCTTCTTCTTCCTTTCTTTTTTCCTGCAATTTCAAATACTCAAACAAGAGTTAAGCTTCCAAATTCATCTGTGAACTCAAGTTCTTGAATAGTAAATCTTGTAATCAAGGTATGGTTTCATTTAATTAGTCAATTCATCTTTCGTGTTTGTAATTGAAATTAGGTTTTAATCGAAATTTGAGAATTGCTCTTAGTCGTTCAGTTTCAATCCTCAGATTTCATTATTAAACTCTATTTATTAATTTCGCTGGCCATTAAATTCACAACATTGCTTTACAGAATTTAAATTGATTGATTACTCAAGTATCAATTTAGAATTTGGGGTTTTCTGTTTTAGAGCAGGTTTCATACAAGACCTGAATCTAATACTACCATCTCAACCCAAATTTCACTAATTCCCACGAATTTTTGGTGTATGTTCAAATTGTTTAATCAAGCTTCAATTTTAATTAAAAACATCATCAAACTGACCACAACAATCAACTCACCACCTGAAACTGTCACTACCTTGATACTTCACCCAACAACCCCCCTCATACCAAATTGTCATGGTAATTACTCACTGCCTCACAAATATTTCTCACAAACAACACCAACAACACTTGTTCAAGCTCAAGAATGCTGCCACCATATACAAACCCCACCAACCTGTCTACACTAATTCTTTGGCACACCCAAACTACTACCCCAAACATCCACTATCCCAAACAATCCCCTTTTACCAAAACTGCTTGCCATATAACCTCCTCATTGCATACTTCAAGCATTCACCTCTTTACACTATCATTATCTTCGACAGTGCACAGACCCCTACCAGACCCTCCTCCATCTCACATCAGTCCCCCATCCCCAACCCACACTGCACCAAGCCTGCACACTCCACCTTGCAAACAGATTTCACCATATCACACCATCTTCACCACGACAACAACTACTTCTACTCGAGCCACTTCTGCTTACTGCATACATAATTACTGCATACTCACTCAAACTTCAACTGGCTGCCACTTCTACTCAAGCCATCAGCCATCTACAAACTACAGCAGCAACTAAAACCAACCACTTCAACAACTTACCCATCTACACACTGCAAACATCTTGTTGTCATCGTCAAACTGCTACCATATATTCATCTGCCTGCAAAATTCGACAAACAAAGCCATAACCGGTCAGTGCCTACTGCATACAACCATTTAACTCCTTACCAAACCCCATCACCTGTGCCTTCATAACCAGTAGACAAAAATTCCTCCAGTTCAAATGCTTCAAGTAACTCCACATCAATTTCATCCCCTCGACCACCGCCTTGAACCCAAAACTGACCACCACTACCTTCGTTTTCACACCGCGAACCCGACCACTTCGCCAATTCGTTCCACAATCTAACAAAATTCCCAAATTCTAGCAATCGCGACATTGCCTTGTTTCAACTTCCACTGCTGCCATAAAACTTCAACCTCCAGTTCAACTTCTATAACCCCAAAATACTTCGATGAACCCGCGTCCACTGTCGACACTCAAATCGCCACTAACCTCCGATCCAAATCTAGACCTCTCTACTGCAACTCGCTTCCTTGCCATTTTTACTTTTATTATCGATTTCATTTTTATTTTTCTCTTCGTTCTTCCGTAGAGAATAAGTGAACGAAGATAATTTGGGTCTGGATTTTCACTTCTATTATCGATTTTCACTGTATTCAAATAGGCGGTTTTTCTTTTTACTGAGTTTGGTTGTTAAGTGGGCTGGGCTTGAAATTCAAAAAAAAGCATTTTTTTTTGTTTACCTTGTTTACTTTGTTTTATTTAGGGTTGCTTAATTAGTTTTGCTTGCTTTGTTTTGCTTTTGTTTTGTTTTACCCTTTAAAAAAAATTGTTTTGTTTTGTTTTAAATTGTTTTAAGTTCCATCCTTATATATATAAAAAGATATAAAAAAACTGTATATATTTCTTGTTTTTATTTTTCAGATTGCACGAAACAAAAGGAAGAACCGTTTGCAAAAAAACTGCTTGCTTGCTGAATAAAATTTTGCTGCTTTTAACCCCTATCTATTGTTTTTATTTTCCTTGCACTGTTGTTGCATTCGCATTTATATTAAAAAAAATTCAAAAAAAAACAAAAACAAAAATCCATTTGTAGTTGCATTGTTAATACATGTTTAATTTCATTTTTGCATTTCATCTTAAAATTTGTTAATAATAACAGTTAGACATCGATAACACTTAATTGTATATTGACAAGTTATCCTCTTTCGACAATTTAATTTCTTGGTGTCTAGGCTATGGTAGAGCAATAACCATTTATAAATATTACGGTGATTCGTAAATATTATAGTGGTTGTTTCTCTGATGGTACTTAAACCTTCGGCCGCATTGCTACGGTGATTCGTGGTGCACCGATAACCCCTGTGTGTTACCTGGCTGAGAACTATCTTGTTGATTTAAGACAAAGTGTGATTATATAATTTTGGGTTAACTTAGGATAAAAAGTCTGTAATTAACCCTTGCATACATTTAGTTGCATTAGTTCATGCATATTTTAAAAAAACAAAAAAAAATTGTAAATATTTCTTAACTTAGTTTTTTTTAATCCTTTCTTTTGAAATTTATTTGTCAATCAAAAAAAAAATTGGGAAAAAAAGCCAAAAAAAAAATTGAAAATCCAAAAACAAAACAAAAATCAAATTTCCATTTTGAAAAATAAATTCTATTTGTAAATATTTTTTCTTTATAAAAAAACCAAAAACATTTTTGAAAATGTCTGAATTTTCATATTCACATGAATTTTATGATAGTTGTGAAAATCAATATAATCCATATAATTTCACACCAAATTCTTATGGATATTTCAACAACAACTATTGCTTAAACAATTCAAATTTTGAACCACAAAATTTTCAAAATGATGACCAGCCTTCAAATCTTGAAAATAACATTTTGTCTTTACTTGAAATCTCTACACAACAAAATCAAATGATAAATGATTTGTGTAATTCTTATTTGTGTGATAACTCAAGTCAAAATTTTCAAAGTAATCAAGATTTGAATTCACTTCAAAATGCAAATGATTTCGAGTATAACCCATGCCAATTCAATTTTGAATTCCAAAATGAATTTCAAAATCAAAACGAAAATGTGATCCACTTTTCAAATAATTTTGGCAATGGTACTAATCTCGACTACGATACGAGTGAAATTTTTTGTTCTCAACAAATCCAAATCGAAAATTCTCAAGTTAATAAATATAAATTGGATTTTGTTGAACAAATGGACGAAATCTACAATGATCAGATGGATTTATTGTTCGAAACATATATGAAACAACGTGAGAAAAAAACCAAATCCCAACATGTGACGAGTCAAATGATAATCCATCTTTTACACAAATCGACGATTTTTCAAACAACAACTTTTGAAACTGAAAATGATGATCTTAATGAAGTTGTTGAAAACACGGTAATTGAGTTGGATTTCAATTCTTATGAGGGTAAAAAACTTGATTTGAAATTTGATCTTCCTTTCTCTGATTTTGAATATTTGAGTACAACAACTTTGGACTTTGAACTTGATTTATGCGATGAAGTTGTTAATAATTTAATAAAGGAAGACGAATTCAATGAACATGATTTCCTTGGACTTTTGGAAGATGGGTTGTTAAATTCCAAAGGGGTAGATTTAAATCACCATTTAGATTTTGAAATCGATAATTCTGAAGAAGTTTTCAATGATATGTTTGAATTTCAATTTGGTGAAAATAAACTTGAACTTTAACCAATTGTTTTATCGACCCCAAAAATCATCGAAAATACAACAACTCGTACGATTTTCAATAAAACGACATTCGTTTTTCCAAATCAACATCCAACTTTAAAATCTTTGAAGGTTTGGTTTATCAAGCTTCAGCTGTGTCTCGCATACTTGACGAGACAAATGAATCGGTCTTTGGAAGACAGTTTCATTTACTTTTTGACGATATACTTTCTGATCTCGTGTAAATACCGTTCATTTTCATGTAAATATAGGTCATCTTTTTATTTTTTTATTTTATTTTTCTCCTTCCACTTGGGTTGACTGTGGGGACACAGTCAAAATCAAGTGTGGAGGGAGACTCATCTTCTTTTTAAATTTTCATGATTAATTTTTTATTTTTCTTCCAAAACTCAATATATATATATAATTTTCAAAAAAAGAATTTTTTAAGCATTTTGATTTATCACTATAGGATAAATATATGGTTTTGGTTTATTAAATTGAAACTTTTGAAAATTTATTCGTCTTAACAAAAATAGAAATGAAGTTTGATTACAAATAACAATGATTTAACTAGTATATAGGAAGATTCATACGTGTTAATTATGAAATACATCCTAACTGAAAATCTTTGTTATAAAAAGTGGTTGATTTAAAGTAAAGATGTAACATTTTTTGTCTTCTAAGTTAAATGGTGCTAAGATGATAGTGCAAAATTCTCTCTTCTAAAAAAACAAAAAAAAATATAAGTAAAAAAACACATTTGTATATATGTATATATTTTTAACTCCTAGAGTATGTGTTCACTCGCCATGCTCTGTACCCTTCTCACGTAAGCCCGAAAGGCAGTGCACGATTGGTATATCTGGCATTAGTTTATCCGAGTTAGGTGTATGTATATAAAAATTCTTTTTAATAACGCCTACAGTCGATAAGTGTTCACACTTGTGTGTTCAATCGCCACGCTTTGTATTTCCCTCACATCAGTCCGCAAGGCAGTGCATGGGTAATATATCTGGCCTCAGTTTACCTGAGTTAGGCATATGTAAATATTGTTAATATCAATAAAATTTTCAAATAAGAGAGAGTAAGCAATTGAAATCCAAGCACCAGCTTAACTTGTTTGATTTGACTTGTTATTGGAAAGAAATGAAAATACCATATTGATAAACTTTGATAATCAACTAAGGATCCATTTCATAGTTACACTATATTATCGACCGAAACAACGAGTTAAACTATAGCCCATTTGTTACGATCACTTCGTTTTTATTGGAAATTTTTACGAGTAAATGACTTAAATTTCTAGATAATGATCACCAAAACCTATATTTATCTTATTGGTGTCAATTTAAAAGTAAATCCTTCATTGTAAATATTTTCAAAAACTTTCATTCACATCTTTGTAAATAAATCTTGCATTTTGTAAATATTTTCATTCTACATTTGGATTTTGTGGGTAGCATCCGCTGAAAACCCTCACGAGACAACACTCGTCCTACTGAGGACACTCAGAGGTTTAACGGCTTGTTGCATACGCTCAATGCAATCGTGTTTCCTACGAAAATGGATGTATCTTATTTTTTCTTTATTCGAGGACGAATAAAAAGATAAGTGTGGGGGTATTTGATGTGCACGTAAATGTGCATATTTTTACCACCATATTTAATATATTTAAATTAAATAAATGATCATATTGGGTATTTTAACTTGTTTAAACCAAAATTCAAATTATTTTCAAATTGACACATATTCATCTTCATCCAAGTGCAAAATGGTCATTTTTGTGCACATATTAATTTTCTAAAATTTAATTTAAAATTTCTATGTTATTTTGTAGGAATTTAAATTCAAATACAAGTGGCTTCATGAAGATATATGCATACACAAGAGTGAATACAAAGGAATGGAGATAGAAATAATTCATTTCATGGACCATGGAGGACCCCACCTACCCACGTACCTTCATGTACACTTAGGAACTAATACTTATGCTAATGGAAATTAAAGCTACATGTACATTTAAGTGGGGGATTAAGACATGTTAATGATTACTTGGTGGCTACACTGCCTCAAGGGTATTTTGGGCATTCCCCAAAAAAATGAATTAGGGTTTCTAACTTGTACAAATACCCCTTATCTTCATGTAATTAGTCTCTCTTCTTTATTCTCTTCTTTAGGCTCTCTTCTCTTAGTTAGTTTAAATCAAAAATAATATGAGAGCTCTCTTTCTTTTCATGGCTACTTAGCCATTTCTTCTTTTATGTAATCCTTTTTTATGCAATTTCAATACATGTTCTTCTCTTTTCTTATTTATTTCCTTTCATGCTAATAGTGTAGTTTCATTTATTCATGCAAGTAGATTAGTGTTTGTTTCTTTACTTAGCTTTTCTTTTCATTTTGCTCTCTTTTTCCTCTTGTTTTCATTTAATGTTGCAAGCTACATTTGTTGATTTATAACAAATATGAGAGGCTAAACCCCTTCAATTTAGGGGTAATGAAGCTCTCTAATTATGTTGATTCAACATAGTTTGATAATTAGTGCTCTCTTTTTGTGCTTCATGGAAAAATGGTGTTTATGTAATTTTGTGTTTAGTATTGAGTTTGATAGCCTATGTTGTTCAAAACAAATAGGCTATGCTTAGTCATATGAATCACAAATTGCCTCTTCATCTACATATTATTATGGAAATGAAGTGAAATTAAATCAAAATTTGATGGTCTATATTTCTAATCAAAAGTTAATATGCCATGCTTAAAATAGATTTCATTTTCAACTTCTTGTTATTTTTCATGAGAATTAAAAGTGGTTTAAGGGTTGTGTTATAATTTGATGGCCTATGTTGAGCTAATTAATAGCACAAATAGGCCATACTTATGATAAACACATCATTTAAATTCACTTATACCCAAAAAAGAGATCATAATTTCATGTTTTGTTGAACTATATGATCAAGAGAGTGAAATTATCTCTAAATTGTCATTTAACTTTCATATTTTTATCTATTTTTCCTTGCTAATTTTTGTTAGTTTACTTATAGTTTAATTCACTTTCGACTTCGGTATAATTTGATTGAATAGAGATTTAAAATCAACAAGTCCCTGCGGATCGACCCGTACTCACTACGTACTACGATAGTACGCCGTGCGCTTGCGGTATAAATTTTATTATAAATTTTTCGACGGTTTTCTAATTCGATAGAAATTCCGTCGTCAAACTCCCACCAACCGGGGAATGGGATTATCATCATTTTCCTCCAATTTATACTCCAGATGGGATCAAGGCTTCTTTTTATTCCACACTTACTTTGTCTGCTAGGTCGTTTGAAAAGGCTAAGCTGTGGTTTCAAAACTTTGAATATTAATTAAACATTATTGAAATGAAATTGCAATGTAATCTTAACTCCTGTCATTATTTGTAAACTTCGTTTTTTATTAATGGAAGAGTTTGTCCTTCATGTATTGATTTTGTTTTCTTTATTTTTAAAAGAACACCTAGTTAATGTGTAAACCTGATTCCCTAGACACCTCACGAATTATTAAAGTTAAAGATTGGTTGTTTGCATATATGGAGGAGAAACGATCATCTTGAAATGGCTTGGCTTTATGATCCCCAAATAACCCCAAGGCATAAGAGTGGCATAGGAACTATTTCCTATTAAAATCAGCTTTAGTGCTTAAAAAGAAATGACCGCTCTTATGGAGGCAGAACTTAAAGAAACAAAGAATGAGCTTCAGTTGCTGAAAAAGAGAAAGGACATAGCTCATGGATCTAACTTCTCCGTCGAAGCTGACATTGAGATAGCTAATCTTCATCAGAAAATAAGTAATCTTGAATTAGAGCTAACAAAAAGCCAAGTATCATACCAATCTTTGGAGCTCATTGTAAGTGGGAGTGATTCTAGCCTTTCCACTCCTACTCTGAGACAAAGAACAAGTTCCACATCCTTGACTAATCATGAGTTTTCTACTTTACTAAACGCTCCTCCAGGTTTGAATAATGCAGTGGTCTTTAAGTGGGGTAATCAAGTCAAACTCAAAATGATGCAGTATTTCAACAAGAAATGGGAGGAAAAGATATCCCAATTCATTGATGAATGTGAAATTAAGGTTCAAAAAGTTGAAAGTTGGCAAGTATGATCTTAATCAAGAAATCAAAAGGCTGACAAGTATGATTCGGACTTTGCAAGGTGCTAATAAGACTCTTTGTCATACCGTAGAAGAACAGATCGACTCGATTGATGATGCAGACACCATTCATAAAAGGGAAAAGAAACTCAGGGAACTTGTGGATATGTCCATTTTTCACATCACTGATCCCTTAATTGCCAAGGGCTTGGATAAATCGGCACGGAGTCTTGGGCTGTAACAGGAGCCCACTTTGATTAGATTTTCTTTCTTTTATCTATATTTAGTGCCTATAATTGTGTAAATACAGTATCAAATTGTAAACAATTTGTAATTAAATGAATATTACCTC
Source organism: Allium fistulosum (assembly GCA_030737815.1). Taxonomy (NCBI): domain Eukaryota; kingdom Viridiplantae; phylum Streptophyta; class Magnoliopsida; order Asparagales; family Amaryllidaceae; genus Allium; species Allium fistulosum. Next base: position 197,490,282 of record CM060905.1, on the reverse strand, counting down.
TGATATGTAACCAAGAATTGAATTTTGATTCTAACTTGAAACTGCATGATGCTTAGTATTTCGCTTTTCCATACTTTGAGTTTTTGAGCTCACTTTCTGCTTGTTTATAAAATTGAGATTGCTGCTGATTGAGCCTTTTATAACTCAACACAGATGGTTAATAACGGAGATTCCCATTTAAATAATATTAGATCCGGTAATTGTAACAACCCATATTTTTAACAAATATTTTAAAATTAATTTATTTGAAAACTTTCATTTTTAAATCATTTTGATTGAAGTTTGGAATTTTTCCAATGTATTTTGGATTCTTTTTCTAATTTGTTTTCCAAATATAATTAAATAATGATTTTCTGGAAAATTTATATTTTGGTCAACTTTGGTCAAACTTTGACTTTCAGTTGAAATTTTAAATTTGAATTTTAAATTTCTAATCTTTTTCTTTGAAGCAGTATTTGTTTCTGATATGCGTCCTGATTTTCGTTTCGTCAAATTCTGTTTTATACTTTTTAAAATTGATAAAATTAAGCGTTTTACATGCAATTATTTTAAGTATCTCATTATTTATTTTCTATTTCATTTCTATTCTCTATATTTTTATTTTATTATTTTTCCATTCCCTACTTTCTATTTTCTTTTATTTGATTTTGGGCTTGGAAATTCAAGAGACTTGAGTTATTTGTTTAATTGAAACCTTTACATTTTCTAGCCTTTACATTGTTCCCTTAGCCGTTCATATCTCTTCCTAGCCGTACAAAAACTTCTCACCTCCTCACTTTCTCATTTCCATTCACGTACAAACATTTTCCATCTCCTGAAAATCAAACCAGTAAGTCCATGTTTTCCTCTTCCTCTTTTTTTCTCATTTCCTTTTGTTTTGCCTTCAAGCATGGTTCGGCCCCACCATCACATGCTTTAGCCGACCACTTCTCCTCCTCTACACCACACATGACCGGTCTCCATCACCATCCCCACCATCTCCATGCCATAACCGTGACCAATAGATCCAAATCCATCACCATCTATGCATGAAACCCTAGCCAAACCTCCACTTGATCACTTCTCCACTTTGTTTGCCTCGGCCTCCACCACCATGTCCTCCTCCAGCCCCTTGCCGTGACCTGACCTGACCCTTTACCTGACCATGGACCGAGCCATACTTGCCTAGGCCGAACCCACTTGTAGCCAAGACCTTTCACATGCCTTGCCACATGACCTTTTGCCTTCATGTAACCCCTATCTCTTCACGTTCCAAACCATAACCGTGCATTACCCGATCATGGCCGAGCCTAGCTTGCCTCTAAACATCATGGCCGAGCAAAATATGGTGATGGCCGAGCCTATAGGTGATGTGGCCGAGCCCACTTATTGACTAAATCCATATTTTATTTCAAATTGATTTATGTTTTACATTGTTGAATTCTTATTTTGTTTGTGTTGAATCATATACTTATATTTGTTATATTTATTTGTTTACAAGATTTGGGTTTCAGTGCTACTTCTCCTTGAATTTGAATCGTGCCTTGTCATGCTTTTCAGAGTTGTTTGTGTGTCTCTAATTTGTTATCTCCAGCTTTAGAAGGTGAGTTTATCACTCTTAACAAATCGTACTTATATAAATGTGAAACAATGTCACTTGACTTGTAGTAGTTGATATGCTATGTTATATGCTCACATCTGCCTGTTATCTGACATTATATGATGATATTACCTGATTATATACCTGTTGCATCACCTGACATCATATGATATGTTTAACTATTTATTTATTTTCTGTTTCTCACACTGCAAGTTCCCTGTTAGTATAGAATCACTATGGGTTGAAATGATACATACCCGAACAGACTTTAGAATAGGGAAAATTCGTTACGAGCTGAAATGATAGGCTCGAGCGATTTTTATTTGACTTGGGATTGCAGGTTTGAAATGATAAAACCCGGAATGTTAACTGATTACGGATTGAAATGATATATTATCCGTATCACTTGACCTAAGTTAGAAAATATTATACAGACCGGTGGTTAAATTTTAAAATGATTTTTCTAAAAAATTTAAGTATTTTAAATTTTAAAAATATGGATTTTAACTTAAATTGGATTTAAATGATTTAAATAGTGATTTTCTATAAGTTAAAATTTTATAAGTTGATAAATGGTTTAAATTGTAATTCAAAAAATTGATTTAACTTAATAATTGAAATTTGATTAAAAATGGGATTTTAGAAATTATTAAGTATTTTTAAATGTAATAATGTGATATTTTGACTTAAATTGGGTATAAATGATTTAAACAGTGATTTCCTAAAAGTTAAAATTTTATAAGTTGATAAATGGTTTAAATTGTAATTTAAAATTTAATTTAACTTAATAATTGAAATTTGAGTTAAAATGGAAATTTTAAGCTTAACTTAGTAATTAAAATATTTATTTATGAAATGGATACCTTTTTAAAGTAAAAGAAAATATCAAGTTATTTTTTTAAAATAAAAGTTAAGCAACTTATAGTGAATTTTGACTTAATGTAAATGAATTGTAGTTTAATTGGAGATTTATTAATAAAATGTTATTTTATTAAATTTATAAGTTAAATGATATCCTGATAAATAATTTGGAAAAGTGGAATAAGTTTGATAAGTTAAAAATGATAAAAGTGGAAGATATATTGTTTAAAAATGACATAGTACAACTTATAACAGAAATTGTAGCATTCCAGAAATGCTGTGGTTTCAGTGTATTGTTTTTCAAATAATCTACTGTCTCTACAGCAACAGTTTATAAGTGCTGCTATTTCCAGCAATGAACTATTTCAAATTACCACTGTATCTACAGCAATAGTTTATAAGTGCTACTATTTCTGAATTGTGTTATTTTCCAATTTTACCACTATACTTACAGCAGTATTTTCTAAGTGCTGCGAATGCTGAAAATACAATGTTTTGGATTATTACAATTTAATAAACGAGCTTCGGAAAATGTTGAAATTTTGGGAATTGAATATTTGATTTGAAAGTATAATGACTTCATTTTAAACGGTTTAAATGAATTGTTTGATTTGAAATATAAACCATTTTGAAATTTATAACCACGGGTTATAATAACGGTTGGATGTTATAAAGTGTGGCTAGAGGTGGGCAATTGCTGCAGCTTTGCGCTACCCCAGTCACATCAACACTATTATTTTGTATAGATTGCTTTACTTTAGGCATTATTATAATGGCGTATATTACTGCTTATTAGATAGTTTAACGGATCTTTAAAGGATGGGCGATCCCTAGCATCCTTTAAGTTACATGTGCATTGTTATTACAATTCACTTGAGTTGGTTTACATTGTATAAGTATGTATGTCCTGACTCGAGTGTTTGTGTTTTGCTTACGCTCGGGTCAGCCTGAGTATCACAGCTTTGGATTTATCTTCTGGAGCTAGAGATTTGCTGGAGCTTATTCGTCTATCTTTTCATCTATTTCTATTCCAGTTATTTCCTATTCAGTATTGCTTTTGTATTAGTTGACTTATGTATTCATACTTTTGTTGTATTTGTTTTTCAGACTATGAATTTTGTATCTGTTTCGAGAGTATGTATGTAGTAGCTTCATGAACTACTATGGTATTTTATTTCCACTGCGGGTTATTCTGATATTCTGTGTCTGTGATTCTGTGTTTGATTTTATTTGCTCCAAATTTTTCTTAACAATCCACTTTTTGAAGTATTCAAGTCCGACATGTGTGGACTTATTGTCGATTTGAATGGTCCAAAATAGTGGGATGTTACATTTGGTATCAGAGCTTTGGTTTTAGGCAAACCTTAGCCTGCGGAGCAAAAACCCATTAGAGATAGGGTAGAAATACCCTAGAATGAGTGAAATCAATCTTAGAATCATTTCTTTGTGAGAGAACGTATTTTCAAAGTATAAAATGATTTTCAAAGGATTTTCAAAGACTATTTTGATATAAATTTTCTTGTTTTGAAAGCAAAATTTTTCTAGATCTTATTCCTTTCCTTGTCCACCTTGTTGGTAATTTCTTGGTTAGGATTCTCATCGATTAGGATTCCTATGAATTTTGGAACGCTCCCACTGCTCTGAAATCCATTCTTATCTTCCCCTATTTGTATTCTTTTGATTCTGGAGCATTCCATAACTCCACTTCGAATGACCTCTATAAAAAAATCGACAATCCCGCCAATCTTTGAATGATTTGTAAAGGGGTGAAACTCCCTTACAATTGGCATTAATTCACCGGAGATTTCTATACTCTCGGTTTAGATGCTTCTATCTTTTGCTATGCCGAACTCTATCTCTGGCAATTGAATGTCGATTTGCCTTAGAATTTTGCATCGATCTTATTCTTGAAGTCACGGTTGACCCGATTAAGGTTACCCGCGATTTGTATTAGTCTATCCACCTTTTCTCTTTTGAAATTTAATTATCTCATCTTCGATCGAGCCTACCTTCGAATCAGAATTCTATTTGATTAGAGTTCCTCTAATTTGAATCTCTATCCTTGTTTGGAATCCATTCTTGAATCATCCTTTGAAAAAAAAATTGTGTTTGTTTGTATTTTTGAAATCATTTATATATCGAAATTATTATTTTGATAAGAATGGTTATATTTTATATATAAAAGTGAAATGTTTCAGATAAGAATTATATACCTTTTAAAAACAAGAATTCGAAGTTTCGAAAGGATTTGAAATTTTGAAAGTTATATAAGAAATTGATTTATATAAAAACGACTTATAACTGAAGGGTTTTGAAATTGAAATTTGAGAGATTGGACTCCGGCATTTTGAAACAGGTTTTAAGATTTTGAAAATATATAATAATACGATTTGAAAGTATTTTTCGAATAAGAAATGTTTCAAATGACTTTAAATGAGTTCCAATGATTTCAAAGAAATTTCAAAGAAGTTCTCAAAAAAAAATAAAAGTCCAGAACCCACTTATGTCGCTGGAGAATGATTTCGGTGATGAGTGCACGCATCATCGACATTGATTTTCGAGTTTCAGAGTGGGGGAGAGGCCACTTTAGTAGCTTTGCTGTGCAATTGATTTTGTGAAACCAATTTTGATTTCGAATTCTGAAGTATGATTTGATATTCGAAAGATATATGTATATATATTTGAAACAGTTTGAATGAGCCCGGTGTTCAATCCTCGAGTTTTGGATTTGATTTGGTATAACCCTGTCTTTTGAAGTTGATTTACTGATTTGCTGCTGATTTCCAACTCTTAGATTGGAAATTTGATTTCTTAGACTATTTTGAATGTTCGAACACTTCCAAATCAAGGTTTAATTGTCAAAGCTAAGTAATTTTGAAAAGTATAAATTATTTGATAAAGTATATAAGTTTAGTTTTGTATGTTTAAAGTATGAAGTAATGTGATTTTAATAAGTTGAACTGTTTTGTTAAGTAAACGAATAAGACTATTTTGAATTATGCTAATATGAAGTTTAGTTTTCAAAATATTTTGAATAAAATTTAGTTTTAAATGTTTTAACTTAGTAACATCTTTTATAAAACTATATATATAATAATAATAATAAAAATTTTCAAAAGGTAAAGTGGATCTTTCAAATAAAAATAAATAGTCTAAAGGATTTAAAGGGATGGTTATAATCTGAGAAATCATTTTCGGGTATAATTGATTTTGAGAAAAATATTTGGTTTCAAAAATAGATTGGAATTTAAACCCAGTATTTATTTGATATCTATATATTTTCAAATATAGAGTTATAATTATTCAGGATGGAAAGATAAATTTGAGATTGATTTGAAATTATATTTATTTAAGAATTATACTTAAATAAGTTTGATCTGTAATTTATTATAAAATTGAAATTTCAAAGATATGATTTTTATAACTTGGATTTGATTAAAAGAAACTTAACTGCATATTTCAAATTTATATAAATTTGAATGGGATATTTTGTTTATTTAAATTTGAAAATTGAGGTTGTATTTAGATGTTATTGAAATGATTAAGTAAATATTTCAAACTAAATAATAGTAAGGTGAATTTGAGATATAAATGAAATTATCAAATTTAGTTTTGAAATATTGAATATATAAAGCTTTGAAATATTGAATATATAAAGCTTTGAAATATTGAAATTGAAATGGTTTATTTTGTGGTTCAAATCTGTATTTGAAATCGATAAAATTTGAAATGGTTTATTGAGGAACTGAATTGAATTGAAATTAATGAATTGAGATTAAATTAAATTTGAATCTTGAAACTCGTGTTAATTTGAATTGATTGGTGAAATTTGAGGAAACTATTTTATTATATAAAGTATTTTAAATTTAAAACTATTTTTGTATTATTTTTAATATAAACTATTTTTAGTATAACTATTTCTAATATAAACTATTTAAATAAATACTAATTATTTTAATATAAATTGTTTTAACTTATTACTATTTTATTTAAATATTTTATTTTATAAACTATTTTATTTTATACACTATTATTAATATCTAAACTGTTTGAAGGAAAGTGTTATGATTTCAAGTGTTATGATTTCCAAAGTTTGGATTTCAAAGTATTATGATTTCCAAAGTATTATTATTTCAAATTGTTTTGGGTTCGAAAGTGTTATATCCTTGAAAGTACTATGATTTTTGGAAATGAATTTTTTTGACATAAAATATGTTGATTTGGAAACAAACTTGGATTATTTTCTAAACCTATTACCTTGGAACTTTGAAACTGAAGATATTTAGTTTGGAAGAAATAATTTTGTGAAATCATATATGATTTTGAAACTGAACTGATATTGAAACGAATTTGGAATGACCCTCCTATTTCTACCCTAATTTCATAAGGATTTTTTTTTACTTCATCAAAGGGAATTTAAATCAAATAGAAATCAAAATGCCATACAAGCTATTGACATAGCCACTTGTTTCTTTTTAAATAGGCAAATTAGGCAAAATCAGCAGTTCAGACGTCTAAATAATTATGACAGGCGTCTAAACTTAATCCCAGACGTCTAACTAATTATGACAGACGGCTCAGAGATCTAAAATTGAAACAGAGAGAAAAAGACATTTTGAACTAAATTCAGACATCTAATTTTTTTGTGACAGACGTCTACATTTAACCTCAGACGTCTAAATTATTATGACTGACGTCTAAGTTTAATCTCAGACGTCTAAATTATTTAGACTGACGTCTAAATTCGATCTCTATGTACATGCATATGCACATTCAATTTATATGTGTCTGGATGTCCACCTACATTCATTTACACTTTTAAGTTTGATTTAAACTTCCTTTGAACTATCAGAGATGATATATAGATTGATCATTCATTACAAATATATTTTCCAGGGTCATTTTCTTTTTCCAATAAACAAAATATATCCAGGATCAAAACAATTAACCAATATAAATATATCAGTACATTCACAAAGATAAGCACATACATGTGAGGATGCATATGCCTCTCTTGTTTGAATCAGAGTTCTGGAAAACAAGAGGATATTGGATTGATTGAATTTAATCAATCCACACATAGTTCAGTGTTATATGTCCATGTTTGATTTTTCTTCTTATAAAATCTGTCTGGAACTTAAAATGCATTTGGTTAAAATCTGAGTGAAATTCAGATTCCTATTACAAATACATAGGAAAAAGGTGTGTTAATATTTGCACAAAACATGTTTATGTGCTTATATAACTGCAACTATTTGGATCTGGCTTTCAACTCCCATATTACAGATCCTTTCTTTATGTAAAAATAAGCCATGAAACATTTGTATGAAACAAGTTAAATTATGGGAACCTTGCAGTCATATAAAAACATTCAATCTATGCCTATTATCTTTTGTATACATATGCCATGGTAGAAAGATAAAACCACTTAATTTTTCTGAGAATTAACTATCCAGATTTTCCAAAACTAAAATCCTTTCTAAAGACTCAAGATTGACTAATACATTTTTAAAATATAATCATTTAATTTAAACATGGTGTTCTTACTAAATCCACTTACAATATTTTGATTAACTTCTTTAATATCAGATATTAACTAGGTTTATAAATTCCAGATACAAGTCAATCTCTTAATAAAATACTTAACAAAATATCCATCCCATATCCAACACTTAATACAAGTAACAATTTAAATCATTAATACATGCGGATTTTATCATTTAGGCTCTTATCTAACTAAGTTTAGCATGCTATAATCTTCTTCTCAAAGCCTTGCTCCTACTCCTACTTAGTTGCTGCAATCCCTGAAAAAGCATTTGAAACTGCCTCATTTTTAAATGAGACACCCCAGATGCCATTAGCACACTAGGGTCAGACACATGTCTGGTATGAGAAAATTCACAAAAGCAATTAGTTAATTAGGTTAAAATCAAATTAAATACATATACATTAAATTCTGCCCTTTGGAATCAGATCATACTTGTGTGCATGCTCTGTGTCATTGTGCATGTGCACACTTTAATTTTTCTTTCCAGAGACTACATATATAAATATGGCACATACATTCAAGCATACAATTCAGTCATAATCAAACAATCATTCACACCAAACAGGAAAATAATCAATATGAGTTAAATCATTTATTCAATCCTCATATTTCAATTCTGGGAAAGACTCTAGTTTCCTCATCATCTCAAATATTTTTCCCTCGGTATATTTATCTATCCTGGTCTCATCTGCAATATTTATGAATCAATGGACACACTGTAATGAACTAATTCACTCCATTACACAAAGATCTCAGGACTTAAACAAGCCATGTGTCAACTTGTGTTACTCAAGAACTCAAGTCATTCCTGCAGTGTTCTTGACCCCATTTTCCTAATCAGGTTTAAGTTAATAATAACTCTTTTGATTTTTCATGACTAAACCATTCAGTGATCCATTTTACTAACTAAAAACATCCATATCATGGCATCTCATATTATTCATAACCATACAGAGACAAACAAGCAAACAACCATTGGTGACTAAATAAATAAGGTTCTGTATGTATATATATATATATATATATATTCTGGTAATTTTAGAAGGGGTATAGGCAACTAACATTAGCTTATGGCTTCTGAGAGAGTTTTTCCTTTTTGCAAACATTTGTGCTTGAGTTAAACTCAGAATGATCTGGTTTCACTGAATCACAAAATTTTGTTTGCTATGTGTATATATCTTTATGCATTCTTATTAAATTAGGAGCATCAGCACATAGGCAGCCCTATTGCACCCCTAATTCCTCTTTGTCTCAAGCCTCAGCACTTATACATGAGTATATTGCAGCTCAATTTGTTTTCATTTCTCTGAGTTAAGCCAAAACCAATACTACTTGCCTATATTCAACATTTATTTTATGTTCCTAAGCATCTACATATCAGAGATCTGGGTTCATAAAACATATATGTATACTAACTACACATAAAACTTTCTTATAAATAAACAAGTAGAACAACCAAAGAGAATCAAAACATTTTCAGATTTAAAATCACAGATAAGCATTCATATATGAAAATACTCTTTTAAGAAAATTACTTATAACTGGCTGCCTACATTAGGACTTATTGCCTTAGATTTTTGAGTGAGTTTTCTCACCTAGCTCTCTTCTTTGCTTCCTTAATTAATTGATGAACTTCTGCCTTTAGCCTCAAGCTCTCTTCCTTCCCTTGTCTTATGATTTCTATGGTGTTGTTTTTCTCTTTTTTTTTCAAAGTTCTTTTCTGAGAAGGAGAGGAGGCTGCTGCATATACATGTATATATACAGGGTCTTCCTTAGGGTTTTGGGTATTGGTTAAAGCCATTTTTGCCCACCAGAAAAATCATGTTATCTGTATTTTACTTGAACCCAAAATTCTACCCTTCCCGGCTTAATTTAGGTGAAGAGAAAAGTGGTTACTTTCTTTTTGGCTAATTTCAGAATTTTGCTTTTCAGAAAATACTTTTTTCCCTTGTCTACAATCATGCTAAAAATGTGACCTGATTTTATTATTTATCAAATACTCTTCCTAATTCTGCCTATACCAAGCATTTCCCTGTTTTGTCTTATTTTTCCTATTTTAGCTTTCATGTAAATGGTATGTACCTCCTTTATTTATTTACAAGAGGAATACTCCTTTTTATATCTTCAGTTTTTCTTTCTTTCTTCCTATATACTAAAATATGTCTGTATATTTTATCTTACTAATTTGAACTCTAGTATTTTATTAACACATATATATTTATATAAGTCTTACTGAAATAATTAGTACACCTATATATATATTTATACATCATTCTGTATTGACACACACATGCACATGTACACTCAAAAATATTCAGTAGCATCCATATATGTATATTTACTTATGCATACAGTCTTTTAAGGATTTAACCTATATATATATTCCCATACATACCAATTTGTATTTATTCTTAGAGTTCAGGGATTTTAGCTTTAGTTCATGTGCATTTCCTGTGCACACATGTACACACATACCGATACACTATCAAGATATATCACTCCCCTTTCAAAATTTATTCAAACAATTATTTTGAATTCATTTATATTTTTCAGAATAGATTCCTAAAATCTTGGGTCATTACATACACCCCTCCTTTTAGAAATTGTGTCCCATAATTTTTCTAAGCTTAAAATAAATTTTAAACTTAATTCAGAGAACAAGTATATTCTCAACCAAATAGATTTTTAGTTCTATAATAACTAAAAACATATGCATCAAAAAAAAGAAAACAATCAAAGATCAGAATTACCTTTAATCTGAAAATAGCTTAGGATAATTCATCCTAACTTTGTCCTCTAATTCCCATGTGCAATCACTAGGATCAAGACTCCACTGTATCTTCACAAGTTTCAAAGATTTATTTCTCAACTTCTTCACATCTTTTGCCAAAATTTCCACTGGATCCTTTTCATAAATCAAATTAGAATTTATCTGCACTTGGGTTGGGGTCTCAAGAATTTCTGCCTTGTCATGGACCCACCTTCTCAATTGTGATACATGAAAAACATCATGTATACCTTGCATGTTTTCTGGTAATTCCAACTTATATGCCAAGGGACTAATTCTTTCCAGAATTTTGTATGGTCCAATATATCTCGGGGTTAACTTGCCTTGTTTTCCAAACCTCAGCACATTTTTCATAGGTGAGATTTTGATGAAAACAAAATTTCCCACTTCATATTCTACCTGCCTCCTTCTCATGTCTGCAAATTTCTTTTGCCTATCTTGAGCTGTTGCCATTCTTCTTCTTATCAACTCAATTTTCTCCTTAGTTTCTTGTATGTACTCAGGTCCTAAAATAGACCTTTCTCCTGCTTCTACCCAACAAACAGGTGACAAACAGGGTTTACCATATAAGGCTTCAAATGGAGCCATTCCTATGGTGCTTTGGTAGCTGTTGTTGTATGTAAATTCAACTAGATGAAGATAATCTTCCCAGTTGCCCCCAAAATCCAGTATACTTGCCCTCAACATGTCCTCCAAAACTTTGTTTACTACCTCAGTCTGCCCATCTGATTGAGGATGGTAGGCAGTACTTAAACATAGTTCACTTCCCATTGCTTCTTAAAAGCTTCTCCAGAATTTTGAAGTGAAGATGGTATCCCTATAACTCACAATGGTTTTGGGAATGCCATGTAACTTTACCACTTCCTTTATAAAAATTTGAGCTAATTTTGGTGTTGTTCTTTCTGACTTGACTGGGATGAAGTGTGCTACCTTGGTTAGCCTATCAACTATCACCCATATACTTGTATTACCTCTCTTAGATCTAGGCAGTCCATCTATGAAGTCCATAGATATGTCTTCCCACTTCCACTGTGGTACACTAAGAGACTGCATCAACCCTGATGGCCTTTGGGTTTCAGCCTTGACTTGTTGGCAAGTCATACATTTGGCAATGTATTTAGCTACATCAGATTTCATCCCCTTCCACCAGAAGTCTCTTTTCAAATTTTGGTACATTTTTGTGTTGCCTGGGTGTATGGAGTATTTACTTCTGTGATATTCATTCAATATCTCTTTCTTCAATCCTGTGTCCTCTGGTACACACATCCTATTTAGGTATCTCATATAACCATTTTTATCAATATGGTGATTCATCACTTCCTCCCCTCTTGAGAGGAGCATTTTCTTCTCTAATAAGTTGGCATCCTGTTCTTGCATTTTTCCTACCTTCAAAATTAAATCTGGTTGAAGTGTCATTAAGCTTAACTTCCATTTATCTCCTTGTGCACCATGCATCTGCTCATCAATGTGCACACAACCATTCTCTCCAATTTCTAACTCAGTTAGCAAAGACAAGTCTTTAAATTCTCCTATCATCATCATAGCCAATTTAGCATGCTGTCTACTTAGAGCATCTGCAACTTTGTTTGCTTTGCCTGGTGTATAGAGTATGTCAAAGTCATAGGCAGCTAAGAACTCCACCCATCTATGTTGCCTCATGTTCAAATCTTTTTGTGAAAATAAATATTTCAGAGACTTGTGGTCAGTGTAAAGTTCAAACTTTGTGCCTAACAAATAATGTCTCCAAAGTTTTAAAGCATAGATCACAGCTGCTAATTCGAGATCATGTGTGGCATACCTTACTTCATGGGGTTTAAGTTGTCTGGATGCATATGCAATGACTTGGCCTTGTTGCATCAGCACTGCACCCAAGCCAAATCCACTAGCATCAGTGTATACAACTAATTCTTCATTTCCATGAGGTACCTTTAAAATTGGAGCATTCACCAATGCCTCCTTTAACTGTTCAAAAGACTTTTCACATTTTTCTGACCAAACAAAAGCTTGGTTCTTCCTGGTTAGGTTAGTGAGTGGTGTAGAAATTTTTGAAAAATCTTTTATAAACCTCCTATAATACCCTGCCATCCCCATAAATGACCTCACTTCACTCACAGTGCTTGGCCTCTTCCATGCTTGAATAGCCACTACTTTATTGGGGTTCACTGAAATTCCTTGAGCAAATATAACATGGCCAAGGAAATGTACTTCCTCTTTCCAAAATACACATTTTGAAAATTTTGCTTTTAAATCTTTTTCCCTTAATCTAGACAAAACCAGGTGCAAATGATGCTTATGTTCTTCCACTGTTTTGGAATAAATCAAAATGTCATCTATAAAAATAAGCACAAACTTGTCTAAACAATCTCTAAAGGTTCTGTTCATTAAATCTACAAAGTATGATGGTGCATTGGTCAAGCCAAATGGCATAACCAAAAATTCATACAACCCATACCTAGTGTTAAAGGCAGTGTACTTGATGCTTGATTCTTCCACCTTCATTTGATGAAAACCAGATGCTAAGTCTAGTCAAGAAAATACTTTTTCCCCTGCTAATTGATCAAAAAGATCATCTATTCTTGGCAATGGGTATTTATTTTTAATAGTTACCTTGTTTAATTCTCTATAATCTATACAGAGTCTTAAGGAGCCATCTTGCTTCTTAACAAATACCACTGGTGCTCCCCAGCAAGAATTACTTGGTCTTATAAAACCCTTTTCTTCCAGTTCTTCTAACTGTTTCTTTAATTCCTTTAGTTCATTTGGCCCCATTCTAGTTGGCTTTTTAATCACTGGGCTTGCTCCTGGAACTAGATTGATCTGGAACTCTACTGGTCTATGGTGTGGAACACCCTTGACCTCACTAAACACATCCAAATATTCATTGACTACGAGAATTTCTTCAATGGTTAGTTCACTGAAATCTTTTTCTGAGTCAACTAAATGATATAGTCTTCCTTCCTTAGCTACTTCACATAAAACTGTGATTCTCTGACCTCTAGAATTTTGCAATGATATGGTGGATGAGTCTAAATTAATTATGGCTTTAAATTGCCTTAACCAGTCTACCCCCAATATAACACCTATATTTGGGTAATTCAAAACATATAAATTGGAAATAAAAATATTTCCTCCTATGTTTAATTCCACATCCACACAAATCATATTTAAAACACTAGAACTCCCCAGTGGACTTTGTATATGTAATGGGGTTTCAACCAATATGCAATTCAGTTTTAGCATTTTAACTAGTTCATAAGAAATTAAAGAGTGAGTTGCCCCAGTATCATATACCACTGCTATGGGTATGGTACAAATAAGTAATGTACCTTCCACTTGGCTATGGTTTTCAGTGTTACTCTCCACTGTGGCTTTGCCTTTTCCTTCCAAATTTGCCAATTTTCCTGGCTGTTTGTACTCAGGACAATTCCTCTTCATATGCCCCTCTTTCCCACATAGATAGCACTTAAAAGCTCCTCCTTTCAATTCTGGACACCTAGGCTTGATATGCCCCTCCTTTCCACACTGGTGGCACACAATTTTCTTCTTGGTTTCCTTAGCTTTGACATCTCCAGTGCTTTTGTTACTAGCCTCTTCCTTCTTCTTATCATAAGGGTGATACCTCCCCTTACCCTTCTTGGTATTATTGTTCTTAAAATTTCTGAACTTCTCCCTTTCCTTGTCATGCTGCTCCAACCTCAAAGCTAAGTCTATCACATGGTCAAAAGTCCTGTCTGCATAGGGTAACATGGCTCTGCTAAGTCCTGGGTTCAACCCTTTTATGTACCTATCATTTTTGGATGCCTCATCTGCCACAAGCATTGCTCCATATGTAGAAAGCCCCTCAAACTTTTGAGTGTATTCTGTGACAGTCATGGTTCCTTGTCTAAGTCTAATAAATTCTTCTAGCAAGGTAGTCTTTGCTGATGCTGGTACAAACCTTGCTTCCAACATCTCTTTGAATTGATTCCAAGTGATTTCATTCTCATTCCTTCCTGCAATGATTACTTCCCACCAGCCTAAAGCTACTCCTTTTAGCTGTCTTGAAGCCACTTGCCTCTTTCTTTGATCATCAAGTTGCATGTCACTGAAAATTCTTTCCAATGTTCTCAACCATGTTTGAATTTCCATGATACTCTCTGTCCCTTCAAAGCTTTTGCCTCCTAAATGAGTATATGTCTTAAGTAATTTTGAGAGTTCTTCATAGGGATTTTCTTGCCTTTGTCCTGCCCCATCCCTAAATGCTCTCACCAAGTCTTGCAGATTGACCATTGGTGGTGCATGGGAAGATCCTGCTCCCTGATTTGGTGGTCTCCCTACCATAGTTTGCTAATAATAATTTACATAGCTGGTTAGTTTGATTGGTAATTTTATTATTTCAGTGGGGTTTTTTTTCACACTGAAAACCTTGATATATATATTTAGTTCCTTTAAATTTTATTTCTATCTAAGAACTTGATCTTTACTTCTACTATGTTGAATAACATAGCTCTGATACCAAATGGAATGACCCTCCTACTTCTACCCTAATTTCATAAGGATTTTTTTTTACTTCATCAAAGGGAATTTAAATCAAATAGAAATCAAAATGCCATACAAGCTATTGACATAGCCACTTGTTTCTTTTTAAATAGGCAAATTAGGCAAAATCAGCAGTTCAGACGTCTAAATAATTATGACAGGCGTCTAAACTTAATCCCAGACGTCTAACTAATTATGACAGACGGCTCAGAGATCTAAAATTGAAACAGAGAGAAAAAGACATTTTGAACTAAATTCAGACATCTAATTTTTTTGTGACAGACGTCTACATTTAACCTCAGACGTCTAAATTATTATGACTGACGTCTAAGTTTAATCTCAGACGTCTAAATTATTTAGACTGACGTCTAAATTCGATCTCTATGTACATGCATATGCACATTCAATTTATATGTGTCTGGATGTCCACCTACATTCATTTACACTTTTAAGTTTGATTTAAACTTCCTTTGAACTATCAGAGATGATATATAGATTGATCATTCATTACAAATATATTTTCCAAGGTCATTTTCTTTTTCCAATAAACAAAATATATCCAGGATCAAAACAATTAACCAATATAAATATATCAGTACATTCACAAAGATAAGCACATACATGTGAGGATGCATATGCCTCTCTTGTTTGAATCAGAGTTCTGGAAAACAAGAGGATATTGGATTGATTGAATTTAATCAATCCACACATAGTTCAGTGTTATATGTCCATGTTTGATTTTTCTTCTTATAAAATCTGTCTGGAACTTAAAATGCATTTGGTTAAAATCTGAGTAAAATTCAGATTCCTATTACAAATACATAGGAAAAAGGTGTGTTAATATTTGCACAAAACATGTTTATGTGCTTATATAACTGCAACTATTTGGATCTGGCTTTCAACTCCCTTATTACAGATCCTTTCTTTATGTAAAAATAAGCCATGAAACATTTGTATGAAACAAGTTAAATTATGGGAACCTTGCAGTCATATAAAAACATTCAATCTATGCCTATTATCTTTTGTATACATATGCCATGGTAGAAAGATAAAACCACTTAATTTTTCTGAGAATTAACTATCCAGATTTTCCAAAACTAAAATCCTTTCTAAAGACTCAAGATTGACTAATACATTTTTAAAATATAATCATTTAATTTAAACATGGTGTTCTTACTAAATCCACTTACAATATTTTGATTAACTTCTTTAATATCAGATATTAACTAGGTTTATAAATTCCAGATACAAGTCAATCTCTTAATAAAATACTTAACAAAATATCCATCCCATATCCAACACTTAATACAAGTAACAATTTAAATCATTAATACATGCGGATTTTATCATTTAGGCTCTTATCTAACTAAGTTTAGCATGCTATAATCTTCTTCTCAAAGCCTTGCTCCTACTCCTACTTAGTTGCTGCAATCCCTGAAAAAGCATTTGAAACTGCCTCATTTTTAAATGAGACACCCCAGATGCCATTAGCACACTAGGGTCAGACACATGTCTGGTATGAGAAAATTCACAAAAGCAATTAGTTAATTAGGTTAAAATCAAATTAAATACATATACAATAAATTCTGCCCTTTGGAATCAGATCATACTTGTGTGCATGCTCTGTGTCATTGTGCATGTGCACACTTTAATTTTTCTTTCCAGAGACTACATATATAAATATGGCACATACATTCAAGCATACAATTCAGTCATAATCAAACAATCATTCACACCAAACAGGAAAATAATCAATATGAGTTAAATCATTTATTCAATCCTCATATTTCAATTCTGGGAAAGACTCTAGTTTCCTCATCATCTCAAATATTTTTCCCTTGGTATATTTATCTATCCTGGTCTCATCTGCAATATTTATGAATCAATGGACACACTGTAATGAACTAATTCACTCCATTACACAAAGATCTCAGGACTTAAACAAGCCATGTGTCAACTTGTGTTACTCAAGAACTTAAGTCATTCCTGCAGTGTTCTTGACCCCATTTTCCTAATCAGGTTTAAGTTAATAATAACTCTTTTGATTTTTCATGACTAAACCATTCAGTGATCCATTTTACTAACTAAAAACATCCATATCATGGCATCTCATATTATTCATAACCATACAGAGACAAACAAGCAAACAACCATTGGTGACCAAATAAATAAGGTTCTGTATGTATATATATATATATATTCTGGTAATTTTAGAAGGGGTATAGGCAACTAACATTAGCTTATGGCTTCTGAGAGAGTTTTTCCTTTTTGCAAACATTTGTGCTTGAGTTAAACTCAAAATGATCTGGTTTCACTGAATCACAAAATTTTGTTTGCTATGTGTATATATCTTTATGCATTCTTATTAAATTAGGAGCATCAGCACATAGGCAGCCCTATTGCACCCCTAATTCCTCTTTGTCTCAAGCCTCAGCACTTATACATGAGTATATTGCAGCTCAATTTGTTTTCATTTCTCTGAGTTAAGCCAAAACCAATACTACTTGCCTATATTCAACATTTATTTTATGTTCCTAAGCATCTACATATCAGAGATCTGGGTTCATAAAACATATATGTATACTAACTACACATAAAACTTTCTTATAAATAAACAAGTAGAACAACCAAAGAGAATCAAAACATTTTCAGATTTAAAATCACAGATAAGCATTCATATATGAAAATACTCTTTTAAGAAAATTACTTATAACTGGCTGCCTACATTAGGACTTATTGCCTTAGATTTTTGAGTGAGTTTTCTCACCTAGCTCTCTTCTTTGCTTCCTTAATTAATTGATGAACTTCTGCCTTTAGCCTCAAGCTCTCTTCCTTCCCTTGTCTTATGATTTCTATGGTGTTGTTTTTCTCTTTTTTTTTTCAAAGTTCTTTTCTGAGAAGGAGAGGAGGCTGCTGCATATACATGTATATATACAGGGTCTTCCTTAGGGTTTTGGGTATTGGTTAAAGCCATTTTTGCCCACCAGAAAAATCATGTTATCTGTATTTTACTTGAACCCAAAATTCTACCCTTCCCGGCTTAATTTAGGTGAAGAGAAAAGTGGTTACTTTCTTTTTGGCTAATTTCAGAATTTTGCTTTTCAGAAAATACTTTTTTCCCTTGTCTACAATCATGCTAAAAATGTGACTTGATTTTATTATTTATCAAATACTCTTCCTAATTCTGCCTATACCAAGCATTTCCCTGTTTTGTCTTATTTTTCCTATTTTAGCTTTCATGTAAATGGTATGTACCTCCTTTATTTATTTACAAGAGGAATACTCCTTTTTATATCTTCAGTTTTTCTTTCTTTCTTCCTATATACTAAAATATGTCTGTATATTTTATCTTACTAATTTGAACTCTAGTATTTTATTAACACATATATATTTATATAAGTCTTACTGAAATAATTAGTACACCTATATATATATTTATACATCATTCTGTATTGACACACACATGCACATGTACACTCAAAAATATTCAGTAGCATCCATATATGTATATTTACTTATGCATACAGTCTTTTAAGGATTTAACCTATATATATATATATATATATATTCCCATACATACCAATTTGTATTTATTCTTAGAGTTCAGGGATTTTAGCTTTAGTTCATGTGCATTTCCTGTGCACACATGTACACACATACTGATACACTATCAAGCTATATCACTCCCCTTTCAAAATTTATTCAAAAAATTATTTTGAATTCATTTATATTTTTCAGAATAGATTCCTAAAATCTTGGGTCATTACAGAATTGAAATTGAAAACCTTATTTTACTAAATACTTGATTTGGGAGTTATCGAACTTATATAAAATTGATTTGTATAAGTATGAAGTTGATTCGAAAACTATTGATTTGGAAAGGTACTCTATTTGAAAAGCGAAATCTTATATAATCGAAGTCTATATAAGTGTGGTTTGATATACTATTGATTTTGGAAAGTATTCGATTTGAAAATGAAATCTTATATATAATGGAATTTATATAAGTATGATATTTGAATTTGATTTGAAAAGGTACTATATGATACATATTTTCGAAGTAAAGATATGGAAAGTGCCTTCTACTTGATATCCTATTTGTGGCCACATTTGGGATTCATTCTATCGATATTATTCTCTCTGATTTGGTTTTCCGGATATGATACTCGAGTGTCCATCGAATTCCATGGCTTTACCCATGGTCTTATGAACTCGACTGCATAGCATAATTCGCAGGGGCTGTGACTGCCTACGGGTATGGATGTTTCCTGGGGGATCCAGGCGTAACCATTGGGTATTTGTGACTTATGGGTCGTTTTGTAGCGTAATCCGCAGGGGCTGTGACTGCCTACGGGTACGGATGCTTCTTGGGGGATCCAGGCGTAACCATTGTGTATCTGCGGTCTACAGTTGTTATCATCGTGTAATTCGCAGGGGCTGTGACAGCCTACGGGTACGGATGCTTCCTGGGTGATCCAGACGTAACCATTGTGTATCTGCGATCCATGATTCGGTTTGATTTGGTTGATTTGTTTGGATTGTACTTTCCATATCGGTTTTGAAGGTTTTTCCAGTATTTTCACTAGGTGTTGAAACAAGTCTACTAAATACTTGGAGAATTCTAGCTTTGCGCCTGATCAACGCATGGCCAGAGTCTGCAGGAACGAGGATAAACTTGTTAAGACATCGAGTTATAAAAGTATTTTGATAAAGTATTATATAAAGGATATTTTGATCAATTCTCTTTCTAAATAATTTAAAATGTTTAAAATATTGTTAATTTATATACTACATGGTTTAATAGTAAATTATTAGTGTTGTAAATATTTTAAAATTTATTAATTAAATACAATATATTTAAAGAAAATGATTATTGATTTATTAATAATGTTGAAAAGTATCTTGAGATAAATTAATAAATTTATGAATTATGGATTTAATGTTTTCAATAGCTTCTTTGTAAATATAAGTAATGATATAAATAATTATATTCAAATAAGTCTTCATATATTTATAAAGGTGTTATTTAAACATATAAATGGTATTTATAAAGTAAGCAAGAAATTTTACAAATGGGTTTAACCAAATTATTAAATATTAATTAATTTAAATTGAAATTTATATAGTTTTAAATTAATTGTTTAACCTTATCTTTCAACCTATTCTTCTTTCTAGTTGTTTCTATTCTCCTACCTTCTTCCTTTTCGAGGACAAAAAGTTTTGAGTGGGGGAGAGTGTAACAACCTATATTTTTAACAAATATTTTAAAATTAATTTTATTTGAAAACTTTGATTTTTAAATCATTTTAATTGAAGTTTGGAATTTTTCCAATGTATTTTGGATTCTGTTTCTAATTTGTTTTCCAAATATAATTAAATAATGATTTTCTGGAAAATTTATATTTTGGTCAACTTTGGTCAAACTTTGACTTTCAGTTGAAATTTTAAATTTGAATTTTAAATTTCTAATCTTTTTCTTTGAAGCAGTATTTGTTTCTGATATGCGTCCTGCTTTTCGTTTCGTCAAATTCTGTTTTATACTTTTTAAAATTGATAAAATTCAGCGTTTTACACGCAATTATTTTAAGTGTCTCATTGTTTATTTTCTATTTCATTTCTATTCTCTATATTTTTATTTTATTATTTTTTCATTCTCTACTTTCTATTTTCTTTTATTTGATTTTGGGCTTGGAAACTCAAGAGACTTTCTCATTTCTCTTAGGCGTTCATATCTCTTCCTAGCCGTACAAAAACTTCTCACCTCCTCACTTTCTCATTTCCATTCACGTACAAACATTTTCCATCTCCTGAAAATCAAACCAGTAAGTCCATGTTTTCCTCTTTCTCTTTTTTTCTCATTTCCTTTTGTTTTGCCTTCAAGCATGGTTCGGCCCCACCATCACATGCTTTAGCCGACCACTTCTCCTCCTCTACACCACACATGACCGGACTCCATCACCATCCCTACCATATCCATGCCATAGCCGTGACCAATAGATCCAAATCCATCACCATCTATGCATGAAACCCTAGCCAAACCTCCACTTGATCACTTCTCCACTTTGTTTGCCTCGGCCTCCACCACCATGTCCTCCTCCATCCCCTTGCCGTGACCTGACCTGACCCTTGCCGCACCCAGACCTGACCTGACCCTTTACCTGACCATGGACCGAGCCATACTTGCCTAGGCCGAACACACTTGTAGCCAAGACCTTTCACATGCCTTGCCACATGACCTTTTGCCTTCATGTAACCCCTATCTCTTCACGTTCCAAACCATAGCCGTGCATTACCTGATCATGGCCGAGCCTAGCTTGCCTCTAAACATCATGGCCGAGCAAAATATGGTGATGGCCGAGCCTATAGGTGATGTGGCCGAGCCCACTTGTTGACTAAATCCATATTTTATTTCAAATTGATTTATGTTTTACATTGTTGAATTCTTTTTTTGTTTGTGTTGAATCATATACTTATATTTGTTATATTTATTTGTTTACAAGATTTGGGTTTCAGTGCTACTTCTCCTCAAATTTGAATCGTGCCTTATCGTGCTTTTCAGAGTTGTTTGTGTGTCTCTAATTTGTTATCTCCAGCTTTAGAAGGTGAGTTTATTACTCTCGACAAATTGTACTTATATAAATGTGAAACAATGTCACTTGAATTGTAGTAGTTGATATGCTATGTTATATGCTCACATCTGCCTGTTATCTGACATTATATGATGATATTACCTGATTATATACCTGTTGCATCACCTGACATCATATGATATGTTTAACTATTCATTTATTTTCTGTTTCTCACACTACAAATTCCCTGTTAGTATAGAATCACTATGGGTTGAAATGATACATACCCGAACGGACTTTAGAATAGGGAAAAGTCGTTACGAGCTGAAATGATAGGCTCGAGCGATTTTTATTTGACTTGGGATTGCGGGTTTGAAATGATAAAACCCGAAATGTTAACTGATTACTGATTGAAATGATATATTATCTATATCACTTGACCTAGGTTAGAAAATATTATACAGACCCTTGGTTAAATTTTAAAATGAATTTTCTAAAAATTTTAAGTATTTTAAATTTTAAAAATATGGATTTTAACTTAAATTGGATTTAAATGATTTAAATAGTGATTTTCAATAAGTTAAAATTTTATAAGTTGATAAATGGTTTAAATTGTAATTCAAAATTTTGATTTAACTTAATAATTGAAATTTGATTAAAAATGGGATTTTAGAAATAATTAAGTATTTTTAAATGTAATAATGTGAAATTTTGACTTAAATTGGATTTAAATGATTTAAACAGTGATTTCCTAAAAGTTAAAATTTTATAAGTTGATAAATGGTTTAAATTGTAATTTAAAATTTGATTTAACTTAATAATTGAAATTTGAGTTAAAATGGAAATTTTAAGCTTAACTTAGTAATTAAAATATTTATTTATGAAATGGATACCTTTTTAAAGTAAAAGAAAATATCAAGTTATTTGTTAAAATAAAAGTTAAGCAACTTATAGTGAATTTTGACTTAATGTAAATGAATTATAGTTTAATTGGAGATTTATTAATAAAATGTTATTTTATTAAATTTATAAGTTAAATGATATCCTGATAAATAATTTGGAAAAGTGGAATAAGTTTGATAAGTTAAAATGATAAAATTGGAAGATATATTGTTTAAAAATGTCATAGTACAACTTATAACAGAAATTGTAGCATTCCAGAAATGCTGTGGTTTCAGTGTATTGTTTTTCAAATCTACTACTGTCTCTACAGCAGCAGTTTATAAGTGTTGCTGTTTCCAACAATGAACTATTTCAAATTACCGCTGTATCTACAGCAGCAGTTTATAAGTGTTACTGTTTCTGAATTGTGTTGTCTTCCAATTTTACCACTATACTTACAGCAGTATTTTCTAAGTGCTGCGAATGCTGAAAATACAATGTTTTGGATTATTACAATTGAATAAACGAGCTTCGGAAAATGTTGAAATTTTGGGAATTGAATATTTGATTTGAAAGTATAACGACTTCATTTTAAATGGTTTAAATGAACTGTTTGATTTGAAATATAAACCATTTGAAATTTATAACCACGGGTTATAATAACGGTTGGATGTTATAAAGTGTGGCTAGAGGTGGGCAATTGCTGCAGCTTTGCACTACCCCAGTCACATTAACACTATTATTTTGTATAGATTGCTTTACTTTAGGCATTATTATAATGGCGTATATTACTGCTTATTAGATAGTTTAACGAATCCTTAAAGGATGGGCGATCCTAAGCATCCTTTAAGTTACATGTGCATTGCTATTACAGTTTACTTGAGTTGGTTTACATTGTATAAGTATGTATGTCTTGACTCGAGTGTTTGTGTTTTGCTTACGCTCGGGTCAGCCTGAGTATCACAGCTTTGGATTCATCTTCTGGAGCTAGAGATTTGCTGGAGCTTATTCGTCTATCTTTTCATCTATTTCTATTCCAGTTATTTCCTATTCAGTATTGATTTTGTATTAGTTGACTTATGTATTCAGACTTCTGTTGTATTTGTTTTTCAAACTATGAATTTTGTATCTGTTTCGAGAGTATGTATGTAGTAGCTTCATGAACTACTATGGTATTTTATTTCCGCTGCGAGTTATTCTGATATTCTGTGTCTGTGATTCTGTGTTTGATTTTATTTGCTCCAAATTTTTCTTAACAATCCACTGTTTTGAAGTATTCAAGTCCGACATGTGTGGACTTATTGTCGATTTGAATGGTCCAAAATAGTGGGATGTTACAGTAATAATATATAATATCAGAAATCCTCATATGGAAGGCTAGAAACCCACGCTTGGAATAATAGAAGTCCAGAAATCCTTATATAGGATAATAGAAGACCGGAAATCTATATTCGGTAATAGCAGAAAATCAAAAAGTTATATCTAGCAATGGAACACTTGAACATCTTTTCATCTTGAGGGTTAGATAAATTTTAAGCGCTACTTGGCCTGGATTTTGTTAGATCTTCCTTTGAAAGACTGATCGGTTGAGAGTACTACTTGGCTCAAACTTTATTAGACTTGAAAGCACAGCTTGGTTGTGATTTCTATTAATCCAAGAGTGCTTCTTTGGCTCAAATTTTGATAGGTTTGAGAGAGCCACTTGGCTCTGATTTCGATTGATTTGGGAGCACTACTTTAGCTCAAATTTTGATAGGTTTGAGAGCACTGCTTGGCTCTGATTTCGATTGATTCGGGAGGGCTGCTTTGGCTCAGACCCCTTATCACCATCTTAGGTGATGGTTTAGGTATGTTATTCGATATGTTTGGCTAGTTATCTCAAGCAGGACCAAAGGCTTCCCGACCTCCCTCTAGGAGGCACTTCAGTGAGACCTTTGATGGCAGGTATTGAAGGCTGGTTCGATGCTTTAGGGAGGCCTTTGATGACGGCACTAAAGGCTTACTCTGTCCTCCCTCTAGGAGATGCTCCAACCAGGTCGTGTAAGTAGGGGTTGAAGGCTTGCAGAAACTTTGAACAAACCCTTTTGGACGGGACCAAAGGTTTAATCTGGTCTCCCACTAGGAGGTGCTTTAACCAGGCTTTTGATGATGGGTTTAAGGGCTTATTCTCCAGCCAAGCCACGTAGGCGGAACCGAAGGCTTAGTTGATGCTTTGGCCAAGCCTTTTTGGACGGGACCAAAGGCTTACTCTGTCATTCCTCTAGGGGTCATTTTGTCTAGGCATGCATAGCTGGAGACAAAGGCTTTAGCCTCTTACTACCATCTTAGGTAGTGATTTAGGCTTTCCATTATACTAGGAGAATTTTACTCCTCATCCATGTAGAATTAATTATTTGAAGAACTTCTTTTATTATCCAACTTGTCTAATATCTTTTTACAAAGTCATTGAGCTTGCCTTGCCTTAGAAAATTAATGATTGTTCCTTCTAGGCTTCTACTCTGATTGGTTTCATGCCCATTTGTAAGGTGATAGTGACAATACAAGCTTCCAAGATTTCTTTTGAACTTGGGTCTTATCTTTTGTGAAGGCCAATAACCAAGCTTATCCTTAGTTAAGAAGTAAATGTTTTCAAGAGAAGTGGTGAAAGCGCAATCCTTTGGAAGTTGGATTTGAATACTAGCTTTCTTGTCTATTGTCAGTTTCTTTTGCTGCTTGGTATCTCATCTTCTAAAGCCAACTTTCTTTTCAATGTCCTTTGAATTCATTAGAGGCCAACAAATGATTCACAGTTCTATGCCATTTTTGAGCAAAAATATTGAAATCATTTGTTATCTCTTTCTCGAATGTAGTCCCCTTGGCTTGAGATTGAATAGCCCTCCTTATCTTCAAGAACAAATTATCCTTCCTTAGGGCATCTCTTCCCAAGGAAAAAATTAGAGTAGGGCCCATATGAAAGGGATTTTATGCTCCAATTATCCGGGTCATAATGGGTCATCTACTTCTTTTCATTTATGATTTGCAAGGCCTTCAGTCTCAATAATTGTTCTTCATTAAATCGTGGATCATCGGTGATTTGATAAGTGGGCCTAATTATTCGATGGTTGAAAGACCCCTGTTCAGACTTCTTAACACGACTAAACATCATAGTGTTAGTGATTAGGATTGGTTATCTTCAGATTGGTATATGCTTGGATATGAATGTTCTTTATGCCCTAATATCCAGGCTTGGAAAGTTCAATGCAGGTTAAATTGGTTCCACTAAGGGTTTCTGTAACATCCCCTATCTTGAGGCCCAAAGCTAAGTGCTACAGATGCTGCAGTCATCTATATATTAAATTCCGATGGCAAAATACAGTAATGTTAATAGTATTCATAATATCATAAGCACATGGATATGAAATAAAATCAACACAGATTTATAAATAACTTTTCTGATTTCATTTCAAATCAATATTTCATATTCAGATACACAATCTCAAAACAATTCCTAGGTTTTGATCAAATATAATTATTACAAAATATGCCTAGAGCGACATATGAAGATGACCCTTGGATGATCAGAGTACTAAATAGACAACAAGTCTTAATACAACACAACGTAAATAAAACTAAATAGCTCCTATATAGCTAGCTTTGCCTCCTGCACATCTCTGAAAGCTTATTCACCCAACCTACTAACCTGAAATCCTCAACTCTCAATCTACTCAAATCATATTTTTGAGCACTCGAGAGTTTAAAGGGGAAATATAAACTTCGAGTCTGACATAAAGCCTGGTGTGAATAATAATATTACATCTAGGTTTACTGATATTAAGTGAGACCATGCCACTTAGCGAAACGGGTTTCCACTCACTAATAGCCTTTTAAAGCATATCTTTTGCAAATCGGAATCCTATAATCAAACTGACTAAAGAAATAATAGCAATAATATATATGCACATAAATCGAGTAATCAATGGACTATCTGTCTCCAAAATATAGTTTTGTTTTGCTAACTATTAACCATTAGCTGACTCAAGCCTACCAGACATACTCAATTATCCAACTTCTGTTAGACACGCTTCTGGGCTAACTGGCCTTAACTATCTTCTTCTAGGGTCAACTGAACCTAATGGTTTTGCGGGCTCCCAATAACCTATCTTCTCTCTGGATATTCCTTTCTATGGTAACCTCATTTTAGTCTTACCTGTGACAAAGCCCTACACACTGGAATTTTGGACTTATATTAGCTAGGGGCTTATTAGTTAAAGTTTAGGGTGTGACCCTATACCAGTCTCATCTGGTATTCTAACACCTGAGTCATTTACTTAGAATTAACTACCCCATCAAATTTTCCATGAATTCATTTCTTTCAAATTAATTTAGCCCTTTAAATCATATTTAAAGAAGGAAAATATACTCTTTTCTTTACTCAAATATTATTGCCATGATATACATACTTTACACAAAACAATGTTGATGAAATATAATGGATTATCTATCCCTCCAAAGTAAGTTAAAAATCTTTTTAACTTAAAAGCTCTAAAGCCATGAAATCAAGGCAAACCATTCGAAATCTTTGCTTCAAGACTTTAAACAATACCTTTCGAACCCATTGAAAGTACCCCTTTCAGAATAAGTTAAATATTATACCTTGTAACACTAGGACGAAAGGCCAAAACATAGCTTTCAAAATCATTGAAGGCATTCCTTTGAAAGCTTTATAAACCTTAGATATCCTCATTTCAAAACACTTTAAACTTTCCTTTCGAAAGCATTGGAAACCTTCCATTTAAAACCCAAGTGAACCTTTCGAAAACATTGGGGTATCTCCCCTTCGAAACCTACATTATATCTCCTTTCTTAAAACAAACCTTTCGAAAGCATTGGGTCCAAGTAAAAGTTTATGGAACATAGCTTCGAAACCTTTTAAAACCATTTCTTTCGAAAGCATTGGGTTTAACTTTCAATATATCTAAGGGTCTTAAAAGAACTAAGGCAAAAGCAATTCTTTCGAAAGCATTATTCCTAAGTAAAAGAAAGTGAATGGTTTCAAAACCAACCCTTTCGAAAGCATGGAGAAGCGGCTTCAAGGTTTAAGGCAAAAGAACCCTTTCGAAAGCATTGATTCGAAAGGTTGAATGCGGCAGTAGGGGTTTCGACCCCTTCGAATGCTTATTTTAAAAACAAAAGGTAGCACCCTCTTTCGAAATCCATTTTTTTATAATAAAGGTGTATTTTACTAAGTCGAAAGCTATTTCCTTCGAAAGCCTTATTTTGTAACCAAAATACTTCTGAATTTATAAAGACTACTTCTACC
Source organism: Allium fistulosum (assembly GCA_030737815.1). NCBI lineage: Eukaryota > Viridiplantae > Streptophyta > Magnoliopsida > Asparagales > Amaryllidaceae > Allium > Allium fistulosum. Next base: position 197,462,238 of record CM060905.1, on the reverse strand, counting down.
CTTTCGAAAGCATGTTTCGACTCTATACCTTTCTCTTATCTCCAATCCATTACGTACCAAGGCATTGATATCATATGTATTGGTTTCGACTAGGTTGGAGGCGGTAGTATAGGGTCGAAAGGTGGCTGCCGAAGTGGCAAAGCAAATCTGATTTTGAACCTTTTAAAGTGATATCTTACCAACTAACTTGCCTTATTTGTCAATATATAATTGGTTGCCAATTCTTTTTCAAAATCTTTTCTAAAAGTGCTGCTGAATTTAGTAACTAATAGTAATTTAAAACATTTAGCAAATTGCCCCTTCTTCTTTTATAAACATATAAAACATTTAAGTCCCATATCTGAAATAATTTTATATCTTTAATAAAATACTTAGGAAAATTCTCTAGAAGTTCCCATAAATCTCTTCTAGTATGTTTTCTAACATTTTTAGATTTCTGACCCAAAACTAACATATGATTGCCGAAATTAATTTTAAACCCAATTTAACCATTTTCATTACTAGAAAATTCGGAGTAAATCCACAACAACTTAGAAAATTATGAAACTTGAAACCAATCTCTAAATAATATTTTTGATCTTATATCAAAAATGCAAGCCATTTGGATGTCATTTAATAGGTTTTCCAAATTAATTCTTGTCATAAAATCTGTATGAAATAGCACAAATCATCAACAAGCATATATTTCCTTGTAAACAATCAAAACATGGAAATATTCTTGCAAAGTAAATTCGGATCTTATCTAGAACTCGAAAACAATAAAAATGAGATGTAATCTATTATTCACCTTAGCTTGATTGTTAAGAAGGTTGAGATTTGCTCGTGAATTAATTTGATTAAGCTTCATTCTTGAATTCTTGCTCAACTTCCTCTGGTTTACTTCTAATGGTGGCTGGCCAAACTCTATATTTAATTTTGTTTGTGAATGTTGTAAATGAAATTGGAATAAGGGTTTAGGGTATAAGAACATAAACTATTCCTATTTTGCCCTTATCTTATTATCTTTACTTATTTCATTTAAATTTTCATTTGTTCATACATTCTTAAGTCACGGCAACCTTACACTTATACAAATCTCAATCTCTTAACCACTTTAATCTTTACATTATTCTATTTAATTTATTTAATTAAATCCCATGAATAAAGCTATTTAAAGTTAGGAATGTTACAGTTTCATCGAAGTCGGAGGTTCCAGCCCTCCTTCTAGTACCAAAATCTTGGCAAATAAGTTTGCTAACCCCAAAAGTGTTTGGAAAACTTAGTTATTTAAGAAGAGGCCCTAAAGAAGCTCGTCAAGGTCATTAGCTCGAGAGAGTCCCTAACGCAACCATTGTTATGTTCTTCATCCAAGTCAAATTTGCAACACAAGTACAAGTTTGAAGTCGTATATTTGAAGCAAGTTTGAGCTCGAAGTTGTATGTGCAAGGCAATTAAAGTTTGAAGTCCCTAAGTCAAAGTCAATTATGCAATAATAGCCTCGAAGTCACAACAATTCACATGTGCAAAGTCACAAATATGCTCAAATCATAGGTTCGAATTGGGTACACGTATGCTATGCCATGTCCTTGTTTAACATTAAAGATCCTATATGTACAATGTTCTTGAGTTGCAATATGATCTAAAATCCCCAAATAGATTTAGGGTTTACAATGTAATAAATGAGAGGAGAGAAAATTCGGTCCCTAAAACAAAGCCACTAGGGTCGTATTTATAGGGGTGAGCGGCCACCACTCCGCCTTTTAAGCCTCTTTGACATGGTTGACTTCGGTGACACTCAGTACCAGCCTCTTCGTTGATCAGCATTAGCAAAAAGTGGCACTAACATAGATGAGTGGTGGAGTTATCATTAGACAATGTTATGCGGAAACGTCCTCTACATGCAGAAGTGTCTTCGACGTGCTTTAGTGTTAACTCTTTATTAGCATACCTTTGGCGATATTGACTTTGACAAGGCCTAGCATTACCCTTTCTAGGTTGACTCCAATAACGGTATGTGAAATGATCCACACCACCTTCCAACGCTATCCTTTGAAGAGGACGAGAGGATAACCTCGAAACTAATTGAGTAAGGTATTGACGCCTTTGCGGGTATTGATGATGTACTTCATTGATATCGCTTTTCACAATGTCTTTGAGGCATTTACATGAGAATGATGTGTGATGTGTTCACTGTCGGATATTAGGGTAACAGTGTCCTCCTTTGACATCTTCGTAGACCAATGCCCTCGAGGTTCTTATTAAGTGCAATGATGACTTGAACGAAGTAAGACTCCTTTCAATATGAGCGATGTCAGTAAATCTTTACATCCTTGCTATGTGGAGTGGCTGCCTCGATACTTATTAATGGTTTCCAAAGTGAATTACTTTTGACACCTTTGCATGCTTTATCTTCTATGACTCTGTGCATTATCTGTTGTTATCGAAGTGCATATCCTACCTCTTCGACTATAACCTACAATGTCTCTTCGATGTTGAAGTCTGATACGAAGCCACAAAATGATGAATCGGTTCGATTAGAAATATTGCAGTAACATGGATAATTATAATATTACGTATGTTCTTATACTTTTAGGAATGGTTTATTATATTTTCTAGTAAGGCTTCAGCTAGATTTTAACATCTCTCAAAAACCTTAAATGAGTTGCGGGAATTTCACAAATTCCTCTAATGAGTGTCAGGATTCATTTATCATTTACTACAATCTTAAGGGCGCTCAACAAATTGTAATCCTTATAAATGGTAAATAACACATTATTAGTTATATTTCATAAATAACTCTTGATCATACATTCTTGCTCTTAATCATCTTTATGACCATGAGGGTACTCAACGAATCATAAAGCACATTAGATATGTACTAATAACCCATCATTCTGTGATTGCCTAAGGAAAAAAATTTAACCCTTGAGGGTGCTCAACAAAGTTACAAATTGTTCTTACCAATTTAGGGACAATATAAGCATGCTCAACAACCATAATTATGTATAGTACTCTACTTACATTGTAAATGATAGATGTTATCCCGCCTTTTGACCAGGCAGTAGGTAGACAGACTCGATGAATCAAACTTCAAAGCTGTCAAGGCAAGATGCTCAGAGAGATGACCACGAAGCCAAAAAAACCAAAGTACAACCAAGATCACAACACAAATACCAAACCACCACACAAACTCAAGGACCCAAAGCCCCCCAGTGTGAGGTCGGTACTGACCTATCCTAAATGGTCAGTACCGACCCATGGAACCTCCTCCTAGGGGCCCATCTACTGCCGATGAACCCTTCATAGTGTCAAGACCACATTTCCAATGTTTTTCTGTCGATTCAATGCAACTCTCTATCGATCTCCACGAACTCCTGAATTAGCAACTTCATTCATCTACAACTCCATCATTTGGACTCCAAAACAAGCTATTATTGATGCAAACAACTATAAAATCACGAAGCTAGCCAAAAGACGAGCCGAAGAAGAGAGTTCAAGATGACTAGATTAGCCATCTTAGGGATCAATACCGACCCCTATCCTTGGATTCATACCAACCCGTAGTTACTTGATGATGTGGCATCCTATTTTCATGAAGAAATGGTTTGTAGCAAGGAGAATGGTTTAGAGACCTTTTGTGCGAGATGTAAGGATCCTTACGAGGGGTAGGGCTCATTTTTCAGGATCTTTTAGCTCTACTCTACTTTATATTCTTGTAATTTTAAAAATCTAAGTGTTAAAGTTATATTGACCCCTAAGAACTTCTGCCCCCAAGTAAGAAGTTAAGCAATAAAATCATTAAGTAGACATAGGCCGGAGTTTGCTGAACCACTGTAAAATTCCATATGTTCATTTCTTACTCGTTTTAATTTATTTTCTTCACTGATATTCTCTTATATTCCCTATTTGGTGTCTGCGCTATTTTTTGTTCAAACATTTGGTGCTTTCACCAAGAAAATACTTGAACTTGCCAATTTAAGACTTTGAAAGATTCTCAATGATGAGACAATCAACTAGGAAAGCTGTTACTGCTAGAAATCAATAAGGGGGCAGTCAGAAGTCATCTTCAAGAGCTCACCCCTATCAATCTACATAACCAGATGTGAGATGGAAACTATGATGAATGGATTATAGGAAAGGATGATGGCATGCCAGGAAGAGATGATGGAGAGCTTCTTCAGAAGGATGGGACATATAGGAACAACTAGAGTTTCAGAAAATCAGAATCAAAGACTTAAAGCCGGAGTGCTGCAAACTAGAAGCGAAGTAGAACGACCCGGGACAAACCCCGAGCCAAATATATGAGTCGGTACCAAACCCCAAGGACTCGGGGGCACGGGTCGTCCTGGCCTTGGAAGGAATGATATGCAAATTGGATATGAAGCGGAGCATTTAAATGCAGATTAGAATGTAGGAGCACAACCGGATGAGTACGTGCCAAAATTTCCCCATAAGAACGGGGGGCCGGTTGAAGTTACGAATCAAAAACTTCCATTGGATGACAACCCCATGTTAGGGATGGCTTGGAGTCAAGTTCGAATCATTTATCTCGCTTTTATTCTCAATGAATGCTATAATATTGTTTCAGGCTGCTTGCACATGCACGAGATCTCGAACGGTCTTTAGGCACACTTTGAGTTGGATGTTTGTGATGGTTATTTAGGATATTTGCACAATAATACAATCAAACCACTAGCTCGTGTATGGGATCTCGATCGGTCCTTAGGCACACTTTGAGTTGGATGCTAGGTTCTAACGCCTAAAGAGGCAATTATCATAATATTTGTTACAAAGCTTAGTAAATGAACTCTCGATTATTAAAACCCACGAAATTACAATAACCTTAAAATATAAGTCTCCTTGTCAAAGAGCGAGTGGATGCTTATGGAGCTTGGATTAAGTCTCTGACCAAAGAGTCGGGGCTGGAGAAAAGAATACAAGTCCCCTTGCCAGAGAGTGAGTGAATGGTCTTGTACCATATTGATCGCTTTAAAGTCCCATCCGGGAAGGCGGGACCGCAATGCAACAAGTAAGTCCCCTCACTGGAGGGTAAGCGGAAGGGCTTACCTGTCATTGAATCCTTTTGCCAAAGAGCGAGCAGATTGAGCTCAGGAAGGGACTGGAGAGACCATGGACTTGAATCGCTTTAAGTCCCATCTAGAAAGATTGGATCGGTGTATAGGAAGTAAGTCACCTCACCGGAGTGAGAGTGGATGGGCTTGCTTGTCATTGAGTCCCCTCATCAAAGAACGAGCGGATTGGGCTCGACAAGGGTCCAAAAAGACCATGGAATTGATTAAACGATCTGGAGAGATCACGGATTTGATTATCGGCCCGAAACGGCCATGGATTTGATTAATAATCTGGAGTAACCATGGATTTGATTATTGGCCTTGAACGGCCATGGATTTGATTATCGGCCCTGAATGGACATGGATTTGACTGTCGGCCCTAAATGGCCGTGAATTTGATTAACGATCCGAAGAGATCACAGATTTAACTATCGGCCATGAATGGTCATGAACTCAATAAACAATTCGAAGAGAACCCCCTTAACTTGAACAGTAAACGATCTGGAAAGATCGTACATTGAAAACTAGACATTAAACGATTCGGTAAAATCGTGCATAGAGCTGAATTTGAAATGATCCGGGGAGACCAAATCTTAGAACATATACTGATTTGATATAAGGATTCGAGCACCTTGAAATTAAAACGAAATAAATAAGTCCTAGATGAACATGAGACGATTTTGATATACAATAACTTTGAATGAAATAAGAATGATAATGATATAAATCCCGGATGAACACGGGATGGTTTTAATATGTGATGCAATAATTCCGAATTAAATCGGAATTGTGATGATGTATAGACAACACTTAGGCAAAATCTAGAGTCTTAGTTATGATAGGTCTGGAACGACTCCTAATTGGCAAGAAAATCCGAAGGAACTAGACGATTCACCAAGATTAAACTAGCAAGAGAACTCAACTATTGGAGATAGACGTCACATTTGTTCTTGAGCAAAGAACACCTTCCATTCACAAGGCGTGCTTTTGGAACAAGTTTTATCCCTCCTTTTGACCAGGTAGCATACGGACAGACTCGACGAATAAAATATAAAGTTTTCAAGGGAAGATGCCCAGAGAGATGACCAAGAAGCCCAAAAACCAAAATACAACCAAGATCATAACACAAATACCAAACCACCACACAAACTCAATGACCCAAAGCCTCATAGTGTGGGTTCGGTACCGACCCATCCCTACAGGTCGGTAGCGATCTATTGAACCTCCTCCCGGGGGCCCATCTTCTACCTATGAGCCCTTCTAGTGTCAAGACCTCATTCCCAATGTTCCTTTGTTGATTCAATGCAATTCTCCATTGATCTCCACTGATGCAGCCCGACCTTCCTATACTTTAGGTCAACAGCGACCTAACAAGTTGTTAAGTCGCGCAGGTGGCCTAACGAGTTATGCATGCGAATTATACCCACAAATGATGCCTGCGAGCGAGCTACGACCTAATGAATTACGAGCTAACGAGACAGGTGATACAGTGAAGGACCATGCAGAACACCAACTGGATATTCTTAAGTCGCTTGGACGACCTAACGAGCTAAGTCAACAAGTTAGGTCGCGAAGTTCATATGTCACGAAGGTCTTAGGTCGCCAACGACGTAGCAAGAAGCCACCTTATCTTAGGTCGCTACGAACCAGTGTGTTACGACCTAGAAGGTCGCGACCTAACGTTACCAAGCTATATTTTAAGGTCGCTCCATGGTTAGGTCGCGTGAATGGGTTGGGTCGCACAAAAAGATATGCTGCTGATTCCTTATATCGTGAAGATGTCCTGTTGACGTGCATCCTTAGGTCGCTCAAGAGTAGGTCGCGAGACCTTGGGTCGCTGAGATACCTTAAGTCGCTGGAAGAGGTTTCCTTAAGTCGCTCAAGTGTTAGGTCGCGTAAAGATTTCCAGAAACTATTTTCTTAAGTCACTGATCTTTAAGTCGCTGGAACTTCTGATGCAAGCATTCCTTAGGTCGCTGCTGTCTTGGGTCGTGTTGTATATAAGTTGAGTCGCATTATTGAAAGTCGTTGTATTTCGTTATGTTGTAATATGTTGTGTGTTGTACATATTTGTTAACTCGCGTTGTGTTGTAAGTCGCGACCAGTAGGTCGTAGGTCGTTTGTGTTGTATGGTGGGTCCTAGGTCGCGACCAATGTTAGGTCGTGTACTCTATTGAGTCGTGTGAGTTGTAACCCTATAAATAGGGATGTTGGGTCATTTGTAAAGGAAGTTGATTTTGAATAAAACTTTGTTTATGTGCTTTGTGCCACTTTGAAATTGGTAGTTGAGTGTTATCTCCTATCTCCACCTTCGGCATTCGAGTGCGCTCGAATCAACGATTGTTGAAGCCAATTCACGGAATCAAGTGCGTTTGATCAACGTTCGAAGAATTGTAGATCTTCTGTCACGGCATCGTGCGCGATCAACGTGACGAAGATAGCTAGAATCCGGTATCTTTGAGATCAACGGATTTGGGCATTTGGTATTTTCAATCCACCGATTGCTACTTTCATCGTTGTATTCATTTCTGTTATTTGCCGCTGCGTCATCCACGAACTCTCGAATTAGCAACTTCATTCATCTACAACTTCATAATTTGGACTCCAAAACAAGATATTATTGATGCAAACAACTATGAAATCATGAAGTTAGCCACAAAACGGGCCAAAGTGAAGAGTTCAAGTTGACCAGTTGGCCACCTTCCGACCTCTATCCTTGGAGTTGTACCGACCCATAGTTACTTGATGATGTGGTGTCCTATTTTCATAAATAACCGGTCTATAGTTAAGAGAGCGGCCTGGAGATCTTTTGTCCGAGATTTAAGGCTCCCTATCTCTATAATTAGAGGGGTATTGCTCATTTTTCAAGATCTTTTGGCTCTAGCTCTACTCTACTCTATATTCTTGTAATTCTAAAAATCTAAGGTCGAAGTTGTATCAACCCCTAAGAACTTCCGCCCCTAAGTCAGAAGTTAAGCAATAAAATAATTAAACGGATGTAGGCCAAAGTTTGTCGAGCCACTAAAAAACTCTATGTGTTCATTTCTTACATGTTTTGATTTATTTTCTTCACTTTTATTCTCTTCTATTCTCTATTGGGTGTTTGTTTCATTTTTGGTTTGGTATTTCAAATTCGTAATTTCAAAATAGTAATAATAAGTATTATTGTCCATAAGGAATAGTAAGTATTCACAATACTCAATAACATCATTTGCCATATACACACACACACACATATATATATATATATATATATATTTGTGAGTGTGTGTGTGTGTATGTATATCTATGCACACACATACACATACACAATTATATATATATATATGTATTTATTTCTTATAATTATTATGGGTTTCGATCTTACCTTTTAAAATAATAATTTTATTTTATTTCATTTTATACAGATTATATGATATTCTCTTATTTAGTTATAACATTTATAACATAATATTAAATATTATATTTATGTATGTATTATTATTAATTAACAGTTAACTAATATTAAAACTTTATCGCAACCTTTTATAAACTATAACACTTATAATTCATATTGTGATTTAAAATTATTTTGAATTTGTTCATTTATAACTTTTATAATTTTACATTCAAAACAATTTTAAATTTGTATATTTCTTACCTTTATAAATTCACATTTAACAATTTTAACAATTTTAAATTTGTTCATCTATAACTTTTATAAATTCAAATTTAAACAATTTTAAATTTTTTCATTTATAACCTTTATGAATGTAAATTTAAAACAATTTTAAACTTTATCCATAACCTTTATAAATTTTAATTTTAATTTAAAACAATCTAAATTAATTTATTTGTAACCTTTATGATTACAAATTTTTAAAAAAAAATTAAATTTATTCATAACCTTTATAAATTTAAATTTAAAACAATTTTAAATTTAAAACATTATATATTTTCCATGATAACACAGTGCAGGCTCTGATATCATTGTTGTATCAGCTTGGATCATTGTTGGTTGAGCCCAAACTCCTTTAGGGTGGCTCAAGAAGATCCATCAAACAAATGTTTTACGTGTAGCCTCTCAACGCACACAGAACCTATCAGCACCTTGACCTATGACATGTATAGGTAAGAGCCGATGCTTCGTCATAGATTACACTAAAAGAAAACCCTATCATCTACTTGCTCAAGTACCTTTTTTGAATCGGGTGCATCAAGCAGTGGGATAAAAGAGGAAATTTTCACAAAATTTCCTTTATAATTCATTATGCACTAGATCTTTTTAGTGTTATCATGAACAATGTCGGTAACATTAAATCATATTCAATTTTTTATTGGATGGTTTTGCTTTGAATTTTAAGATATAGTATATTACCATTATATTAATCATGTTAATCTGATTTACAATGTCACTATTTGTTCAAAATGTTTAACGATATAATTTGTTATCAAATTAAATAATATTTACCTAGTGATAAATTTAATAATAAAATATATATTTTTACAATCACAAATACATACATATATATAATTTTAATTTTGATTAAGTAATATTTGAATGATATAACTAATAAAATAATTTATTATATATACACATATATAGATATATGTATATATATACATATATAGACACACACTCACACATATATATTCAAACAGCACATATTCAAATTTTATATTTTATAAATTAGCGTTATAACTTTAAAAGACTATAATTCATCTTAATTCAAATATCACATATTTGAACCCAAAAATTTACGTTCCGATAAATTAATTTTGACTAATGGTGTTGACATGTAAATATTTAATGATAATATTAATTTATAGTGTTTAATTTTACCAACTAGAAATAAATATGTAATTTATTATCAAACAATGTCGATGTGTTTGGAATTTAATTACGAATGAAATAATTTAGGCTGTGTGTAAAACAAAGTTTTTATGTGGGAGTTATTTATATTTGAAAATGCATGGATTAAATATGTTTTAAAATAAAATTGAGGTGGTTTTTTTTATAATTTTACCTTTCTTCATCTTACCAAATGTGAAACCTAGCCTCCACCTTTATTGATCTTCTAATCGATTTCTACCTCCAATAGGAGTCACCGCACACGCCGCCATCACGACGGTTCAGAACCCTTTGTCAAGCTAAGATAGATGATGACCTCATTGCAAAGTCTTATCTCCATTTGCAGAAGCCCTCATCTGAGTTGCATGTCAACATCGGCCATCGAAAGCTCTACATGATCCTTTCTTTGATCGACACACCACATTCATGGATCATCGTCGAAGATTCTATCTTAAACAAGTGATAAAACGATGTTCTGGCCAAGGTGATCATGGTGGTACACAATGATGTGCACGAAACAGCGAAAAAATAATTTATTATTATTAAAATTTAAAACAATTTTACTTAAAAATAATTTTTAAAATCGAATTTGGCCAAGGATCAATTTGATAAATTTTCCACGTTTATAGAATGAGATATATAGGTATATTTATAACATATTAATGGCTACGTTAAATACCTTACATGGATCCACCATTAAAAGTATGGGCTATAAAAAGTGATATTTTATCTCACTTAATCAATAATAACGTTTAATAAATTCAAGTCCACACATATTTGTGCCCACTGTGTTTGAAAACAATTTACAAAATTTCGGCTACTAAAATTATATATGTGTATATATGTATCTATTTATGTAAATTATATTTAAATCATTATATTGGCCAAAAATATAACTAAATAGATATATAATAATTAAATATTTTATTAATTAATTTTAGGCCCTCTAATTAAAAATAATAAGTAATTCATATATTAATTCATATCCACATATATCTTGATCCACTTTATTTTAAAATAATTTTAAAAATTCCAACCACCATAAAATTATATATACACACATAGACATACACACACATATACATATAATTATTTATTATATTTAAATTATTATAGTGGACCAAAAATTAACTAAATAAATACATAACAATTATACATTTTATTAATTAATTTTAGGCCCTCTATAACTAAAAAATAAGTTAATTAATATAATTATATATTTATTTCTCGATAATAACAATAATTTATAACTTTAATAAATTATTTTCGGTCGAAAATTGGGAGTTGTGATTGTGTGACTTCCAAGTGTGAACTCATCCATTGATAATATCTAAACAATTTAAATATTAAAGCATGTACGGACTTTACTGAAGCACGGTATTACATAAGTTCAGTTGCTTATAGATTATCTAAGTGAAATCCAATTTCTTATCTTCTAAATCAACAACCTTAAGCAACAATATATTGTGCACATTTTTTCTCCTTCATCACCGTATTACTACGATATCTAGAGCTAATCAATAGTCCAAACCCTAATAATATCTGTATTTAATTGCGAAGTTCAACACCAAAGTCATGGTTCAATTGGATAATAATTATCGATTAATTGATTTACATTGACCAAAGACTTTGACTACCAATTACGGTGATACTAACCTTCTATTTGATGGAGAAAAATCCTCTTCAAGATAGTGTTTCACTTTAAGTAGTCCAATCTATACCCTATTGTGGTCTAAACACGATCACGTTATCGTGTGGTTGACCATAATTAATGTATAGTTTGGATACTTGAGGTTTACAGTATTCTCAAGTCAAAAGACTACTGCACATCTTTACTTGAGATCTTCTTTTTTACTTTAACTAGATAAGACTCTCGCATGTCATTCTTACTTATTTCAAACAACTACACGTATGTAATGCCTTAGTGCCCTCATGGGTCATGAGTATTTCACCATCCATCAAATAAAGAGCGTACCATATTTGTCTTAACATATATATCGATATTCCTTTCTTGATATATCTTAACCATGAACATTTAAGGACAAGTATTTATTTTATTTATTCAATACTAACGGTTACGAACATGTTCGTAACTACAACTGATTAAATATTTTTCCTAAGGATTTTCTACTTAAATATATTTAATGTATGTAAAACATTAATTGTATCCCAATTGATAATATATACAGTAGAAAATAAAACCAAAAGCATACTTTATTTCAAACAAGATTCGCTATAAGAGTTAAGTTATACAACCAAATTACATAATTACCCATAAGGCACACCCTTAACTCTATCAATGCTATGTTTTGAAGCTTGCATTCCTTGCTACAAATAATGAAGTAAAATATGAGGCACTAACTGTGGGACTCAAATTGGCAAAAGATTTTAGAGTGCGGACATTGCACATATTCAGTGACTCCTAACTTGTGGTTTGTCAGTTGAAGATGGAATTTCAGGCTAAGGGAGCATGACTTTACCTGTCAAAAGTGTATGAACTACTGAACGATATTAAACACTACATGATAGTGCACATCCTTAGAGAGGAAAACACAAATGCAGATTCTATATCCAAGTTGTACGATCCTGGAGATACACAACCATTAGAGATCATTCCATTAGAAGTTTTGAAGTCTCCAAGTATTGATGATATGAATATTGAGAAAAGAAAGAGTTAAGGATGACTCCATTTAAGGAATATTTAACCAAGCGGACTCTTTGGAAAATTAAAAATGAAATACGAAGACTCGTGTGTAAGGTACTGCGTTACACTATGCAATATGAAGTGTTATTTCAAAAGGGATTCTCGGCCTCCTTGCTAAGGTATGTTGACAAGGCTGAAGTGAAGAAAATCCTTAAGGATGTTCTTCAAGGATGGTGTGGAAATCACACTAGGTACCCGAATTTGACAAAAGAGTACTTTCTACGGATATTTTGGTCCAATTGTCAACCGAGATGTAATGTAATTCTCCAGGAATTTGACAAGTTTTGTAGATTTCCGAAAATACCAAGTGCCTCATCCAAAAAGGTTATGCAAATGGTTAGCCCGTGTCCATTAGCGGTTTAAGGAACTGCCATTATTGGAGTGTTACCAATGACAGAGAAGATGCAAAATATATGGTTGTTGCAGTGGGCTATTTTATGAAATAGGTTGAGGCGGAGCCACTCGCCAAAATCACGTTGGAGAAAGTGATTAATTTTGTAGTTAAGAACATGTTATAAAGATTTAGAATGCCACTAAAGATCATTATTGATAATGAACTCAAGTTGAAGTGCAGAGTTTATAAGTTTAGTGCTTTATATCAAATTCAGAAGAGTTTTGATGATAGCATATCCATAAGCAAATGGATATGTAGAGGTGGTGAACGAAATCATCATGGCTGAAATAAGCAAAAGGAAATTGGCTTGATGAGTTGCACTAGCATTGTGGGCTTTTCGAACGACTCAGAGATCTGCAACTGGACATACACCGTTCGCACTATCTTATGGGACTAAAGCAATGAGCATAAATCCATTCTCACGCGTGCATGCATTATAACCCCAAGATGAATAAGCAGTTATTGCTAGCATCTCTATGTGATAAGGAAGAAACATGGAGACTGCATATAAAACAACTCGCACCTTAATAGGCCGAATTTCGACTAAATCGAAACCCAAGTCCATTATGGTACAGATCGCTGGTTTTGGTAACCTATAATAAACACAAGTATACCATAGTGTGGTCAATATAAACTTACAATGAAATAGAAAAATATAATAAACATATATACTAACTGAGACTACTACCTTAGAATCAATAGTATTCCTTGAGCATCTAATTGCCTTGTCAATGTTGAGCATGAAAGAGAAGACTCTAGCATTTGTAGCTTCCATCTTGCACCAGTAATCCGTCCCTCTAAATCTATCATTTGGGTTGTTACGAGGAGGGGTTCAGAACAATGTTCTGGTGACCATAAAATTATACATTGTATCTATAAAATTAATCTATGCCGATTGATCTCCATTTAAGTATTATATCTATTATTTATGGCTAATCCATTAAATCCTATGTGCGCTACGATATGCCTAACCTCGTCAAAGGTATAACTATATACATATGCATATATACATATATATCTAAATGATGTACTATCCAAAACCCCCACCACTTAATGCTTCTTAAATCGGGAGGAATCAGACCCAATGGCATTTAATACCTTAGTCACCGAAGCGGACCCTCGGCAACGTAAACGCTAGTCAATAGGTACTAGCTACAGAGACCGATGACCCCTATATACAGCTCTATAACTTATAATTTAGTTGTCATACTACTAACGCATTTCAAAGACTCATCTAAGGGTTAACTATCCCACCTCCAACAAGAAAACATCTAACCAACTAATTTTGAGGTTTGTGTGTATCCCATATGGATTCTACAGTAGAGGAAGAGAAATCCATCAAGGCATAACCCAAGTTTTTGCTACCGACTGCTCGGGACCGCTGGTGGTCTTAGCCTATATGCCAGCCGTATTACTAAATACCGATCCAACAAAATACTGACATAGCATGCTGACCTTCCACGGCTGACTTCATTTAGACTAACCTAATGTAGTTCAAGGAAAATGCACCTTTTAGTTACTTAATACCTCTTATTAGAAATGAAGCATACCCTATTTCTTTAAAAGTACTGGACCATTTAATACTTCAAACCAGAGGCGAACCCTTGGTATATTTTCCCCTACCTATCCGCAATGCATATCCCTTTCCTATAGGTCTTACGGTTAGAGATGTCTCACATCAGTAAGCAAGTATACACAACTACCGGTAGCCTCTATGTTAAAGGCAGACTTCAGTTGTGTAACTCTGATGGCCTCATATCACAACCCACTAAACCAAACCAACCATCCTAAGCTTAAATGTTCGGCTAGGCCCACTAATTCACGTTTGTCCTAAATGTATAATTAAAGCTGCATAATTTTCTACTATAAAAATTATACTACCTTCTAGTATTTAATTACTATCTTGTATGCTTATTTACTATATTCCATAAATTTCAATTGTCCGTAATAAATGGGCATTATTATTCTATTTGGACAATCTCTAATAACATTTATTTATTCGTTCTAATTCAACTTATTATGCCTATTTCATTTCCTATAATGCCACATTAAATCCTTTAAGCAGTCCCATTCACCGCAATTATATCTCTATTTAATTCATATAACTACCTATGAACTGCACATTTATTGCCATATTAATATTGAAGTTACTATATCATTTCCATCTACACATCCTAATCCTATAATTTAATACACTATTAACAATTAACACGAGTATCGTCGTAAATTACGCTATGTATATATATGCACACACACACATAATATATAAGCGTGGTTATACATATATATTTTTTCCTATTTTTAACTATTAATTTCTAAACTAGAACATTCCTTTCCATGTTTCAAATTTATCAAAGCTATCATTCCTAAAAGGATTACCGCTATAACTTTCCATAAATTAACCAAAAGTGATATCTTCCTTCATTTGAAATTATATGAAATTATCTCTTTCCTTTTTATTGAAATAGATAGTACAAATGTGATATCCCGGAATTTTGGGCAATATAAATTTAATAATCTATGTTAAAATTTAAATTGATTTGATAATCTTTGTTAATAATTTGAATTGATTTGATAATCTTCTTTTAAAATAAATATTTAATTGGTAGATTTTATCTTTTAAAAGTTAATAAATTGGTTTCTATTTATAATGTATATATATTTGTATATATTGTAAATATAAATCTTTGATTTTCTTTGGTTTGAATTTAATAAATAACTATATGGTTTTAAAATACTCAAGATAAATGTTAATTGTTTAAATTGATTTTAGCTTAAGTTTAAATTTAAATTAATTAACAAAAAGGTTGTTTTATTTTATTTTTGAATATAGCTTGTAAATATGATTTGAATATATATATATAAAGTTTAAAATACAAATTAATATATGAAACATTAATTCATATAATAAGATAAGTAATTTATTTATAAAAAGATAATTTCTTTTATAATTATTTTAATTTGATAAATGAGTTATTTTTAAACAATAATAATAATGTATTGTTTTATTTCTTTTAAAATTACCTATATATATATATACTCATTAACTAATTAAATAAGCATAACCTTTATTAACATTTAAAATATAACTAATTAACTTAAGATGACATGTGTTATTTTCCTAAGCTTCCTATAACATGTGTAATTTAAATAATTAGTGTGTGTGACAAGTGTCATTTAATTTTGTTTTTCTTTTATTTTTATTTTTAAATAATTTCAGCTTATATAAACAATTGCCTTCTTCCCTTCCATTCTTTTTCTTATTCTTTTTCTAAATCTAAAACTAAGAAAACAAAATCTGTAATCACTTCCTCAAATCCCTGTAATACATTTCCAAATCAAAAAAATAAACCTGTAGTTCATTTTCTTCAATCTGATCAAAGCCTATAATCATTTTTCCAAATTTTCAAATGCAATCTGGAAATTGTCTACTGCATGCAACTGCAGTTATAAATCAAGCCTGCATTTTCTTTTTAATCTGGGAGCATGCATGTAGTTTGTAAATCAAGGAGCAAAGCATTTCAGCAAAACAAGTTTAAAGTTTTCAAATCAAAGGAAGCACTCAAGTTTTTAAAATTCAAAAGCTTTTCAAATCTGGAAGCTCTGTTCCTCATCATTCAATCAGGTGAGTAACATCACTTATTTTAAAATTAAAGTATCTGTCATCTGTTGCATGTTAATTTCTGGAAAGTGGGTATGTTTTGTGTGATTTTATATGAATGAATTATCTGTTATGTGGGTGTATAGAATGTGTGCATGTTTGTTTTCTGTAGCATTCATGTTTCTTTGATTTTCAAGCTTCTGTTTGATTCAAAATCATTATCTCTTGATTTAGTTTAGGTTTGGATTTGAGACTTAAACAAAATCAGATTTTTTTATCATAAATTATAATTTAAAATTTTTACTTAAGACAAAATATACTTGTAATGGCTCTGGGTACAAAAACAACAGAGCAAGATTGATATAGGTGAAAATTCAAACACTTTAATTCATCAATTCAGGAACATAAACTAAATCCTTAACCCTAGACATGAATTTTAAGAATGAAATTATGATTTTTAGTTAAGGGATGAAAGAGCAGTTCCAGTTTGATCAATTTAGGAGTTCTGGGTTGTCTCTGGTGATCTAGTGGCTCGGCATGGTCGGGATTCTCGTTGGTGGTAGAGGAGCGATCGGAGGGGTCAGCAAAAATGTGAGGATGGTGATCTAGGAGTTGTGGTGGCTGCGGCGACCAATTTTTGTTTAGAACCCTAGTTTTAACTAGGTTGGGTTTGTGGATCGGCACGTCTTCTCTAGTTGATCGAGTGCTATGAGGTTTGGGTGATGATAGCAGGGGTAGTTGGCGAATGTGTGGCTGGAGTTGCTGACCTTCTGGTGGTCGAGGTTGCGGAGGCGAGACAGTTTCCAGATTTTGGTTGAAGAAGGTTCCAGTTGTTCCAGGTTTGGTTTGTGAAGCTCGAACTTCGATCTCGAGTTTAGGTGGTGATCTGATGATCGAGATAGGATATGAAGGTGATTGAACATTTGAGGAGATCATCGTGGATGATCGAAGTCGATCAGTACCACCGTGCATGTGCACGGTGCACTGTTGATTTCTGATGAAGTTTAGTTTGGGCAGAGTAGTAGTCTCGAGTTTTCTCGAGTAATTTAGGTTTTTGACTCGAAGTATTTTGGGTTTTGGCTCGAAGTATTTGGAAAGTGGCTCGGGTTAATAATTTTGTAACAGGTTTTTAGAGAAACCTGTTTTGTTTAAAAATTTAAACCTGAAGTTTAAATTGTAAAGCAAAGTTTTAGACAAGTTTTAAATCTAAGTTTTAAATCTGATTCAAGTTTAGTTTGAATCTCAGTTTTAAAAATAAAATAAAGTTTTTAAACATTAAATTGTTTTAACAACCTTAAATGTTTAATGTATATTTTTAAATGGTTTGAATTTAAAGATGAAGTTTTAAAAATGTAAATAGGTTTTAAAATCTAAAGTTTAATCTGGAATCAAAAATTTAATCTGTATTCCAGTTTTGAAGTGAAAGAAAGTTTTTAAATTTGAATTGTTTTAAATAACTTTGAATGTTTAAAGTGTATTTTTAAATTGATTTGAATTTAAAACAGATTTGGTTTTTAAATTCTTTTAAGCTTCTTTATAAGATAAATATTTCTTTAACTTGTGAAATAAAAAGGTTTTTGAATAGGCTTTTAAACTTTGTTTGAGTTAATTTGTATTTATTTTAAATCTTAAACTTAAAATGAAATTTGAAAATAAATTTGAAGTAAATTGTTATTAAATGATTTGTTAATCAAAATTTGATCATTAATAAGGAAAATGTTTTTACCTTTAAATAAATAAAGATTTAATTGTTTGAATTATTAAGATAATTAAAATGGATAATTAATTTATTTAATTAATTAATGATTTGGATTAATTAAATTAGTAATTAAAGGTTTAAATTAATTAATTAAGTTCTAAGATTAATTAATTAGGAATAATTAATTTGTAATTAAGGATTATTAATTAGATTTTAATTAATGATTAAAGATTAATTAATCAAGTAATTAAGGATTAATTAAGTTACAGTTAACACTTAATTAATTAAATAATTAAAGGTTAATTAATTGGTTATTAAGATTTATTAATTTGAAATTAATAATGGTTAATCTAAGTTAATTACTTAAGAAAAGTAATTAAATAATTATTAATGAAGGTCATTAACTTAGGATTATTTAATAATTAATTAATGTGATTAATTTTAATAATTAATTAGATTAATTAATTAATGATAATCATTTGTGAAATTGGTTAAGAATAATTACATAATGGAAGTAATTAAGGAATTAATTACTTAATGTAATTAATTAAGTTTAAATGTAATTTGTTTAAGTTAATTAATTAAGTTTAATTAATTTAAACACTTGATGATTTGATAAATAATTACTTAATGTAATTCATGGAGTGTAATTACTTAGTGAAGTAATTAGTAATGATAATTACTGAATGTAATTAATGAAAGATGATTTAAGAATGGAAGTAATTTGGATTAAATTACTTTATAATTAATCAAGGGATTAATTAAGAAAATTTATTAGGGAGTAATTAATTTATTTAAAGAAGTAATTAAGGGTAGTTAATTACTGAATGAGATTAATCAAGAGTGATTAATAATTATGGTTTAATTAAGATTAATTACTCAATGTAATTAATTTAAATAGGATAATTAATTAAAATATAATTAGGGATCATTAATTAGTATAATTAATGATGTAATTAAGGATTGATTAATTAAGATTAATTAATCAATAATGATAAGTGATTAAAAGGTAATTAATTAATGAAATTAATTAAGGATTAATGTAATTAATTATGGTTAATTAATTAATGAAGTAATTAAAGGATAATTACTGTATTTGATTAAGAGTAATTAATTTATGAGATTAATTAAAGAATAATTACTTGAATGTAATTAAAGGATAAATAATCAAGGGTGATTAATTAAGGTGATTTATTAGAGGGTGATTAATTAATTGATTTGTAATTAACTAATGGTTATGTAAGAAAGATTTATAATGAAGTAATTAATTTAATTCACTTTAAATTAATTAGAGATGCAAGTAATTAACTTAATTCATTTTAAATTAATTATAGATGGTGTGATTATTAGATCATTGCTTATGTATGGATGATATTGATTTGCCTTATATGATTTGTGATCTCAGATATGAGATAAGTAATGCTGTGTGATATGGATACTTTGATTTAAGTATAATGATAATGTAGATTATTGTTTATGATGATAATATGGATTATCTATTTGTGTAGATTATCTATTGTGAATCTGTGAATTATCTATCTGTGTGTATATAGATAATAGAATTTAATTGTTTTAAACTTTAAAACAACTTGGCCTTTAAGATACGTTTGGATTTCGATGAGACCGGGATCGGGTTTCCAGATTTGGATATCCGAATACCACATCGATCCAAATTAACGATAGGTCGTGAATCTCAAGTGAAGATGAAGATTCAGAGTGCAAGGGTTATTGTCGTTAACTCTGAGGGTGATTCCAAAATGAGTGTAACGAGATAATGCCTTCGGTTTCGTTCGAACCCGGAACGAACTTGTATGGATTGAATGCTTTCAGAACATCGTCAGGTGGACGATGAGCATTCTAAGTGATGTGTTCTGATAAGGTAATCGTAGCCTCAAGCCTCATCAACCGGTAATGGCTAAAACAGGGGAGGTGCAGCAAGGCTAAGTGAGTCGCGCTCAAGTAGGACAAGATTTTCCCATGTCTAGAGGTCCTTTTTTATTCGGCTTAGTGGGCAGTTGGAATGCGCGCCAACTGCGGGGTTGTCTTGTTCGGGACTATCCAGTAAGGGATGGTTCCGGCTTTGTGTTGCAGGGGGTCGGGAGTGATCCTCGGTACGTTGATCTAGGCCACGTACTGTGATGGGCGGTACCCCAGTAGCCCTGCCATTGTACGGAATCCAATCTCCAATAAGTGATCTCGGATTTGATTGTATTACCCACTTGTTGGCTAGTATGCTGGAATTTAATCATGTAACAATTTCAGCTATTTCTTATTTACTTGAAAATCCTAGACCTATTATAATATCACTAAATTTCCTATCAAATGTTTGGTTAGCGTAAGGTAAAAACTTACCCATGTTTATGTGTGGGAAGTCTTACGTGATACCTTTTGTTTTCAAAGGCTTTACAAAGTTAAGCAATTTTAACCTGTTACTCACACCAGACCCATGTCTGAACCAAGTGTTTATTTTCTGTTTTATAAACTCTTGGGTACTCAAATTTTTACGAGTAGCCAAGGGATTCAGGTTAGCTTTGACGAATCGTGGAGGAGCAATGGAGCAGGAGGCTTCAGCGTTGTAGATATATATATATATATATATATATATATATATATATGGTAGTTTCGCTGTGTTGATCTCTGTATTGATCTATGTATTGTATAGAGTTATAATAACTAGACAAGTGTTTATAACTATCTAGTATGTGATGTATAATCTGTGTAACTCTGATGTATGTTGTATATTATGTACTACTTATGTTATTAATATAATTTATTCGTTCCGCTGTTAAGATTCTGATGTTGTTTCTTTCTTTCTTCTCTATCTTTTCTCTTTCTATCCCTTTCTTTCTTAAATCATGATGTGTCTTTCTAGGCTAAGAAAGGCGGGTCGTGACAACAAACTACGGAGGAGAACATCTGTACTATACACATCCCTTTCATTTTTGGTATATACCTTATTATTTCAAATGATATTTTTTTATACATTTATGGAATTGGATAATTTATGGAAATTACACGAAAATAAGTACAATTAAATTATACCCACAACTTTCCCAATAAATTAAAGCATAGAAATTCAAATTCGAAGTCAAATTAGGGCAACCTAAATTAATATTAACAATTTACAATCCAATTATAGGTATGGAATAAGCTTTACAACTTTATCAAGATTCAACTTTAATAAATTTAGAAACTGATTTCCAAATTTCCAAATTAGGGTGTAAATATCATTTATATTCCAATTATCTTAGAGAATATGTAAGCGATATTCCTATACATTTGTTTTAAGCCTACACCTCATCAGATCTTGTATAGTCATAATAATTAAATAAAATTCAATGATATAAATTTCAATGTTATAAATAAAATATATAATTTCTCATCCGCATTTCTAGCTTTTCAAATCTCCCAAATCTTAATCCATTCCTTTACTTGACTTCTTTTTCATTCTAATCCAAAAGAATATGTATAACAATGTATATACATACTATTAGAATTACAGATCTGAGAAGAGATTTTAGGTTAAGGAGAATATAGATTTATAATAATGAAATTTACCTTTTTCTATAGTATTGATTCACTCCTCTTCTTCTATTTATTATCTGCCCTTCTCCAATTAAATATACATATAATATTTTATTATATTTAGAAATAGTGGATAAGGGAAAATGGTAGAGCATCGCTGTTTTGATCAGAAAATATATGAAGAGAAGTGAGGGGTTAGGCCTATATTTATAGGCACTTGAATCAATCGTAACCATCGGATTAAAATAATTAAATCCGGACTGTTCAGCCAAGGTACAAACCCTAGCCGCCACTATATGACTGGTCGACTGGTCTCTTATAGGCGGTCAACCGCTAGCGATCAACCAACCCAAGGCGAGGGTCAACCGGTGGGATTCCTCATTTAATAATATTTATTTCCTATTTTCTTTTTAATTTATTTCTGTTTTGGAAACTTCAAGTTCTAATAACTTCTTCGTTTGAGCTCCGATCGTGAAACTCCAAATATGAAAGTTGCTCGGAAAATCAACATAAATGTAACGATGCAAGTTTCGTGGCTAAATTCTGACATTTGATTAAATTCCAATTTTGGAGCTTTATTAATTATTCACTATTTACCGTTAATTTTTCGAAGTGTTATATTCTCCCCCTTAAAAGAATATTGTCCTCGAAATTCCCAAAGGGTTGAATCATGTAACATAGTGCGTAACCAATCTAAGCTATCCAACCAATCAGTGTACAACAAATTTTGCACCCAAACGTGTACAAGTGCATAGTGTATCACAACATATAAGACATGCATGCAAAATGATTTTAAATCGGTGCCTCCTATATGAATGCATTCTTTTGAAAACATTTTGAAAATATGATGCAAACTACCTATATATATTGGCGATTCTATATATATATACATGTAAGTTTTCAAAACTTAGAAATCATTTTTCACATAAAAAATTTCACACTGCTACGAATAGAAGTATGGTTCAATCAATTTTTCATCTAATCCCTATCATCCAAAACCTAATACACAATTTCTAACATCCAAAAATTTTGAAAATCTAGTTTTTCTAGTTCTATATTCCTATGTCGAAAAAGGAATTTAGATGGACAATTTTATATTTCCACCCTTCTTTCGGATACCTATTTCGTTGTACTTTGGAACCTTCTCTTTTGCCCCCAAAGTTTATCCAATTTTTCCAAGTACAATTTGCGTAAGGAGTTTTAGTTTTGGATGATAAATTGAATTACCATAAATATAAGTTTGTTTCACTATCAACAAGGTATAAAAGTAGAAATTTCAAAGCTAAAACAGCATTTCCTTTTGTTATTATCTATGTTTAGTATATAATCACCCTTGTCGGATAGTAAAATTCTTATTCACTAACATGTCAACCCTCTTTACGCTAAGCATGTGGCACTAGAAAATTGGAAATTTTTCATTTTTCGTTAAAAATATTTTTCCCCCTTCGATCGAATTTGAAAAATAGTTTGAAAAATTGAATTCCCAAAAGCATTTAAATGACAATTTTTTTCAAAAGTACTTGAACAAAATTTTCCAAAAATATTTGAACCCAACTTCTCAAAAGCATTTTAAATAAATTTCAAAAGTATTCGAACATAATTTTTTTAATACATTTGCCGCTACATACTTAAAAAACAAATCAAGCTATCTTAACGTAATCAGGATTCAGTCAATGAGTTAATGCATATGATTGACCCAAGCATTATATAGTTAATCCTAGACTTAGGGAATCTTTCCTTTTACTCCAAAGCAACAAACAACCTACAAGCATATTTATAAATTTAAGCTTTTAAAACATACGAATAATGATCGGTGATTTTGCAACAACCCTTCTCTGTCCTCCGCTTGCTAAATTTTATTTTTCCCAAAATTATAAAATCTTGGGATTTAAGCATTCTAGTTTCTAATTTAATTTCCTAAACTTCTAGCTTTAACTATATTTTATTGCTAGTTAAGTGTCCTTATGAGATTTCCTTAGTTTCATTGTTTCCCAATATATAACACACACACACACACACACACATATATATATATATATATATATATATATATATATATCGGTCTATGCTCATCCAGAAAATCAATACCGTGATAAAATAGGAACATATTTCATATCATATCATACGCTCTTCAAATATCCAAAAGAGACAACTAACGATTACAACCCAAAAAACCTAAAAGAAAACGATGGTTGGAAGCTGCCCATCATCATCAATTGGTGTTAATGATGTTGGGGCCCAACCACTCCTTACTCAATTAAGATGATCATTTCTAGTTTGTCATTCAACTATCACCCACATATCTTAACTTACCTTGTTGGCTCATAGTAAATAACGTCCATCCATTACTCCATCACTTCAATTATTACACCTAATTATGGACTAAATTGTATATCCACACTGAAGTGGGTAAGAAATATAAGCTATATACATTTAGAATAACACATCGAAAAATTGGCTTGGTGGAATAACTTCTACCACGTATCTTGTCTTCTTTAACCTTGAGTCAACTAACCTCTTTTATTTGGGTTCGCCATCTCATTATCCTCTTCTCCAATCATACTTCTACCTTCTCTCAATCAAAATCTCTTGATAGTATCCTCAAACTTTGGTATTAACTTTACTTATCATTTATCTTTCAAGTATGCCCTACGACTTGAAATTTTGTATTTTGATACCATTCTTCATTCTTTTGAGGATTATAATATTTGCTTGCACACATCTCTAATAAAATATTTCTATGTTCATACCAATATTCCTTATATTCAACAGGGGTTCCTTGTTGCTACCCTATAAGCATTCATAATTATTTTATTCATAGCCTAAACTTTTACCTCGTCTTGCCTAGACAATCATCTCTATCTACTCTATATTAAAAATTGGTTTGGATTTCACAAATCTTTATAAAACTTGTAATGACCTGGAATTTCGAACACTTCGTATTTAAATATCTGAATTATTTAAGTATTTGTGTCCAAGATTTTATATGATTTATAACCTTGTTAAACACTTTTTAATTAATAACTAATGTTAGAAATCTTATTTTTGAAATGTGTTTACAAAAATATACACTTTGGATAAATAAGGAAAATGTGATCGAAAAACGTTTTGTTAAAAATCAACTATTTATTCAATACAAGTTGTGTAAATATTTGCAACTTGAATAGTTATCATATGTAGACATATACAAGAATTAAACACATTTTTCCTAAGCTAAAATTAACAAAACTAAGCATGTTTAATTAAGGGAACAAAGAGTACTAAAGGACCCCAAAATCAAGCCTTAAATCAAGGCACAAATCAAGGAGAGCATGGTGAGTAAGGGTATGGCCTTGCATGCTTGAAGTCCTCTTTACTTCATGGCTAAGGAGGGGTTTTTGTAATATTTTCCACTCATTTCCTAAGCTTATAAATAGATGGGAGCATTCTCTTCATTATATATAATAAATCCACTTCTAAACACATGTCTTAACTCTCTCTCTCTCTCTCTCTCTCTTCTCCTCTCTTTTAGGCCTTAGGCCATGTATAATTGGGTAAGGGAGGTTATGGCCTTTGGTCATGGGTTCTAAGGTGGTGAAGGAGGTGGTGTTTAGGCCTTAAGACTGTGAGCTAGGGGTGGTGGGAGGATGAGGTCGTGAGCTAAAGGAAGGATGGAGGTCTTGGACGTGAGAAATGGGAGGAAGGAGAAGGCTTTGGTCGTAGGCTAGGAGCAAGAGGAAGTGATAGTGGAAGTGTGTGATTGATTGAATGTTGGTAGGAAGTGTTTGGATAAAAGAAAAGTGAGTTAATCACACTTTGAATCAAGTTGTTAACTTGATAATATTTCTTGTTGTATCACTTGATAATTGCTTGTTAATCAAATGTTAATATGCTTGCTATTATATATAATAATAGACATTAACTGTTTAAAATTACGATCCTTGATTATATGCTCCAAAAAGTATGTAATTTGTTAAAGTGGTTGCCTTATAAACCTTTGAAATATGTAGATTAAATTAAATACATTCGAATGTTTAATATGGACATGTTGATATGTTAATACATGTTTAGCAGTGGTATGGTTTGTGTTAGGAATCATATATGTGTATAAAATAGAATGACACTTAATATTGAATTGAATACGGAATTATCCGTATAGCGATAGTTGCTATAAGCGCACTTTGAATCCCTTAAACTATAGCGTGTGAAAATGGTGATTTAATAACATATTTTAATAATAACTTGTCTAGTTATTATTTAAACTTATATAAGTGTTTATAAAAGTAAAGAATATGTTTTGGAAAGTTAGAGAAGAAGTAAATCGAAGTAACAAAATATTGAAGTAAAAAGGTCGCTATAACGACACTTTTTATTTAGCGAAATAACAATATTTTTCTATAAACTTCTACGGAGGTTTCTTTCATATTTAAGGAGCAAATAATATATTATTCTTATTGGGAAATTTTTGAAGCCTAATTCATTTGATAGCTAGTTGAATGAAATGCAAAAGGTCATAGCGAAATAGTCGTTATAAGTGCAGTTTGGTAAAATAACCTATTTTTGGGAAATTCTCTAAAATAAATGGAAGTAATTATTTAGAATTTTTCTTTATGGTTTCAAGTACCTAAGGTATACAAACTAATATAAAAAGAATGAGTTAAAAATCATTTGTTAAGATGTCGAAATCTAGGCGCAAAGTGGTAGCAAATTCACCTTAAACGACAGCCCAGGACTTTTGGTAGCACTGCTGAAGTGTTGTCTTTGCTTTAAAAACACTTTTGATCCGTTGCAAATTATTTTAGTGGCGTTTGCAGAAATACTGTCTTTTCTGTTTGAAATTATAAATTTTTTAAAAATGATATTTAAATTTTATATTTTTCTCTAATTTTTTTGGATTGTTTTTTAACTTATTATAGAGAGTTTTAAAATTGGTTTCAATTTTAAATATATTTTTAGCAATTAACTATGAATTTCTAAACTAAGTAGTTTTTAAAATTAAAACTTGTTTTTCTATTTATTTCAAAATTCTTTATTTTTACATAATATTTTGTATAAATAATTATCATATATTTTAAGTAGTTTTAAAAGTATTTTAACATATTAATAAGTATTTTAAAGATATCTCTATATATCTAAGTTTTAAATTTTAAATTAAGTATTTTATAAATATAATAAAGGGAGTTTGTATTTTTAACACTTAAGTTAGTATAAATGGTTTTGTGGAATTACTTAAAAGTGTATTGCCTTAATTAATAAGTGGGAATATGCTTTGATCTTTAAATAAATGTTTAAAGTTATTATTGGATAAGTAAATAGTTTTGGGTTGTTGTGAATAGTGTTTTTAGCAACACTTGTTTTTAACCCTTATTATTAATTATACTTGGGAATAAAATTAGATATTTACTTATGGAGATTTATTAGAAAAAAATACAAGTAAATGGTTTTGGGTTTGTTGTGACAATTGTTTCTAGCAACACTTGTCTTTAACCCTTAAATGTAATTAAAACTTTAAAAGGAGAGTTTTAAAGAAAATGATTAAATGGAATGGTTTTGGGTTTATAGTAAACAATGTTTTAGCAACATTTGTTTTTAAAAACTTGAATTATATTTTGGAAGAAATATTATAAATCTTTAACGATGGAATTTAAAAGATAATAACAAATATTGAAATCTTTTATAAAAAGGTCGAAAATGTTATATGTTTAATTAATAAAAGAAAAGGAGTTTATTATATTAATGTTTTGGTAGTAATTGTTTTAATCTCTTTGATTATATTTCAAGTAAGTAAAACTTGTTAAACAATTTGGGAATACACTTTTACCATTGGAATTAGTATATAAATACTTTTTAAGTATTCGAAAGGGTATAAGTGAAAAATCAAACAATATATACAAGTATATAAAGAGAGCTTTATTAATAATAAAATAATAATAAATAAAGAAAGTCTTGATTTATAAAAAAAGAAGTTTTATTAGATAAAAAGATGTTTTTTCTAATAAGAAGGGTTTTTAATTAATAAAAGATAAATCAATTAAAAAGGGATTAAAATTCGTTTATGTGACTTGACCATGCCTTGCATGAAATGATAGCTCAGGTATTTACTTGCTTATGAGAAAGTATTCAAGACTTAGTTCCCTTATGTGATCATTCTCATTATTGTTGAATAAGACCAAATTCATCGACTCGATCTTGGAAAGACTGGGACCGGTAAGTGTTCTACTTATCGAAAACCACTTCAAGACTAAGATACGGGTTCTTTGTTTTGGAAGTGAATGAAGGAAACCATGTGTGGTTCTGGAATCTGTTGAGATGATGAAATCCATATGGGATTCATTATGTGATCGAGCTTTTTTGAAAACTCATGTGAAGATGCCGAACATGGCCTCAACATCGGGAAAATGACTAAAGACATAGTAGGATGCATGATCCTGGGGTTTAACTAACCCATAGGGGGTACGACAACTCCATATCTGGAGTATGCTTATAGATGTTGCTAGCGGGGAATTGTAGATACTTGGTGCACATTGTTCACATGAGTGTTCGGATGATGTCCCAGTTGTGTTTACCTTATGATGTATTTTATCTAGAGATATACGACGCTCGAAAGGTATTTTTCGATCCTTGTCATAGGAGATCGGTCTCATTGAGGAGGTCTCCATGGAAAATCTATATATACGAATGTACCTTAGCGGTTTTGTTTGTATACCTAAATATGTTGTCAAATGTAACCAATGTAAGCATTTCAGTAATGATTTATATTCATATTGAACACCCTAGACATTATTATAATATCACAAAATTTTCCTATAAAACGGTTTGGTTATCGTAAGGTAAAAACATGTCCGTGTTTATTTGCGGTGTGGTCTTACAAGATACCTTTATTCTTTAAAAGGATTTTACAAATACAGTAATTCAAACTACTTGAGTTTTCTCAAGCTGGTTTACCAGATTGATCCGGGTGTTATCTTCTTTTAATGCTCGGGTCAGCCCCTGTATATTTCTAGATATCGTTGATGATTCATTGGAGCTCTAGGAGAGGAGCTGAATAACTACCTTCCGTAGATTTTATTTCCCCTGCATTACTTTGTTTATTTTTATATCGACAATTGTGAGGACGGATTGTTATAACTGTCCATGCCGATGATAGGCTAGTTTACTCTGATTATAGTATCTATACAATTTCCTTTGTAAAAGTATCATTTTGATATTATATGTCATCGTTCCGTGGTGAGATTCCGGTGGTGTGTTCTCTTCTTTCTAGTTCCTTTTCTTTTCTTCTTTTATTTTATCCTAACATTCTGCCTTTTCGGCACTTTGGTGTTTGGCATGTGAATACCGTGGATGTATTAGTGTCTACATTTAGGGGTCGAAAAGGCGGACGTTACAAAACTCAAACTTCTCAATCATTAAGTTCCAAATACAAAACTTCTATCTTTTACTATACAAATTTAGAAATCATTTTTATCAAAATTGCTTCATGAAAAATTTCTCTTTTCAAAGACTTTCTACAATAAAGATTTATTTCTTTAAAAATATGATTTTTAACTCAAACATTCAAAATCTCAATTATCATACCAAACCATTTTTCAAAAACATCATTTATAGGTTTAAACAATGAAAATTGAAGTAGACACGGATAACTTCCATTCTATTAATTTTTCTGCTACTCACGCTATTTCCACTTTCATTTATCGGGGATTCTAATAGCACATGAGGGGAACTTCTAAAAGATACGAGTAATTGCGACGGCTGTCTAAGCACCTATCTAAAACATATATGCAATTACTACACATAACTAAGGAAATTATCCATTCTTCCTAACCTATTTCTACCACTTTCTTATTTCTAACTAAATTACTAATCATGTTCTTATATAAATCTCTAATGCTATTTCGATTCAAATTTCCTAATATTACTACTATTACAATTTCTCCTACCTAATGGCTTCTACAACATAGCTCTTTCCCTCTTACATTATTTTTCCACATTGACTCATTACAGTGTGTACGCCTCCTGCTTTAGTTATTGGGCTTTTCTTCATTAACATGAAAAAGGATATGTATAAATCTATTTAAGCTGTTTTTCTTCGTATTTTCCTTATACGGGAATATTCCTCGTATCTTCATTATCAATCATTCTTACCCTTCTATTCTCTTTACCTCATTTCAATCAAGTACCATTCTCATTTATCAACCCCTTAGAAAGAATTTTAAAAAAGGAACTTCCAAATTTACTAAAATAGGAAAAATCATCGACCCAAATTTACGCTCTATTTTCCATTTATAAAAACAAAATAAATCCCTTTACCAAAAACTTTTAAATCCAACTAATTTTAAATCAAGAATTTCAAAATTTCTTTGTTCTTCAAAACAACTTCTCAATAAATCCTTTGAAAAACTCACTCAAACATTCAAAGAATTTAAAAAACCTTTTTATCAAATTCCTTTACATGGGGTCGGACCCATAAATGGACGTTAATTGTCCTTTCCTTTGAACTTTCCTTCATTTTTACTCGTTCCTAACCCATCTTTATTAAAAATATATCAAAAGTCCGGCTATCATTTTGTGGTGATTTGTGCACACCTTCTCGCGCGAGTTTTCTCACTCTTATTACACCTTACTTTCGGATGCTTGCTATATATAGGTTCTTACTTTTCATCTATCTGGATCAAGTGTATATCTTCAATCAGTAATCCATCAAAATCCATGGTTATAAGGCAGCCTAGGCTCAACATAGGAGTCAAGTACCATCCAACTTCTGGGATTCTTCTATATACCATGTTCATTCTCTTTTAGGTTAACGTCTTGCGATACAACCAACGCTCTGTAGGGTGGGGTAGGTTTATAAATTTAACTACATTCATTGTTCCAACTCATAGTAGCCTCATCCATCTTTTCAGAATATGGTTGCAACAACTTCTATAGTCAAAAATCATAGAGTTTGGCGTATAATATATATAATTATAGTTAAAAATAAAAATATGTTCTCTTAAAGTATCTAACTTCTATGATCGACTAACTTAAGCTCTGATACCAAATGTAACAACCGCACCTTAATGGGCCCGAATTTCGACTAAATCAAAACCCAAATATAGACATAGATCAATGGTTTTAGTAACTTATAATAAACACAAGTACATCAAAATGTGATCGGTATAAACTCACAATGGAATAGAAAAATATAATAGAATATAAATATTAACTGAGACTACTACCTTGGAATATATAGTATTCCTTGGGTATTTAATTGCATTGTCAGTGCTGAGCATGAAAGAGAAGACTCCACCATCTGCAATTCCCGTTACGCACCACTAGTCTGTCCCTCTAATTCTGTCATGTGGGTTGTTATGAAGAGGGGGTTAAAAACAACATTCTGATGACTAGAAAATTACACACTTTACTCATAACATTAATCTATGCTGATTGATCTCCATTTAAGTATTATGTCTATTATTTACGGCTAATCCACTCAATCCTGTGTGCACGTACAATATGTCTAACCTCCTCCGAGATATAACTATGTGTGTGTATGCCTATATACATATACATCTAAATGACGTGCTACTCAAAACACCCGGCTACTTAATGCTTCTTAAATAGGGAGGAAGGAGACCCAACGGCAATTTAATACCTCAATCCTCGAAGCGAACCCTTTGCAACATAAACTCTAGTTAATCGGTACTAGCTACAGAGACCGATGACCCCTATATCCGGCTTTATAATTTAATTGTCGTACTACTAACGCATCTCAAGGACTCATCTAAGGGTTAACTAGCCCAAACCCGACAAACAAACATCTAACCAACTAACTTTGAGGTTTCTGTGTATTCCCTATAGATTCTACACTTGTAGGAAGCGAAATCCGTCAAGGCATAACCCAAGCCTTTGCTACCGACAGCTCGGGACCGCTAGTGGTCACGGCCTATATGCCAGCTCTACTACTAAATATTGGTCCAACAAAATATTGACATAGTCCGCCGACCTTCCACAGCGGTTCCTGTTTAGACTAACCTAATGTATGTATAGGAAAATCCCCCTTTCAATTACTTTGTACCTCTTATTAGAAATGAAAGCGGATCTCATTTCCTTAAAAGTATTGGGTCATTTAATACTTCAAATATGAGGCGAACCCTTGCTATATTTTCCCCTTTCTATCCGCATTCATATCCCTTTCCCATAGGTCCTATGGTTGGATATGTCCCACATCAGTAGTAAGTATATACAACCGCCGGTAGCCTCTAGGTGAAAGGCAGACTTCTGTTGTGTAACTATACTGATCTCGCATCTCAACCTACTAAATCAAACCAACCATCCTAAGCTTAAGTGTTAGGCTAGTCCGTTAATTCACGTTTGTCCTAAACATATAATTAAGGCTGTATAGTTTCCCACTATAAAAATTATACCGCCTTCTAGCATTTAATTACTATCTTATAGCTTATCCACTATACTCCATAAATATCAATCATTTGTAATAAATGGTCATTATTATTCTATTTGGACAATCTCTAATAACATTTATTTATTTGTTCTAATTCAACATATTGTATCTATTTCATTTCCCTATAAATGCCACATTAAATCCTTTAACCAGTCTCATTAACCGCATTTATGTCTCCATTTTATTCTTGTAACTCCCTATTAACTGCACATTTATTGCCCTATTAATTTTGGAGTCACTGTATCATTTTCATCTACACCTCTTAATCCTATAATTTAATACGCTATTAATAACTAATAAGAATATCATCGTAAATTACGCTATTTATTTATTTAATCAATAAGCACGGTTATACGTATGTGTGTGTATTTCTAACTATTAATTCCTAAATTCGAACATTTGTTTCCACGTTTTAATTAATCAAAATTATCCTTTCAAAAGGATCACCATTATAACTTTCCATTAATTAACCAAAAATGAGATACTTGTTTCGTTTGAAATCACAAGAAATTATCTCTTTCATTTTGATTGAAATAGACAGTGAAAAAATCTGTACTTTACATATCTCTTTCATTTTTGGTATATTATTTATTATTTCAAACAACGCTCTTTTTATACATTTGTGGAATTAGATCATTTAAGGAAATTACACGAAAATAGATACAATTAAATTATAGCCACAACGCTTCCAATAAATTAAAGCATATAAATTCACATTTCAAGTCAAATTAGGGCAACCTAAATTAATATTAACATTTTACAACCCAACTGTAGATCTGGAATAAGCTTTACAATTTTATCAACATTCAACTTTAACAAATTTAGGAATTGATTTCCAAATTTCGAAATTAGGGTGTAAATATCATTCCTATTCCAATTACATATCTTAGAGAATATTTAGGCGATATTCTTGTACGTTCGTTTTAAGCCTACAACTCATCAGATCTTGTATAGGCATAATAATTAAATAAAATTCAACGATATAATTTTCAATGTTATAAACAAATTATATAATTTCTCACTCGCTTTTCTAACCTTCCATATCTCCCAAATTTGAATCCATTCATTTACTTGACTCTTTTTCCATTCTAATTCAAAAGCATATGTATAATAAGATATATACATGCTACTAGAATTACAAATCGGAGAAGACATTTGCCATTAAGGGGAATATAGATTTGTAATAATGAAATCTACCTTTTTCCTTTGTATTGATTCGCTCATTCTCTTCTTCTATTTTATTTTCCACCCTTCTCCAATTATATATACATATAATATTTTATAATTTTTAGAAATAATGGAGAAGGAAAAATGATAAAGCTTTGCTGATTTGATTAGAAAATATAAGAAGAGAAGTGAAGGGTTAGGCCAGTATTTATAGGCACTCGAATTAATCATAACCGTTAGATTAAAATAATAAATCCGAGCTAACTGGCCAAGGTTCAAACCCTAGCTGCCACTATATGACCAGTCGACCGCTCCCTTACAGGCGGTCGACCGATCCAAGGAGGGGGTTGATCGGTAGGGTCCCGCATTTAATAATATTTATTTTCTATTTTCATTCTGTAACTTCAAACGTTGTTAACTTCTTCGTTTGAGCTCTGATCGCGAAACTCCAAATATAAAAATTGCTTAAAAAATCACCACGAACGTAATGGTGCAAGTTTTATGGTCAAATTCCGACATTTGCTCAAATTCCACTTTCTGAGCCTTTTTAATTATTTATTGATTACTGTTAATTTTACGAGGTGTTACAGCATATTCAAACTATTAACAGCCGATGGCGACCCAAAACTATGTGCGTGCAATAGTGAACAACTGTGATGCTATTTCACATGATTTCTTTTTTACTTGGGCATTTTTCTATTTAGACATTCATCGGATTGAATCTGATGTAATAAAGCAGCATCCACTATAGAGATTTTAATAAAGTTTTCTTTTAAATCAATGGAACAGTATTCGTTATGTAAACTTAATGTTACCGAATCAGTAGCACAAACATCACATATTTTGAAAACTAGATGTTTGATAGGTACCGACGGACTCCTTCGAATCATGATCGATTCCTTAGAGTATAATCGAGGGCTGATCGAATAATTCAATGCCATAGATCTAATTCTCGACTAACTCCTGGAGATAGACGATAACAAGGATAGTTGCCCAAAGACGGACATCGATAAACATCGATGTTAGGAGAAAAGTATCATCGTATAATCAAATTTGTACAGGTGCACTTAACATGATTTACCTTGATGCTCATGTGGACACGATTGGAACGTCATGTAAAAATCATCTAGGCATCATAGTTTTGTTTATGGTTGAATAGAAAAAAATTAACTAGTAATAAATAAAACTAAGTAAAAGAGTAACACGGTGTAAAAGCTGAAATTTATTTATATATGGAGAGATGCAATAAGTAAATTTATAACATTGATCAACATACACATGCGATTATAATATAAAGGCAAGACCCTAGTGGCATTTATATATGACTTGCAGGAATTGTTTAAAACAATTGTAGGAAAGTAAAATGCAGAAAAATAAATAACACGATTGGACAAAAGGGATTTTATTATTTACTTTTACTTTTGATACAAAAATCGGGAGATATGCATGTACATATAGTTAACTATATATAACAAAAAGCAAAAGGAACTAACAAAAAGAAAAAGGAAAAAGCTAAGTAGGGTCTTCATCTTCCTATCCACGCATATGATATTAAGCTTGTTATGTGGGCCTTTTTGGTGCACCGTCGCATTCCAGTGGGGTATCTTCATCCAAAATAGGAGGTTCATCAGTAGATATAACGTGTTGCTTTTTTTGGACTTCTTGGACACCCTAGGGGCAACGGGATTAGTAGCAGTTGAGGGTGGAATTGGGATCTCGAAAGTAGGAGCAATAGGTTATCGCGAAGGAGCATCATCAAGCTTCTCTATCTTCACTTGATTGAGAGTGATCTTCTGGACTTTAATGATTTTGGCTAAAGCTTGCTCAGTGCCAGAAGTGTGTGTGAGGGTGACGTCCTCTTCCTCGTCTAGATCAACATTCAGCTCGTCGCCCTCGGACGAAGCGTTGATTTTCTCTGAGTCAAGCTCGGACCCGATGGTGGTAGTGATGGCATCCTTGGTAGTAATGACATCAATGAAAGGACATGCTAAGAGATGAATCATATGCGATAACAGGGTTGGTTTCGTTCGAACATGGAAAAAAAGAATGATATAAGTCCAAAACTTCAACCAGAGAGAGTTGAAGCTTTGCAGAAATGAAGAGCATATTGGAATACCTTCGATCGAGCAAGGATCCGAACACGCAACAGAGGCATGTCCCGAAGGTGTGATTTCAGATGATGGAATCTGCCCCTCTTTAGATATTGGACTCAACTAAGAATTAGAGGAGGAGCGAAAACGACTAGCAGCACGTATTCTTCAGCATGCTTGGAGGTAGAGGCTTCAATAATCTTATGTGATTGTGTTGGAATATCGACTGCCTCAAAGTTGGTCGTCGAAATAGTAGAAGCTGTTGGTTGGGTTTCCTTGTATAGTTGGTCAATTAATGCTTCCACCGCCTCTTTAGAGTGGAGATTAGAAAGAACACCATCGGCAGCTAATCGAGCTTCCTTAGCAATACGTTGCCTACAGCTCTCTCCAGAGTAGCTATATCTTTTGGATCAAAAAACTCATTTAGTTGACAAATGAGATGCCCTTTCATTGGGCTCTCGCCTTCTAATCTTACCATGAATTTCTACTAGGACCTGAGGTAACTCTTCCTCCAACAATCATAAGTTTCTAGTTCTAAAACCATTTCTTAGTATCTCAAGATAGTTTCGTAGATATATTCGGTGGTAGAATCCTTCTCAGCTTGGGCCATGGCCAATTGGTTTTGCAGTTAACAATTGTTGCCTTTAGCTTTCCATTTTCAGATTGCAGCTCAAGAAAGCCTCGGATTTGGATTACCAAGTTCAACCATTAGTTGGGCTATCTCTTTTTTAAGCACTGCAAGTTGAGCCTTGGACTGAGCGACGCTGCCTTGAAGTTTGTCTATCTTTTTTGCTAGGTCGTCATTGTAAATATGTGCTTACTCAACTTGTTGTTCCATGACTTCTACCTTGAGACCGTGCTCCGGAACATTTTCTTCAAGATTATGTTTTTCTTGGTCCAAAGCTTTTTCACTTTCTTTCATCTTGTCCTTTCGATTAGTTATCTCCATTTCCAAAGAAGTTATCAATTCTTGATCATTTGCTATTGTTTAATCTTTCTCTTCCATCAAAAGTCAATTCACGATGTTTATATGACTTAGATGCTTTACGACCCTCTCATGAGATTCATATTGATCGTTGGGAGTGCCTATGGAATTGCGAGCATTTTTTAGCATGTCCATGGGTATCTCATCCACGTTACAGGAAAATTTTAACCCAGTAAGGTCTAAATCAGGGTAGAGATTTACTCGAACGAAGTGGCGAAAATTAAATACAAGGAGCCTATAGATGGTGTAGGGAGAGCGCCCTATTTACAGTGATGTTGATGGCATTCGGTAGATGTGGAAAAAGGGATTAAAGAAGTGATTGGCTGATGTGGTGGCAATGGTTAGTCAAGGAGCTATTTACCCGTATTAGTACAGACAAGCGAAGAGGTGGTGATAGGAACAAAACCCGCTATGGAAGTGTGGGGAAGATCGTCATAGCATGGAGGAGTACACCTTGAGGGAGAGTGATGAGCAGAGAGTAACTCCTGTTGGAACGGGAGTCACGAGAGTGGTAAGGTGGGGATCAATGTTTAGAATATTGAGAATTGGGACCGTGGGTGAGCGTGGTTGCTTATGGTACTCATGGTCGCATCGGTTCCCTCTGTTATCTCTATCCCTTCAATAGTCACTACGATCGTCTCAGTAGCGATCACCCCCGCGTGGTCAGCAAGATCTTAGGGGAAACACTGATTCATTTATATTTAGTTTCTAGCTATAGCCACCGTATAATTTAGGAGAGCTCGTTTCACTCAAAAAAGGAAAGAAATGAGGATGTTACAACTAATTCAAGGTAAATGGAGATAGGTGCAGCGTGAATAAGTGTGGTCCTAAGTGATGTGAGGTGTAGTATAGTCTTATCTAATCTATGAACCATGCCTGGTAGACTATGTCGAAGGAATGGATACACCCTCAAAAGAATTGATATTGGCGGGGCTCATTCCACATAAAAGCTCATCGAATTTCAAAGAATCGACGAAGTCAAAGTTAAGTTTGTCAAGGCCGTCAAGAGTTGGAAAATCTAAGGGGTAGATGGCCTCATTACCATAAACGATGAGAGTTCTCTACTCGGCTCGACTAAAAGTTGGATTGGGGGGCGGCTCCGAAGGACCTGCTCCTCAAAGACCTGAATCGGGTGTAGGAATATCATGTCCTTCGATCTTGATATTTTCCATGATCGACTCTGCTTCGGGGTCATTTTCATTTTCTTCTTCCTCCTCTTCATTTTCGTTTTCTTCCTCCTCTTGGTCCTTTTCTCCATGTATTCTTCTTTGTCTTCCTTCATCTCTATGCCTCCATCGTCATCCCCATCTTCGTCGTCAACGATCACCCAACGTTGAGTTGGGGCTCGTCTCGGTCGACTAGGATAGGCTTAAGCCTACTTCAGGGGTTGATCCCCTGCTTTCTGGGTACCCAGTGCAGTTTTTCGACAAAGATCCTTCATTCGTTGTTGAGTAAGCGGTATTGGTGGAGACACGATGCAGTTAAGAGGAAAGCGCTCGAGTTTAGAGACGGTTTGAAGGGAAGTGACCATACGTCTTAAGTTGTATCTTTTGACCCTAGGTGGAATATCTGCAAATGATTTAATATAGTAAGGAATTTTAATAAAGTAAAACCAAATGAGATGAAAGTTGGAATGCGCAGAGTAAGACTTACATCCGACGCGAATCCTATAGGGCATCGAGCAAAAAAGTATTCCTCCTTAAAGTAACTTCATTTATTGTGGAGGTCGATCACCACCCAGCTATATAGAATAGCTTTGAAGAAAATAAGTAAGGGAATAGAGGAACATCACTTGAAATTATATAAATAGCAAATGACTCTCTTCCGAGATGACGCACAAAAATCATAAATTGGCTAAGAAGCACCGCATAGGAGTTCGATTGCAACTACGAAAGAGTTATCTGCATCGACCGAAGAATATGGCGCAAGAAGTGGTCAATGTTGGAATTGGACTAGCCCGCAGTGGATGTTATGGGTGAATTTCAAAAAATTTAACCTATTGGATCTTTTATTGGGCCTATGAAGTTTAACTGAATTAGAACATTTCTAAATTTCATTTAAATAAAATAATTTATTTTATTTAAATTCAAATATATTAAGATATGAAATTAATTTTATTCGATTTAGTTTATACATAAATGTATCGTATACATATATGTGTGAGTGCATGTGTAACATAATGATCCATGAAAGTTATATATATGCTCATATGTAGATGTTGGGATTTACATCGCAACAGACATATTAGCTCATTTTGCTCTTCAAACCCATTGGGAAAGAGAATAGCTTCTAAGCTAATTACTTACCCGTAATATATCCTTAGGCGCTAGCTAGATAGGATAGAACAGCCCAGTATATTAATTTGAGAACCCAGGGAGTGAGAATCATAGCTTTCAGATATGGCTAGCTCGGCGGCTATAGCTAATGCATGAGAATCGTAAGTGCGAAGCGTGCCTTTCCATAAGGTTGGTGCTAAGTCCGTCCTTCTGGCCTTAGGTAATGGCAATTCGGCAAAGAGAATCTCATGTCATGTATGTTGTCCAAATATGTGCATGTATATGTGTTACAAAATACACACACACATATGTATGTATAAATATATTATATATAATATATGAACATAAAACATTTATATATAGAAAGAGAGAGAACAATTATTAAAAATTATTTATAATTCAAAATTAACTTAGTTTTGCAAACATAATAATTTTAGTATTTAATTTGTATATGTTATGAATAAAATAATGTTCTCATCCATAAATAATTAACATAAAATAATCTATTAATGAAAATTCAAACTTTACAATTTTCGAAAATCTAGGATCATAAAATAGAGCTTACAAAAAAACTGGAGATTTTTCAAAGTTGAAATATTATTTTTTTAAATAAATAAATTGATTTTGGCAATAATTATTTAATATAAAATAATATATTATTAAAAATTCAAATCTTAAAATTTCAGAAATTCTAGGATTATGATTGAAAGGTTACGAAAAATTTTGAAGAATTTTCAATTAAATTATTATTTTTAATAAATCATAAACGGTTTTTCCAAAATAATATTAATTATTAAAAATAATAAACTTTACTGAAAATTACAAAAAAAATTCTATATGTTTCTGAAATGATATAATTTTAAAAAAAATATAAAATTGAATTTTAATGTAAAAATTATTTTATATATAATAAACAATTCAAAAATTCAATAAATGTTAATTTAAAAATATGAATATATGTATGATAATTAATTTTGTAATTTTTAAATTCATATTATATATAAATAAGTGTACTAAATTTTTTAAATCATATATATATATCTTATATATGTATATATGCTATTATGAGAGAGAAATATACACTAATATATATATATATATATATATATGAATTTATTAATAAATATATATAACAATTATTAATGACAAAAATTGATTTTGTATAGTAAACAACATTTGTCTATACATAAATCAAATAGTATAATAAACAAACTATGCACATAACCAAACTGATTTGTGACAACCACATCTACTTATAAAATCTCACCTAACTAAACATATAGTAGCAAAATATTTAAACAGATATAAAATTGCTCATTATAGGATCATAGAATATAATTTAATTACTGTAATATGAATTAAAGTTACCAATTTAATGATGCCTTTGAATCCACGTTGAAGCAATGACTTCCCTTCCTTTTACTGTTCTTGATTTGTCAGATTGCAAGTCCGGAATCACCGACCTCTAACTATCGAATAGTATTATTTTAATTTGAAATATATTTGAGAATTTTGGAGTAGACTGAGAGCTATGTTTTAACCAGCAATGTAGAAGGTGATGGTGGCCATAAAGGTTAGTAATTGTTTTTAGAGATACATATATAATATATATAGGGTTGTATTAGAGAGAAACGAGGAAAACCTTTTTACTCATTCTCACTTTATCTCAACCCATTATCTTCAAGCCAATTCCCTATGTTTTAGCCACCCCTAGACCTTCCCAAAACCGAAACTTTGCAGCCCTAATGATGGGCCTTAATCCATCTAAGCCCAAGCCAAAATACTATGCAATTAAATCTAATTTAATCGCTTGTCGATATTGTATATCGATCGATATATTTATAACTGTTATAAATATATATAACATTATTTATTTCTCAAATCATATTCAAATTTTATAATTAATATTTCATAAATATTAATTAATTTAATTAATTTATAACAATTATAAGCTAATTAAATCGTTTGGTCTTAAGGGAACTCATCATTTCGGCTGTGTAACTCTTGGGTGTAAATTTGGTCAGCGATTAACATCGAACTATTCTAATGTTAATGTTCACACGTCACTTAGCAGGTGGTGTGACATTATGGCGAAATTTATCGCTTACTCATTTTCGGTAAAATCCAATTTTAGTTTAATAAGCGTTACCCGGTTGTGACATTTGTTTACACCAGTTCTCTTCGTCAAAACTACATCACTTTGAACTTATGGAATTTGGTAATGGTCATAATTCCAACCTCATCCACATTCAACTTTATAGTCTAAATACAAAGTCCTTGGTTCAATAATAACAATTATTATTAACCGAAATGCTCTGGCCAAAGACTTTGACTTTGAGTTGACTTGAGTTGACTGTGATACTAACCGCATATAACTGAGGAGACGAATCTTCTCTTCAACGGTGCTTCACTTCCAATACTTCCACTCGACCCAACTATAGTCACTCGATGGACTCCATGCCATGATTTGGCTATAATCAAAGTGGAGCTTTCATATTGAAGATCCACAGCATTTTCAAGTCGAGAGAACTATGTAAATCAGTTACATCGATATTTTCTGTTTGACCTTAGTTATATTAACCAACAGAAAACTATCAAGTGAGTCGTTCCATAGTTATCCAATAACTATTAGTATGTAACCCCTAAGTGCCCCCAGCAGTCATGAGTAATACACTGCCCAACATTTAGAGAGCGTTACGTACTCCAGTCTCAACGGATACATCGATATCCAGTCTCGATGCATCTTGACTAGGAACGTTTAAAATGGTATATTTGTTTCGTTGTGATAAATTACTCATGGTTACAAAACTTTGTAACTACTATCACAAAATATACCATTTATGGATTTTTCTATTAAATATACTTTTAATTAAGTTAATTAATTAATATAATCACATTATATCAAATATATAATAGGAAGACAATACCCTTTATTTCGAACAAGATTGGTCAACGAGTTAGATATATGTAACAAATTACATAATTGTCCCTAGGGCATACCCCTAACTCTATCAATCTCCCACTTGCACTTGGGGTCAATTATGGAATCTAATTCCAACTTCTCCAATCAGTTTTCTCAAAACCAATTAGGTCAGTCCCTTAGTGAATGGATATGTTATTATGTTTTAATTATTTACTTTGTCGATTAACTCTCTCTGACACTGATAAACTACCTTTATCATGTGGAACGATTCGAAGTATGTCTTTCGAATTCTAGTGAGCTTTAAGTTTTATCATGACCAATATCATGACAAGTTACCTTATAACAATATTATGGGATTCTCAACATTTGGAATCACCTTTGGCTCAATTATAAATTAATGTGTTTATATCTATATGCATTGGTTTATTGTAGCGCTATTCAAATTAATGTTTTCAACATTTCGTTGAATCGACCACAATCACTTTTATTTTGAAACATTTTCAAATTAAAGATTTTAACTTGAATTTTATCATTGACATGTTATACTCAATATCACTTATAAAAGTTTGTGTCCAAACGTTCCATCATAACGAGTTCGTTGATTCTATAAACAATTCTCTAGTATTTCATAAATACGCGAGAACACCTCAAACAACTATTTAGTGATATCAATTTGGATTTTATATTTGCTCCATGTATCAGATACATAAATAAAACACAATATCATACACAACATAACCTGTATGATAATTCCTATTGCTAATGCATAAGGAATCCAACTTACATGTTCTCCTTTTAATAGGGTGCTCTTGTATATCGTTTTGGGACAATCCCTATATCTTTTATACTCACCATAAAAGACATCATTTACAATCCAAAATTGAGTATTAAAACAACTAAAGTTAATTTTAATACAAGCATATTGTTAAAATCAACAACGTGTTGTTTACTTATAGTTTAGAAATATCAATGTACCTTTTAACGTTCTTTCTTATGAACACACGCTTCTTCTGCACTTTGATTGAAAATCAAAATATTGGATATTTCTATCAAAATACTTATTCAATCTTGGTGCTTATAAAATGATACATTTGTATCATTTCTTGGATCATATCCAAAGACTCACAAACCCAATATCCCTCCTACTGACTTCGAGGCATTTTTGGTTAATATGTGTACGGCTTGCTCTAAATCATAATTAGAATTTTCTGTTCAATATATAAGTACCAAACACTAAGTCTTATCGAGCGATAATTTTGTGAGTAAA
The DNA here is from genome assembly GCA_030737815.1 of Allium fistulosum. Lineage (NCBI taxonomy): Eukaryota > Viridiplantae > Streptophyta > Magnoliopsida > Asparagales > Amaryllidaceae > Allium > Allium fistulosum. The sequence goes on along the minus strand of CM060905.1, from coordinate 197,419,308 downwards.
ACTGAATTAACTTGAGCATGCTGAATACCGAATCTGTTATGCTAATTTCAACAATTGAAATTTGTGATATTATTCTTATCAACATTGCTTATTTAATTCCAACCACATTAGTCTTTCCAATAAAGACACAATCTCGGCCGATGAATCACATCTCTTTGGTTACGACCACTAAAATCATATTTTGATAGCGTACTTGGAATTCTTTCAGATCTATGCATCATACCATATAGAGTCAACAATCTCAATGGTTTAATTGAACAACCGAGGGTAATGTATATTTTCGACATTAATAAGAAACTCATAGTTTCACTTCGATGTACGAGAATACTTATTAGACATTCTAATGCTATGTGTTCATTTAGGTTAGTTAATTTCAATTCATCTCATATAATCAGTTCTATCTATGGATCAGATCCAATAACATTTAGCTACCAAAAATTTCTCAAAGAAATTCCTTTACAATGAAGTTGATATATCTTGAAACATCAATTATTTCTTAGTGTAAATAGAATAGAGATTCATAAACGCTTTATGAGCCTTTTTATTTATAAAACTGATTTTAGTTTACAAAAATTATGTTCAAAACATAAATATGTCATTTGATGACAGACCTTTCCAAAAACTTTTGAAGATTCATACAAGATCCCTCATGAACAATTATTACATGCAATCTTTCGACTTGCACAACCTGCCAACTCCTTGGCCTAGGATATGTTGGGATTTCTTACAAACCCTTATCTTGTATGATTTTGTAAATTGTTGTTTAGATGAAATAATATCAACCTTGTGTACCAATCTTAAGTATATGACCTTATAGAAAGAAACTAACTCAACTTCACTCATAATTAATCGTAAATTGTCCAACAATATCAGATTACTCCTTATCAATACATCATTATGTATCACATGGAGGAGTGATTTTGAGATTGAATCAATATTCATTTTTAGGTCATTTGGAACTCTTTCCAATATACTCACTTATTCGACCAAATCAAATCATTTTATTCTATTGCATGTTATTTTATTTACTTTTCTTTTATATTCTATGATTTTATCATAAACTTACTACATGTGTATCTAATACACATGTTCATGTTGGTAATAAATCATCGATGAATATAACAAAGTATGTGGAACCCTTTTGGTATTAATAGACTTGTGATTACATACATTAATATGTATTAATTCAAAAGGTTCATCAATTCTTATGATGCTCCCACTGAATGTGTGCATAGTCATTAATTGTTTGAGATATAATTAACCTGTATCATATGATTCATAATCATATAGTAAAATTATTTCTCAAAACTACGGCTTAGTCTATAATTCCAAAACAACTGTAAATAATATTAGATACATATGTATTTTTGTTGCATCACTTTTACTATGAAAACAAATTCCATAATATAGCTCTATTTCATAATGAATATTCATAATACTCATATTGAAATATAGTTATATCTATTTTTCAGTCAATACCAAAAATAAACATTATTTTACAAATAATGTTCGGTACATTTTACGAAAACAATTTTCGTAATTTGATGCAATCATTAGGTGCTATATGCCATGCTCCTACTATTTCCGTCATTACTATAATAGCGTACTAAATTTAGAGGTCCACCATTCACTTAATATTGTTAATATTGTTTACTTATTTCATATGTTGCAACTAGTTTACAGAGGAGAGTTCTTTAATCAAATATCTTGAACTCAAAGAAATAAATGTTATAGAAAACAATTTTCTATATGAAAATACATTTTAGAATAAAAATCATATTTTATATTCCAATATTAAATATCAGTTATTATTACAATTCTTGTTTCCAATGTTTCTCTATGAAGCCGAAGTGACTATTCATTCTCTTCATTCCAACTTTACCTTAAATTACATCTATTCTTATACATTCGTTTTCCTTTCAAATGGTCAAACTATTCAAAAGAAAACCTTACTACAATATCATAACAAACCTTTTACAAAAACGCATTTAATTATTCTTAACATTTAAGACATCAAATATGCTGCACTTTATGTAAACCGATCAAGATAACATTTCAATGATCGAGTTCTTAGATGTATCTCGTAGTTTATGGTCTTGTGTTACATTAACACAATATGATCCTTTTGAAATCATTCAAGTTGAATACATGATCTTAAAATATTATTTATTGGCTTACTTCGAATGAACTAACTTCATCGAAATATTGTACCCCACAAACTATGACTGTTCACCATATAATATTTATATGTGAAAGTACATAAATCAAAGTGAATATTAGACACACATCCTTAAAACGGAACTTAATTCAAAGCGGATCCCTGTGATAAAAAATATATTTTCTACGTCCCTGTTTTTGTTTTCCACCAATTTATTTTCCAAATTACCCCTGCGCTTCACTGTCGAGCTCTGATTCTTCTTCTTATTTTTCGATTTAAATGGAAAACTTCAATTAAATTGAAGATGAATCAAGTTTTTTTATGAAATATGATATTCTTAATATTTGCAGTTATGAATAATCGCAACAAATTTCTGCAAATATATGCAATAGTTGCAGAAATGTCTGCAACTATATGCAACTATACACAATAGTTGCAGAAATTTCTGCAACTATATGCAATAGTTGCAGAAATGTCTGCAACTATATGCAATAGTTGCATATATTTCTGCAACTATACCATATAGTTGCATACATTTCTGCAACTATACCCAATAGTTGCATACATTTCTGCAACTATACGCAATAGTTGCAGAAATGTCTGCAACTATACGCAATAGTTGCATAAATTTCTGCAACTATACCCAATAGTTGCAGACATTTCTGCAACTATACCATATAGCTGCAGAAATATCTGCGATTATTTGCAAATTTTGTAAATTTGAAAAAATAATCGAAAATGTTCAAAATTTGCTGAATTGTCTACAAATATTTGAAATAATTGCACATTTACTACAAATATGAATTTTTGGTATCAACAATGGATCTCATTTCAAAAATTATAAAGTTTGTGATTTTTTGGTGAAAACGGTATGTTGATCCGGTTTTTGTACATAAATTTATACGCGTTTGAAATGTTAAAAACATAAAGGGTATTTGTGTATTTTTGCGTGCGCGAATTAGAAAATAGGGAGCGGAAATGTAAGTTTTGTTTGTGAATGATGTTTTCTCTATTTTGAAACTTATTAGGGATGTGAGCCAAACTTACCCTAAATCAAATATCCATAGTCTTGAATTGCATTTAGAGTTCAAAAACTCATAAAATGCAATACACAGTCTAAACCAAATAAACATATAAGTGACCAACTTACGAATGTATTAAGTAGTTGAAATTTGGCACTTGCATGAGTATAGAAATATTATATAACATGCAATTAGAATTATTAGTAAGTATATATTATATTTCTATTTGTCAACTTTCAATTCAGTTTGTTTATATGTTAATTGACAAACGTTTTATCAATCATATTAAATGCACAAATTTATCATTGTAGATAATTATAACATTATATAGCATATGTTCTTACAATATTAGAAAGGTTAAATGTTACCATTTTTTCTAATAAGGCTCCCACTAGTCTTTTATATTTCTCCAAACCCTAAGATGAAACATAGAAGTCTTACAACTTCACTAGTGGGTATTAGGATTCGTTTGTTTTGGTATTCTGACCTTGAGTTTGCTCAACAAATCATAGCCTCACAAACGATGGATAACTCCTTATCAGTTGTATCATATACAACTCCTAACCCATTTTTTTCTTGTTATAATCTCATTTCGACCTTGAGTTTTCTCAACAAATCGAAAGAGATTTTCACTCATACCTACCATATCGTGATGGCCTAAGTATAGTATATGTACCTTGAGTTTGCTCAACAAATACATATAGTTATCTTACCTCATTTGTTCAATATATTAATAATACTACGCATAACATCCCTAGCTTGAGTTTGCTTAACAACTAAGGAGTATGTAAGTAATCTATTAATATATATATGGTCGAGGACAACATTATATTGAAGATTCATAATCTTCAATATATATATTGAGTGATATCGACTTATAGAATAATATATTTTTTATGAAATACCTTAGCGATTCAAGTGTCAGACACATTAGAAATCATGGTATATGTACATTTACATATGTATTTATTTCTCAAGTCTATTTGGGTTTCTTTAATGTTCCACATTTAGTTTATACACATGTCATATAAGTTTTTTTATTATATAACTTTTATATTTCATATTACTTATATGATAATCTTACGTATAATATATCATCTATTAAATCTTATCTAATTAATTTTAATCAATTAACTCTTTAATTAATTTTAAATTAGTATTCCAATATAACTTTTATATTGGACATATCTACTATAACATATATAGTGTATACTATAACCTTTATAATGTAACACACATATATCATATATATGTGTATTTTATTTAATTAATTTATTCAATTAAACAATTTTTATTAAAATTTATTAATTTCAAAATTTATCTTGTATACATACATGTATACTTATGTTATCTTAAACATTTTAAAATAACATAACATATATCAACATATGTAATACATGCATATATGCATTAATTAATTAACATATTTAATTAATTTATTTTATTAATCTTATTAATAAATTTGAAATTTGAAATTATTATATAAATACTTTCAAATATTTTGAAAATATAATTATCCTTTCAAACATTTTGACAACTTATGTATTATTATAATTTTTATAATAAACATGTTTTATTTTAAATTTAACTATTAAATTTAAAATCTTTAACATTAATTTTCAAAACGATTTTGAAAATTAACCCAAGACCCAAATTAAGTTGGGCCTTTCTATTAGGAGCAACCTTTGAGCTCACTTCACCTTTCGAGCAAGGCCGGTAACCAAGTAGGATAGGGTACTTGATTATCCAATTCCAATCCTAGACATTACCTTTCTAGACACCGTACTAAGTAGGCAAGCTTAATTAGTTAGCTCTAATATGTCTAATTTAAACCGCATAGGCTATTGGGCTCTGATACCATTGTTGGAACTGGACTAGCCCGCAGCGGAAGTTATGGGTGAATTTAATTTTTTTTACCATATTGGATCTTTTATTGGGACTATGAAGTCTAACTGAATTAGAACATTTCTAAATTTCAATTAAATAAAATCATTTATTTTATTTAAATTCAAATATATTAAGGTATGAAATTAATTTTATTTGATTTAGTTTATACATAAATGTAGTATATACATATATGTGTGAGTGCATGTGTAACATAATAATCCGTGAAAGGTACAATATGCACATATGTAGATGTTGGGATTTACATCGCAACAGACATATTAGCTCATTTTGTATGTCATGTGTGTTTTCCAAATATGTGCATCCATATGTGTTACATATGTATGTATAAATATATTATATATAATATATGAACATAAAACATTTATATATAGATAAATATATATATAAAGAGAGAAAAATTATTTATAATTCAAAATTAACTTAGTTTTGCAAACATAATAATTTTAGTATTTTAATTTGTATATATTATGAATAAAATAATGTTTTCATCCATAGATAATTAACATAAAATAATCTATTGATGAAAATTCAAATTTTACCATTTTCAAAAATCTAGAATCATAAAATAGAGCTTAGGAAAAATCTGGAGATTTTTCAAAATTGAAATATTATTTTTAAAAACAAATACATTGATTTCGGCAATAATTATTTAATATAAAATAATATATTATTAAAAATTCAGAAATTCTAGAATCATGAATGAAAGGTTACGAAAATTTTGAAGAATTTTTCAATTAAATTATTATTTTTAGTAAATCATAAATAGTTTTTTCAAAATAATATTACTTATTAAAAATAATAAACTTTACTGAAAAATTCCTAAAAAAATTTATATGTTTCTAAAATAATATAATATTTTAAAAAAATATATAATTGAATTTTAATATAATAATTATTTTATATATAATAAACAATTCAAAAATTCAATAAATGTTAAGTTAAAAATATGAATATATGTATGATAATTAATTTTCTAATTTGTAAATTCATATTATATATAAATAAGTGTACAAAAAATTTTAAATCATATATATATCTTATATATGCATATATGCTATTATGAGAGAGAAATATACACTAATATATATATATATGAATTTATTAATAAATATATATATAACAATTATAAATGAAAAAAATTGATTTTCAGTAAACAACATTTGTCTATACATAAATCAAATAGTATAATGAACAAATTATGCACATAACCAAACTGATTTGTGACAACCACATCTACTTACAAAATCTCGCCTAACTAAACATATAGTAGCAATATATTTAAACAGATATGAAATTACTCATTATAGGATAATATAATATAATTTAATTATTGTACTATGAATTAAAATTACCAATTTAATGATTGCTTTGAATCCACGTTGAAGCAATGACTTCCCTTCCTTTTACTGTTCTTGATTCGTCAGATTGCAAGTCCGGAATCATCGACCTCTAATTGTCGAATAGTATTATTTTAATTTGAAATATATTTGAGAATTTTGGAGTAGATTGAGAGCTATGTTTTAACAAGCAATGTATTAGAGGGAAATGAGGAAAACCTTTTTACCCATTCTCACTTTATCTCAACCCATTATCTCCAAGCCAATTCCCTATGTTTTAACCACCCCTAGACCTTTCCAAAACCGAAATTTTGCAGCCCTAATGATGGACCTTAAACTCATCTATGCCCAAGTCAAAATACTATGTAATTAAATCTAATTTAATCGATTGTCGATATTATATATCGATCGATATATTTATAACTATTATAAATATACATAACATTATTTATTTCTCAAATCATACTCAAATTTTATAATTAATATTTCATAAATATTAATTAATTTAATTAATTAATAACAATTATAAACTAATTAAATTATTCGGTCTTAAGGGAATTCATCATTTCGGCTTTGTAACTCTTGGGTGTAAATTTGATCAGCGATTAACATCGAACTATTCTAATGTTAATGTTCACACGTCACTTAGCAGGTGATGTGACATTATGGCCAAATTTATCGCTTACTCATTTTCGGTAAAATCCAATTTTAGTTTAATAAGCGTTACCCGGTTGTGACATTTGTTTACACCAATTCTCTTCGTCAAAACTATATCACTTTGGACTTATGGAATTTGGTAATAATCAAAATTCCAACCTCATCTACATTCAACTTTATAGTATAAATACAAAGTCCTTGGTTCAATAATAACAATTATTATTAACCGAAATGCTCTTGCCAGAGACTTTGACTTTGAGTTGACTTGAGTTGACTGTGATACTAACCGCATATAACTAAGGGGACGAATTCTCGAATCCTCTCTTGAATAGTGCTTCACTTCCAATACTTCCACTCGATCCAACTATAGTCACTCAATCGACGTCATGCAATGATTTGGCTATAATCAAAGCGGAGCTTTCATATTGAAGATCCACAGTATTCTCAAGTCGAGAGAACTATGTAAATCAGTCACATCGATATTTTCTGTTTGACCTTAGTTATATTAACCAACAGAAAACTATCGAGTAGGTGGTTCCATAGTTATCCAATAACTAATACTACGTAACCCCTAGGTGCCCCTAGTAGTCATGAGTAATACACTGCCCAACATTTGGAGAGTGTTACGTACTACAGTCTCAACGGATACATCGATATCCAATCTCGATGCATCTTGACTATGAACATTTAAAATGGTATATTTGTTTCGTCGTGATAAATTACTCACGGTTACAACATTTTGTAACTACTATCACAAAATATATCATTTATAGATTTTTCTATTAAATATACTTTTAATTAAGTTAATTAATTAATATAATCACATTATATCAAGCATATAATAGGAAGAAAATATCTTTTATTTCGAACAAGATTGGTCAACGAGTTAGATATATGTAACAAATTACATAATTGCCCCTAAGGCATACCAGTCAAAAGGTGGAATAGCTCCAGAAAAACACATATGTCGATTACAGGCCGTGTAAACGATAGAAGGATTATGGGCCATTCATGTGGCAGTGGGAACCTTACTTTGTCCCAAGGGATCCCGTCCTTGTCAAATATAAAATGAAATTTTGTGGCGGTTAGTCGAGATGGAGGAGAATCAAGAGGATTATCTAATATGACGACCCTATTCAAAGCAACGTCAAGGGGAATTTCATTGTGTGATTCCTCAATAATCATTAAGGGGCACCGAAAGTTGACACTTGATGGACGTAAGGCGGTCCAGCAGCCCAGCGGTGGAAACCGACACAGAACTAAAGGCGGTTGCAGTGGTGGAAAGTTGGGTAGAACATCTTGTTGCCATAAATCAACTGAAAATCTCTGATGAAGAACATGGTTAGGTAAGTACTATTTATTTTCTATACTTGCTTATATATGTTAAGCCCTTCTACTTATAGCATCTAAAGAATGTTGGCATGTGTTAACTCATTGGATTTTGTGGATTTTGTACAATGACTGGGGGTAGTATGTGTCCTACATTATGTGTGTATCTATGTCTTATGTACGATGTATGGAAGCACGCTAATTAAAGTGAATGTACGTTCGTGCTGGCAAACGGGTTCCGATAGTTGATGGATGTGTCTGTTGGATGGAAATTGTTAACATAGTAGCTACGCCAATAGTCCCGAATGAATCCAGCGCGAACAAATACTATGATTCTCGATTGGTATTTCCCGAAGAGATGGTGTAACCTTTGGAAAAACGAAGATTCTTCAACCAACAAAGGCAACGTTAACTGAATGTGTATTCGAAGACATGTCAATGGCCAAATTCATTGAAATCTCCAATCCATAACAAGAAATATATCGAACAAATCACTTCGATCAAAGAGAAATTCTCCATTTCAGCTTAACCCTTCTCCATCCAAGCCGACTCAATCCTTGCCTTGCTCAAACCTGAACCGACCTTCCCCTTCATTGCCCCGACATCACCTCGAAATAACTAGAGATAGACGGCGATGAACAAAGGAGGACGGTGACGACAACAAGAGCATAGATCGACGGCAGTGACGTGGCTTGGGATGGAAGTGTGCTGCATTAATGTAATGGACCTACTTTGGATTGGGATCTGGAAGGGATCGAGGAAAGATTGGAATGCTTTAAGTTGCCGGTTGCTTGTAGACCCTAGTCGAAATCATAGGAAGTCGATAGCTGATAGCAAAGCGAAGAAGAATTATTTTTTTCTAAGTGGTTGATTTATATGAGGAAGCATCAATCGATACCGATCTGATCCACAAAGCACCGTTAAAAAATGAGAATAGCGGTAAAAGGAATGCATCTACCTAACTAGGAAATAGAGCAATTTTTAGTGACGGACAAAGTGAACAAGCTTTTTGGATTGCAAAACTGTAAATTTATATCCGTCGAGAAGACACGACTCAATGACTATGTGGATACAAAGCGTTTTGAAAATGCAGCATTCCATGAAAACGGTTCGAGTAATGAAAGTGCCTATGTAGATCTGTATTTGGTCGCTTGTTTTGGTTCAAAGCACGCTTTGATCGACAGAAGTGTACTTTGAGGACAAGCGTTATCCAGTATTTTTCACAAGCGACATTTATATGGAATTGGACTATGAGATGATAAAGGAATGGAGGTAAAGCCATAGAAGACTGAGTACAAAGAACAACTAAAGAAAAGATGAAGAAAAAAAATACTAAGTCCATAGATCGATACTTATCCATAAATTGTTGTTATTTCCCTATATTCTCAACTAATGATGAAAGATATCAAGGCATGGAAGAAAATAGAGAAAGTTGGCTAAGTCTATGCATTGATGTCAATCCATAGACCTTCCATAAAGTCAACTTTCTGACTGAATACATGAAGTAATAAGCTTAGAAGCATCAAGAAAAGAGTAAAGAGGAATGAAGCAATTAGAATCAAGGAAGATGGAAGCAAAACAGAAAGAAATGTTGAGGTTCATCGATTGGTACCGATCCATATTAGGCATTCGAGGTAGGGTCTGGTCTCTCTTCTATCTTTTCAGATCTGGTCCTATATTTAGTAATTCCCGAACTGTTTCTTCTATATTGTGGATTGAGTTCTATTGCAATATGATGACTCAGAATCTCAGGTACAGTCTATATCAGCTATAAATAGAGGGCTGCTTGTAATAGAAAAAATGTACTTTTGATTCTTAATCCTTTGATTCTGTCATTACCAACTTTGAATTGAATTCCGAGTGGTATATGTAGTTCTTTCAGATCTAAATGAAAATAAAATACATTCAAAGTGGACGTAAACATAACCAAACCATCATAAAATTTGTTATCTCGCACTTTTCTGATTAGTCTTCTTCATTTATTACATTTTTATATTTGATATATTGCTGTTAGATACAATTTTATAGCTTAGATTTGTATCTCTTCAAAATCTATCATTAAGGGTGTGGATCAATTTTGTGAGTAACAACATATTTTTTAAATCTTTTATTAATCAAACCTTATTTATATTGTTAAATGGATTAGATGGGTATTTCATATGTTAAATGAATCGAATCAAATTGACCATTACACTAAATAAGATGTTCATAAATGGATTAGAACAATTTTTATAACCCAACTCAACCTCTTTGATAGGTTTACCCCAATCAAACAAGTTGGAGTATAACCGAAAGTAAACGAAATTACATGGAAATTGAGAATGTTTCCGATTTTTTTCAATGAATAGCCTAAAGGAATTCTTTCTAAAACTACTTTTTCGAAAATTATTAAAAATGAAAATTCAAGAAAAATTAAAAAGGATAATTTCGAAAAACAGAAAAAATTTAGGTAGTTTGATTTGCATCTTTTGTGGAGCACAACGTAATCCACAAGTGATGACAGTATTTTGCACCAATTTAAATCTTCTATGCGTAACTGTACAACGAAAAACAGCCAACCCAGCAATCATGCGCAATAAACATTAACAAATCAGACAGACAAATTCGAAACCACCCATCTGTATGACACGGGTATCCTTATACTTCATTTCACCAACTTTACAACAAACCAAAACTTACCTCCTTTTTGTTTGTGGACGTCCATTTAGCACCAGATAATCAAGACAGAATCATACAAAGAGGGAAAGTGGTAACCATTCACCCACGTAGTAGCATCACTCATCATTCAAGCATCTTTCTGCCAACTCCTATTGGTTTATTATTCCAGCTGCACTCCTCGGCTCGTTCAAACCATAACACAACTCTATTTGAGTGAGTGAACGAATCGGCCCGACAAAGCAAGTTTGATATTTACACAGTATTGTTTGTTGTCTTGATTCGGTTTTGTAAATGAATTAGATGGACACAAATAGACCCACAAATTACAGCTCCAGCTCTCTCACCCTTACAGATGTTTGCTTCCAAGAGAACCACACCCCACCCTACCCACACACACAGTGTACCTATCTTCTTTCGCTACTACTCTATAATAGCATTCCTTTGAACTTCATAACAGTTATGTCATCTTATAATATTTGGAACGGTTGCCACATGATCATTGATCTAAATGTGCCTTCAGACTTTCCTGACTGGACTGGCGATAATAGCATTATGGGATCAAGCACAGCTGATACTAGAAGGCCAAAAGAAGATCAAATTCTACATGATAATAATGACAGATGTCGGTTGAGGTATGAAGATGAAGGTGTTGGCAGTTCTTGTTACGATTTTATTGGGAGGTTATGTGGAACCAACTCGCCGGATATGATGATCAGACACCACTCATCGCCCGTGGATGTTCAGACCACCATGGTTGCAACAAGTGATAACATTGTGAGTTAGGTGCAATATAATGCGTTGGGCAGTGTTTATAGATTTTAATTACATTTAAAAGTTTTGACAAAAAAATCGTTGGATTTTAAAAATGCATGAATTGTAGCATTACAAACATCATGCTTGCTCTATTTCTGTTTGGTATTTTAGCCAAAAAAAAAAAGTTCACTCATAAATAGTGAGCTAAAACCCTGTTGCAGGCCCCTATTCAAGCAGTGTCAAACATTGGAAACTCTAAGCCGCTATTTAACTAGAGTGAAACATTGAAAACTTATACAGCAGCCACTCAGCTTGTATTTTTCCCATTTTTGTTTCGCATTTCTTCGCATCTTTATCATGTATGTTCTGACTTCAAATGAATATTCACGTTATAGAAAATTTTACTTTTAATTTAAAATTTTATATAGCATCTTTTTATCAATTTAACCCACTTGTCTCAAAACATATAACTGATATATGCTTATTTTATAATGTTGGCACTGATTCGGCCATATGTATTGGCTCAGTTTGAGATTATGCCAATGCATTTTCTTGTTTTTGAAGAATTAGTATTGACATACGTTGAGAGTGCACAACTATACGAAAAAAAATTGGCAAAAAATACATGGACTCGTTTCAAAGTGAGAGCATACAAATTGTTGACACCAACATAGAAAAGATAAACTTAAGTATGCAGTAAGTTTTAAAAATAGGTTTAAATTTGTTATATATTTTGAACAAAGGGTTTTAATGATTTTATTTTTTTAAACAAAAAACCGTTTATGTTAGAAAAAAGATATACATGAACTTTTTACTCGGAATCAAAGATTAAGATTAAATCTTGATTTTGACTTCATGAATTCCTCGTATATATCTCTCCTTGTAATAATTTGATCATGCCATTGTTTTGATCCAACAGTTATACTAATTTGAGTACAATTTTCAATATAAAAAAAGTTGACTGTATAGGTCCTTCCCCTTTATATGAAAATTTATTTATAAAAAAGTTCAACGTTAACGTTTTAAAAACTAATTTCCATCAAAAATGTACGGAATTTAATTTTATTTTCAAGTAATACAAGTGATATGCTTGTTTAAATTATATGATGAAGCTTACATTATATTATGCAAAAAAGGCCATCAATTCTGCTGAATGATTTTTAGGCGTCTAAACTATAAGCATTTATAATAAGTATTTGTGAGATGTATTATTTATACATTTCATCCTATTTCGAGGCGTATTATTGTGAACTCTTAACACTTACATCACCCGTTATGATATCCGAAGATCCTACTAAACATGTGGTCTTCAACAAATATACAAGTATAAACTTCTATTTCAAAAAAAAATTTACATGCAGACGTCAAATTCAGTATCCAATGATGCATCAATCAGCAGTTGTGCAAAAGATCAAATAAATGAAGGCGCGAAATTAAACCAAAGCAATCCAAACCCAGATAGAGAAACAAAGTTGCTGAGGTACAGGGAAAAAAGGCAAAAGAGAAGATATGAAAAGCAAATTCGATATGTTTCTAGAAAAGCTTACGCGGAAGTGAGGCCTCGAATCAAAGGAAGGTTTGCAAAGACACCGGATATATGTCGAGCTCTAATCTATGATAAAAACAAAAATGTCTCAAATTACAATCGGAAAAGAAATGATTTTGAATGGTACCACCACCATCAATCTTGATTGATTAAGTAGGAAAAGAACAGTGCAAAGCTATAGATTTATGTGACGTATATGATCTAAGTAGATGCATTATTCTGAACACGGAACTTGTTCTGATTGAAGGAATTGTTACTTGTTTGTGTACTTGTGTAATCGTAAATATGAGGCAGGAATAGCTTAAAGAAGAGATTATTAAGCGCAAGTGTATAAATAAATTGACTATCGTCTTTGTATAAAATAAATAATTATGTCATGAATCCGCCATACATATTTGGTAAGGAAACCTTGAACATTCTTCTCTCAGTCAGCATGGTTGTGCCTGCGAAAGATTCTACTGATGAACTGCTTTTCTTTTAGATATCTGTTTAAAATGGAACAAAAATGATAAGATGACATGCTTTCAGACTGTTTAAGACCTGACAACTGCTTATGCTTATAATTAAAAGTCCCATATTAGCATATTTTGGCATGTTAAATGTTATGTACTTGTAAGTTGTAAGTAGTTGCTATTCAAATGACAGATGAGAAACAGTTTAAATCTGATTGCTCGAAAACTTTGAACATGTACTTGAGTTTTATGAAAAATAAAATTCAAGGGGTTGAAATCACATTTAAACTAAAATAATAAGGGAGTAATGAGGATTACATCACCATAGTGGAGAAGGCGAAGCAGAAAATGCCAATAAAGAGGTGAAGTGGTAAAGTTTTCAAGAAGTTCTTTCTATCTAAGAACATCCTCTCTGACATGAAAGTAACTGCACCAGAAATAATTAAAACTATCCATCCTGATGGCAAACATTGATGAAAAGAAAAAACTGATGAACCCTGTGAAGTAAATATTTGGTGTGAGCTTACAAAAAATATATTTAAATTTGAAAAATTCCATCAAACACACACAGAAACGGAAAGAGTGCATATTTCTGGAATCATACCTGGAAATATTTCCTGATAAACAATCCTGAATATATAATTCTTAGTGTCATATCTTCAAGCAGTTAAAGAATACATGAGAAAATATGAAACTTGATATTTAGAGTGTAGTAGATGATGTACTTAATTAAAATTTCCTCCCAATTGCAGAATGTAGGTTTTACAACAAATCAATGCACAAGCAAAGTGCTACAACAATTTGTAAAGGATAAAGACCCCTCATTCTTTGATTTCCACGGAATTTGTACATCAGTTTTCTGATCTATAGGTCTCAAATTTATCTATTTTTTTGTTAATACGACACTATTATCATGTAGATCTGACTCCACAATTTTATCTATTATTTTGAAATCCAAACCCCTTCGGAACTATATTTTAAATCAATGGTCGAAAACATATCACTGCTCGCATTAACTTATGGTTTTAAAGGAGTCCAAAGTGTCAAAATAATCAATAATTCAACAAAGATGATCTACATGATAATAACAGCATATCTATAAACAAGAAGAAAAAAACAGGGAGAGAGGGGAGGAAGGAGGAGGGAGGGAGTGAGAGGGAGAGTGGGAGGGAGGGAGGGGGAGAGGGGGGAGGGAGGGAGGGGGAGAGGGAGATCGTACCTTGATGAGCGGCTCAGGAGGAATCAACGAATGAGGGATCGTATCTTGATCCGTCTTAAAATATTATGTATGTATGTATGCATGCATGTTTGGGTGTGGGACTGTGGTTTGGTATGTGTTGGGGGGGGGGGGGCGAGGGGGAAGGGCGGTGGGTTGTGTGCATGGGCGTGTGAATATATTCTAAAACTGAAAAACAACATCATATCAAACCTGCTTCTCAGTATAGAAACTTGAATAATCACAGAGATACACCAGTATTGATTTGTGTGAGGCTATAGCCAATCAAATTTGACTAGTTATTCATCATTCTCAAACAACAAAACAGTAACAGAAGAGTGGAGTTTTAACAACATAATGTGTGTGTGGCTGTGTGCTAGATAAACATGTTTGATTAACGTATACTGATTATGAATTATGAAGATTGTGTGCATATGTTAGGTGAATATCATCAGATAAGCTTATCGCATATGAACAAGAATTAAATCTAAGTGAAAGGATACTTAATGAATTAGCAGCTATCAGGCCCACAGTTCCAGCAATTCGAATTAAGACGACATTAAGCGCTATGTATATCCCAGAGAACCCAAGCAAGTACTTATTTGACTGCATCAACTGACTTTCATTTGCAACGGCATGCAAAAATGTTTCTGATGTCCCTGGAAAAAAAAACAACCTATGATTTTCTGGGAAGTACACCAGAAACAGAAACACATAAATACATTATATGTATGTGTATGTATGTATGTATACACACACATGCATGCATGTGTGCCCAGTGGCGTAGCCAGGACCAAACATTGGCGTGGGCACAAAGTGAAATGGATTCGGAGACAACAACTCCTGTGAATTGTATCATATATCTAGAAAAAAAGTTATGTTGCATGAAATCGCTTCTCACAACTGCACTGCTTCAGAATTTGGTTTAATTTTAGACTACAAGCGCCATATTTTGTTTGATTGGGTCATCTCTAATATTTTGTGCTGTCAATCAATGAACTTCTACTCTGAAACTATATATCTTAATTCGATTATTTTTTACAAACTGTCTTGGAAATTTTCAGTTCTGTGTATTTGTATATAAATTTGTGTACGAGGCTATAATAGTTACACCTTTATCCTTGTATTTCTCATTTTACTTGTATCCTCAAAAAAAATGTTTGTCGGTTTACTGCTACAAACGAAGATAAACACTGGTACAAACATGAGTTGCATGCATAACTCTCCCATAGAACATAAATAAAGTTGAAAGTAACATGAAAAAAGTTTCGAGAAAGAAAACAAAAATCCACATAAACAAGGAAAAAAATTGTTGCAATGAAAATCTGAGGTGCAACATTGACAACTAACAAGATATCTCTATTGCAAACACAATGGTCCACATTGTTTGCCTTAGCATCCCGTAAATTATCAATTCATCCTAATAAGAAAAACAAAAGTTGAAAGTAGGTTTTCCTGGAAAAGACATAAATCAACTCCACTCAAAAATATTTTCAAAGACTGGGGTAGGCACGTGCCTACCCCATTTGCAAGGGGGCTCCGCCCCTGTGTGCCTATGGTGTGTGCATAGGTAAGGATCCACTACAACCCTCTTTCGCTGCTCCCCTACGGTTTTTAGTGTTACACTATCCGAAATCAAATGAAACTTTGGGGATGTTCAATTTGCACTATCTACATCACGTCCACAACAAATGAGAACATTTTGAAACTTCTAACATGTCCAAAATATTAAGTCAATTCTCAACCGTTAAGCATTTATTAACCGTCGATTTGAAATATTATTGAATATGTTAGTATTATTTAAATTAATCCAAATTTTACAGAGGTGACCTTGAGGCATAATTTTGGTTCGATTTCAATTTGTGTAACTCCAAAAATCGTAGATGGAGTGTACCAGAACCCTTGTATATGCATGACTGATGACTCCAAGGTCTAGGTTATAGCAAGCTCATATTTTCCTCATGTTCAGTTTTACAAAAGATACTGTAGCCAGTTAATATGTAAGCGGTGCCCTTAGTGCCTCAGAGTATGATTGACCAAAAACAAACAAACAAAGCATACCAAAAACTTAAAACTATGAATAAGTTGATCTAATTACAGAAAATTAAATTCAGTGTAACAAAGTACTTGCTGTTATAAAAATAACAGTGATGAAGTTCAGTAAACCAAGAGTTGCTAGAAGTCAATGATGACATAAGAGCATCCCCAAAGGGGAGCAACATGAGTATTAATACTTAGTTACTACCCCAATAGCTGAATGCTGCCACAGAACAGTAACTCGGTAAGCACCTGCCCAAGGTTCAGATCATTGGATAAGTGATTTTATTTTTATTTATAGGAAAATTCCAGTTGATTTTACTTTATAATGTAAATATTTTTTAAAAAAAAAGACTTATTAGAACATATGACCATCAGATAAATCCAATCTTTTACTTCCCCGGTTGGGTAGCTAAGAATATGTATCAATGCCACATCATCAAAATACTTGAACTACCTACCATTGATTGAAAATTCTCTAGCTGAAATTTGACTAAAACATGAAGTAAATACAGTCTATTGCAGTCTACTAAAGTAAGTGATAATCTGTTCTACAGAAAAAGGTATTATTTTGATATAAATTCCATATTTATGGCCATGAAAGCGATAATAATGGGCACTAGTGGGCAAACACGCGCGCGCGCACACACACTCGCAGAGAGGGGAGAAGTTCTATGAATTTTTATAGCATTTGGAATAGTACATCTTAAATTATAATAGGGGTGCTAAAGTAGTGCCCTAAAAGAGAGGTGCTATTCGTTCCTTGCATATGTGTGTACGTACGTACGTACATACATTAGCTTATAAGCTAAGAGGTATTTGTTGCCTTGTGGCAAATTTAATGAAATAAGATGGGGATTATGGATTAATATCACTTGTAGAAGGTGGATATTTCTTGCTGGGTCTATTTGAAAGTAGAATATTTATTTATGCATGGGAACCTAATATATGTAATGATGTTGTTTTTACCAAACAGGTTACTAACTTTACCAGCTCAATGTGACCAAAAATAAGCCTAAGCCAAAATCAATGAGTTTCTAACAATTACTGCAAACACAAAAATCTATGAAACTTCTTGTAAAGTTGAAACTTGAAACTAAGTAAACAGGCTATTTTATTTCGGACAAACTTTTGTATTAGGCTTCAAAAAAAACTATTCCAACTTTATGCTCTGTTTCAAACTTATTACAAAAATAGACACGGTTTTCACCAGGTCAGCAATTTGTGTTGGCATGCTTTGAAAGTGTGTAAGCACAAATTCACAGTAAAAAAATGTCAAAGTGCAAGCACAAATTAAAATTTTGCATCTGTGCACTTTAAAATTGCACAAACACAAAACCTGACTTGGTGAAAACCGAAAACATTTTTGTAGTAATTTTAAAACGGGACGTAAAGTTGGAAAATATTTTTTTAAAGCCTAATACTAAAATTTATCCTATTATTTCAAAATTAGTCACTACAAGAAAGTAGTTAGTTAGTTAGTTAGTTATGAATCATTATGTAGTTGCCCTTTCTGGCTACTAAAACAATAAGTTTGGCCCACATGAAAACCGGAATAGAACCCCTTTCCTATGATATGACTAGAGATAATTGCACTTATGATTAAACATATTTCCACTCAAAACAAGCAGTTCATGAGATTTTGTACAAATATTTATCTAACAAGTTTACCCCTAAAGTAAGAAACTATCAGCATCCAACGATTTATTATATGAATAGAATAAAGCTGTGTAACAAAGACCATCAATAATCTTGGTCTTAAAGAAAGAATTCTATCAATATGCAATGATTTATATGAACTGAAAAAAGACGATGTATAACAAAGACTAGGTATTATACTGCCAAATTTGGAGTTCGAACAGTATCACAAATTCACAAGAAGGCAACTTTTACTTTAAAAAAGTTAACATATATGAAAACATAACATCTGGCAAATAGTCAATCAACTAACCGTTCATGGCTAGTGAAATGATGAAAATGCAATAATAACGAAGTGCGTTAGGAGCTTCGCCATCACTCCAATGTTCCCCATATAGTAGTCGAATAAATGTATAGGAGTAGCTTGGACCAAAAGATATTACCACAAGGCCTAATAATAAAAAACATATATCATTTTACTGTTAAGGTATGCATTATATCACAAAGCAATGAAGATATATATCAGGAAGTTGAAATATATCAGGATGCTGACAAAAAACAATAGTAAATTTTGGCTTCTTGTTTATATAATCCCTACTCAGAAAGCTATACCATACCCATTCGCATATAATTGCACGAGACCGGACATCTATAATATATCTTAAATTGTGACACAATGTAACAAATAGAGTTTGACAACAATATAAAAGTAAAAAAAAAGTCAGTGACCATGAAAAACATACCAATTGTTAGGATTATCTTCAGTTTATCCACTAAAGATCTTCCCAGCCTCTTAGTCCTGTCAGGATTTTCTTCTGCCAAACTAAAAGAATGAGAATGAAGACAAATAGCTTGACATATTATGCGAAAAGCATTGGCTTGTGTTAACTTTTTCCAAAGGGACTGCATTATTGTCCATTAACCATGGGAAATGTCATATGCAGCTTCATCTTAGTTATGATATGTCTTGAATATTAATATTTAGCATATGGATGTCCTTTCATACCAATTATCTTTCAATGATAGCATTCTAGTCACTAAATTTCTTGCTTATTTGCTACAGATGTGGGTATGAATTAAACAAGAAGATGGTAGGAATTGAACAAGGAAACAAGTCAACAACTCAATATGACAAATTACAATATAGTTATTTTCATCACCGGAGCACAGTGTTACAATGTGTGTAATTGCTTGAAAATGTTTACAAGGGCTTCGTTTATGGGACAAATACTGTGTTAAAATGGAATTCAAGACGATTTATCGAATAGAATGCGAATTCACAGAGAGTGTCTTGCAAATTAACTATGAAACAGGATACAGGAATGATAGCTCACCTGATGCTAATTTTGCAAAGGTGGCATACGAGCTTTCTTCAAAAGGGAGAAAAACCAATCGCACAACTAAACTTCCTGAAAAGGAATAGAAGGTATGTTCAACACTGAATAACAATTAAAATACTTTTTGATACATAATTACCATAAAGATACAAATATAATAAATATTTTATCCACAAATTAGATTGAAAAAAAAAGTACCATATACCTAACTTGTCAACAAGGGCATATACTCCTTGGTTGTAGCGTGTATCAAATAACAAGAGTACCATCTTTTCGCCCTCTTGAAGAAACCACTTAGATATAGACTGACCAGTACATACTTTACACATGCGCCATAAGTCCTCATCACAATACGAAATACTATTTATCCTGTACATTGTTAGCCAATTTGAGTACATAAAAAATGATCAATAAGAAAATAAGAACCTTGTCATGATGACAAACCTAAAAGGGATAAGATGTTTCCATTCAATAACTCGGAAGAAGAGGAAATAAATCCAGTAACCTACAAAAATGCAGCCACCATACGCAGTCTGTGAGAAAGCAAATATAATTCCTTTATCCTGCAGTTGAGCCACGTATGGTTAATCAAAAAACAGGGGAAAAAAGCATAGAAAGGAAACAAGAACTCTTGATGCATCAGATGTCATTAATCAAAACTTGATATTAACAGGTAAGAATTAAGATATTACCATGGTAGGCCGTCTAATGATGAGGAAGTAGGTTGTCATGCAACGTAGAAAGGTGGCAACAGTTTCAACCACCAATCGCAATTTAAGCAGAAGCAGATTTTGAGAAAGAATGTAAAGGGGCTCTGCCAACAACTCCAGTAGACATGCAAATCCTGACAATTTATCCAAAAATAATAATAGCAAGAAAACTGAGAAAATTATATAAAAGAAAAGGTGAGCTTCCGAAAATTTAGTTCTGGAACATTTGGTTTTGGCAAGAAAAGTTGCATTTGTTATGCCCTCTTAGTTGCCAACCACTTTCTTTTCTTTTATGAATAGCCCAAAATTGATAAGCATATAAAGAAAGAGATTTGCAATTTAGACTAAGATAACTAGTATCCAGATTTTGCAATTAATAGTATTAGTGAAGATTGTGTTTCTACAATTAGAATAATATTGGCATTAATTATCGTATGTTATGTTCTGGTATGATAGAAAAAATTACCATGAATTAGTATAGTTTGTGTATGGGAGTCAGCAAGGTTCAAATTCTTACACCATAGGGCACTAGCAGTTACTGTAACAAATATTCCAAGTGGGAAGCTCATCCAAGCTACTTTTAACATTTTTGATGCATCTTCCTGCATTGATGTACCACTGCTGTAAAATAAAGACATGTAAGACAGTCAAAACATTTATTCAACAAATCCAACATAATTTATGAGTAATTTAGATTTTATGTCCAGTATGCATGTCTTTTTTTTTCCTTTTTTTAAAAAATAAAAATAAAATAAAATACAAGCATCTTATGTTCATGCAATCCTTTTATATATGCAAATTGCAAGGAAGCAAAAGCGCTACTAAGCTGTCTATCATGTCTACAAGGTATCAAATAACCATAATTTCTTGTAAGATTAGATTCTAAGTTTCCTTAGTTTTTCACCGTTGATGTATGTTCTATGGTTAGCAATTACATAACAAGATATTAAGTTTTTGCTACAGTGGACCTTTTCAGGCTAGAGCCAAACTAAAGGGCCTGTGAAAAAAGACTGCAGAGTGTTCCCTTTAAAATTACAAATACATTTGGTTATTCAAATATTTTTGGGATTTGACGATCGAAATATGTGACGTGGACTTTCAGGATGAAAAGGAAAGCATTCATTTGTCAAGAAATCATTACCCTTGAACATCAACACGCATGCAGGCACGTCTAAATCCTTCTCGGCTTAAAAATAAGATTGAAGTAACGAGAAGCTGATAATTAATTGCATAATCCTGCAATAAGCAGTAAAACAAATATAAAATGACGGTCTCAAATATCCTTATTCAAACTAATCTATAATTGTATAGAATGTCTGCGTGAAGTGTGAACACAGCATCCATGTCAACAGCCCAAAGATAATATGTTCATAATCATAATATACAAAGCTCCATTTATATATTTTATATTCAATTACATTTACTTACTCCATGGATAATAATCTAAAACTTCAAAATACGGATTTAAAAAAATGGATACTTGGACAGCTTAAAGATAAATTTAATACGTTTTTTTCTAAAGCTGCAGCTATAAATTGGTTGGTGAGTCTATAGATGTTACCGCAAATTCTTCTTCAGTGAGGTGCCTCACTATCCATGTATTGAATATAAAAGGTATCAACCTCGAGATAAACTGTGTAGCTGCATGGTAAGAAAATATGTATAGAAATAATATAAATAATTGTTTTCAAGAGATAAGATAACATATAAGGGAATAGAGTCTCAAATTAACCCATAAGGAATTTGAACGTGCGAGCAAAGTTGTTAGCGGAGGAGCTTGGTTCATCGTCTGTTGCTTCCATCTGAGAAAAAATCACTACATTTACTGAAGTAACCTCGCAAATAAAAGCCCCATCAGATAGTGTACAAAAAGTAACTTGGTCATTCAAAAAAACTGTAGGCCATGAAAACTCCCTTGCCTAATTTAGACTGCAAAAGGGAGATACCATTGATTTCTGAGCAGACGTAATGACATTGATATATGTTTGCTAAGGAACAAAGTACTGCATCTGCAAATACTGCATCTGCACTCGGCCAATGGAGTAAAGGTAGCAAAATTTAATACAATGTTTGTGTTGTGCAAAAATGGTATTATAGTTGGTCCAAGCCCCAAATGTGGTTGCAATTTACTGTGGAACACATTGAGTACAGTAACAGTAAAAACAAAAATTGGACAAAAAACAAAATCTTGTGTAGTTCCATAGTTACTTATGCTCATTAAACTTACCCCAGAAAACCCATAATGATACAATGTCATCTACACATATGTATAAAGATGAACTGTTCTAAAGAAGTGTATTAATAACTTTTAATGCCCATTAAAAATAAACTCAAATGGTTTAATGATATGCCTTTTCAACTAAAAGAAAGAAAAAATGATTTACAGCTTACAACTGGCATTATTTTTATGATGATCCATTTGGAAAAGTATTCTTACCAATAAGGAACAAATAGCTAACCATTTGATGAAATATATATAGACAAAATGATAAACATAAACATTAATATAGCATAAAAGACTGATAGTAGAGTTTAATGCAAAACATAATTAAATATTCATGTTGTACTGGACAAAGAATCAAGATACATAATGTAGCAAAACTCGTTTAAAAGGATAAACCATGTTTTATTACCGCGAAAATATGGAAACAAAGTTTGTCGCAAGCAAATATTAGGTCATTCGATCAAACATGTCAAGGGCAACATAAGTTTACAAGTGGCAAAGATACAAGGGAAAAATACAACTAGCTCACAAAAGCATCAGTAAATTATCTCGATCTCCACGATCTCCAGGCTAACCTTAAATATTATATAGATCAGATGGATATAGATGGAAATCCCTAGTTCAAGGGCTTTTATGCTGACGGAATTAAGCGATTGTGAAGGGAAAGCAAACCTGATATACAGAGATAGTGCTCTCCGAAGATGAAGCGGGCTTTGTAAAAGATGAATCGGATAAAAGAGAATGTAAATGTTATGCAGTAATCAAAAATACAAAAAGTAAATAGCAAATGTGAAGATTTGAAACAAAAAAAATAAGTTGAGTAAACTAACTTATAATTTGGGTGGTTTTTTTTGGAGTTAAAAAAAATAGCAATTGAATCTTCTGATTAGACAGTGCTAGGGCTAGTGATAGGCGAAGGGGAGGCTGACCAGCGAGAAATTGATTGTCGGAGCAGTCGAAGAAAATGAGGAATCAGTAAATGGATTGTCTGAGCCGACTCTTGGAAAATCAAGGATTGGTGTCTAACGTGTCTACGCCACCGTCTTCTCCAGCGGTTGGCTTATTTTCTTCTATAAATTCCACCATCCCTTCACTCCATCACACCATCTGCTTCACTCCAATTTGAAAATTCAATGTTTTTTTTTATTCTACGTCAAGTTTTTGAGATAATTTTTTTCATATTTGTGTTTCTCGTGTTAATATCTACCTTCTCTATTTTTCTCGAATTTCTTTGATGTTCTTTTTGTACAAAATGTCGATCTATGAATCTTCCAGCTCTACTCGTCACATCGTATATTGAACAAAAAAAAGGACGTTAGCATTTATAGATATCTGCTACGAAAATATCACAACTCGAAACGATCGGGTTGGCTATTGGTATAAGGATATTGCTGCCACATTCAACGAACGGATGGACGGCGATTACGACGATAGTCAGATGAAAAACAGATTTGACAACCTCAAGCATGAATGGAATCTATGGAACAAGCTGCTGTAGATTGAAGGCGTATTTTGAAATATGGAGGACAACGTCGGACGTCCTAACGAGTGGTGAGACTTGGTAGCTAGTAGGTACAATGGGAATTGAATGTGATATTTGAAGGGTACATCGAAACTCCAACCTACAAGTTCGACGTTCCGAAGGCTCCACCTACCAATGCCATGTTCGACACTCAGACGTACGCTGCCTTCTCATGGGCGATGATGCAGAGATCAACAATCGCACTCCTTGCACTTTTCGAGCTCTTACACATCTGCATCGCTCAATTGCTACTTTCTCTCGTAGACGTCAACCAAGTGGTGCTTTGTCTCATGAGGATGAGCTGAGACCGTTAGTCGAATTATGGAAGTGTGACAAGAGAATGACCGATTTTTCGAATGAGAAATCGTAGTTATGCTGACCAAGGATGAGGCATATTACACAGCTGTATGTGTGCTAATGGACAAACCAGAAGAGCTTAGACATTGTTTTGTATCTAGTAGAGAAATTTAGGGGTGAATATACATTATTATTTGTATTTCAAACTACTAGTATGAAATAAAAATTGTCTTTTTTTATTACATTTTCTTTTTTGCGTCATAATTCATAAATAATATAAATTTATTTAAATTAACTAAAAAAATAAAAAATAAAAAAATTAATTATAAATAACAAAACAACTAAAATGCCCATTTCATAATGCATCTTTCGTACGCAAGAACGCATTCCCATTTCGCGATCCATTCAATTTCGTGCCATTTTCAAATGCTCATTTCGCGTCGTTCAAAAATGCGCCCTTAGTATTTTAGCTTAAGATAGAAACTAGTGTGTAACCCGCGCGTTGCACACGGTATGTTTAGAATAAATATTTTCAAAGAATTGAATTTATCAAGGGTAAGTTTGTTAAAATAATTGAGTTATGTACTAAATTTATGAATTTTAACTTTGAAGTATGAAAATTTTGTCATGTGAGTTATGATTTTTATATTTGTATAAAAATTAAATTGTCTTTTCTATAGATAATAATGAGTTAAATATTGATTTATTATTTTTTAGCACTTAATATTTGTTAGGAAAATTAATTTCAAAATTAGTATTTTTATAAAATTCAACATATATGTATATATACACGCACAAATTTTGAGTTTAACCTTTAGTTTTTAATACATTTGTTTAATAGATAAATAGTATATAGATTGAATTTCAATTATTACTTAATATAATGACAAAAATACCTAAAAATGAATGTGCGATAGTTTTAAATCGGTATATTATAATACATTTAAATCTCTTGCAGTTAATATCAAGAATAAGTACATTATTAACTGATACAAAATATTTATTTAACAACTAAAATAAATGTTGATTAAAAGGAACGTTACAAATCATATTGTTATTTAATTATGTAAAAATTATAACTTGATTTTTTAAATCATTGTTTCACACCACAATAATTTTAATCTATAATAAAAACTCTTCAAAAAATAATTCATGTTTGCCTCGAAAAGATAATAAAATACCAAAGAAAAATTTTCAACCTAAAATACCCTATGTTTTATCCTTTAAGTAAGGTAAATTGTGAATATACACATATAAAATTTAACATTTTCACAAATCGTATTGATTGAAAATATTCGTTATTTTTCAAAATTACCAACTACATTATTCATCACCGCAATTAATTTAATATCATTCTTAACAAAAATAAATTTTATAATGATAAAGAATTCACTTGATTTACTAGTTTTCAAAAGAAAAAACGTTGAATATGTTCGTAATAATACATGTTTTAGAAATAAAATTGTGCACTTGTTTGTTTATGATAAAATAACAACTTCAGGAAGAAAATTTATGTATATTTTTCTTAATTCAAGTACTTATTTTAGAAAGAAATACATTATGTAAACATATATTGGAATAATGTAAGAAAACTAAAGATAATTTTATAAATAATTATAGAAATTTTGAGCTATGTGGATTAAATAAAATATGAGTTCTACAATTTGTCAATATAAGTTAATATACAACACATTGAATTATAAGCTATTAGGACTTGTTGGACCAAATAATGATTATTAGTTAATTGGACTTGTTTTAAAAGTTCATATTTTAGATCACTTGATTAATTTGAATATATGGTCCGGAATGTAAAATAGTATGATAAAACTTAAAGAGAATTTTTTGAATAATTGTAGAAACTATTTAATATTGATATTTAAATATAAAATGATAGTTAAGAGATTTAGTATCTTTATTAATAGTTGGCTTGTAAACGCAATATTTTGGTCCGACCGTGAAGTTTTCAAAATTGCCCTTTATATACAAGCTCATAAAAAAATTAAGCAAAACTAAAATTAAAAAGGTAATGAAAAATAATATTAAAAATAAAACCTCAACACCCTAAATTATAGACCAATCTCCAAATTATAATTGTATAATTTCAACTCTTAATTTATGTTTCCGCAATTTATTCAGTTTTCCAGTTAAATTTTATTGTTCCGAAATTTTTTCAGTTTCCAGTCAAATTTTATTGTTGATCGAAGATATCAATTCATCCATTTGTTGGAGATTAAGTGGTTAAATCGGGTATTTTATCCTCTTCCTTATATTACAAAGCGTTCACCTTTTTTGATTTCGATGATTTATACTGTTTTACATAATTGTCTGTAAAGTTTATTGCATATAGCATGCAGCAAAAGTCTTTATAATTTTGATCAAATCTTTGAAGCTATTCTTTATTAACTAAAATAGATCTAATCAATAGCTGCTATCCTACGTTCATTTTTTCAGTAAAACGACTTAAATATAGGACTCCAGAAAATGCTACAACCCTTATAAATATCTTATGAAATTTTCTTTACATTTTCACTCTTGCCATTCACAATCCAACTTTCTCCATCATTCATCAACCTGGCGTTCTCCACTCTCCACTGTTATTCGCCGTTATCCACTACTGCTCGCCACCATTTCCTTCCAAGACCATTGTTTTTTTTAAAAGCTTCGGGTAAGTTTAGATCCATTTTTTTAATATTAATTTCTTATGTCTGGTCTTCTTTGCGGCACATTATTCTCTTTTTTTTAATATTTATTGGTTAGTAAAATCCTTATACGTGTGGTCTACTTTGCAATGCCTTTTTATTTTTATTTCATCCCTTTGCTGATATGTGTCAATCGCAAACAAGTAATACAAAATTTGGAAAGCTAGGTGAAAAGCTACGTAAGAATAAAAAAAACTAAGCTATGTTGTTTACACACACAATGCATTTTTAATTTTAAGCTTTTGCCTCATCTTTCCAATCAGGTTCAACAATAAAAAGCGATTCCTCTTAAATTTATCATATAAATACAATTTCATATATTAGAATAATATATTTATCATATAAATAACTTGAAGGGGAAGGACTAGATTGATACAGGTTTACAAACATCATTTAAGATGAAATAAACATAAGAACTCGGCTAACAAATATTGAATTTTTAAGCCCCAAAGCTATTGAAGATGGTTTTAGCTGAGTAGAATATGAGCCAATAGAACATGTGGTTTGTATTTAGGGTGCCTTCGGACACATCAAATTGCCGTGGAATGGGTTTCCTTTAGTTATGTTTTGAATATTAAGATCTTATTGTGTTTTTATTTGTTCTTACGATTTAATGGAGACTCTACACTTCAAAACCATTGTTATTTCCAATTATGTTTCAATAGCTACTCCTAAATACATGCACACAAATTTTTTGATCCATAAAATAATTGTGTTGAATTTTGATGGTGTCACTTTATTAATAATAGTATGTAGTATATGAATTGTATATGTCACATGAACAGATGTTAGTATGTCCCACTGCATTAATAAAGTCCAAAATTCAGCATAGTTATTCTTTAAGGTTAATGCACACGTGGTTCAATACTTCTTCATATATAAGAAACATACAAAATTTAAACTTGCTGGTTAACGCACATATGTGGTTCAATTCACATTTATTGTTCACATGCTTATTATTCAAAAAAAGTAATAAATATTAAAACCTTTCACAACTAATACTACTATTCGATTACATGACATTTATTTTTAGATGAATGTTTACTCAAAACGCTCTCTTACATATATTATCAAACTTAATATCACTTAAAAATATGATCTAAAAATTAAACTTCCTATACATTTTCGCTCTTATTAATTGATAACAGAAACAAAAATTCAATCTAACATGTTCCAACTTAGAAATAAAAATCCAAACTAATTACACATGATTCCAAAGCAAAAACATACCTAAATATTTATGAAAAAATCATTTCTCTTGAATATGTTAGACACGTATAATTTGTAAAAAAAATAATTTGCCCGTGAAGCGTGTGCTATTGTCAGGCGCGAAGCGCGTGCTGTAACACTCGTATTAATAATTGGAATAGAATAGCAATATTTTGGTCCGACCGTAAAGTTCCTAAAATATCATATATACAAACAAAATGTTGGAATTTCGAATCCCACTACAAACAAAAATAACATCTATTTCCAAACGAAAATTTTGATGCATAAATAAAATCCCAAGTTCAAATCATAATCTCAACATACGTTATGTTCTTTATAATTTTTAACTTTTACTTATCAAAGCTACATAGAAATTAAAATTTAACAATTTTATATCATTATATAACGGTTTTATATATGCACGTGCCAAAAAATCTCGTTTGTACCAATAGGATGAGCTAGAAATGAAGGTAACATGAACACACCATTGGTTTATTATAGTTTCGAATATCCAATAGGGTGAGCTAGAAATGAAGTAATATTGAGGATGAACGAATAAGTTAATGATTAAAAAATAGGAATTATTCACTGCACCAGATGTTACAAACATAAAGTTAGCAAACAAACAAAGTAATTACTTTTCAAGAACCAAAAATGTGAAAATATGAGACATGTTGTCAAAAATCGTACGATCTAAATCGCGATCCAAATCGAATCGTGCCTTTACCGATTCAAAATGGAAAAAAATCGCAGTTGATAAAAATCGTACGATCTAAACCTAAATCATAAATATCGTTCGCAAATTTGAATCGACGGTTTTCCACGATTATTGAAATACCCCAACTTTTCACATCTAATCATTCGCATCCAAAACTGAAGCAACATTTGTTCAATTCGAAAATCAAAAGACACAAACTGAATAATTGTATCTACACATGAATTTGCTATTTAAGTTGTAAAAACCAAATCAATAAGCTGTAAAATCAAAACAGCAAAATAAGAGAACGGGAAAGGAAAAAAGAACAAAATCAAAGAAAGAAAAGAAGAAAAGAAAAATCAACTTACCTCTGTACGCGGATTGAAATGTAAGAAAAGATTTTTTTAAAATTTATTTCTATAGCTTCTTATTCGCTTTCGCTGCTTCCTTCTGTTTCATTTGCTTCATTATTCTCTTTTTGTTACTTCTGACAGGAGTTTGCAAGTGTGAACAAATTAGATGTATAAAATATATTTTAATATGCTGAATAGCTTTCTATTAAATGACACATCTGTCCTTGTCCAATAAAAACAATTTGAAGTCAAAATAAGTATGGTTGTCATTCACAAGACATAGCAGCTTTTTCTTTTGCATTATTTTAATTATGTTTGTTTGTTAGTAGGTGGCTAGTTGGTGTACATTATTTCACTGAAATGTAACAACATGTATACACTTAATGTTCACATATAAAAATATCAAAATCTACGATTTACGATTTAAATCCCGATTCGATTCAAAATATGAACATTACGATTTACGATTTAAATCCCAAATTGACAACCTTGTATAAAACTATACAGAACTCGGTACTAAACCAAGTATGTACACAAACAATGGCTCGGTATTAAAGTGGAACAAAAAGATAAACATTTTTTTATGCATGTGTGTGTATATAAACTAATCAAGTCGAAGTTAAATCAAATATTTCTACATGCTGTAATCAAAAGGTAGTAATTGATTGAGCTGAATGTTGTTTGAATTGAAGTACAGATTTGTAAAAAAGTCATTTATTCAATGATGACGTTAAGTTTGTTCTCCGTTTTAAAGCCTTGCTCATTTAAAATATGTCCATATCACATTAATATCAAACAAACAATTTTGCTGTTAAGAATCGACATCTATGACTTGATAATGTTTATACACTATATTGACATTTTGAAGATAATGTATATATTCAAAACCAAAATTCTGTTTATTAGACTATTTAAAAGCAATTCACTTTTCCACTATACTGTACATGGTAAGAATATACTCAAAGATCCAAATCAACTATAGCACCAAAATTACCCATTTGTAACGGGTCCTCGATTAAAACTAATTTTCAACTATTTATTTCATAAGTTGGGTAACATGTCTAACTGTTGTCAAATGAAAAGTCGTTTAAACATTAAATGAATAAATTTAAAATTAGATGTTTTAACATACAACGATCATGAGGTTGGAACTTAACCAGGTAAAAATGATAATGAAAACGATCTTAACTTTACAACATGATTACAACAATGGTAAACAATGTCTAGTGGGCAACAAACCCTCTCATCAAAGTCATATAACATGGTACACAGCAATTTGAAAAAAGATGCTAATTTGAGAGGTCCAAAAACTTTGCAGTCATCTAAATTTGAAACAAAATCTTTTAAAATGCATTTAATATGGTTGTTTGGTTTTCTTGTATGACCATGGCTAAATCAAGTCCTTAAAACGCTATCTATTTTATGTAAATTTATTAACCTCTTAAGAAATTACACCTTTGAGTGATTATGGGGCCCATAAATGTAGTGATATCATTAGTATGTTTGGTAGTCATGTAAATCCAATTGTTTGTAAAAATTATAAGGTATGCTCATCATATTAGGGTTAATCAACTTTCAGTAGTAAAGAACTTCAGTACAAAGCATTTTGTATACACTGAAATTAGAATGAAATTGAGATACAGTAAATAGAAATACAATGATATGAAAAATTGACACCATAAATTTTTAGCAATAAATTAAAAACTATAATGAACATAAAAATGATAATTGAAATTACAATTTGCTATAAAAAAACATACTGAAACTGGCATGAACAACAGTAGATTTGAAATCAAAACCCTAAATATTGTATATCTTTCACTAGCAAGTAGGAATTGGTGAATTAGGAAAAGTGCAGACTAGCCAATCGACTAACACAATTATGATGAAACTTCAAAGTTGCAATTTCTAATGCGGTAGCTGGTAAAAATGAAGAGATTGGTGTTTATTGGTTTTGATTGAAGTAGTAGTTTATTTAGGTTTATGAAGTGACAGTATAAAAAGAAATTGTTCTTCCAGCTTCCAAATACACGTGGCTGAACCAAGTAAACTTTCATTAACAAATTGAAGAGGGCTCTAAATATGTCTGCATCCGTATCCTAAAATATGAAATATATCTGTTATCCGAAAAGCGGATACGGATATACGATATCCGAAAATCTTTTCGGATACGGATATGGTTATAGTGGTATCCGTATCCGAAAATACCCGTCCGATTGTTTGATGTGAAAATACATACATACATATACACACACATTAATTAAACTATTAGGGAAATGGGCCTTGAGAACAAATAGGGTTTGGGCCGCACTTGATTTATACTTACTAATTACACGGTTCACATTTCTCTCTGCAGTATACGTATACCTAATTACCTATACACAACACACGCAAAAGTCAACACCAAAACCCTAACATTTTACTGAAGCCAAAATTTCCAGCCGCCATCACTTCGTCTTCACGCAAATTGGAGATCGATCGAACGTTGGTCTCTCGATTTGAAGCTCGCCCCTCGATTGGAAACTCTATCTCTCGCGGGTCGCGGCGCCTATCAACCAATCACTCGGTTGGATCACGCTCTTTCTCTCGATTTGAATGATAGCTTGGAAATCTTAACTCGGTATAATTTCTAAACTTAATTAGGTGATTTTTGAAAACTGATTTGCAGTTAGTTGATTTAAGAAATTAACCAGTTAGTTGATTTGCAGTTAGTGGATACCCATTTCCAGTTAGTTAATTTGCAATTAGTTGATTTAGGAATTTAACCAGTTAGTTGATTACTTGATTTGCAGTTTAATACCCTATGCAAAAAACATTGAACTGAACTGTTTTTATTAGGTATTTTTGAAAATTGATTTGCAGTTAGTTGATTTAGGAATTTAACCAGTTAGTTGATTACTTGATTTAGGAATTTCACCAGTTACGTTGAATGAACTGTTTTTATGTTGAATTCAAAAATAATTTATTGAACTTTTTTTATGTTGAATGCAGAAATAATTTATTGAACTGTTTTTTATGTTGAATGCAAAAATAATTGAGCTGCTTTTACTTTGAATGCAAAAATAATTTATTGAACTATTTTTGTTTGAATGCAAATATAGTTTATCGAACTGTTTTCTTATTTTGAATGCAAAAATAATTGAACTGTTTTTAAGTTGAATGCAAAAATAATTTATTGGTATTTTTATGTTGAATGCAAAAGTAATTGAACTGTTTTCATGTTGAATGCAAAAATAATTTATTGAACTGTATTTTTATCTTGAATGCAAAAATAATTGAACTATTTTTATGTTGAAAGCAAAAATAATTTATTTAACTGTTTTTTATATTGAATGCAAAAATAATTGAGCTGTTTTTACGTTGAATGCAAAAATAATTTATTGAACTATTTTTATGTTGAATGCAAATATAATTTATTGAACTGTTTTCTTATTTTGAATGCAAAAATAATTGAACTGTTTTTATGTTGAATGCAAAAATAATTTATTGAACTGTTTTTTATGTCGAGTGCAAAAATAATTTATTGAACTATTTTTTATGTTGAATGCAAAAATAATTGAGCTGTTTTTACGTTGAATGCAAAAATAATTTCTTGAACTGTTTTTATGTTGAATGCAAATATAATTTATTGAACTTTTTTCTTATTTTTAATGCAAAAATAATTGAACTATTTTTATGTTGAATGCAAAAATAATTTATTGAACTGTTTTTTATGTTGAGTACAAAAACAATTTATTGAACTATTTTTTTATGTTGAATGAAAAAATAATTAAGCTGTTTTTACGTTGAATGCAAAAATAATTTATTGAATTGTTCTTATGTTGAATGCAAATATAATTTATTGAATTGTTTTCTTATTTTGATTGCAAAAATAATTGAACTGCTTTTATGTTGAATGCAAAAATAATTTATTGAACTATTTTTTTATGTTGAATGCATAAGTAATTGAATTGTTTTTATGTTGAATGCAAAAATAATTGAGCTGTTTTTACGTTGAATGCAAAAATAATTTATTGAACTGATTTTTTATGTTATAGATTGCAAAAATGTCAAATACATCATCAAGCTGCAGTAGTAAGTCCATACAGTGTTCATCAATGAATAATGCTAACGTCAATGATAATACGTCTATTGTGCAAGAAACTCAAAATCCGAACAATAATTTGCAAATAATTCAAGATGTTTCAACAAATTCGGATAAAAATGAACCTGTAATGAAATCCTTAAAATCTGAAGTATGAAAAGATTTTGATAGAAAAATAGTATTGGAAGATGGTATTAGCCGTATTAAGGCCACGTGCAAACATTGTACTAGGGTATTTAATGGAGCCGCATCTATGGGAACAACTCATTTAAAAAACCATATAAAATTTTGTCCGAAAAATGTTGATAGTAGGACAGCGAATACTGACTACTAAACATTCTCCCGATAAGCCTTTCAAATTATCAAGTTGGAAATTTGATCAAAATCGAACCCGAATGTGTTTTTCTCATATGGTTGCTAAGCATAATTACCCATTTAATATGACCGAGCATGTTTATTTTCAAGAATATATTAGAAGCATTAATCCAACGATCAAAATGTTTTCTAGAAATACAATTAAATGTGATGTTCTAAAACTTTTTATTGATATGAGAGCAAAAGTACAAGATATGTTGGATTGTTTATCAACTCGTGTTAGTCTTACTACGGATTTATGGACATCAAAACATCAAAATATAGGCTATTGTTGCATAACATACCATTATATTGACAATGATTGGAAATTACGAAAAAAAATCATTGCTTATCACGAGTTGCCTCCTTCACACACCGGATTGGCACTTAATGCTGCTATGAAGGAAAAAGTGTTGCATTGGAATATTGATAAAAAATTATTTGCACTTATAGTTGATAATGCTTCGAATAACGATGTTCTGATAAGAGATTTTCAAGAATGGTCAGTTGGTAAAGGTGTTTTGCCTTTAGATGGTGTATTATTTCATATGCGTTGTTGCACACACATGCTAAATTTGATTGTACAAGACGGTTTAAAAATTGCGCATGGGCTTATTGAAAAAATAAGAGAAAGTGTCAATTTTACGAAATCATCGCAAAGTAGAAAACAAAGTTGGGGAAATGCATTAGCACAGACTAGATTAAGTGGAAAAGGAAAATTCACATATTCATGTTAGAAAAATAAATGCATCTTTAAAGGCTCTTTTTTCTTTATATGAAAAGGAAAGTACTTCATCCATGAATGCATCTACCAATTCTTCTTGTAATATTGTGGATTCATCTACTAATCTTCCTAAAAAGAGAACAAAAATTGATTTAAAATGGAGAAACTACGTTGAGTAGAAAGTTGGAAGTTCACTAGTTTTAAAAACGGAACTTTATAAGTATTTGGAAGATGAATTGTTGCCAATGAGTGAGGATGAAGATAACTTTGATATTTTGATGTGGTGGAAAACTAATAGCCCCATTTTTTCCATTCTTGGAAAGATTGCTCGTGACATCTTAGCAGTTCCGGTATCGACTGTAGCATCCAAATCGGCTTTTAGTAGCGGTGGAAGGTTGATTACCAAAAATAGATCTTCATTGTCTTCAGATATAGTAGAAGCATTGATGTGTATAAAAGATTGGTTACCATCTGATATTGGTTAGTTTTTTAATTTGGTTAAATGCAATAATTATTTCATATAATTATTCAGTTCTTCTTTTTATAGGAAATACTGTTGAGCTTGTGGACGATGCATCGGTTACACTGTAGTCTATATGTACTCTTCACATATGGTATGATTTTGTTTAATTGTTTTAAGTCCATACCCTTTATTGTCTATAGGTGCCATTGTATGTTGTTAACAAGCTCGTTGGTCCAAGCTCGGAAACAGCAAGCTTGAAAAAGCTCATTGTTCCAAGGAACAGTAGCAAGCTAAGCTTGCTGCTCCAAGCTTGGAGCTGCAAGCATGAAATGCTGCTCCAAGCTTGGAGCAGCAAGCATGAAAAAGCTTGCTGCTCCAAGCTTGCAGCAGCAAGCATGAAAAAGCTTGTTGCTCCAAGCTTGCAGCAGCAAGCATGAAAGGTTAAGTCATTTTGCGACTTAAAGTTGTTTGGAACTTTGAATGCATTGTTATGATGATGAATATAGTATATTCAACGTACAAAAATAATCTGCTTCATTTTAGATTTGTTTTTTTACTAACTGATAGTCTATTACAATTTGCAAGGGTAACTTTTGAAGCATCGACTAGCCGCTACTCCATGGAAAAATGGAAAAAGAATGCAATATATTAAATTATATGTGTGCTATTTAGATGATTTTTGGTATTTGCTACAATTTATGACATGTATGATGTATTTGCTTTTATGATTTATGTTGTTTTAGGTTATGACATGTATGATGTATTTTCTTTTATGACATATATGATGTATTTGCTTTTATGATGTATTTGCTGTAATTTATGTATTTTCTTTTATGATGAATTTGCTACTGTATTTGCTGCAATTTATGTATTTGCTTTTATGATGAATTTGCTACAATTATATGTTGTATTTGCTGAAATTTATGCATTATGCATTTTCGGATATGCATTTTGAAATTCGGATATGGATATTCGAAAATATCTGTATTCGCTGAGCCGGATACGGATAAAATATCCATGGATACGGATACAGATATTCTTCAACTGGTATCCATGGATATCGGATACGGATTTTTATTTTCGGATACGGATTCGGATACAGCACTATCCGTATCCGATTGTATCCGTTGACAGGCCTAGTTCTAGAGCTAAGAAAGCTATAGTCAGTTTTAATAGTATAGCATAGATTGATTTGGTCGATTAGAAAAAATAGAAGATGGTGCTAACCAGAGATTGTAATAATTAGATATACATTGAACTTGTACTTGATTGAAGTTATATATACGAGATTTAAAATGTGTCATAGTATTTTTCCACTATCTTTAGTACTTGAATTATATTATTCCAATATTACTATCTCTCCTAAATTTTGAATACATATATGTAGATATGTTATATTTATCCATTTGTTGTAAGGTGTAACTTTTGAGAAATTCTGGTAGATGCTCTGGTTTAGCAAATTATACCTTACGATAATCTGTTTATGATATTTGTGAAACAAGTGTTATTTAGGACATTGGTTTTCAGGTTTTATGAATGGGTCATTACAGCATACCTAAGAGTCACACGACCATTCCTTTCACCGTGCGTCCGAAACTAACTCAACTAAAATAATATATAAATGCTAAAAATTATTGTAGAGAAATTAATATAATTGTTATATTGATCACATGATAGTTTTTCCAACCATCATATGATATTTGTTATTTAATAAAAAAATTATTTTGACATTTATAAACAATTAATTAAATATATCAATTGTATATACTTGATTTATTATAAAAATTAATTAATAAAATATATAATTGATATAGTTATTTAATTATATATATATAGGTCAAAAATGATATCTATAATTTAATAAATATTATATTATGGTTAATTTAACAACCCTACTTTTTACGTCGTATAAATGAATAAATATTATTAAAATAAAAGTGATTGAATTTGATTTGTGATAAATAATAACTTAAAAAAAAGTTTTAGTTAACTAAATTCTATTTAATAAGAGATTTTGTCGTAATAAATGGAACTAAATTAATAAATTATTTTCAAATAATTTGTTGAGATCGGATAAAATGTTTCAATCGGTATAAACTATTTTGAGTTGTAAATAATTTTTATATGATTGGAATAGTTGAAAAATAAATTTATTTGTATAAAACGAAGGATTATTAAATAAAAATAAGTGGACAATTGAATAAAATTGTCTAACTATTGAAATCCCATCTATAGAATGAGAGGTGAATTAATTTAAATTAGATAGAAATTTATTTACAAATAAATTAAATGAGATGTTAAAAGAAAAGAAAGAGTAAACTGATGAGCAGAGTAGAAAATCAAAATCCGGCCCATAATAAACAAGCCCAAGCTCACTTCTATTATCTCCGTGCTTCTCGAAACCTCGACCTGCCTCTCTACAAACCCAAACCCGTATATGTTCCATTTCCCTTTATTTCAATTTGGAGCCTTAAAATCCTAAAAGGGAATTCACGACGAGATTTTAAAAAAAATTACGCTCAAGCTACACCGTAGCAATGACAGGGTAGCGCACACTCACGCTGGAAGATGGGAGGGATCTGGATTGGGATGAAAGATATCAGTGCATCACGGTTTCTGGGCGTGGCAAGGAGCGAACGCGGCCTGGATAGCTGTATCGATGTACATATTATAGCATGTACATGACGTTTGAGGAGGGTTGACCTAGCTTCAGGTGACTGGAAGAAGTCACGACCTAGGGCAATAATCAAACTTGAGTTTGAGACGATGAAATGAGGGGTCACGGGCTTGGTTGTGTTAGAAGGATGGTGATGAGGTGGCTTCGGACAAGGGGTTGGCTGCTGCGATGGAGGATGCAACAATGTTCTAGTTGGTGGTGGAATCGAAGGAGTGATAGCTATATTGACATCATTCAGTCGCTGTTTTAGAGCTCGAGCGTTATATCAGTGAGTTATCTCACTCATGTCTATGTCTAATTCATTTTATTCGATGCGTATTTACCCTTATAATTGTTTGATTTGCTTGCTTGGTTGGATGGTTGATTTATTGGATGAAATTGATTGTTGGTTAATGGTTGATGATTGATATTGTTTGAATTAGATGGAATTGTGTTATGAAGTATGATTTACTTAATGTTGTGATGGTTGATGTTAGATTGTCAATATGAGATTATTGAGTAATCATTAGATGTTTGCAAAAAATTGAATGATATTTGAAATTGTTTGGATAAGAGGTAAATAAATTAAAAGGTAAATTTGAAATAAATAAATTATTTTGGAGATAATTAGAGAATTCTGGAATGATTTCTTATTTCCTAAAAGATGTTTAAATAAATTTGGAAGAGGGATGATTTTGAATAACATATAAGTGAAATAATTTTGACGATTTTGGGAATTAAAATTTGTTTGGTAATTGTCGAGTTTTGAGATTATATTAAACAGGTGGAATTTGAATAGCTATATTTTATTCACCATCGATTATAAAAATAATTGAAGTGTACTTATGAAAAGATGTTTGAAAAATATATTTATAAAAGTAACGAGTTATTTAAATTTAATAGATGAGAAGTGTATAATAAGATATTTCGAAGTAATAAGTGAATGCAAATTGTTTATTTATTGAATAAAAATTATCAATTATGGATATTTTGATATAAATAAAATGAAGTGAATTTTTGAAAGTAATATATATATATATTATTGGAGGATTGATGGCTTTAAAAGAAGTGGTAGAAAATAAATGATGATTTTAAATAATGATTTCGAAGTTGTATATTTGAGTTTGCAAATATTTTGAATTGAGAATATTTTTTGGATTTGAGATTTTAAAGGTATTTGGAAGATATAAATTCCTTTGAAGTATTTCCACATTATTAAAAAGGAATTTTGAAGTGAAAGTATTTTTGAGGTTTTAAAACTTTATTGAAGAGTTTGAATAAGGGTTTCTTTGAAATAAAAAAAGATGTTCTGAAATATGGATTTGAAATTAGATGAGAATCAAAAGTATTATTTTAAAAAGAGATGGAAATAAATAAAGAAGATGTTTAATGTTAAATTAAATTAAAGAGTTTTTATAAAAAGAGGAGAAAATCAAAGTAAAATAGATTTAAACAAAACACTTCTTCTCATTAATCATTAGTTGAATAATATATTAATGTGTATATGGATGATTGTTGGTTGTTAGTTACAAACAAGATGAAGTTATAATTACCCGCTGTGTTGAATTATAAAATAATAAAAATGAAGAATAGTGAATTGGAGAACGATTTAAGTGAGAGTGAATTAATATGCGAAGTGGAAAATTATTTAATATTGATTAATTGAGATGTTGTGTATATGATTTTATATCATCGGGTGTTATGGGACGTCCATGTGGGGTGTATTTATTTACTCAACACAAGTATAATATCATATAATTCATTGAGGACCGAGTATTTGATATTTGGATATCGATGGATTATTCTATATTATGCACGAATATTAATTGATATTATTTGGATTTTTGACTTGGCATGTAAGATAAATTATATTATTTCTTATTTTATTTTAAAGCAGGAATATGATTTTCTCCGCTTTTGAGAGATATGAGAAGTACAAAGTCCCTTGCGTAGATGTGATAGCCAGGATGTTTTGCTAGCCTCATCCTAGCTTGATCGACCGTGGGGTAGCTCTCCAATGGTTGCGACGATAAGGCCCCCTCATCACATGGTCACGATCTGCTGCATGGGCCAACGGGACGCATTCAGAACGAGGCAAGGTGGTTGACGATAGGTGCGAGAAGCCAAGAGCCGAGGAGTCGAGGAAGCGATGTCTGTTTATTGTGCAACTAAAGACTGGTAATGACGCTCATAAAATATTTACGGATAGGGTCTCCCTTTGCATTTGAGAAGCCACAAGGCTCGGGTGTAAACTCGGCTTCTGGCGGTAGCAAAAACAACAACACATATAATAGCAGTAGTAATAATGAAAATAAAAATAAAAAATAAAATGAATAAATCTAATACTGCTAAATAAACATGAATGAAGATGTGTGTGGTATGTGATGTATGTTGTGTGTGGTGTGTGATGTGTGATATGTAGATGTGCGCGATGTGTGCGATGTGTGATATGCCAGCTGTGTTATGTGTGTGATTGTATTTGTTGTCTCGTGTACGATTCGATGTTTGAAGTTTGACGTGTTATGGATGTTGTTTGATGTATTGTGGATGTTTTATTATCCCTTTAGTTGAATTTCTTTCTACACCGTGCTTATGATATTCTTTGAGATATCGTTTATGTACTCACCATTGAATCTAGACATAGTTTGACCCGTTTATTATTTATATAATACTTGGGTTAGTCTTACAGCTTCATGGAAGATGTGACCAGATTTGCTAATTTTAATTAGAGGTTGTATTACTAGATGTATTGTATATTGTGTATTTGGACTTGTGTATGTAAATCATGTTGGATTAAATGTCTTGGATTTATCTTGTATATAATCGAGATTTAGTAGGAATTTGACTTTTTGTATCCCACTAAGAGTTATAAGATGTATTATATTTTCATCGCTGCATTGATGACTCTGTGTTCTCTATGATTATTTTATATTGTGTATTGTTCTATCTTTGATCAT
This sequence comes from Allium fistulosum, assembly GCA_030737815.1. Lineage (NCBI taxonomy): Eukaryota > Viridiplantae > Streptophyta > Magnoliopsida > Asparagales > Amaryllidaceae > Allium > Allium fistulosum. Next base: position 197,378,311 of record CM060905.1, on the reverse strand, counting down.
CACATGTGTTTATTGCTTTGTATTGAGACTATTTACGTCGAGTTGAGTGATTTTTATATTATGTGACGTATTTAGTATTGGTCCAAGGGAATATTCAGGTGTGTATTACCCACATCGCCTCATTCTCCTATTACTCGATATAGTATTATTCAGTAATATGGGTATAGAGGTGGGGTTCTACAGTTAAAGTTATCAATATTGATTATTATTTAAAGGACTAGCCATATTGATAGAGGTTAAATGGTTTATTATTTAATTGAGTCGATGGACCTACTTAGTGGATAAAATTTGACTAGTAGGAGAAACATTAGGGTGATTTTTATTGAAATGTTATATATAAACCCACAAAGCCTCCATTTAGAAATACAAAATTACTCCACCATTGAGTTAGCTTTAATTAATGGCTATTTACAGCATTATAGATTTGGAAAAGGAGTTCTCCAAGAAGCAACGGTGATGGTCCAATGTCTAATTGACCGATGAGATCTTACAAGTAACCATCTTTTTATTTATACAGCGTATATATCATATTATTTTTTCAAAAATAGGTAAACAAGTTGTTGAACACTTCGCCTTGATGAAATGAAAATACACAATCATAGCTCATAGAGATTAGACGAACAAATAGTCAAGAAATCATAGTTAAAGGTTGCTCGGATATGGTTTGACCATAGATGAACAATCATCACATGGGACACATCTAGTATGGATCTACTCCGTTTTCAAAGAGGTGGTCGATGGTGGTGACGGCAGTGCTCATATCCAACTACAGCGGCGATGTTTTATGAAATTATAACATCCCGTAATTTTTACGATAATTAATTAAAAGAAATTAATTAATAACTAGTAACTTCGAAAAATAATATTTTTTTTAAAAACGTTAGAATTTGACTATGAAACATGCACCTTTGGGTTCATGACAACTTTCTGATCAATTTGATAGAGTTAGGAGTATGCTCTATGGTCAATTATGTAATTTGTTACATATATCTAACTCGTTGACCAATCTTGTTGGAAATAAAAGGAGTTTTCTTTCTATTACATACTTGATATAATGTGTTATATTAATTAATTTAATTAAAAGTATAGAAAATGCGTAAATGGTACATTTTATGATAGTAGTTACAAAGTGTTGTAACCGAGAGTAATCTATCACAATGAAAACAAATATACCATTTTAAATGTTCCTAGTCAAGATGCATCGAGACTGGATATCGATATATCTGTTGAGAATATAGTATATAACGCTCCAAATATTGGACAGTGTATTAGTCATGATTGCTGGGGCACCTAAGGGTTACGTACTGATAGTTATTGGACAACTATGAAATGGCTCACTAGATAGTTTTCTGTTGGTCAAACAGAAAATATCGAAGTGGCTGATTTACACAATTCTCTTGACTTGAGAATACTGCAAATCTTCAATATGAAAGCTCTACTTTAATTATAGTCAAATCGTGGCATGGTGCTTCATCGGGTGACTACAGTTGGGTCGAGTGGAAGTATTGGAAGTGAAGCACTATTCAAGAGAGGATTCGTCTCCTCGGTTATATGGGGTTAGTATCACGGTCAACTCAAATTCAAAGTCTCTGGCCGGAGCATTTCGATTAATAATAATTGTTCTTATTGAACAAAGTACTTTGTGTTTGGACTATAGAGTTGAATGTGGACTATATTGGAATTTTGACCATTACCAAATTCCACAAGTCCAAAGTGATATAGTTTTGACAAAGAGAACTGATGTAAATAAATGTCGCAACCGGGTAACGCTTAATTAAACTAAAATTGGATTTTACCGAAACTGAGTAAGCGATAAATTTAGCTATAGTGTCACACCACCTGCTAAGTGATGTATGAATGTTAACGTTCGAATAGTTCGATGCTAATCGTTGACCGAATTTACACCCAAGAGTCACACAAATGAAATGATGAATTCTCTTTAGACCGAATGATTTAATTAGTTTATAATTGTTATAAATTAATTAATATTTATGAAATATTAATTATGAAATTTGAATATGATTTGAGAAACAAATATTGTGTATATATCTATAATAGTTATAAATATGTCAATCAATATGAGATATTAATAAGGAATTAAATTAGATTTAATTACCATATTTGTTTTGGCTTAAACGGGGTACTAAACTATAGATTTGGAAGAGATTTTTGGCTGCAATTATATGATAGGGACGGCCAAAAATAGAAGTAATTAGGGTTTAAAATAGATGAAGGAAATTACACTACAGCAGAAATAGCTTTTCACAGCGTTTAATAAACGCTGTAATAGGATACGACTGCATTAGTAGAAACGCTGTGTAACGACATGCTGTCGTAGATACTGAATTTATAACAACACTAGAATAAAAGCTGTTGAAAACCTAATTTTATAGCATTTTTTTCGTGCTGTTAAAAGTTCTAATAGCGTTTTCAGTATGTTGTTTGAAGGTTTTACAGCGTTAATATTTCTTTGTCAAAGATAATTACAGTTTTGCTTTAGCATCTTAAGACAGCGCTTAAAACTGCTGTAAAATGTTTATCCATGTGTGTTTTATATTTCCAACAGCAATAGATAAATGCTGTGATTACTTTTTGTAGCGTTTAAAGTTTGCTGTCAAAAAAGTTTGTAGTTGTTTTTTACATTTTCATTGGCAGTTGGTAACCGTTGTAATTAACTGTCTTAATGTATTAACAACATGTAATAACGGCTGTAGTTAACTCGTTAAATGTATTGATAACATGTAATAAACACTGTTATTAACTCTTAAAGCTACTGAGAGCACATAATGAACGGTGTCTTATGTTATATCATTTCAACATCATTTACATTTTGTTGAACACTTATGTACATACATATCATCAAATATATTTTAAGCAACTAGTATACATAACATGTTTGAATCATCAAAAAATATCATATAAACACGTGACACAATATTCATAAACAAAGACAACATCTATAAACCAAGTTTACATAATATCTATAACAATAATAACACCGTAAACCAAGTTCACACAATATCTGTTAAATAAAGACACATCTATGGACAAGAACATAATACCATAAAGCAAGTTTGCACCAAATACCAACGGCAAAATATGCAACCAAAAAGTTTCATATGCTTACCATGAAAGAAGAATGTGTAATCTTGTACAATTTTACACCAACAGTCTTTAATTACCTGCAATGAAGAAACTTAAAAGTTAGAGATTAAATACAAATTTAAAATAATACATCTAACTTGCAACTACTTTAACTGTTGTGGTGCAACTGTTTTACATAATAATACATTTCGCTTTTTTTCCAAACATAAAAGGTAGTTTTTTTAACTAATACTTTGTTGTTCGAATTATTAGATTTGATAACCATCTTTGCTTTCCATGCATGTACTGGAATACATATTCCACTATACAGGTTTGATACTGGTTTTCTTTTCAACAGTTCTCTCAAAATCCAAAAACAAAACCTGAGTTTTAAACTTTACACAAAGTACTCAATTTCCCCTTTTTTTTCAAATGAGATTTACAGAAGTTGGTATTTGATATGCAATGATATATGAAGGAAAGTGAAAGCACGAGCATATATACATACTATTATACATACACTATTGTAACTTCAATAATTATTGTATAAACAATTCTTTAACTGGACTGTTTTGATCGACCTATTTGCATTTTATAGCTGTAGTCTGTATAGTACATATATAACATGTCTGTCTCTAAAATATCAATATTATAAAATTATCCAAGTATCATTTGATTTATTATATTAGTCAACCCCATAATCTTGGTTTAACGGGATTCGATCCACCTTATAATACATCGGATTCACATTTTACCATGTTGGAAAAAGTAGGTAGGAAAACAAACACATGATTCAATCCACCTTATAGTACATCAAAATAAATGGCTTACTATATATGAGAATCTAGCAGAGTTATATTTAAGACGTTGCAGTAATTCTGTATGGCAGATGTTTTAAATAGGTAACAATCAGAAGAAACAACAGACTAACATATTTATTACTTGGCATGAGTACTACTTACTAATAATAATAAAAAATAAATGTTCCAGTTGTTCTAAAAAATAAATAAACCAAAATTCTGATTAGTCTATAACTTTTGACAATAGTGTAATATTGAATTAAGAAAACAATTGTAAAGCACCAAAGTGTGCATGCAAATTGTTTTAAAAACATTATGGGAAAATAAAGATATATAAAACATAATTATCCGTAAAATAAAGGAGATAATAGGAGATGGATTATCGAAGTACAACTACAAACTCAGTGACCAAAACTTACAATAAAGGAGTCAAGGAGATAAGCAGAATTTTAAATCAATGATGCCGCATATGCTTCATAATACAATACTGAAGTGTGATCAAAACTTCCAACAACGATAAGGAGTATCTACCTCTATAAATTCTTAGCAAAGAGTAATATTTACAACATTGCAATACTCTTGTATGGCAGTGGTTTAGAGTAGGTAAAAACTAGAAATAAAACCAACCAATTTGCTTATTCTTATAACTCAGTTTGAGTGCTACTTACTACTACATATATAAAAAAATCTACTCATTTTATACCTTCCTGGAGAAAAAACAATATTGAATTTCAGAAAATAGAAAACCAGCAGTTGTAAACTGCAAAAATGTACATATGATTTATTATAAAAATGTCATAGGAAAAGAGATATGGATCGAAAACTTGATTGTTAATAACAAAAAGAGATAGTAGAAGATGGAATGTAAAAGTACATATTTTATGATCTAGCATAAGCTAATTTTTACGTAAATGATTTTGCTAACACTTCATAATAGAAACATTGAAGGGTGACCAAAACTGTATTATACTATAATATAATAAAAATACCGAATGCAACTGGTTATTAGCACACAAAAAACAAAAAATTACTTAGTAAGGGCATAACCAATAAAGCTCGTACTGGCAAGAAATAAATGTACAAAGTGTCACACTACCGATCAAATATTTTGATGTTCCTCTCTTATCAAACAAGTTATAAACAATGGACTTCGGTGAAGTTAATGATAAAATTAATAGAAGACTGGATCTTGGAGCAATAAATATTTAGACACAAGTGGTAGATTAGAGTTGATAAAATCAGCGTTACATTCAATGATCCAATACTTGATGCAAATTTCAAAAAAAATACTTAATAAAATTTCGAAAACAACATAGTATAACATGCTGGCTATAAAATTAGTAAGTAGGGATTGTCATTATTCTGGAACCGTGAATCCGAATATAATGTTCAGCTCAAAAATATCACAATCGTATGTATATTTAAAAGGCTGTTATTTTACTAGTAATGAATGCAAGATGTGATCTAGTTAGAGTATCATTAGAGAAAGATCCATTTGAAATTATAAAAGGTACCTTTGAATGTTTCTGTTATCTTACATCATACCATTAGAAATGTATGTATTCATTTCTCCTTATTTATTTTTCTTTAATTTCAATATTTATTTTTCCGATAAACGGAATGTCTATTTGTATATAAAAGCCAAAGAAGGTTTAAATAATGCGCATTTCATGCTAAAAAACTACATTTCAATTTGTATGACTAGTATTAACATTGAAAAATAAATTGGCATTTCATAACTCTAAGTTAAAGTATCATTATGAAAATTAGATTGGACGAATGGAGAAGTAGAGAAATTAAGTGATTATACTGAAGTTCGGTCAAGTAAAAGTAGTAAAATTATACTTATGCGTAACATATACCTATTTTACACAGATTAAGGAAGTTAAAGCATAAAATTTTATCTTATTAAAGAGAGCATCAAACAATTATTAGCGGTTTGACATCGCAAAAGTGGCCAGCATAGTGTTATTTGTGACGGGATCAGAACAAAAAAGAAATTGAATGAAGGCATCGATAGCAGTACTATGGTTTGGTGAGGATTTGGTATGGTTTTGACTGCAGTCCATTTCTTTTAGGTCAAAGATCAAGTTTATTTTGAGGGATTGAGCTTCCAAGTCGAAATAAACCACTGGTTATTTGTTGGGTTTTATGATTTGCTTCTATTGCAAAGAAATCAGTATCATTTTTCTGTCATATTCAGGTTTGAAATCATAAAGCCTGAAGAAACCCTCACCTGATAAGTTTTATTCAATACTTGTGAATTGGGACTCAAACAATGGGAAACAGTAGAGAAAGCATAAGCAGGCAAGAGTCAGTGTACAACCTCGCACTAAATGAAGTTGAGAACCATTTGGGAGCATCATTACATATCATGAACCATAATGATCTTTTAAGAAACGTGGTACTGGATATCAATACTTCAACAACGAGATACGATCTTAACCAGGAAGGAAACATCAGAATGAATCGAGCATTGAGCAAGAAGATAGTTGATGAAGTATGGAAAGTTATACAGCAAAAGAAGAGCATCCAAGAGAAGAGCATCCAAGGAAGAAGTAAGAATAGAACGCTTGGAGAAATGACTTTGGAAGATTTTATAGCGAATGTTGCAATGGTGGCTGAAGATGATAATAGTAGTGGATTCAATAAAAATGACAATTTTAGCTTTGCATAACAATCTGCACCAGCACCAGCACCACCACTAGTGCATTGGATAATGCAAATAGGAGCAGTTGAGTACAAGGAATAAGGAAAGATGATGAAAATAAGACCGTTGAGAGGGGGCATAAGAGGATGATTAAGAATCGTGAGTCTGATGCTCGATCACGTGCTAGGAAGCAGGTCAGATGGTTTAATCTTTGATTTTTTCCCTTTATTTCTTAAACTTGACTATGTACACGACTTTAAAAGTAATTGATTATATGTTAGGACAGTTATGCTTTTGTTATGATTGATTCTTTTGAGTCTTTGATTTAAAGACTCTAAATGATGGCATGATTTGAACCACAGTAGCGGCATATACAAACTTTATAGAAGTATTTGAATGTAAAATGAAATAGACTCAAGTCAAGGCATCTTTGACTTGGTAAAACATTTTCAAATTCAACATTTGTATTTAAAATATCTAACCTAGGTAAAACATTTTCAATTCAAATCTAGATCTAGATTGATTAATTAAAATATCTTTGACTAACTAAATATTAATATTATAAAATGTAAAATATCGAATGGTTTGTAAAATAAAGAATTAAATATTCAATAAAGTATTATTTGTTAAATTTTGGCGATGCTATATGGAGAATTGCAGAGGTCGAAAGTAGCTTGGTTGTGAAGACCCGGATTTTTAACGTGGGTTAATTGGGTAATTAACCGGTTTAAATTATCGGAATATTAATTTTTATAAGTTATCAAATCCATTTATTTACGTTTCCATTATAACATTTAATTTAACAATCTCAAGAATATTTAAATATAAAACTCTACCTTATTAACACCAAATATAAATATATATATAGCGAAGAATATAAATTAAGTAATTAAGCCTTGGCTAAGAATAAAAATATATGTTTAAAAGGGAATAAAAGTTTATAAGTAACTTATATGGTTGTATGAAACATAAGGTAAAAGCATATAAAATAACTATGGTAAAATATATATGAATACATATATATATATGTGTATGTATGTAAGGTAAACAAGACAAAATAATATGTATACATATGTATGAGATGTGTGTATATATATGAATGGATATGCATGTAAACAAAAGAGGAGACAAGCATTTAAAGCCAATACATGTTATCACATCAGCCCAAGATATATCAAATCCTCTTTCAAATTATCAGGAAAAATATATATAATAATATATATATTCTATACAAAATATCATAGCCTAGCTTCTCCAGCACACTTCCATTCTATGTGTATATACACCACCCACCACTGCCTTGTTCACATTTTACTGCATTCGAACAAGAAGAAAAAAAAACAAAGTGGAGTCTGCCATTAAATCAGAAGTTAAAGCAGGGCAAGACAAAGGAGTAGCAGTCCATTTCCTTATAACTGTGAGTAAACTTTTAAAATTAAAAACTTAAGTAACAAATATCTGTTGCATATGGATTACTGTGTTGATGGTTACTTTGCATATCTATATATATGTAAGCCTGTGTGTATTTCTATTGATTTTAACACCTCTGTTCTTAGTTTAAGCCTCTGATTTTTAAAAACTGTAAACATGAATCACTTTTAGATTTGATCCATGTGTTAAATGTTTGAAGCAAACTCATAAAGTATGTTAGAAAATATGTATACATGTTGTTCTAATCTAAATATATGTATATATTAATGATTTTAAACCTGAGTACATATGTGATTCATTTGTGCATATCTGTGCTTCTCTGTTCCATGTTACAGAGTTTAAGTGGCAACCAAAATTCAAGATCTTTTTGTAAAACCACTATTAGGACCTGAATTTAAAACAAAATAGTTTAGTACCAAAAAAGATTCAAGTATTTTAAAGATTTGAACTATGCTAGAATATGTAGAATACAGTAGTGATGTTAAAATCATGTTAAATTAAATGTTTTAATTCGTTGTTTCAGGGTTATAACTTGAATCTATTAAGAAAAATAGGATTTTTAAAACTAAAATCTAAATTTTTAATAATGTAATGAGGTTGCATTTTGGGTTTGACTGGAGATTGTATTTGTGGCAATCTCTGGCGATCTAAGGGTAGAGAAGTTTCGGGGTTTCGTCTAAAGCAAGACTGGTGTTCAGGGAGCATCGGAAAAATGGAGGTAGTGTCGAATGATCGCCGTGGCATCGGATATTGGTCGATTTGGGTTTTAAACCCTAGAATGGGTCGAAGCTGGAAATGGTAGTGATGCATCGTCTCCCTGTGATCAAGTGGTGCGAGGCTTGGGGGAAAGCAGCGTGGATGATAGGGGAATGTGTGGTCGGAATCTCTGGACTTCCGGTGATCGACGTTGGTTGATCGAGGCATTTTCAGGTGTGGGTCTTTGGTTCCAGGTCTGCCTGGAATGCTCGAATTTGATCTGTGGCCCGTGCGTGTGTTTTGGTAATCGCGATTGGTTACATTGGTGATGGGTGACGTGCCAGAAGGATGAACAGAGGCCGGAGGTGGTTCTGGTGGCGGTGCATGTGCATGGTGTAGTTTGTGTCAGTGGGTTTGGGAAGGAGATTGACTCGAAGTAGATATCGGGTTTTTGGGTATTTGACTCGAGTTGGTACTCGATTGTTTGGTGGGTGTTAGTCTACAGTATAATTAATTATATCAATTAATTAAAAATAATTTTTTGTGGAATTGTTTAAGTATAATTACTTAATGGAAGTAATTAAAGGGATTAATTACTCAATGTAATTAATTAAATTAATGTGACTAGTTTAAGTTAATTAATTAGTTTAATTAATGATCATTGGATGATGGGTTAAGTATAAATTACTTAGTGTAATTTATAAAGTATAATTACTTAATGAAGTAATTAGTGGATAATTACTGAATGTAATTAATTGAAGAATGGTAGTAGTTTTGGGTTTAATTACTTTATGTAATTAATATGAAGGATAATTACTTTGTGAAAGTAATTAAGAATTAATTACTTAGTGTAATTAATTTAAGACTTAATTAATTAATAAAATTTATTTGAAGTGAATTAAGTAATGTAATTAATTAAGGGTAATTAATTACTAAATGTGATTAATCAAGCTGATTAATGAATAAAGATTTGATTAATTAGAACAATAATTAATTAAAGAAGTAATCAAGGATCATTAATTAATATAATTAATGAAGTAATTAAGGGATTGATTAATTTAGGTTAATTAATCAATAAAGTAATTATAAAAGAATTAATTAATGTAATTAATTGAGAATTAATGTAATTAATTTTAGTTAAAAAATTAATAGGAGTAATTAAAGGTTAATTACTATAATTGTTTGAGAATAATTAACTTGTGTAATTAATTAAGGATAATTACATAATGTAATTAGAGAATGATTAATCAAGGATGATTAATCAAGTTGAATAATTAAGGGATGATTAATTAATTGAATATAATTAATTAATGTTAAATAAGCAAGATTTTTAAGTAATAAAGTAATTAATTTAATTCATTGGTAGTTAATTAAATTAATCAGAAATGGTATGACTAATTTATCTTGCTTATGAATGATTGAATGATATTTGAATGCCTTGGATTATTTGTTATTCCTGATATGTGATTGTGATGCTTTGTGAAATGAAATGTTTTTGTAATATGATATGTTTGGTTGAACAGAGATAATGTGGTTATCTATGATGAATTGCTGTGTAAAAGTGACATCCTGTATTTAAAATTTAACCACTTAAATAACTTGGGTTAAGATGACATTGGATTCGAAGAGACCGGAGTCGAGTATTAGTTAATACCCGAAACCACTTCGATTCTTTATAGATTGATATGTGAAATCAATAGGCTGGCATGGAATAATTTAAGTGAATTGGACCATTTAATCTAAGTTTTGGTACTTAGAAATTGATGTGTGAAATAAGTGATGTCTCTAACAAATTGTGAATTTGTAAATTGACACGAGTTACCCTGGGTTTTATGTAAGTTTTATGCTGTTGTATTCCATGTTAGATGGGTTTACGCACGCTGGTTTCCAGTCTGACCCGGGTGTTACTTTGATGTAATTCTCGGGTCAGACCGAGTATTACAGATTTCAGGGTAGGACGTTCTAGAGCTCAGGAGGCGAGCTGGATGGCAGGAACGTATGGAGTGTATCCGCTGTGAGATATTGTGTATATCTGGGACATGTAACTTTAACTGTCCAGTGATTGTGTAATGTTGTAACTCTGATGTATTAAAATGTAATTGACAAGTACAGCTTTTCTTGTATAAATGCTATTATTTGATATTATATTTTGATCCACTGCGAATGTGAGATTCTGTGTTTTGTTTCTGTTTCTTCTTCTACCTTTTTTTTCCTAACTATCTGGAATTTTCGGGGTTGAAAATTCTGGGTCGTTACATTGGTAACGGAGAAAACGGTTCGAAAATCGAAGCTCGGAGGTGTAAGTTATGTCCAAAAACAGGTGGAGTGGTGCTGAAATGACAAAGACAGACGTCTGAGAAAATGGTCAGACGTTTGAGGCTTCAACAAAGCTGCAGCAGACATGTTCCAGAAACTTAGGACAGACGTCTTAATTTTTGGTCAAACGTCTGAGTCTATGCAGAATTTTTTCCAAAGAGTATAAACAGACATCTGTCATTTTGGACAGACGTCTGTCATTTTGGACAGACGTCTGATGTCTAAGGGAAAATTTTTCTGAAACTTTGGATAGACGGCTGTCCCATTATGTTAGACGTCTGTGGCGACTTCTGCCAATTTTTTGGCCTGGGCTTGACGAGAAGATTTGTGATATTTGGAGGGGCAGTTTCGAAACTTTGCCTAGGTTTTCTATTCTCCTATATAAGCTAGCTTCAGGTTTCAGATCTATATGCGACAGAAAGTGACTGCAAGGGTTTTAGCCTCCACCAATTAGGGTTTATCAAAACTTAATTTTCTTCAATTCTCTTCTCCACAAATCAATTTTATTATAATTTTGATCATTGTAATCAATCTCCTGTACTCTTCTCATCGGTATTAATAAAAGCTCTCTCTTAAAGTGGATGTACACTAACACAACGTTAGTGGAACCACTATAAATCGCTATGTGATTTATTTTTCGTTATTGCTTTGATTTCTATATTGCTTGTTTGGGATTGTGATCGGATTTGGATTGGTTGAGATTTGGATTGAGTTATTGATTGGTTGTTTTTACACTTCTTATCATGATCTCGTCTTCCGCTGTGCTTTTGGAGTTTTTTATTTGAGTGGTCTCGAGTTAGAATTTTTATCACAACATTTGGTATCGAAGCATTGGTGTTGGTAGGTGGTTGTAGAAATGCCGGAATCAGATAAGATATCGATCACGTTTCGTCTCGGCGATTTTAGTGACTCGGTATCGTATCGGGGGAGATCTCGGACGAGACGAGTGCATCTCGAATGCCAATATCGGATTTACATATCGGACCTTAAAGTTCATCTCGGAACCATATCGGCGTATATTTCAATGTTCATGTTTTAAATTAATTTGATTATGCAATAATATTTACAAAAAATCAGAATTGTATAACTATTCAATGGTTGCATTGCATAAATTATACCGCAAGCTTATATGCTACATCCTTTATATTAGAAGTATCCATTCGTTTTTTATGTCCCTCGTTATAACCTGTCAAACAGAACAAATTCAACAAACCCTCCGACAACTAATCAAGTTCACTGCATCAAATAAGTTGTAGGAACTGAAGTAAAACTCTAAAGCCCAAAAGCCCTACAGCCCAAAATTTTCAAAATTGCTCAGTAAGCAAATCTACTGTAAATTATCATGTAAATTCAAATTGAATTTCCTTAAAATAGAAAAAAAAACCTAATTAACATACTTGTAGGAACTGAAGTAACGAGGTTGAACGAAGATGAATCTGACTATCAAAAGCAATCGAGCAAGCGAAAACTGAAAGCAATCGCGATCGCGAGCGTTGGAAGAGATCGAGCAGTTGGAATCGCGATCGCGGGCGTTGGAAGAGATCGAGCAGCAATCGAGCAAGCGGAAACTGGAAGCAATCGCGATCGCGAGCGTTGGAAGAGATCAAGCAGTCGGAAATTTGGTTTTTTTAAGCAATGGGTATTCGATTTTTTCGAGAAGGGGAAGGTCGATTATTCCGTGGAGAGGAGTTTTGATATTTTTGAAGATGAACGTGAAATTTGAGAAGTTTAACAAGGAAATGGGCTGTCTTTTTTTTTAAGTTGGGCTAAGATGGGCCTATGTTTTTATTTAAAAAAAATTGGGGAGATATCGGAATATCGTATCGCTAAAAATATCGAACGATATTTGTAAATTTCGGCCGATATATTCGAAACGAGATATCAACCGATATCTCATGTTTCGTTTCGCCCATGCCTTGAACCGAGATCTCGACCGAGATATCGGCCGAGATGGCCGAGATTTAAAACCTTGGATAATACCTCAAGTAGTTCCTCAATGAGTAATCCAAATGGTGTAGCACCTTATGTACGTGGATCGTATGCAGATTTAGGATCACAATTGGTTATAGACAAGTGGAATGGCAATAATGATATTGAAAAATGACAATGGAAGATGAAAGCGGTTCTAAGGAGGAATCAGGTGCATCGGGTAGTGTTTGACACACATTTGTTGCCAACGGACATCTCGGATGTTGAGAGAGAGGAAACGGAAGAGTGGGCATTCACTACACTTCAACTTGCTATGGGAGAGAATATTATCTTTGAAATTAGTAATGAGACTACTGCTAAGGGTATTAGGGACAAGTTGAAGGAGTTGTATATGAAGAAGTCAACAACTAATCGATTGATCTTATTGCGAACGTTCTTCACCTATAAAATGAAGGAAGGTACTTCGCTAAAGGCACACTTGAATACCTTGAATGATTTGCTAATGAAGATGAAGACAGTAGATTTGAAGATTGAGGAAGAGAAAAAGGCGATGATATTGTTATGTTCGTTGTCAGACCGCTATACAGGTTTCTCAAATAGTTTGATCTATAGCCGGAATACATTGACTCTTGATGATGTCAAAACAGACCTTCTTAGCGAGAAGTTGCGGGATCAAATGAAGGCTTTAGGTGATGGAAGTAGTGGTGGTCATGGTTTGTTTGTGGAGAAGGAGAGGTATGTGAAGAAGGAGAACCGGAGGCATTCTAAATCAAGGAACCCCGGTTGAAGAGGAAAGTTGAAGGAAAAAAAAGGCAAGCTTTATATTTGTAAGAAGCCCGGTCATCGGAAGAATGAGTGCCCGGACAAGAAGAAGGCAAGAAAGGAAGTAGCATCTTCATCAGTAGTAATGGAGAGTGGAGTTGGTGAGGGAGACTTAGATGTTTTTTCGGCGGTAGCATCGGATGTTTCAGGTAGCGAATGGGTGCTCGATTCGAAGGCGTCTTATCATATGATGCCAAATAGGAATTGTTTTTCTTCTTACATCGACAAAGAAGGAAATTCAATTGTTATGGGAAATGGTGTTATTTGTAAGTCGAAAAGCATTGGTTCCGTGCAAATTCGGATGTTTGACGGAGTGGTTCGTACTCTCACTAATGTACGCTATGTTCTGGAACTTCAGAAGTCGCTTATCTCTTTGAGGCAGCTGGATTCTTTAGGTTGTAAGATCACTATTGAGAGTGATAGCTTGCGGGTTTCGAAGGGTGCGCTTGTGGTGATGAAGAGTGCTAGAACTCATGGTATTTATTTGCTTCAAGGAGTGACTATAGATGGTGAAACTTGTGTAGGAGTTGATAGTTCTCGTGGCTTGGATGCGACTAGGTTGTGGCATTTGAGGTTAGGTCATGTCTCGGAGAGGAGTTTGGATATTCTTCGGAAGAGGGAGATGATCGGTGGAGAGAGTTTCAACAAATTAGAGTTTTGCGAAGAATGTTTCATGGGGAAGCAAACTAAAGTATCATTCGTTGAGGGAAAACATGATTCGAGAAGGGTTCTTGAGTATGTTCACATGGATGTTTAGGGACCGACATCGGTAGCTTCTTTGGATGGAGCTTGCTATTATATTTCTTTTATTGATGACTTTTCTCAGAAAATACGGGTGTATGTAATGAAGGCCAAGTCGAAGGCATTTGCAAAGTTCAAAGCATGGAAAGCTCTTGTTGAGAATGAGAGTAGCAAGTCTTTGAAGATTTTGAGGTCCGGCAATGGCAGAGAGTATGTTTCCGGAGAATTCTTAGAGTTGTGCAAGTATCATGGTATTCGAAGGCATTTTACTACACCGGGAGATCCACAGTCGAATGATGTTGCGGAGAGGATGAACCGTACTCTACTTGAGAAAGCTCGATGCTTGAGATTGACATCGGGTTCGACGAAGGGATTTTGGGCCGAAGCTTTGTCAACCGCAGTGCATATTATTAATCAAATTCCATGCTCGGCCGGAGAAAGTGTGGAAGGGAAAGAACATTTACTTGAGTTATCTTCGATGTTTGGTAGTCCGGTTTATGTGCATGATCCAGGAAATGATAAGCTTGAACCTAGAGTTTTCAAGGGGATTTTGCTTGGTTAAACGGATGGAGTAAAAGGCTACCGGATTTGGAATCCGGAAACGAAAAGGTTATGAATTCTCATCATGTTACTTTTGATGAGTCAGCGGTGTTTAAGAAGAATAAG
The DNA here is from genome assembly GCA_030737815.1 of Allium fistulosum. Classification (NCBI taxonomy): domain Eukaryota; kingdom Viridiplantae; phylum Streptophyta; class Magnoliopsida; order Asparagales; family Amaryllidaceae; genus Allium; species Allium fistulosum. The sequence continues at coordinate 197,363,176 of CM060905.1, read as the reverse complement.
AGCTCATCGGATGTTCCAGACTTGGTTCATGGTGAATCAAAGAAAAAGGAAGTTATTCCCACATTTTTTCCAAGGAGTAGAGAGAGTAGATTAATTGGAGATGCTTGCGAGGAGGTAGCGGTTGATGTAACATCGAATATTCCACAAGGTGCCTCTTGTAGTGTTGGTGATGTGCATGATTCTAGAGAAGATTCGGTTCATGGTGGAGCCGAAGGGAGTTTGGGTGATGGTATTACTAGTCAGGTTGGTCGTCGTACTATAAGGCCACCCGAAAGATACAGTGATTGGAACTATCTTAGCTTTTGTGATAATTTGGACTATACTCTTCATGTAGTCCAAGATGAGCCGATGGACCTTGATGACGTCGTGGAGTCGAGTGATAACTCGAAGTGGATTTGTGTCATGGAGGAAGAGATGCAATCATTGTTGAAGAATCAAACTTGGTATTTGGTTCCAGTTCCTAAAGGAAACCGTGCTATTAGATGCAAATGGATATACAAGGTGAAGGACAATGGAAGATACAAAGCTGGGCTAGTGGCTAAGGGGTTTGCACAAAGGAAGGGAAAGGAGTATGATGAGATATTCGCACCGGTAGTGCGCCATATTTCTATTCGGATATTCCTTGCTATAGTTGTTATTCACAACTTGGAGTTGGAGCAACTTGATGTGAAAACCGCCTTCTTAAATGGTGACTTGGATGAAGACATCTACATGGAGCAACCGAAAGGTTTTGTTGTGGATGGTAAGTCAAATTTGGTTTGCAAGTTAAAGAAATCACTATATGGTTTGAAGCAATCACGTAGACAATGGTACAAGAGATTTGATCATTTTATGCTTGAAAATAGTTTTGATAGAAGCGTCAAAGATGCTTGTGTATATTTTAAGAAGTTGAAAAATGATTGTTGGTGTATTTACTCTTGGATGTGGACGACATGCTCATTGCTTCTAAGGGTAAGAATGAAATCAACAAGTTAAAACCGAGTTTGAAATCGAAGTTCGAAATGAAGGATCTTGGAGAAGCAAGAAGGATATTGAGCATGGAAATAGAAAGAGATTGAAAGCGCTTTGAGTTGAAACTAACTCAAAAGGAGTACATAAAGAAAGTACTTTGTCGGTTTAGCATGGAGAATGCAAAGACGTCAATTACACCTTTACCTTTGCATATGAAGCTTTCGAGTAAAGGATCACCTATCTTGGAGAAAGACAAGGCTCATATGGCAAAGGTGTCATATGCTAGTGCGGTAGAAAGTCTAATGTATGCTATGGTGTGTACAAGGATTGATATTGCAAATGTCGTCGGGATGGTTAGTCAATACATGGCTAATCCAGTGAAATCGCATTGGGAAGCTGTGAAGCTCATATTGAGATACCTTAGAGGCATATCATCTCATGGTCTTGTTTTTTGCGGTAGTGATAGAATGGATTGCAAGTTGGTTGGTTATTGTGATTCGGACTACGCCGGTGATTGGGATCGAAGAAAATCAACTTTCGGATATGTTTTCACACTTGGGAGTACAGCCATAAGTTGGAAATCGAGATTGCAGACCGTAGTTGCTTTATCCACTATGGAGGTGGAGTTGATAGCTGCGGTGGAGTCGACTAAGGAGGCACTCTATTTGAAGCGATTGTTGTGTGACTTGAGATTCGGACATGATAGCATTGATGTTCGATGTAATAGCCAAAGTGATATTCACTTGGCAGAGAATTTGACGTTTAGCTTACGGACTAAGCATATTAAGGTGAGAGTCATTTCTAGTAGCCATGGATGAGGATAAGTAAGTATATCTTTGAAAAGTGCACACAAAGGATAATGCGGCGGATATGTTCACTAAGGCATTGTCGGTTGGGAAGTTCGAAAACTGCTCGAACTTGATTCGCTTAGAGAAGTATTAGGTGTCACGGGGTGGCACGGTTGAGGGAGGAGCTTGGTTGGAGATGAGGAAGAGTATGGGTGAGAGATTGTGGTTCTATCTTCTTGGTAAGTGTTAGTTTACACTCCTCGGCACTTTAGTCTTTGGTGAGACGGTTTAGGATTTGGATGTTTTCAACACTTCATTAGCGGGCGGGGGCTTTGTCTGAGCTCGTTGGTGGAGTGCAATGGGCGGTGGCTTTGCCGAAACTCATTGGGAAAGCATTCATTTTGTTTGAAGGTAGAAGTGATGATAGTTGGTGTTATCGATTGTTGTTGATGGTATGATACCATTGGAGTTGGAGATGGATGTAGTGTCGAGGTGGAGTGTTAAATTTTTGCGACACTATATGGAGAATTGAAGAGGTCGGAAGTAGCTTGGTAACGGAGAAAACGGTTCGCAAATCGAAGCTCGGAGGTGGAAGTTATGGCGAAAAAAGGTGGAATGGTGCTGAAATGACAGCGACAGACGTCTGAGAAAATGGTCAGACGTTTGAGGCTTCATCAAACCTACAGCAGACCAGTTCCACAGACTTAGGACAGACGTCTGAACTTTTGGTCAGACATCTGAATCGATGCAAAAAAATTTCCAGAGAGTATAAACAGACGTCTGTCACTTTGGACAGACGTCTGTCACTTTGGACAGACGTCTGATGTCTCGGGGAAAATTTTCCCGAGACTTTGGACAAACGTCCGTGGCAACTTCTGCCAGTTTTTTGGGCTGGCTTGACGAGAAGATTTGTGATATTTGGAGCGGCAATTTCGAAACTTTGACTAGGTTTTCTATTCTCATATATAAAGCTAGTTTCAGGTTTCAGATCTAGATGCGACAGAAAGCGACTGCAATGGTTTTAACCTCCACCAATTAGGGTTTATCAAAACTTAATTTTCTTCAATTCTCTTCTCCACAAATCAATTCTATTATAATTTTGATCATTGTAATCAATCTCTTGTACTCTTCTCATCGATATTAATAAAAGCTCTCTCTTAAAGTGGATATACACTAACACAACGTTAGTGGAACCACTATAAATCGTTGTGTGATTTATTTTTTGTTATTGCTTTAATTTCTATATTGCTTGTTTGGGATTGTGATCAGATTTGGATTGATTGAGATTTAGATTGAGTTATTGATTGGTTGTATTTACACTTCTTACCACGATCTCGTCTTCTGCTGTGCTTTTTGGGGTTTTATTTGAGTGGTCTCGAGTTAGAATTCCGTCACAACATTATTTGTGCACATCTTGTTATACATAAATGGCTAATATCAGTAACTTAATAAACAATGAAATATTGTTTAGTGTTGTCTGATTTCCTTCTCCACAAGAATCTCAAATTATCAAGGAAATAGTGATTCAAATTGAAGATGATACTGATTTAGCTATTACAATGAGGTATTCTCAAACAAACAAGGAGAGAACCTCTACCTCGGAAACATACAAGCATACAACATTTACCGGAAGAAAGGAGTAAAGTAAGAAGAAGTGTAGCACAAATATTGCCTGCAAATTTTCTAAATTTGATATTCCTCGGGTCGCCCAAGGATGTTTTTAATGAAAATCTCTACAATCAAAAAGTAGTTATTTTACTCACTTATACTACAATTTTAGTTGAAAATAGAAAAAACCGAATGAAAACAACTAATTTCTATGGTAATTTCTAATTGTTTTAATAAATTGGAAAACTTCTGATATTAATTCTTTAAGCTTTACCATATCTACTTTCAACATAGTAATTGTATAACAGCCTCAAAACTGCAGAAACATTAACTAGGTTTGCTCTACCTAAGCTAGAATTCTTCCAAAATGAATTCCCGTGACTTACAATTTCATGTACAACATTTAATTCGTGAGGTGTAATATTAAGCATTCACAGTTCCCACTTGATCACAACTCAAGTCAACCAACATGAATTATCAAAGTTCAAATTTCAGATGCAACTTATATGTTTGTCGACTCTTTAAGGAAGGTGTAATAAGCAAACTACAATAGGGACCAATTATGCTATTATGTCTCCATATAGACAGGATTAAAGGCATATAAATCACAAAACTTTCCTTAAGTTAATAAAGAATATTCAACTAAGCAAGAACATGAATACCTTTAATCCAGTTGCGACGAGGTTCAAAATGATAGGCAGTTCTATCTCTTATTTGCTACAAGAATATTCTTTTCTAGCAACCTGTTCAAGAATTTGAAATGAAAACTTTCAACAAAAATACATGATAATAAAATGGTCATTGTTTCAACAAACCATTATACTGATTGAATTGATCTTTTAACATCTTAGATTTCCAAATTATGTTAAGTTGCATATATTGCAAATGTATACTTGCCAATTACTTTAACATAACATGCACACAATAATGGTCATTGTTGTAACAAACCATCATACTGATTCAATTAGTCTTTTAACATCTTAGGTTTCCAAATTATGCTAAGCTGCATATATTGCAGATATATACTTGCAATTACCTTAAACAAAACATGCACACAATTATGGCAATAAATTTTTTAGAAAATGATTAAATGACACAATGGATCCTACTACCTACTGTAGTACTAAAAAATGGTGATAATTTGGTTCCATTTTTTAACCTTTGGACTTTTAAGATGACACTAGAAAAGTCCACTTGACTAATAGGCTTTATCAGAACTTTATCATCAAGTGTTGATACTTGATGCCCTCTTCTTTTCTTTACTAATAATTAAACTAAAGGGGTAATGATAGTCTTTTTTGCAAACGTTTACAAATTTGTCTCTTCTTGATATACATGTTGTATCTTTTCAAAAAAATGCCATATGACATAACTTTTGGTTTAAAAAATAATAATTGTAAAAATTCAGCAACTTTTGAATAATTAATGTTATAATTTTATTGCGGCAAAGTAAAGTATTGAATTGATGAAATGTGCAGAGATCAATAGAACTGGGCTAGCAAAAACCCTATTGGATACTCACTTGAAAACTCTGATAAATAGGTACAAAATCATGGTTTATTCAGCTGGCACGTTATATTCATAATATAGAACTCTTCGTTTAGAACTATCAATAAGCTAATAACAAGGATGGTTCACAAATATTTGCAAATCAGCATTACTAATTCAGATTCAAATACAGTCTCATTTTTTGTACAAAAATAAATAGGATATTGCAGTAGTTCATTGTGTTCATCAGTTTAGACGATTGTTCCTTCTCATATTAATTTTTAAGATGAAAATTTATGCACTGAAAAATGACGTTATGGTTTCTGATATTGATCAAAATGCTCAACTTTATTTGTAGTGTTCGTATTTTATGTCTGATATTCTTTGTTTGTGTTTTGGTGTTGTCCGAAATTATTCTATTCTAAGGACGCCTTAAAAGTTTAGCATGTGCTTGAGTTAACAACCATATGAAATTGCATGTGTCTACAAATAAAAGAAAATTATAGAGAGTAAATATAAGGAAAGCATCCATGTATTTCATACATGTAAGCTATAAAATCAAAATAAATCTCTTTAAATCTTGGACTCATCATATGCTATGAAGAAGATGAACGGTAGATGTGGCCGCATCTACTACCAACCGACACATTAAGTCCTTTTCTATTGTCCCCACATCATCTGTTTTGTAAATTTATATTATTACCTTTGAATTTTTTTCATTATTCTATAATAATCATCAAACTCGGTCAATATTTTAAAGGCATAGCAATAATAATGGATTACGTTTTTGAACTGTCTCATAGGTTGAAGGTTCCTCGTTACTCCTACAATACACACACACGCACGCACGTGCGCGCACACACACACATCCATGTGTTTTATGAAGAACTTATTAATAAGTCTAATAACTAACCATTATGCTTGAAGCTATTTCACTTTATACTAAGAATATCGTATATAAAATTTTCAGGAACAAACTACAAGGAGCTGCATACAACTCAAAATCATTGTTGTTTATAATGAATGAAACTACACTGACCTATGTTAGTGCCCTATCAAAAGTACTAAAGTTTGTTTTCCAAGTTAGATAATCATTATAGTAGCTATACATATATGTAATAATGAAAGAGATTCAAAGTTAGTCTGCTCAAAACTTTCTACAAACACATCAGATAACCTCAATCTTTTACGCCAAAATAGCGATGCATTTAGTTCAGCCAAATATGACCTTTACTATAACAAAAATTAGAAACAATATGTTTTTGGGATGTATTAATAGCATAGAATGGATCAGTCCACTCAATTTTCTTTCTAAAATATTTTTCATCATCTTAGTTTGGTTTCTAAAATAAATCAGAGAAAATATAATATTATGTTTCTTCCAGTTAACGATTCAAGAATTAAAATAGTTCTTAAACTAGTTCGGATCTAAAAATATAGTGGAAGTAGATCAGATTAATGGATAGCTATATTTTAATCAACCGAAATACTGAAGTTACCTGGAACAGTTGACCTTCCTCGGCAATAAACTCAAAACTGCACTAAAAACCACGTCTGAATCTGAACCGCATCTGAATCAATGAACCCTAAAAAAAGTGGAAAACCGAATTAGAGTATTTTGACGATCAAATTGGAATCAGAATCAGAGTAATTTTTGTAAATCCAAATCTTCAGCAATCAATGTTATAACGGAAACAAAATTAGTGTGTGATACTAAAAATACGGGACAAATTACATTGATCGATGTACCCGAAACCCTAGTATTCAAGATGGGATAAAATGAGATCAAAGAAACGAATTAGGATTGGAAATTGGAGTAGGACGAGAATTTAAGGCAGGAAGAAAATGAAGAAAGGCAGAAAATTAATGACGAGAGGGAAAGCAATTTTATTTCAATGAAGTATAATAAACTGGGAGGCGGCAAACTGGAAAGGAATTCTCAGCATTCTAAGGAAACCCTCGAATCCGCTTGAAACCCTAACTCTCACCAAAATGATATGTCAGCGTTCGTATTAAATGTATATCATTTAAAATTAGCTTTTATCACATTTGCTGCATAAAGGCTGTGAATAATTGCTGTTAAAACTGAATTTTGTTGTAGCACTAGAAAAGAAAAAGGAAAGATACGATCCTCTTTTATCTCTCTCAAACATTATAAACAACTCTCTAACCCTAACCTAAATGAAAGATTTTGGAGCCACCTCCCCCTTCCTTCTAATGGCTGAACCAACCCCTCTTAACCCCATTAATTTTCAAATCAAATCAAATATAAATAAATAGTTATTTAATAGTAAAGATCTACACTTTTAGGACTAGTAATCCATTAAATCGAGAGGAAGAAAATTCACCATTCAACATGGACTTGAGGGCATCAATTTCAGGTAACCTTTTAGTTTATATAAGAAGTATAGTTTTGTAAATTGTATGTTGCTCCTATACATGTTTATATTTTTTTGTGGTTAGTTAGGCGAGCTTTCTATAAGTAACGATGTTGTCACGATATTGATTGGTTATGCGCATACGCTTATCGAATTAACTTTTTTTTATTAAATATCTAAAATGCTTTGCCAAACTAATGCGATTTTAATTATTAATATTAGTTTGTCCATATGTGTGTGTGTTGGAATATGTAAACTAATTGACTTATATGAATTGCATTAATATGTGCATGTCTTTATTGCATAATTATTTGACCTAATAATTTTCAAATGTATATTTGCACGAATTATGAATATTAGTATCTAAGTAAAAAATTTAAAATTATTAGATATTATTATTATTATTATTATTTAATCATTGTATGAACAAATAAATTCATATGGAATAAATTATTCAACTTTAAATTTTCTAAAATTAAATCATCATCATAGAAGCTTTTGAAAAAAAATTCAGACTTTTTGATCATCTTTTTATTTTTTTAAATTATTTTATTTTCTGATTGAAAAGTAATTAATTATTAAAAATATTATTTTAACTTGGAAAATTTTAGAAAATTTTTACAAGGTATAAAATATCATTCTTGTTTTTTGAAAAATATAAACTCAGAATTATTTTATAAATAATTATTTTATATTAATTACTTATGACAGTTTGATTAATTAATTAAACATATATATATATATATATTAATAAAATAAAATTATAATGATTTTTAGATCTATAATGTATTTTGATATAGTATGTTTAAAAATATTACTATATATATTTATTGTAATTTATACATGTGTACATGTGTACATACAATCATGTTACTTTAATATATACGAGCGTTACGGCACGCGCTTTGCGCGTGATGAAGAAGGCTGAATTGTTTTTCTACAGATTGTGTTTATTTAATACGTTCAAAAGAAAATGATTTCCACATATATTTAGTCATATTTTTGTATTGAATTTGAAATTTCATTTTTAAGTTGCAATATCTAATTTCATGTGAGTTTAAATTTTTATTTATATTATTAATTAATAAAAAAAACAAATTTGTAAAGTAGTTTATTTGCTAGGTCCTATTTTTAAGTGATATTAGGACTTAGTAAATATATCTGGAGGAAATTTTGAATTTGTAAAAGAAGCTTAATTGTTAGATCCTAATTATAAGCGATGCTAAATTTTAATAATATCCGTAGAGAGACATTTTTAGTATTTCATGCTGATACAAAAAAGTGTGACATCAAATATATAAAGTTATAAATGGCAATTTTGGAAGTTCGCGTTCGGACCAAAAGTTTGCGTTTCCAAACCAACTATTAATAAAGATGTGTGTGTGTGTGTATATTAAATTTCATAATACATAAATATATTTATAAATATTTAGTTATTACATATACATATATATATATATATATCTGTAATAGTTTTCATAATATATATGAATCAATTTAAGGGACATAAATTAAGATATAAATTAATGGTTGATTGATTGATCAATTGATTTATTTATTTATTGGTTGGTTGGTTGATTAGTTGATTGGTTAATTGATTGATTGATTAAAGGAAGATCTAGATAAATGACTATAAGAATATGTACATATTTGGACAACATAAGTACATATATGATGAGTTAATGTGTATGTTGCGATGTAAATCTTAACATATATATACGAATATGTTATACCTTACACGAGATATCATGTTACACATGCACACACATATACATATGCATATGCATATGATGCATATGTATGCTTATATATAAAGTAAAACAAATCTAATAAATTTCAACCAACAATTCACAAATTTAAATGAAATATACGATTTTATTTAAATTAAATTTAAAAATGTTCAAATTAGGCTTCATAGGCTCATTAGAGATCCAATAGGGTAAAAAAATTGAAATTTACCCATATATTCCGCTGCGGGCTGACCCAGTTCTAACATAATTTTCATATATAATGTTTTACAATCTGAGTTCAAATGAAGAAAATATTAACGCTTGAAAATATTGAATTAAAAGTAATTAAAGATGTAATCTGGTAGTTAATATAATTAATTAACATTAATTATTAATGTTAAATAAAATTAGAGAATGTACATATACTGGGAAACAAATAACATAAACCGGACAACAAAACTGAAGACCCACTGGTCGACGCCCTCACTGCGATGTAGGCTAAAATGGCTCAGGTTTAATAGAAAATAATCTAACGGCTGCGACTAGTTCTAACGCATATAAATACAGACCTATACCACCATTTCTCTTCTTATTTTTTCTTGGTCATACATCGTAGCTCTGCCAGTTTATCTTCTCCACAAATTCTAGAAATTCTAAAAGCAATAAAATATCATATTATATATACATAAGTGGAGAAAAGCAGAGAATAAGAGGAGAGAAGAATAGGATCGAATCAAAATGCCAAAATAAGGTAAATTGTAAATCTTAACTCAAATCCAAATTAAATCCAAATCTCTTCTCATATCTAGATTTCTAATGGATATATGTATGCTTATGTTATATGTTAGGGGAAATAAGGGGAGTCAAGTTAAAATAACTAGGATTAGATCTGAAGATTTGGAAATCCAAAAAGGTGAGTGAGAAATTATATATTTTTATATAATATTGGATTTATATCATTGTAAATCTACATCTGTATGCCTAGATGTAAATTTGGAGTTGTAGGCCAAATTATATACTTGTAATGAATTTATAAACCATGTCTATATATTCTATGATTGATAACTTAGAGTTAATATTGCATGTATTTGAATCTAGAAAGCATTAGGTAGTGGTAGTCCCTGAAAGAGATAAGTTTTATAGTAGTTCCAGATTGTCATTTGAATAATTTATGCAAGTAAATATAAAAAATTGAATCTATCACAATAAAGTATTCGGATTTAAGTAGTATTTTAGTTTATTGGAATGTAGGGTGTTGCAATGTAAATTTCTATAAAATTATCAAGTTAAGATTCATAAATAAAACTATATCGTTTGAAATAGCAAGGAATACATCTAAAACATAGAGATATATATAAAATAAGGATATTCACGTATTTTGTACCGTCTATTTCATTAACTATAAAAATATAATTTCTTGTAATTCCAAACGTAACAAAAATTTCCTTTTTGGATAAGACATAGAGATTTACAGTGTCAACCTTTTCTTTTGAGGGACATGTAATTCCAATGCCTTAAAATATAGAAATCCCTAAGTATGAATTAAAGAATTGTTGTTATGATAATAATAATGTTTAAATTTCAAAATTAGTGTATGTATGTATATGCAATAAGGACAAGATAGAAATCAGATAGTAAACAATAAAAAGGTAGGCAATTAATAAAGTGAATAAAGACAAGAAGTATATAAAATATATGGTGCATGGGAAGTCCACTAAACAAGGAAGGATAATATGGATTAACAAGGATAGAAATAAAGATTCGATAATAAAAGATACTTAAATCTTTTAAGTTCAAGGAAAGCGGTAAATGATATTAAAATAAACGAAACAAGGAGTCGTTTACATAAAAACAACTAAATATGAGTAGCTAAACATTGGATGCATAATAATGAAATAAAAATGAACACACACATATATGTATATGTATATGCATATACACATATATATAGCCACAAGTATATGTTTACGATGGGTGTGGATTAGTGAAGTAAGCTAAAGCTTAGCGTGGATAAGAATGATAGTCATTGAAATTTGTTGGATTGCGAGGTCAATGGTGTTACACAACAGAAGTCTACTCACCGCAAGGGACTACTAGCAGTTGTGTATACTTTATACTATTATGGGACATATCCAACTATAGACCTATGGAATTATACGTTCGCGTATAGGTGAAGGAATGCCCAAGTAGAGTCTGCTTTAATCTTTTATAAGGTATTACCTTGATTGCATTAGGAAATCTAAATGGGACGGTGGGTAAGACTCGATGTCATATCAATGTGTTTGGTACCATATTCGAAGTATGAGTTGTACGTAGGTTGAGAATGTCATCAGTCCTGAGCAGCCAGTAGAAAGACAAGGTTTACATCTAACAGGCTACACCTCCTACTGGTATTGATTCCGTTTAGGTCATGCACCACCACAATTGTTTGCTAGTTTGTTTATTAGGAGGCAAGGCTAGATAACCATTAAGAAAGGTCCTCCAAACGATTGGGATAGTCCAAGCAACCAAGTCCTCAATACTCCGAGGAGCCGAGCCCTCAATAGTCCGAGGAGCCGAGTCATCAATAGTCCATGGAGCCGAGTCCATAATATGAAGCATTTAGATAAATCCCCAGGATGAGATAGAATGCGGCTAAACTATTATAACGTCATTATTAGGCACTACGTGAGTTTCTTGGTATGCACGACGACGAGGACGTGATACTACGTTGATGATAAATCTTGACGAGATGCTGGGTTACGGATATTGCCGAGGATAGTATCTTGGTCCAAAAGGGGATTGTGGTACTTATACACACACACATGTATGTAGTTATTGTCGACTTAGGGTAGATGAGATGTATCGTACATGTACATGGAGTCGAGACGACTAAGTAAAGTAAAAGACATAACATGTGATGGAAGGTAATCAACATAAAATAGAATTATGTATGAAATGTGTAATTTACCAGTCACCAGAACGTTGTTCTGACCACCTCCTCATTACAACCCACATGATAGTTTTAAAAGAACATGTACTGGTGCAAGGTAGGAACGGTGGAAGGACGGATTTTCTTATGTATGCTTGACACTGACAAGACACTTGACCTCAAAAGTGTCAACCTTGGTCAATGACTATATGTTTTATTATATTTTACTATCCTGCTGTGAGTTTAAATCGATAGTGCTCTGATATACATTTGTTTATTTGCAAGATACCAAAAACCAACGATCCATACTTTGTTGGACATGGGTTTTCAATTTAGCGAAAATTCGGCCCTATTGGGGTATGCGTTGTCACATTTAATATCAAACTTAGGTCGTCGACCTTAAGAATTAGGATACGATGAGTGAATGTATTTATAATTTTTACTGTAATTATATATTATACGTCAAATCCTACAAACTCCGACTATAGAAGTAGTTGCAACCATATTCTGAAAAGATGGACAATGCAACTATGAGTTGAAACTATATATGAAGTTGAAGATATACACATATCCCGATTACTCCATATTAGAAGGTTTTGATTTAAGAAGAGCATGAGTGCAACATATGGAAGGATCCCTAAAGCTAGATGGTACTTGACTCCCTTGTAGAGCACATATTACTATATGGTTGTAGATCCCTATATGATTGTTGATTGATAATGTACATTAGGTCCTGATAAATAGGAAAGTAAGAATCTATATGTTGCTGATATCCCGAAGTAAGACTTAAATAAGTTTTTGAAAGAAGGTGTATAGTGATTGCTCTAAGACGATAGCCAGATTTTTAATATTTTAGGAGAAGATAAGTCGGTGAGTAAGTAAAAAAGGAGAAAAGTCCAAAAGAATGGACAAATAAAAATCCACTCTAAGTCCGATCCTATATGAAAGAATTTAATATAAAAGTTAAAATGATTTTAATATAAAAGTTGAGAATAAAAATATAATATATTTGAAATGATTTTCAAAGGAATTATTTAAAGGTAAAAAACCCTATTTTTGAAAAGTAAGTAAATATAAATTTTTGAAAAGATAAAATATTTATATTTTATTTAAATAAAAAGTTTTAGTTGAAATTAAAATGAGTTAAATTGAAAATTTCAATAAATAGGATTTTGTAAAAAGTTGTTCTGTTGAAAAAGATGGTAAAGCGTATATAACTCGTTGATTTTTCTGGGATGAAAGGAAAATTTAAGTTGTAAAATTCATTTTAGGGGTGGACAATAGGAGGTGGTACAAGTTTAGAATAGGGTAAATATAACGGGGAAAGAAGATTAGAGCCTGAACATAAAGCAATAGGCGAATGCACTACAATGGTTCAACAAGGAAGACAGTGAATTGAAAGGAAAGTTATATAAGTAGAAGCAATTTAAAAAAGATCGGTTTAGGTAGAGGGAAGTTGAATAGTAGTAACATTATGAAATATAAACATAAACAATATTTTGAATTTGTATAAAATAATGTTAGTAACTAAAAATAATGTTAGGAGATTGTATAAAAATAATAACGCTCGTAATCTAATTAAAAGCAATATGGGAAATTTAAGGAAAAACAAAGAAAAATGGATATTTTCCATAGTTATGTGCATTGATTGCACATATTTTGTTCCCCTTTGTGCTATTAGTGACCCCACCAATGATTGGAAGTGAAAATAGAGTAATAGGAAAAAATAGGATGGAACTGCCATTGTCTATTCAATTTTTATGGTTTAAAATTGTAAAAGATATTTTGGAAACATTGTAAGTGTATTGTTTAAGACATGTTTGGTATAAGAATTGAGTTTTTAAAAGCAAAACTTAATAAATGGTTTGAGTTAAAAATCCCAGTTTTAAGAAGAAGAAGAAATCCTTGTTATTTAAAAAGGGCTTTAAAGAAAAAAGTTAATTTGGAGGAAAAGGAACTTATAAAAATTAATTTGCTAACATTTTATCTTGGACTTGATGAATAAGCTTAATTCAAAAATCCTAAATTATAGTTTTAAAAGTTATGACATAAGTCATTTTTGAATTTAATAAAAAGTCTCTATGTTTGTACCTTTAAAGATAAAAGTTTTGGGATTAAGTATGTCAAAATTTTAAAGTTTTAATTTCTTATGAAAAAAAATGATGAAAACCAAACCAAAATTTTAATATGAAGTAGATAGGAATGACTACCTTGGTAGTATGAGGTAAAAGAAAAGGTTGTGAAGAAAATAACGATGATTGCGCATAAAGTTGCAATAAGGAATCCTCGTAGAGTGTAAGGAATATTGGCGAGTTGTAGAGTATGCGCGCATGAAAGATCAATGATAAAGAAAGTAAATACCAAATTTTAAGAAAACTATAAAGAGATTTGGATTAAAATAAAATGGTAACAGAGGGTGATGAGATGGAAAACACACATAGAGGACGTTGGTAGACTCAAAGGCAAGGGAGGCAAGATAGATAGTGGAAATATTATTCTGTCAAGCCAATTTGCCAATGAGTTATTCTAGATGTGCATAGTTTATATTTCTTACCCACTACGGTGTGAGAATGCATAGTTTATTCCACAATGAGTGTGATAATGGAAGTAATGGATGGACCTTATTTATCAAAAGCTATAAAGGAAAGTTAAGATATGTGGGTTATGGTAGAATGCATGTTAGAAAAGACCATTAGATTTAAATAAGGTGATAGGGCCACAACAACATTAATGTCAGTTTATGTTGAACGACAGCTTCCAGCAATTTTTTTTTTAGGGTAGTTGGGTTGCAGCATTAGTTGTCTCTATTGTATAGAATGCGTATGATATTGTGGACATATAACTAATGCAAAATAAGACTGAAAGTTTATGAAATAAAGTAGGAAATTTAATAGCTACTAAAAGTAAGTCCCCAAAAGTGTTAAATTTTTAGGAGATAAATTTTAGTGAGTGAAGGATAGAAAAATCGTTGTTTCGAGATCATGGGTCACTATCCTTACGCCTTAAGAGCTAAAATTTATAAATAAACTTGTGTGTTGGTTATTATTTTAAGATAAAAGAAAATGTTTTTGAAATTGAAAATTTTATCGCATAGTAGGATACAGTCCACTATAAACATTGAACTATTAACTAAATCCCGACTACGTAGGACGTGACATAAGTTATTTTGACAAAATATATACTTTTAAAAGTTCATTTCAAAACACATGATTTTTAGAGATAAAATACTTATATGAAAAGTTCTAAAAAAATGGTGATGGAAAATTTAAATTTTCAAAAAATTCTCCTAAATATTTCAAAATTTTAATTTAAAATTTTTGAGCGAAAAGGAGAGAATTTTTTATTTGAAATGGCAACATGCTTAGTATAGGGAAAAAGTTAACGGATAAGTAAGTATGAATTTTATCGTGCAACAAAAATAAATTATGATACAGTAAAAGGTAGTTAGTAATAAGGGAAAAAACTATTTTAGCCTTAGGAACCCTTTTTCCATAGATAAACCAAACTTGTTTTAAAAGAACTCTGTTTTAAAATTTTAAAAGTAGATTTTATTAAGTAGACTGTACTTGGAAATGTTGAAAAAGAATTAGGGGCAAAAGAGAAGGTTTCAAGGTACAGTGAAAAGTATACATAAAAGAATGATGGAAATATGAAATTCTCCATCAAAACCCTTTTCCGACATAAGAAAGAATGCATGTCTTTTTTTTTCCTTTTTTTAAAAAATAAAAATAAAATAAAATACAAGCATCTTATGTTCATGCAATCCTTTTATATATGCAAATTGCAAGGAAGCAAAAGCGCTACTAAGCTGTCTATCATGTCTACAAGGTATCAAATAACCATAATTTCTTGTAAGATTAGATTCTAAGTTTCCTTAGTTTTTCACCGTTGATGTATGTTCTATGGTTAGCAATTACATAACAAGATATTAAGTTTTTGCTACAGTGGACCTTTTCAGGCTAGAGCCAAACTAAAGGGCCTGTGAAAAAAGACTGCAGAGTGTTCCCTTTAAAATTACAAATACATTTGGTTATTCAAATATTTTTGGGATTTGACGATCGAAATATGTGACGTGGACTTTCAGGATGAAAAGGAAAGCATTCATTTGTCAAGAAATCATTACCCTTGAACATCAACACGCATGCAGGCACGTCTAAATCCTTCTCGGCTTAAAAATAAGATTGAAGTAACGAGAAGCTGATAATTAATTGCATAATCCTGCAATAAGCAGTAAAACAAATATAAAATGACGGTCTCAAATATCCTTATTCAAACTAATCTATAATTGTATAGAATGTCTGCGTGAAGTGTGAACACAGCATCCATGTCAACAGCCCAAAGATAATATGTTCATAATCATAATATACAAAGCTCCATTTATATATTTTATATTCAGTTACATTTACTTACTCCATGGATAATAATCTAAAACTTCAAAATACGGATTTAAAAAAATGGATACTTGGACAGCTTAAAGATAAATTTAATACGTTTTTTTCTAAAGCTGCAGCTATAAATTGGTTGGTGAGTCTATAGATGTTACCGCAAATTCTTCTTCAGTGAGGTGCCTCACTATCCATGTATTGAATATAAAAGGTATCAACCTCGAGATAAACTGTGTAGCTGCATGGTAAGAAAATATGTATAGAAATAATATAAATAATTGTTTTCAAGAGATAAGATAACATATAAGGGAATAGAGTCTCAAATTAACCCATAAGGAATTTGAACGTGCGAGCAAAGTTGTTAGCGGAGGAGCTTGGTTCATCGTCTGTTGCTTCCATCTGAGAAAAAATCACTACATTTACTGAAGTAACCTCGCAAATAAAAGCCCCATCAGATAGTGTACAAAAAGTAACTTGGTCATTCAAAAAAACTGTAGGCCATGAAAACTCCCTTGCCTAATTTAGACTGCAAAAGGGAGATACCATTGATTTCTGAGCAGACGTAATGACATTGATATATGTTTGCTAAGGAACAAAGTACTGCATCTGCAAATACTGCATCTGCACTCGGCCAATGGAGTAAAGGTAGCAAAATTTAATACAATGTTTGTGTTGTGCAAAAATGGTATTATAGTTGGTCCAAGCCCCAAATGTGGTTGCAATTTACTGTGGAACACATTGAGTACAGTAACAGTAAAAACAAAAATTGGACAAAAAACAAAATCTTGTGTAGTTCCATAGTTACTTATGCTCATTAAACTTACCCCAGAAAACCCATAATGATACAATGTCATCTACACATATGTATAAAGATGAACTGTTCTAAAGAAGTGTATTAATAACTTTTAATGCCCATTAAAAATAAACTCAAATGGTTTAATGATATGCCTTTTCAACTAAAAGAAAGAAAAAATGATTTACAGCTTACAACTGGCATTATTTTTATGATGATCCATTTGGAAAAGTATTCTTACCAATAAGGAACAAATAGCTAACCATTTGATGAAATATATATAGACAAAATGATAAACATAAACATTAATATAGCATAAAAGACTGATAGTAGAGTTTAATGCAAAACATAATTAAATATTCATGTTGTACTGGACAAAGAATCAAGATACATAATGTAGCAAAACTCGTTTAAAAGGATAAACCATGTTTTATTACCGCGAAAATATGGAAACAAAGTTTGTCGCAAGCAAATATTAGGTCATTCGATCAAACATGTCAAGGGCAACATAAGTTTACAAGTGGCAAAGATACAAGGGAAAAATACAACTAGCTCACAAAAGCATCAGTAAATTATCTCGATCTCCACGATCTCCAGGCTAACCTTAAATATTATATAGATCAGATGGATATAGATGGAAATCCCTAGTTCAAGGGCTTTTATGCTGACGGAATTAAGCGATTGTGAAGGGAAAGCAAACCTGATATACAGAGATAGTGCTCTCCGAAGATGAAGCGGGCTTTGTAAAAGATGAATCGGATAAAAGAGAATGTAAATGTTATGCAGTAATCAAAAATACAAAAAGTAAATAGCAAATGTGAAGATTTGAAACAAAAAAAATAAGTTGAGTAAACTAACTTATAATTTGGGTGGTTTTTTTTGGAGTTAAAAAAAATAGCAATTGAATCTTCTGATTAGACAGTGCTAGGGCTAGTGATAGGCGAAGGGGAGGCTGACCAGCGAGAAATTGATTGTCGGAGCAGTCGAAGAAAATGAGGAATCAGTAAATGGATTGTCTGAGCCGACTCTTGGAAAATCAAGGATTGGTGTCTAACGTGTCTACGCCACCGTCTTCTCCAGCGGTTGGCTTATTTTCTTCTATAAATTCCACCATCCCTTCACTCCATCACACCATCTGCTTCACTCCAATTTGAAAATTCAATGTTTTTTTTTATTCTACGTCAAGTTTTTGAGATAATTTTTTTCATATTTGTGTTTCTCGTGTTAATATCTACCTTCTCTATTTTTCTCGAATTTCTTTGATGTTCTTTTTGTACAAAATGTCGATCTATGAATCTTCCAGCTCTACTCGTCACATCGTATATTGAACAAAAAAAAGGACGTTAGCATTTATAGATATCTGCTACGAAAATATCACAACTCGAAACGATCGGGTTGGCTATTGGTATAAGGATATTGCTGCCACATTCAACGAACGGATGGACGGCGATTACGACGATAGTCAGATGAAAAACAGATTTGACAACCTCAAGCATGAATGGAATCTATGGAACAAGCTGCTGTAGATTGAAGGCGTATTTTGAAATATGGAGGACAACGTCGGACGTCCTAACGAGTGGTGAGACTTGGTAGCTAGTAGGTACAATGGGAATTGAATGTGATATTTGAAGGGTACATCGAAACTCCAACCTACAAGTTCGACGTTCCGAAGGCTCCACCTACCAATGCCATGTTCGACACTCAGACGTACGCTGCCTTCTCATGGGCGATGATGCAGAGATCAACAATCGCACTCCTTGCACTTTTCGAGCTCTTACACATCTGCATCGCTCAATTGCTACTTTCTCTCGTAGACGTCAACCAAGTGGTGCTTTGTCTCATGAGGATGAGCTGAGACCGTTAGTCGAATTATGGAAGTGTGACAAGAGAATGACCGATTTTTCGAATGAGAAATCGTAGTTATGCTGACCAAGGATGAGGCATATTACACAGCTGTATGTGTGCTAATGGACAAACCAGAAGAGCTTAGACATTGTTTTGTATCTAGTAGAGAAATTTAGGGGTGAATATACATTATTATTTGTATTTCAAACTACTAGTATGAAATAAAAATTGTCTTTTTTTATTACATTTTCTTTTTTGCGTCATAATTCATAAATAATATAAATTTATTTAAATTAACTAAAAAAATAAAAAATAAAAAAATTAATTATAAATAACAAAACAACTAAAATGCCCATTTCATAATGCATCTTTCGTACGCAAGAACGCATTCCCATTTCGCGATCCATTCAATTTCGTGCCATTTTCAAATGCTCATTTCGCGTCGTTCAAAAATGCGCCCTTAGTATTTTAGCTTAAGATAGAAACTAGTGTGTAACCCGCGCGTTGCACACGGTATGTTTAGAATAAATATTTTCAAAGAATTGAATTTATCAAGGGTAAGTTTGTTAAAATAATTGAGTTATGTACTAAATTTATGAATTTTAACTTTGAAGTATGAAAATTTTGTCATGTGAGTTATGATTTTTATATTTGTATAAAAATTAAATTGTCTTTTCTATAGATAATAATGAGTTAAATATTGATTTATTATTTTTTAGCACTTAATATTTGTTAGGAAAATTAATTTCAAAATTAGTATTTTTATAAAATTCAACATATATGTATATATACACGCACAAATTTTGAGTTTAACCTTTAGTTTTTAATACATTTGTTTAATAGATAAATAGTATATAGATTGAATTTCAATTATTACTTAATATAATGACAAAAATACCTAAAAATGAATGTGCGATAGTTTTAAATCGGTATATTATAATACATTTAAATCTCTTGCAGTTAATATCAAGAATAAGTACATTATTAACTGATACAAAATATTTATTTAACAACTAAAATAAATGTTGATTAAAAGGAACGTTACAAATCATATTGTTATTTAATTATGTAAAAATTATAACTTGATTTTTTAAATCATTGTTTCACACCACAATAATTTTAATCTATAATAAAAACTCTTCAAAAAATAATTCATGTTTGCCTCGAAAAGATAATAAAATACCAAAGAAAAATTTTCAACCTAAAATACCCTATGTTTTATCCTTTAAGTAAGGTAAATTGTGAATATACACATATAAAATTTAACATTTTCACAAATCGTATTGATTGAAAATATTCGTTATTTTTCAAAATTACCAACTACATTATTCATCACCGCAATTAATTTAATATCATTCTTAACAAAAATAAATTTTATAATGATAAAGAATTCACTTGATTTACTAGTTTTCAAAAGAAAAAACGTTGAATATGTTCGTAATAATACATGTTTTAGAAATAAAATTGTGCACTTGTTTGTTTATGATAAAATAACAACTTCAGGAAGAAAATTTATGTATATTTTTCTTAATTCAAGTACTTATTTTAGAAAGAAATACATTATGTAAACATATATTGGAATAATGTAAGAAAACTAAAGATAATTTTATAAATAATTATAGAAATTTTGAGCTATGTGGATTAAATAAAATATGAGTTCTACAATTTGTCAATATAAGTTAATATACAACACATTGAATTATAAGCTATTAGGACTTGTTGGACCAAATAATGATTATTAGTTAATTGGACTTGTTTTAAAAGTTCATATTTTAGATCACTTGATTAATTTGAATATATGGTCCGGAATGTAAAATAGTATGATAAAACTTAAAGAGAATTTTTTGAATAATTGTAGAAACTATTTAATATTGATATTTAAATATAAAATGATAGTTAAGAGATTTAGTATCTTTATTAATAGTTGGCTTGTAAACGCAATATTTTGGTCCGACCGTGAAGTTTTCAAAATTGCCCTTTATATACAAGCTCATAAAAAAATTAAGCAAAACTAAAATTAAAAAGGTAATGAAAAATAATATTAAAAATAAAACCTCAACACCCTAAATTATAGACCAATCTCCAAATTATAATTGTATAATTTCAACTCTTAATTTATGTTTCCGCAATTTATTCAGTTTTCCAGTTAAATTTTATTGTTCCGAAATTTTTTCAGTTTCCAGTCAAATTTTATTGTTGATCGAAGATATCAATTCATCCATTTGTTGGAGATTAAGTGGTTAAATCGGGTATTTTATCCTCTTCCTTATATTACAAAGCGTTCACCTTTTTTGATTTCGATGATTTATACTGTTTTACATAATTGTCTGTAAAGTTTATTGCATATAGCATGCAGCAAAAGTCTTTATAATTTTGATCAAATCTTTGAAGCTATTCTTTATTAACTAAAATAGATCTAATCAATAGCTGCTATCCTACGTTCATTTTTTCAGTAAAACGACTTAAATATAGGACTCCAGAAAATGCTACAACCCTTATAAATATCTTATGAAATTTTCTTTACATTTTCACTCTTGCCATTCACAATCCAACTTTCTCCATCATTCATCAACCTGGCGTTCTCCACTCTCCACTGTTATTCGCCGTTATCCACTACTGCTCGCCACCATTTCCTTCCAAGACCATTGTTTTTTTTAAAAGCTTCGGGTAAGTTTAGATCCATTTTTTTAATATTAATTTCTTATGTCTGGTCTTCTTTGCGGCACATTATTCTCTTTTTTTTAATATTTATTGGTTAGTAAAATCCTTATACGTGTGGTCTACTTTGCAATGCCTTTTTATTTTTATTTCATCCCTTTGCTGATATGTGTCAATCGCAAACAAGTAATACAAAATTTGGAAAGCTAGGTGAAAAGCTACGTAAGAATAAAAAAAACTAAGCTATGTTGTTTACACACACAATGCATTTTTAATTTTAAGCTTTTGCCTCATCTTTCCAATCAGGTTCAACAATAAAAAGCGATTCCTCTTAAATTTATCATATAAATACAATTTCATATATTAGAATAATATATTTATCATATAAATAACTTGAAGGGGAAGGACTAGATTGATACAGGTTTACAAACATCATTTAAGATGAAATAAACATAAGAACTCGGCTAACAAATATTGAATTTTTAAGCCCCAAAGCTATTGAAGATGGTTTTAGCTGAGTAGAATATGAGCCAATAGAACATGTGGTTTGTATTTAGGGTGCCTTCGGACACATCAAATTGCCGTGGAATGGGTTTCCTTTAGTTATGTTTTGAATATTAAGATCTTATTGTGTTTTTATTTGTTCTTACGATTTAATGGAGACTCTACACTTCAAAACCATTGTTATTTCCAATTATGTTTCAATAGCTACTCCTAAATACATGCACACAAATTTTTTGATCCATAAAATAATTGTGTTGAATTTTGATGGTGTCACTTTATTAATAATAGTATGTAGTATATGAATTGTATATGTCACATGAACAGATGTTAGTATGTCCCACTGCATTAATAAAGTCCAAAATTCAGCATAGTTATTCTTTAAGGTTAATGCACACGTGGTTCAATACTTCTTCATATATAAGAAACATACAAAATTTAAACTTGCTGGTTAACGCACATATGTGGTTCAATTCACATTTATTGTTCACATGCTTATTATTCAAAAAAAGTAATAAATATTAAAACCTTTCACAACTAATACTACTATTCGATTACATGACATTTATTTTTAGATGAATGTTTACTCAAAACGCTCTCTTACATATATTATCAAACTTAATATCACTTAAAAATATGATCTAAAAATTAAACTTCCTATACATTTTCGCTCTTATTAATTGATAACAGAAACAAAAATTCAATCTAACATGTTCCAACTTAGAAATAAAAATCCAAACTAATTACACATGATTCCAAAGCAAAAACATACCTAAATATTTATGAAAAAATCATTTCTCTTGAATATGTTAGACACGTATAATTTGTAAAAAAAATAATTTGCCCGTGAAGCGTGTGCTATTGTCAGGCGCGAAGCGCGTGCTGTAACACTCGTATTAATAATTGGAATAGAATAGCAATATTTTGGTCCGACCGTAAAGTTCCTAAAATATCATATATACAAACAAAATGTTGGAATTTCGAATCCCACTACAAACAAAAATAACATCTATTTCCAAACGAAAATTTTGATGCATAAATAAAATCCCAAGTTCAAATCATAATCTCAACATACGTTATGTTCTTTATAATTTTTAACTTTTACTTATCAAAGCTACATAGAAATTAAAATTTAACAATTTTATATCATTATATAACGGTTTTATATATGCACGTGCCAAAAAATCTCGTTTGTACCAATAGGATGAGCTAGAAATGAAGGTAACATGAACACACCATTGGTTTATTATAGTTTCGAATATCCAATAGGGTGAGCTAGAAATGAAGTAATATTGAGGATGAACGAATAAGTTAATGATTAAAAAATAGGAATTATTCACTGCACCAGATGTTACAAACATAAAGTTAGCAAACAAACAAAGTAATTACTTTTCAAGAACCAAAAATGTGAAAATATGAGACATGTTGTCAAAAATCGTACGATCTAAATCGCGATCCAAATCGAATCGTGCCTTTACCGATTCAAAATGGAAAAAAAATCGCAGTTGATAAAAATCGTACGATCTAAACCTAAATCATAAATATCGTTCGCAAATTTGAATCGACGGTTTTCCACGATTATTGAAATACCCCAACTTTTCACATCTAATCATTCGCATCCAAAACTGAAGCAACATTTGTTCAATTCGAAAATCAAAAGACACAAACTGAATAATTGTATCTACACATGAATTTGCTATTTAAGTTGTAAAAACCAAATCAATAAGCTGTAAAATCAAAACAGCAAAATAAGAGAACGGGAAAGGAAAAAAGAACAAAATCAAAGAAAGAAAAGAAGAAAAGAAAAATCAACTTACCTCTGTACGCGGATTGAAATGTAAGAAAAGATTTTTTTAAAATTTATTTCTATAGCTTCTTATTCGCTTTCGCTGCTTCCTTCTGTTTCATTTGCTTCATTATTCTCTTTTTGTTACTTCTGACAGGAGTTTGCAAGTGTGAACAAATTAGATGTATAAAATATATTTTAATATGCTGAATAGCTTTCTATTAAATGACACATCTGTCCTTGTCCAATAAAAACAATTTGAAGTCAAAATAAGTATGGTTGTCATTCACAAGACATAGCAGCTTTTTCTTTTGCATTATTTTAATTATGTTTGTTTGTTAGTAGGTGGCTAGTTGGTGTACATTATTTCACTGAAATGTAACAACATGTATACACTTAATGTTCACATATAAAAATATCAAAATCTACGATTTACGATTTAAATCCCGATTCGATTCAAAATATGAACATTACGATTTACGATTTAAATCCCAAATTGACAACCTTGTATAAAACTATACAGAACTCGGTACTAAACCAAGTATGTACACAAACAATGGCTCGGTATTAAAGTGGAACAAAAAGATAAACATTTTTTTATGCATGTGTGTGTATATAAACTAATCAAGTCGAAGTTAAATCAAATATTTCTACATGCTGTAATCAAAAGGTAGTAATTGATTGAGCTGAATGTTGTTTGAATTGAAGTACAGATTTGTAAAAAAGTCATTTATTCAATGATGACGTTAAGTTTGTTCTCCGTTTTAAAGCCTTGCTCATTTAAAATATGTCCATATCACATTAATATCAAACAAACAATTTTGCTGTTAAGAATCGACATCTATGACTTGATAATGTTTATACACTATATTGACATTTTGAAGATAATGTATATATTCAAAACCAAAATTCTGTTTATTAGACTATTTAAAAGCAATTCACTTTTCCACTATACTGTACATGGTAAGAATATACTCAAAGATCCAAATCAACTATAGCACCAAAATTACCCATTTGTAACGGGTCCTCGATTAAAACTAATTTTCAACTATTTATTTCATAAGTTGGGTAACATGTCTAACTGTTGTCAAATGAAAAGTCGTTTAAACATTAAATGAATAAATTTAAAATTAGATGTTTTAACATACAACGATCATGAGGTTGGAACTTAACCAGGTAAAAATGATAATGAAAACGATCTTAACTTTACAACATGATTACAACAATGGTAAACAATGTCTAGTGGGCAACAAACCCTCTCATCAAAGTCATATAACATGGTACACAGCAATTTGAAAAAAGATGCTAATTTGAGAGGTCCAAAAACTTTGCAGTCATCTAAATTTGAAACAAAATCTTTTAAAATGCATTTAATATGGTTGTTTGGTTTTCTTGTATGACCATGGCTAAATCAAGTCCTTAAAACGCTATCTATTTTATGTAAATTTATTAACCTCTTAAGAAATTACACCTTTGAGTGATCATGGGGCCCATAAATGTAGTGATATCATTAGTATGTTTGGTAGTCATGTAAATCCAATTGTTTGTAAAAATTATAAGGTATGCTCATCATATTAGGGTTAATCAACTTTCAGTAGTAAAGAACTTCAGTACAAAGCATTTTGTATACACTGAAATTAGAATGAAATTGAGATACAGTAAATAGAAATACAATGATATGAAAAATTGACACCATAAATTTTTAGCAATAAATTAAAAACTATAATGAACATAAAAATGATAATTGAAATTACAATTTGCTATAAAAAAACATACTGAAACTGGCATGAACAACAGTAGATTTGAAATCAAAACCCTAAATATTGTATATCTTTCACTAGCAAGTAGGAATTGGTGAATTAGGAAAAGTGCAGACTAGCCAATCGACTAACACAATTATGATGAAACTTCAAAGTTGCAATTTCTAATGCGGTAGCTGGTAAAAATGAAGAGATTGGTGTTTATTGGTTTTGATTGAAGTAGTAGTTTATTTAGGTTTATGAAGTGACAGTATAAAAAGAAATTGTTCTTCCAGCTTCCAAATACACGTGGCTGAACCAAGTAAACTTTCATTAACAAATTGAAGAGGGCTCTAAATATGTCTGCATCCGTATCCTAAAATATGAAATATATCTGTTATCCGAAAAGCGGATACGGATATACGATATCCGAAAATCTTTTCGGATACGGATATGGTTATAGTGGTATCCGTATCCGAAAATACCCGTCCGATTGTTTGATGTGAAAATACATACATACATATACACACACATTAATTAAACTATTAGGGAAATGGGCCTTGAGAACAAATAGGGTTTGGGCCGCACTTGATTTATACTTACTAATTACACGGTTCACATTTCTCTCTGCAGTATACGTATACCTAATTACCTATACACAACACACGCAAAAGTCAACACCAAAACCCTAACATTTTACTGAAGCCAAAATTTCCAGCCGCCATCACTTCGTCTTCACGCAAATTGGAGATCGATCGAACGTTGGTCTCTCGATTTGAAGCTCGCCCCTCGATTGGAAACTCTATCTCTCGCGGGTCGCGGCGCCTATCAACCAATCACTCGGTTGGATCACGCTCTTTCTCTCGATTTGAATGATAGCTTGGAAATCTTAACTCGGTATAATTTCTAAACTTAATTAGGTGATTTTTGAAAACTGATTTGCAGTTAGTTGATTTAAGAAATTAACCAGTTAGTTGATTTGCAGTTAGTGGATACCCATTTCCAGTTAGTTAATTTGCAATTAGTTGATTTAGGAATTTAACCAGTTAGTTGATTACTTGATTTGCAGTTTAATACCCTATGCAAAAAACATTGAACTGAACTGTTTTTATTAGGTATTTTTGAAAATTGATTTGCAGTTAGTTGATTTAGGAATTTAACCAGTTAGTTGATTACTTGATTTAGGAATTTCACCAGTTACGTTGAATGAACTGTTTTTATGTTGAATTCAAAAATAATTTATTGAACTTTTTTTATGTTGAATGCAGAAATAATTTATTGAACTGTTTTTTATGTTGAATGCAAAAATAATTGAGCTGCTTTTACTTTGAATGCAAAAATAATTTATTGAACTATTTTTGTTTGAATGCAAATATAGTTTATCGAACTGTTTTCTTATTTTGAATGCAAAAATAATTGAACTGTTTTTAAGTTGAATGCAAAAATAATTTATTGGTATTTTTATGTTGAATGCAAAAGTAATTGAACTGTTTTCATGTTGAATGCAAAAATAATTTATTGAACTGTATTTTTATCTTGAATGCAAAAATAATTGAACTATTTTTATGTTGAAAGCAAAAATAATTTATTTAACTGTTTTTTATATTGAATGCAAAAATAATTGAGCTGTTTTTACGTTGAATGCAAAAATAATTTATTGAACTATTTTTATGTTGAATGCAAATATAATTTATTGAACTGTTTTCTTATTTTGAATGCAAAAATAATTGAACTGTTTTTATGTTGAATGCAAAAATAATTTATTGAACTGTTTTTTATGTCGAGTGCAAAAATAATTTATTGAACTATTTTTTATGTTGAATGCAAAAATAATTGAGCTGTTTTTACGTTGAATGCAAAAATAATTTCTTGAACTGTTTTTATGTTGAATGCAAATATAATTTATTGAACTTTTTTCTTATTTTTAATGCAAAAATAATTGAACTATTTTTATGTTGAATGCAAAAATAATTTATTGAACTGTTTTTTATGTTGAGTACAAAAACAATTTATTGAACTATTTTTTTATGTTGAATGAAAAAATAATTAAGCTGTTTTTACGTTGAATGCAAAAATAATTTATTGAATTGTTCTTATGTTGAATGCAAATATAATTTATTGAATTGTTTTCTTATTTTGATTGCAAAAATAATTGAACTGCTTTTATGTTGAATGCAAAAATAATTTATTGAACTATTTTTTTATGTTGAATGCATAAGTAATTGAATTGTTTTTATGTTGAATGCAAAAATAATTGAGCTGTTTTTACGTTGAATGCAAAAATAATTTATTGAACTGATTTTTTATGTTATAGATTGCAAAAATGTCAAATACATCATCAAGCTGCAGTAGTAAGTCCATACAGTGTTCATCAATGAATAATGCTAACGTCAATGATAATACGTCTATTGTGCAAGAAACTCAAAATCCGAACAATAATTTGCAAATAATTCAAGATGTTTCAACAAATTCGGATAAAAATGAACCTGTAATGAAATCCTTAAAATCTGAAGTATGAAAAGATTTTGATAGAAAAATAGTATTGGAAGATGGTATTAGCCGTATTAAGGCCACGTGCAAACATTGTACTAGGGTATTTAATGGAGCCGCATCTATGGGAACAACTCATTTAAAAAACCATATAAAATTTTGTCCGAAAAATGTTGATAGTAGGACAGCGAATACTGACTACTAAACATTCTCCCGATAAGCCTTTCAAATTATCAAGTTGGAAATTTGATCAAAATCGAACCCGAATGTGTTTTTCTCATATGGTTGCTAAGCATAATTACCCATTTAATATGACCGAGCATGTTTATTTTCAAGAATATATTAGAAGCATTAATCCAACGATCAAAATGTTTTCTAGAAATACAATTAAATGTGATGTTCTAAAACTTTTTATTGATATGAGAGCAAAAGTACAAGATATGTTGGATTGTTTATCAACTCGTGTTAGTCTTACTACGGATTTATGGACATCAAAACATCAAAATATAGGCTATTGTTGCATAACATACCATTATATTGACAATGATTGGAAATTACGAAAAAAAATCATTGCTTATCACGAGTTGCCTCCTTCACACACCGGATTGGCACTTAATGCTGCTATGAAGGAAAAAGTGTTGCATTGGAATATTGATAAAAAATTATTTGCACTTATAGTTGATAATGCTTCGAATAACGATGTTCTGATAAGAGATTTTCAAGAATGGTCAGTTGGTAAAGGTGTTTTGCCTTTAGATGGTGTATTATTTCATATGCGTTGTTGCACACACATGCTAAATTTGATTGTACAAGACGGTTTAAAAATTGCGCATGGGCTTATTGAAAAAATAAGAGAAAGTGTCAATTTTACGAAATCATCGCAAAGTAGAAAACAAAGTTGGGGAAATGCATTAGCACAGACTAGATTAAGTGGAAAAGGAAAATTCACATATTCATGTTAGAAAAATAAATGCATCTTTAAAGGCTCTTTTTTCTTTATATGAAAAGGAAAGTACTTCATCCATGAATGCATCTACCAATTCTTCTTGTAATATTGTGGATTCATCTACTAATCTTCCTAAAAAGAGAACAAAAATTGATTTAAAATGGAGAAACTACGTTGAGTAGAAAGTTGGAAGTTCACTAGTTTTAAAAACGGAACTTTATAAGTATTTGGAAGATGAATTGTTGCCAATGAGTGAGGATGAAGATAACTTTGATATTTTGATGTGGTGGAAAACTAATAGCCCCATTTTTTCCATTCTTGGAAAGATTGCTCGTGACATCTTAGCAGTTCCGGTATCGACTGTAGCATCCAAATCGGCTTTTAGTAGCGGTGGAAGGTTGATTACCAAAAATAGATCTTCATTGTCTTCAGATATAGTAGAAGCATTGATGTGTATAAAAGATTGGTTACCATCTGATATTGGTTAGTTTTTTAATTTGGTTAAATGCAATAATTATTTCATATAATTATTCAGTTCTTCTTTTTATAGGAAATACTGTTGAGCTTGTGGACGATGCATCGGTTACACTGTAGTCTATATGTACTCTTCACATATGGTATGATTTTGTTTAATTGTTTTAAGTCCATACCCTTTATTGTCTATAGGTGCCATTGTATGTTGTTAACAAGCTCGTTGGTCCAAGCTCGGAAACAGCAAGCTTGAAAAAGCTCATTGTTCCAAGGAACAGTAGCAAGCTAAGCTTGCTGCTCCAAGCTTGGAGCTGCAAGCATGAAATGCTGCTCCAAGCTTGGAGCAGCAAGCATGAAAAAGCTTGCTGCTCCAAGCTTGCAGCAGCAAGCATGAAAAAGCTTGTTGCTCCAAGCTTGCAGCAGCAAGCATGAAAGGTTAAGTCATTTTGCGACTTAAAGTTGTTTGGAACTTTGAATGCATTGTTATGATGATGAATATAGTATATTCAACGTACAAAAATAATCTGCTTCATTTTAGATTTGTTTTTTTACTAACTGATAGTCTATTACAATTTGCAAGGGTAACTTTTGAAGCATCGACTAGCCGCTACTCCATGGAAAAATGGAAAAAGAATGCAATATATTAAATTATATGTGTGCTATTTAGATGATTTTTGGTATTTGCTACAATTTATGACATGTATGATGTATTTGCTTTTATGATTTATGTTGTTTTAGGTTATGACATGTATGATGTATTTTCTTTTATGACATATATGATGTATTTGCTTTTATGATGTATTTGCTGTAATTTATGTATTTTCTTTTATGATGAATTTGCTACTGTATTTGCTGCAATTTATGTATTTGCTTTTATGATGAATTTGCTACAATTATATGTTGTATTTGCTGAAATTTATGCATTATGCATTTTCGGATATGCATTTTGAAATTCGGATATGGATATTCGAAAATATCTGTATTCGCTGAGCCGGATACGGATAAAATATCCATGGATACGGATACAGATATTCTTCAACTGGTATCCATGGATATCGGATACGGATTTTTATTTTCGGATACGGATTCGGATACAGCACTATCCGTATCCGATTGTATCCGTTGACAGGCCTAGTTCTAGAGCTAAGAAAGCTATAGTCAGTTTTAATAGTATAGCATAGATTGATTTGGTCGATTAGAAAAAATAGAAGATGGTGCTAACCAGAGATTGTAATAATTAGATATACATTGAACTTGTACTTGATTGAAGTTATATATACGAGATTTAAAATGTGTCATAGTATTTTTCCACTATCTTTAGTACTTGAATTATATTATTCCAATATTACTATCTCTCCTAAATTTTGAATACATATATGTAGATATGTTATATTTATCCATTTGTTGTAAGGTGTAACTTTTGAGAAATTCTGGTAGATGCTCTGGTTTAGCAAATTATACCTTACGATAATCTGTTTATGATATTTGTGAAACAAGTGTTATTTAGGACATTGGTTTTCAGGTTTTATGAATGGGTCATTACAGCATACCTAAGAGTCACACGACCATTCCTTTCACCGTGCGTCCGAAACTAACTCAACTAAAATAATATATAAATGCTAAAAATTATTGTAGAGAAATTAATATAATTGTTATATTGATCACATGATAGTTTTTCCAACCATCATATGATATTTGTTATTTAATAAAAAAATTATTTTGACATTTATAAACAATTAATTAAATATATCAATTGTATATACTTGATTTATTATAAAAATTAATTAATAAAATATATAATTGATATAGTTATTTAATTATATATATATAGGTCAAAAATGATATCTATAATTTAATAAATATTATATTATGGTTAATTTAACAACCCTACTTTTTACGTCGTATAAATGAATAAATATTATTAAAATAAAAGTGATTGAATTTGATTTGTGATAAATAATAACTTAAAAAAAAGTTTTAGTTAACTAAATTCTATTTAATAAGAGATTTTGTCGTAATAAATGGAACTAAATTAATAAATTATTTTCAAATAATTTGTTGAGATCGGATAAAATGTTTCAATCGGTATAAACTATTTTGAGTTGTAAATAATTTTTATATGATTGGAATAGTTGAAAAATAAATTTATTTGTATAGAACGAAGGATTATTAAATAAAAATAAGTGGACAATTGAATAAAATTGTCTAACTATTGAAATCCCATCTATAGAATGAGAGGTGAATTAATTTAAATTAGATAGAAATTTATTTACAAATAAATTAAATGAGATGTTAAAAGAAAAGAAAGAGTAAACTGATGAGCAGAGTAGAAAATCAAAATCCGGCCCATAATAAACAAGCCCAAGCTCACTTCTATTATCTCCGTGCTTCTCGAAACCTCGACCTGCCTCTCTACAAACCCAAACCCGTATATGTTCCATTTCCCTTTATTTCAATTTGGAGCCTTAAAATCCTAAAAGGGAATTCACGACGAGATTTTAAAAAAAATTACGCTCAAGCTACACCGTAGCAATGACAGGGTAGCGCACACTCACGCTGGAAGATGGGAGGGATCTGGATTGGGATGAAAGATATCAGTGCATCACGGTTTCTGGGCGTGGCAAGGAGCGAACGCGGCCTGGATAGCTGTATCGATGTACATATTATAGCATGTGCATGACGTTTGAGGAGGGTTGACCTAGCTTCAGGTGACTGGAAGAAGTCACGACCTAGGGCAATAATCAAACTTGAGTTTGAGACGATGAAATGAGGGGTCACGGGCTTGGTTGTGTTAGAAGGATGGTGATGAGGTGGCTTCGGACAAGGGGTTGGCTGCTGCGATGGAGGATGCAACAATGTTCTAGTTGGTGGTGGAATCGAAGGAGTGATAGCTATATTGACATCATTCAGTCGCTGTTTTAGAGCTCGAGCGTTATATCAGTGAGTTATCTCACTCATGTCTATGTCTAATTCATTTTATTCGATGCGTATTTACCCTTATAATTGTTTGATTTGCTTGCTTGGTTGGATGGTTGATTTATTGGATGAAATTGATTGTTGGTTAATGGTTGATGATTGATATTGTTTGAATTAGATGGAATTGTGTTATGAAGTATGATTTACTTAATGTTGTGATGGTTGATGTTAGATTGTCAATATGAGATTATTGAGTAATCATTAGATGTTTGCAAAAAATTGAATGATATTTGAAATTGTTTGGATAAGAGGTAAATAAATTAAAAGGTAAATTTGAAATAAATAAATTATTTTGGAGATAATTAGAGAATTCTGGAATGATTTCTTATTTCCTAAAAGATGTTTAAATAAATTTGGAAGAGGGATGATTTTGAATAACATATAAGTGAAATAATTTTGACGATTTTGGGAATTAAAATTTGTTTGGTAATTGTCGAGTTTTGAGATTATATTAAACAGGTGGAATTTGAATAGCTATATTTTATTCACCATCGATTATAAAAATAATTGAAGTGTACTTATGAAAAGATGTTTGAAAAATATATTTATAAAAGTAACGAGTTATTTAAATTTAATAGATGAGAAGTGTATAATAAGATATTTCGAAGTAATAAGTGAATGCAAATTGTTTATTTATTGAATAAAAATTATCAATTATGGATATTTTGATATAAATAAAATGAAGTGAATTTTTGAAAGTAATATATATATATATTATTGGAGGATTGATGGCTTTAAAAGAAGTGGTAGAAAATAAATGATGATTTTAAATAATGATTTCGAAGTTGTATATTTGAGTTTGCAAATATTTTGAATTGAGAATATTTTTTGGATTTGAGATTTTAAAGGTATTTGGAAGATATAAATTCCTTTGAAGTATTTCCACATTATTAAAAAGGAATTTTGAAGTGAAAGTATTTTTGAGGTTTTAAAACTTTATTGAAGAGTTTGAATAAGGGTTTCTTTGAAATAAAAAAAGATGTTCTGAAATATGGATTTGAAATTAGATGAGAATCAAAAGTATTATTTTAAAAAGAGATGGAAATAAATAAAGAAGATGTTTAATGTTAAATTAAATTAAAGAGTTTTTATAAAAAGAGGAGAAAATCAAAGTAAAATAGATTTAAACAAAACACTTCTTCTCATTAATCATTAGTTGAATAATATATTAATGTGTATATGGATGATTGTTGGTTGTTAGTTACAAACAAGATGAAGTTATAATTACCCGCTGTGTTGAATTATAAAATAATAAAAATGAAGAATAGTGAATTGGAGAACGATTTAAGTGAGAGTGAATTAATATGCGAAGTGGAAAATTATTTAATATTGATTAATTGAGATGTTGTGTATATGATTTTATATCATCGGGTGTTATGGGACGTCCATGTGGGGTGTATTTATTTACTCAACACAAGTATAATATCATATAATTCATTGAGGACCGAGTATTTGATATTTGGATATCGATGGATTATTCTATATTATGCACGAATATTAATTGATATTATTTGGATTTTTGACTTGGCATGTAAGATAAATTATATTATTTCTTATTTTATTTTAAAGCAGGAATATGATTTTCTCCGCTTTTGAGAGATATGAGAAGTACAAAGTCCCTTGCGTAGATGTGATAGCCAGGATGTTTTGCTAGCCTCATCCTAGCTTGATCGACCGTGGGGTAGCTCTCCAATGGTTGCGACGATAAGGCCCCCTCATCACATGGTCACGATCTGCTGCATGGGCCAACGGGACGCATTCAGAACGAGGCAAGGTGGTTGACGATAGGTGCGAGAAGCCAAGAGCCGAGGAGTCGAGGAAGCGATGTCTGTTTATTGTGCAACTAAAGACTGGTAATGACGCTCATAAAATATTTACGGATAGGGTCTCCCTTTGCATTTGAGAAGCCACAAGGCTCGGGTGTAAACTCGGCTTCTGGCGGTAGCAAAAACAACAACACATATAATAGCAGTAGTAATAATGAAAATAAAAATAAAAAATAAAATGAATAAATCTAATACTGCTAAATAAACATGAATGAAGATGTGTGTGGTATGTGATGTATGTTGTGTGTGGTGTGTGATGTGTGATATGTAGATGTGCGCGATGTGTGCGATGTGTGATATGCCAGCTGTGTTATGTGTGTGATTGTATTTGTTGTCTCGTGTACGATTCGATGTTTGAAGTTTGACGTGTTATGGATGTTGTTTGATGTATTGTGGATGTTTTATTATCCCTTTAGTTGAATTTCTTTCTACACCGTGCTTATGATATTCTTTGAGATATCGTTTATGTACTCACCATTGAATCTAGACATAGTTTGACCCGTTTATTATTTATATAATACTTGGGTTAGTCTTACAGCTTCATGGAAGATGTGACCAGATTTGCTAATTTTAATTAGAGGTTGTATTACTAGATGTATTGTATATTGTGTATTTGGACTTGTGTATGTAAATCATGTTGGATTAAATGTCTTGGATTTATCTTGTATATAATCGAGATTTAGTAGGAATTTGACTTTTTGTATCCCACTAAGAGTTATAAGATGTATTATATTTTCATCGCTGCATTGATGACTCTGTGTTCTCTATGATTATTTTATATTGTGTATTGTTCTATCTTTGATCATCACATGTGTTTATTGCTTTGTATTGAGACTATTTACGTCGAGTTGAGTGATTTTTATATTATGTGACGTATTTAGTATTGGTCCAAGGGAATATTCAGGTGTGTATTACCCACATCGCCTCATTCTCCTATTACTCGATATAGTATTATTCAGTAATATGGGTATAGAGGTGGGGTTCTACAGTTAAAGTTATCAATATTGATTATTATTTAAAGGACTAGCCATATTGATAGAGGTTAAATGGTTTATTATTTAATTGAGTCGATGGACCTACTTAGTGGATAAAATTTGACTAGTAGGAGAAACATTAGGGTGATTTTTATTGAAATGTTATATATAAACCCACAAAGCCTCCATTTAGAAATACAAAATTACTCCACCATTGAGTTAGCTTTAATTAATGGCTATTTACAGCATTATAGATTTGGAAAAGGAGTTCTCCAAGAAGCAACGGTGATGGTCCAATGTCTAATTGACCGATGAGATCTTACAAGTAACCATCTTTTTATTTATACAGCGTATATATCATATTATTTTTTCAAAAATAGGTAAACAAGTTGTTGAACACTTCGCCTTGATGAAATGAAAATACACAATCATAGCTCATAGAGATTAGACGAACAAATAGTCAAGAAATCATAGTTAAAGGTTGCTCGGATATGGTTTGACCATAGATGAACAATCATCACATGGGACACATCTAGTATGGATCTACTCCGTTTTCAAAGAGGTGGTCGATGGTGGTGACGGCAGTGCTCATATCCAACTACAGCGGCGATGTTTTATGAAATTATAACATCCCGTAATTTTTACGATAATTAATTAAAAGAAATTAATTAATAACTAGTAACTTCGAAAAATAATATTTTTTTTAAAAACGTTAGAATTTGACTATGAAACATGCACCTTTGGGTTCATGACAACTTTCTGATCAATTTGATAGAGTTAGGAGTATGCTCTATGGTCAATTATGTAATTTGTTACATATATCTAACTCGTTGACCAATCTTGTTGGAAATAAAAGGAGTTTTCTTTCTATTACATACTTGATATAATGTGTTATATTAATTAATTTAATTAAAAGTATAGAAAATGCGTAAATGGTACATTTTATGATAGTAGTTACAAAGTGTTGTAACCGAGAGTAATCTATCACAATGAAAACAAATATACCATTTTAAATGTTCCTAGTCAAGATGCATCGAGACTGGATATCGATATATCTGTTGAGAATATAGTATATAACGCTCCAAATATTGGACAGTGTATTAGTCATGATTGCTGGGGCACCTAAGGGTTACGTACTGATAGTTATTGGACAACTATGAAATGGCTCACTAGATAGTTTTCTGTTGGTCAAACAGAAAATATCGAAGTGGCTGATTTACACAATTCTCTTGACTTGAGAATACTGCAAATCTTCAATATGAAAGCTCTACTTTAATTATAGTCAAATCGTGGCATGGTGCTTCATCGGGTGACTACAGTTGGGTCGAGTGGAAGTATTGGAAGTGAAGCACTATTCAAGAGAGGATTCGTCTCCTCGGTTATATGGGGTTAGTATCACGGTCAACTCAAATTCAAAGTCTCTGGCCGGAGCATTTCGATTAATAATAATTGTTCTTATTGAACAAAGTACTTTGTGTTTGGACTATAGAGTTGAATGTGGACTATATTGGAATTTTGACCATTACCAAATTCCACAAGTCCAAAGTGATATAGTTTTGACAAAGAGAACTGATGTAAATAAATGTCGCAACCGGGTAACGCTTAATTAAACTAAAATTGAATTTTACCGAAACTGAGTAAGCGATAAATTTAGCTATAGTGTCACACCACCTGCTAAGTGATGTATGAATGTTAACGTTCGAATAGTTCGATGCTAATCGTTGACCGAATTTACACCCAAGAGTCACACAAATGAAATGATGAATTCTCTTTAGACCGAATGATTTAATTAGTTTATAATTGTTATAAATTAATTAATATTTATGAAATATTAATTATGAAATTTGAATATGATTTGAGAAACAAATATTGTGTATATATCTATAATAGTTATAAATATGTCAATCAATATGAGATATTAATAAGGAATTAAATTAGATTTAATTACCATATTTGTTTTGGCTTAAACGGGGTACTAAACTATAGATTTGGAAGAGATTTTTGGCTGCAATTATATGATAGGGACGGCCAAAAATAGAAGTAATTAGGGTTTAAAATAGATGAAGGAAATTACACTACAGCAGAAATAGCTTTTCACAGCGTTTAATAAACGCTGTAATAGGATACGACTGCATTAGTAGAAACGCTGTGTAACGACATGCTGTCGTAAATACTGAATTTATAACAACACTAGAATAAAAGCTGTTGAAAACCTAATTTTATAGCATTTTTTTCGTGCTGTTAAAAGTTCTAATAGCGTTTTCAGTATGTTGTTTGAAGGTTTTACAGCGTTAATATTTCTTTGTCAAAGATAATTACAGTTTTGCTTTAGCATCTTAAGACAGCGCTTAAAACTGCTGTAAAATGTTTATCCATGTGTGTTTTATATTTCCAACAGCAATAGATAAATGCTGTGATTACTTTTTGTAGCGTTTAAAGTTTGCTGTCAAAAAAGTTTGTAGTTGTTTTTTACATTTTCATTGGCAGTTGGTAACCGTTGTAATTAACTGTCTTAATGTATTAACAACATGTAATAACGGCTGTAGTTAACTCGTTAAATGTATTGATAACATGTAATAAACACTGTTATTAACTCTTAAAGCTACTGAGAGCACATAATGAACGGTGTCTTATGTTATATCATTTCAACATCATTTACATTTTGTTGAACACTTATGTACATACATATCATCAAATATATTTTAAGCAACTAGTATACATAACATGTTTGAATCATCAAAAAATATCATATAAACACGTGACACAATATTCATAAACAAAGACAACATCTATAAACCAAGTTTACATAATATCTATAACAATAATAACACCGTAAACCAAGTTCACACAATATCTGTTAAATAAAGACACATCTATGGACAAGAACATAATACCATAAAGCAAGTTTGCACCAAATACCAACGGCAAAATATGCAACCAAAAAGTTTCATATGCTTACCATGAAAGAAGAATGTGTAATCTTGTACAATTTTACACCAACAGTCTTTAATTACCTGCAATGAAGAAACTTAAAAGTTAGAGATTAAATACAAATTTAAAATAATACATCTAACTTGCAACTACTTTAACTGTTGTGGTGCAACTGTTTTACATAATAATACATTTCGCTTTTTTTCCAAACATAAAAGGTAGTTTTTTTAACTAATACTTTGTTGTTCGAATTATTAGATTTGATAACCATCTTTGCTTTCCATGCATGTACTGGAATACATATTCCACTATACAGGTTTGATACTGGTTTTCTTTTCAACAGTTCTCTCAAAATCCAAAAACAAAACCTGAGTTTTAAACTTTACACAAAGTACTCAATTTCCCCTTTTTTTTCAAATGAGATTTACAGAAGTTGGTATTTGATATGCAATGATATATGAAGGAAAGTGAAAGCACGAGCATATATACATACTATTATACATACACTATTGTAACTTCAATAATTATTGTATAAACAATTCTTTAACTGGACTGTTTTGATCGACCTATTTGCATTTTATAGCTGTAGTCTGTATAGTACATATATAACATGTCTGTCTCTAAAATATCAATATTATAAAATTATCCAAGTATCATTTGATTTATTATATTAGTCAACCCCATAATCTTGGTTTAACGGGATTCGATCCACCTTATAATACATCGGATTCACATTTTACCATGTTGGAAAAAGTAGGTAGGAAAACAAACACATGATTCAATCCACCTTATAGTACATCAAAATAAATGGCTTACTATATATGAGAATCTAGCAGAGTTATATTTAAGACGTTGCAGTAATTCTGTATGGCAGATGTTTTAAATAGGTAACAATCAGAAGAAACAACAGACTAACATATTTATTACTTGGCATGAGTACTACTTACTAATAATAATAAAAAATAAATGTTCCAGTTGTTCTAAAAAATAAATAAACCAAAATTCTGATTAGTCTATAACTTTTGACAATAGTGTAATATTGAATTAAGAAAACAATTGTAAAGCACCAAAGTGTGCATGCAAATTGTTTTAAAAACATTATGGGAAAATAAAGATATATAAAACATAATTATCCGTAAAATAAAGGAGATAATAGGAGATGGATTATCGAAGTACAACTACAAACTCAGTGACCAAAACTTACAATAAAGGAGTCAAGGAGATAAGCAGAATTTTAAATCAATGATGCCGCATATGCTTCATAATACAATACTGAAGTGTGATCAAAACTTCCAACAACGATAAGGAGTATCTACCTCTATAAATTCTTAGCAAAGAGTAATATTTACAACATTGCAATACTCTTGTATGGCAGTGGTTTAGAGTAGGTAAAAACTAGAAATAAAACCAACCAATTTGCTTATTCTTATAACTCAGTTTGAGTGCTACTTACTACTACATATATAAAAAAATCTACTCATTTTATACCTTCCTGGAGAAAAAACAATATTGAATTTCAGAAAATAGAAAACCAGCAGTTGTAAACTGCAAAAATGTACATATGATTTATTATAAAAATGTCATAGGAAAAGAGATATGGATCGAAAACTTGATTGTT
The DNA here is from genome assembly GCA_030737815.1 of Allium fistulosum. Lineage (NCBI taxonomy): Eukaryota > Viridiplantae > Streptophyta > Magnoliopsida > Asparagales > Amaryllidaceae > Allium > Allium fistulosum. The sequence goes on along the minus strand of CM060905.1, from coordinate 197,323,383 downwards.
AATAACAAAAAGAGATAGTAGAAGATGGAATGTAAAAGTACATATTTTATGATCTAGCATAAGCTAATTTTTACGTAAATGATTTTGCTAACACTTCATAATAGAAACATTGAAGGGTGACCAAAACTGTATTATACTATAATATAATAAAAATACCGAATGCAACTGGTTATTAGCACACAAAAAACAAAAAATTACTTAGTAAGGGCATAACCAATAAAGCTCGTACTGGCAAGAAATAAATGTACAAAGTGTCACACTACCGATCAAATATTTTGATGTTCCTCTCTTATCAAACAAGTTATAAACAATGGACTTCGGTGAAGTTAATGATAAAATTAATAGAAGACTGGATCTTGGAGCAATAAATATTTAGACACAAGTGGTAGATTAGAGTTGATAAAATCAGCGTTACATTCAATGATCCAATACTTGATGCAAATTTCAAAAAAAATACTTAATAAAATTTCGAAAACAACATAGTATAACATGCTGGCTATAAAATTAGTAAGTAGGGATTGTCATTATTCTGGAACCGTGAATCCGAATATAATGTTCAGCTCAAAAATATCACAATCGTATGTATATTTAAAAGGCTGTTATTTTACTAGTAATGAATGCAAGATGTGATCTAGTTAGAGTATCATTAGAGAAAGATCCATTTGAAATTATAAAAGGTACCTTTGAATGTTTCTGTTATCTTACATCATACCATTAGAAATGTATGTATTCATTTCTCCTTATTTATTTTTCTTTAATTTCAATATTTATTTTTCCGATAAACGGAATGTCTATTTGTATATAAAAGCCAAAGAAGGTTTAAATAATGCGCATTTCATGCTAAAAAACTACATTTCAATTTGTATGACTAGTATTAACATTGAAAAATAAATTGGCATTTCATAACTCTAAGTTAAAGTATCATTATGAAAATTAGATTGGACGAATGGAGAAGTAGAGAAATTAAGTGATTATACTGAAGTTCGGTCAAGTAAAAGTAGTAAAATTATACTTATGCGTAACATATACCTATTTTACACAGATTAAGGAAGTTAAAGCATAAAATTTTATCTTATTAAAGAGAGCATCAAACAATTATTAGCGGTTTGACATCGCAAAAGTGGCCAGCATAGTGTTATTTGTGACGGGATCAGAACAAAAAAGAAATTGAATGAAGGCATCGATAGCAGTACTATGGTTTGGTGAGGATTTGGTATGGTTTTGACTGCAGTCCATTTCTTTTAGGTCAAAGATCAAGTTTATTTTGAGGGATTGAGCTTCCAAGTCGAAATAAACCACTGGTTATTTGTTGGGTTTTATGATTTGCTTCTATTGCAAAGAAATCAGTATCATTTTTCTGTCATATTCAGGTTTGAAATCATAAAGCCTGAAGAAACCCTCACCTGATAAGTTTTATTCAATACTTGTGAATTGGGACTCAAACAATGGGAAACAGTAGAGAAAGCATAAGCAGGCAAGAGTCAGTGTACAACCTCGCACTAAATGAAGTTGAGAACCATTTGGGAGCATCATTACATATCATGAACCATAATGATCTTTTAAGAAACGTGGTACTGGATATCAATACTTCAACAACGAGATACGATCTTAACCAGGAAGGAAACATCAGAATGAATCGAGCATTGAGCAAGAAGATAGTTGATGAAGTATGGAAAGTTATACAGCAAAAGAAGAGCATCCAAGAGAAGAGCATCCAAGGAAGAAGTAAGAATAGAGCGCTTGGAGAAATGACTTTGGAAGATTTTATAGCGAATGTTGCAATGGTGGCTGAAGATGATAATAGTAGTGGATTCAATAAAAATGACAATTTTAGCTTTGCATAACAATCTGCACCAGCACCAGCACCACCACTAGTGCATTGGATAATGCAAATAGGAGCAGTTGAGTACAAGGAATAAGGAAAGATGATGAAAATAAGACCGTTGAGAGGGGGCATAAGAGGATGATTAAGAATCGTGAGTCTGATGCTCGATCACGTGCTAGGAAGCAGGTCAGATGGTTTAATCTTTGATTTTTTTCCTTTATTTCTTAAACTTGACTATGTACACGACTTTAAAAGTAATTGATTATATGTTAGGACAGTTATGCTTTTGTTATGATTGATTCTTTTGAGTCTTTGATTTAAAGACTCTAAATGATGGCATGATTTGAACCACAGTAGCGGCATATACAAACTTTATAGAAGTATTTGAATGTAAAATGAAATAGACTCAAGTCAAGGCATCTTTGACTTGGTAAAACATTTTCAAATTCAACATTTGTATTTAAAATATCTAACCTAGGTAAAACATTTTCAATTCAAATCTAGATCTAGATTGATTAATTAAAATATCTTTGACTAACTAAATATTAATATTATAAAATGTAAAATATCGAATGGTTTGTAAAATAAAGAATTAAATATTCAATAAAGTATTATTTGTTAAATTTTGGCGATGCTATATGGAGAATTGCAGAGGTCGAAAGTAGCTTGGTTGTGAAGACCCGGATTTTTAACGTGGGTTAATTGGGTAATTAACCGGTTTAAATTATCGGAATATTAATTTTTATAAGTTATCAAATCCATTTATTTACGTTTCCATTATAACATTTAATTTAACAATCTCAAGAATATTTAAATATAAAACTCTACCTTATTAACACCAAATATAAATATATATATAGCGAAGAATATAAATTAAGTAATTAAGCCTTGGCTAAGAATAAAAATATATGTTTAAAAGGGAATAAAAGTTTATAAGTAACTTATATGGTTGTATGAAACATAAGGTAAAAGCATATAAAATAACTATGGTAAAATATATATGAATACATATATATATATGTGTATGTATGTAAGGTAAACAAGACAAAATAATATGTATACATATGTATGAGATGTGTGTATATATATGAATGGATATGCATGTAAACAAAAGAGGAGACAAGCATTTAAAGCCAATACATGTTATCACATCAGCCCAAGATATATCAAATCCTCTTTCAAATTATCAGGAAAAATATATATAATAATATATATATTCTATACAAAATATCATAGCCTAGCTTCTCCAGCACACTTCCATTCTATGTGTATATACACCACCCACCACTGCCTTGTTCACATTTTACTGCATTCGAACAAGAAGAAAAAAAAACAAAGTGGAGTCTGCCATTAAATCAGAAGTTAAAGCAGGGCAAGACAAAGGAGTAGCAGTCCATTTCCTTATAACTGTGAGTAAACTTTTAAAATTAAAAACTTAAGTAACAAATATCTGTTGCATATGGATTACTGTGTTGATGGTTACTTTGCATATCTATATATATGTAAGCCTGTGTGTATTTCTATTGATTTTAACACCTCTGTTCTTAGTTTAAGCCTCTGATTTTTAAAAACTGTAAACATGAATCACTTTTAGATTTGATCCATGTGTTAAATGTTTGAAGCAAACTCATAAAGTATGTTAGAAAATATGTATACATGTTGTTCTAATCTAAATATATGTATATATTAATGATTTTAAACCTGAGTACATATGTGATTCATTTGTGCATATCTGTGCTTCTCTGTTCCATGTTACAGAGTTTAAGTGGCAACCAAAATTCAAGATCTTTTTGTAAAACCACTATTAGGACCTGAATTTAAAACAAAATAGTTTAGTACCAAAAAAGATTCAAGTATTTTAAAGATTTGAACTATGCTAGAATATGTAGAATACAGTAGTGATGTTAAAATCATGTTAAATTAAATGTTTTAATTCGTTGTTTCAGGGTTATAACTTGAATCTATTAAGAAAAATAGGATTTTTAAAACTAAAATCTAAATTTTTAATAATGTAATGAGGTTGCATTTTGGGTTTGACTGGAGATTGTATTTGTGGCAATCTCTGGCGATCTAAGGGTAGAGAAGTTTCGGGGTTTCGTCTAAAGCAAGACTGGTGTTCAGGGAGCATCGGAAAAATGGAGGTAGTGTCGAATGATCGCCGTGGCATCGGATATTGGTCGATTTGGGTTTTAAACCCTAGAATGGGTCGAAGCTGGAAATGGTAGTGATGCATCGTCTCCCTGTGATCAAGTGGTGCGAGGCTTGGGGGAAAGCAGCGTGGATGATAGGGGAATGTGTGGTCGGAATCTCTGGACTTCCGGTGATCGACGTTGGTTGATCGAGGCATTTTCAGGTGTGGGTCTTTGGTTCCAGGTCTGCCTGGAATGCTCGAATTTGATCTGTGGCCCGTGCGTGTGTTTTGGTAATCGCGATTGGTTACATTGGTGATGGGTGACGTGCCAGAAGGATGAACAGAGGCCGGAGGTGGTTCTGGTGGCGGTGCATGTGCATGGTGTAGTTTGTGTCAGTGGGTTTGGGAAGGAGATTGACTCGAAGTAGATATCGGGTTTTTGGGTATTTGACTCGAGTTGGTACTCGATTGTTTGGTGGGTGTTAGTCTACAGTATAATTAATTATATCAATTAATTAAAAATAATTTTTTGTGGAATTGTTTAAGTATAATTACTTAATGGAAGTAATTAAAGGGATTAATTACTCAATGTAATTAATTAAATTAATGTGACTAGTTTAAGTTAATTAATTAGTTTAATTAATGATCATTGGATGATGGGTTAAGTATAAATTACTTAGTGTAATTTATAAAGTATAATTACTTAATGAAGTAATTAGTGGATAATTACTGAATGTAATTAATTGAAGAATGGTAGTAGTTTTGGGTTTAATTACTTTATGTAATTAATATGAAGGATAATTACTTTGTGAAAGTAATTAAGAATTAATTACTTAGTGTAATTAATTTAAGACTTAATTAATTAATAAAATTTATTTGAAGTGAATTAAGTAATGTAATTAATTAAGGGTAATTAATTACTAAATGTGATTAATCAAGCTGATTAATGAATAAAGATTTGATTAATTAGAACAATAATTAATTAAAGAAGTAATCAAGGATCATTAATTAATATAATTAATGAAGTAATTAAGGGATTGATTAATTTAGGTTAATTAATCAATAAAGTAATTATAAAAGAATTAATTAATGTAATTAATTGAGAATTAATGTAATTAATTTTAGTTAAAAAATTAATAGGAGTAATTAAAGGTTAATTACTATAATTGTTTGAGAATAATTAACTTGTGTAATTAATTAAGGATAATTACATAATGTAATTAGAGAATGATTAATCAAGGATGATTAATCAAGTTGAATAATTAAGGGATGATTAATTAATTGAATATAATTAATTAATGTTAAATAAGCAAGATTTTTAAGTAATAAAGTAATTAATTTAATTCATTGGTAGTTAATTAAATTAATCAGAAATGGTATGACTAATTTATCTTGCTTATGAATGATTGAATGATATTTGAATGCCTTGGATTATTTGTTATTCCTGATATGTGATTGTGATGCTTTGTGAAATGAAATGTTTTTGTAATATGATATGTTTGGTTGAACAGAGATAATGTGGTTATCTATGATGAATTGCTGTGTAAAAGTGACATCCTGTATTTAAAATTTAACCACTTAAATAACTTGGGTTAAGATGACATTGGATTCGAAGAGACCGGAGTCGAGTATTAGTTAATACCCGAAACCACTTCGATTCTTTATAGATTGATATGTGAAATCAATAGGCTGGCATGGAATAATTTAAGTGAATTGGACCATTTAATCTAAGTTTTGGTACTTAGAAATTGATGTGTGAAATAAGTGATGTCTCTAACAAATTGTGAATTTGTAAATTGACACGAGTTACCCTGGGTTTTATGTAAGTTTTATGCTGTTGTATTCCATGTTAGATGGGTTTACGCACGCTGGTTTCCAGTCTGACCCGGGTGTTACTTTGATGTAATTCTCGGGTCAGACCGAGTATTACAGATTTCAGGGTAGGACGTTCTGGAGCTCAGGAGGCGAGCTGGATGGCAGGAACGTATGGAGTGTATCCGCTGTGAGATATTGTGTATATCTGGGACATGTAACTTTAACTGTCCAGTGATTGTGTAATGTTGTAACTCTGATGTATTAAAATGTAATTGACAAGTACAGCTTTTCTTGTATAAATGCTATTATTTGATATTATATTTTGATCCACTGCGAATGTGAGATTCTGTGTTTTGTTTCTGTTTCTTCTTCTACCTTTTTTTTCCTAACTATCTGGAATTTTCGGGGTTGAAAATTCTGGGTCGTTACATTGGTAACGGAGAAAACGGTTCGAAAATCGAAGCTCGGAGGTGTAAGTTATGTCCAAAAACAGGTGGAGTGGTGCTGAAATGACAAAGACAGACGTCTGAGAAAATGGTCAGACGTTTGAGGCTTCAACAAAGCTGCAGCAGACATGTTCCAGAAACTTAGGACAGACGTCTTAATTTTTGGTCAAACGTCTGAGTCTATGCAGAATTTTTTCCAAAGAGTATAAACAGACATCTGTCATTTTGGACAGACGTCTGTCATTTTGGACAGACGTCTGATGTCTAAGGGAAAATTTTTCTGAAACTTTGGATAGACGGCTGTCCCATTATGTTAGACGTCTGTGGCGACTTCTGCCAATTTTTTGGCCTGGGCTTGACGAGAAGATTTGTGATATTTGGAGGGGCAGTTTCGAAACTTTGCCTAGGTTTTCTATTCTCCTATATAAGCTAGCTTCAGGTTTCAGATCTATATGCGACAGAAAGCGACTGCAAGGGTTTTAGCCTCCACCAATTAGGGTTTATCAAAACTTAATTTTCTTCAATTCTCTTCTCCACAAATCAATTTTATTATAATTTTGATCATTGTAATCAATCTCCTGTACTCTTCTCATCGGTATTAATAAAAGCTCTCTCTTAAAGTGGATGTACACTAACACAACGTTAGTGGAACCACTATAAATCGCTATGTGATTTATTTTTCGTTATTGCTTTGATTTCTATATTGCTTGTTTGGGATTGTGATCGGATTTGGATTGGTTGAGATTTGGATTGAGTTATTGATTGGTTGTTTTTACACTTCTTATCATGATCTCGTCTTCCGCTGTGCTTTTGGAGTTTTTTATTTGAGTGGTCTCGAGTTAGAATTTTTATCACAACATTTGGTATCGAAGCATTGGTGTTGGTAGGTGGTTGTAGAAATGCCGGAATCAGATAAGATATCGATCACGTTTCGTCTCGGCGATTTTATTGACTCGGTATCGTATCGGGGGAGATCTCGGACGAGACGAGTGCATCTCGAATGCCAATATCGGATTTACATATCGGACCTTAAAGTTCATCTCGGAACCATATCGGCGTATATTTCAATGTTCATGTTTTAAATTAATTTGATTATGCAATAATATTTACAAAAAATCAGAATTGTATAACTATTCAATGGTTGCATTGCATAAATTATACCGCAAGCTTATATGCTACATCCTTTATATTAGAAGTATCCATTCGTTTTTTATGTCCCTCGTTATAACCTGTCAAACAGAACAAATTCAACAAACCCTCCGACAACTAATCAAGTTCACTGCATCAAATAAGTTGTAGGAACTGAAGTAAAACTCTAAAGCCCAAAAGCCCTACAGCCCAAAATTTTCAAAATTGCTCAGTAAGCAAATCTACTGTAAATTATCATGTAAATTCAAATTGAATTTCCTTAAAATAGAAAAAAAAACCTAATTAACATACTTGTAGGAACTGAAGTAACGAGGTTGAACGAAGATGAATCTGACTATCAAAAGCAATCGAGCAAGCGAAAACTGAAAGCAATCGCGATCGCGAGCGTTGGAAGAGATCGAGCAGTTGGAATCGCGATCGCGGGCGTTGGAAGAGATCGAGCAGCAATCGAGCAAGCGGAAACTGGAAGCAATCGCGATCGCGAGCGTTGGAAGAGATCAAGCAGTCGGAAATTTGGTTTTTTTAAGCAATGGGTATTCGATTTTTTCGAGAAGGGGAAGGTCGATTATTCCGTGGAGAGGAGTTTTGATATTTTTGAAGATGAACGTGAAATTTGAGAAGTTTAACAAGGAAATGGGCTGTCTTTTTTTTTAAGTTGGGCTAAGATGGGCCTATGTTTTTATTTAAAAAAAATTGGGGAGATATCGGAATATCGTATCGCTAAAAATATCGAACGATATTTGTAAATTTCGGCCGATATATTCGAAACGAGATATCAACCGATATCTCATGTTTCGTTTCGCCCATGCCTTGAACCGAGATCTCGACCGAGATATCGGCCGAGATGGCCGAGATTTAAAACCTTGGATAATACCTCAAGTAGTTCCTCAATGAGTAATCCAAATGGTGTAGCACCTTATGTACGTGGATCGTATGCAGATTTAGGATCACAATTGGTTATAGACAAGTGGAATGGCAATAATGATATTGAAAAATGACAATGGAAGATGAAAGCGGTTCTAAGGAGGAATCAGGTGCATCGGGTAGTGTTTGACACACATTTGTTGCCAACGGACATCTCGGATGTTGAGAGAGAGGAAACGGAAGAGTGGGCATTCACTACACTTCAACTTGCTATGGGAGAGAATATTATCTTTGAAATTAGTAATGAGACTACTGCTAAGGGTATTAGGGACAAGTTGAAGGAGTTGTATATGAAGAAGTCAACAACTAATCGATTGATCTTATTGCGAACGTTCTTCACCTATAAAATGAAGGAAGGTACTTCGCTAAAGGCACACTTGAATACCTTGAATGATTTGCTAATGAAGATGAAGACAGTAGATTTGAAGATTGAGGAAGAGAAAAAGGCGATGATATTGTTATGTTCGTTGTCAGACCGCTATACAGGTTTCTCAAATAGTTTGATCTATAGCCGGAATACATTGACTCTTGATGATGTCAAAACAGACCTTCTTAGCGAGAAGTTGCGGGATCAAATGAAGGCTTTAGGTGATGGAAGTAGTGGTGGTCATGGTTTGTTTGTGGAGAAGGAGAGGTATGTGAAGAAGGAGAACCGGAGGCATTCTAAATCAAGGAACCCCGGTTGAAGAGGAAAGTTGAAGGAAAAAAAAGGCAAGCTTTATATTTGTAAGAAGCCCGGTCATCGGAAGAATGAGTGCCCGGACAAGAAGAAGGCAAGAAAGGAAGTAGCATCTTCATCAGTAGTAATGGAGAGTGGAGTTGGTGAGGGAGACTTAGATGTTTTTTCGGCGGTAGCATCGGATGTTTCAGGTAGCGAATGGGTGCTCGATTCGAAGGCGTCTTATCATATGATGCCAAATAGGAATTGTTTTTCTTCTTACATCGACAAAGAAGGAAATTCAATTGTTATGGGAAATGGTGTTATTTGTAAGTCGAAAAGCATTGGTTCCGTGCAAATTCGGATGTTTGACGGAGTGGTTCGTACTCTCACTAATGTACGCTATGTTCTGGAACTTCAGAAGTCGCTTATCTCTTTGAGGCAGCTGGATTCTTTAGGTTGTAAGATCACTATTGAGAGTGATAGCTTGCGGGTTTCGAAGGGTGCGCTTGTGGTGATGAAGAGTGCTAGAACTCATGGTATTTATTTGCTTCAAGGAGTGACTATAGATGGTGAAACTTGTGTAGGAGTTGATAGTTCTCGTGGCTTGGATGCGACTAGGTTGTGGCATTTGAGGTTAGGTCATGTCTCGGAGAGGAGTTTGGATATTCTTCGGAAGAGGGAGATGATCGGTGGAGAGAGTTTCAACAAATTAGAGTTTTGCGAAGAATGTTTCATGGGGAAGCAAACTAAAGTATCATTCGTTGAGGGAAAACATGATTCGAGAAGGGTTCTTGAGTATGTTCACATGGATGTTTAGGGACCGACATCGGTAGCTTCTTTGGATGGAGCTTGCTATTATATTTCTTTTATTGATGACTTTTCTCAGAAAATACGGGTGTATGTAATGAAGGCCAAGTCGAAGGCATTTGCAAAGTTCAAAGCATGGAAAGCTCTTGTTGAGAATGAGAGTAGCAAGTCTTTGAAGATTTTGAGGTCCGGCAATGGCAGAGAGTATGTTTCCGGAGAATTCTTAGAGTTGTGCAAGTATCATGGTATTCGAAGGCATTTTACTACACCGGGAGATCCACAGTCGAATGATGTTGCGGAGAGGATGAACCGTACTCTACTTGAGAAAGCTCGATGCTTGAGATTGACATCGGGTTCGACGAAGGGATTTTGGGCCGAAGCTTTGTCAACCGCAGTGCATATTATTAATCAAATTCCATGCTCGGCCGGAGAAAGTGTGGAAGGGAAAGAACATTTACTTGAGTTATCTTCGATGTTTGGTAGTCCGGTTTATGTGCATGATCCAGGAAATGATAAGCTTGAACCTAGAGTTTTCAAGGGGATTTTGCTTGGTTAAACGGATGGAGTAAAAGGCTACCGGATTTGGAATCCGGAAACGAAAAGGTTATGAATTCTCATCATGTTACTTTTGATGAGTCAGCGGTGTTTAAGAAGAATAAGAGCTCATCGGATGTTCCAGACTTGGTTCATGGTGAATCAAAGAAAAAGGAAGTTATTCCCACATTTTTTCCAAGGAGTAGAGAGAGTAGATTAATTGGAGATGCTTGCGAGGAGGTAGCGGTTGATGTAACATCGAATATTCCACAAGGTGCCTCTTGTAGTGTTGGTGATGTGCATGATTCTAGAGAAGATTCGGTTCATGGTGGAGCCGAAGGGAGTTTGGGTGATGGTATTACTAGTCAGGTTGGTCGTCGTACTATAAGGCCACCCGAAAGATACAGTGATTGGAACTATCTTAGCTTTTGTGATAATTTGGACTATACTCTTCATGTAGTCCAAGATGAGCCGATGGACCTTGATGACGTCGTGGAGTCGAGTGATAACTCGAAGTGGATTTGTGTCATGGAGGAAGAGATGCAATCATTGTTGAAGAATCAAACTTGGTATTTGGTTCCAGTTCCTAAAGGAAACCGTGCTATTAGATGCAAATGGATATACAAGGTGAAGGACAATGGAAGATACAAAGCTGGGCTAGTGGCTAAGGGGTTTGCACAAAGGAAGGGAAAGGAGTATGATGAGATATTCGCACCGGTAGTGCGCCATATTTCTATTCGGATATTCCTTGCTATAGTTGTTATTCACAACTTGGAGTTGGAGCAACTTGATGTGAAAACCGCCTTCTTAAATGGTGACTTGGATGAAGACATCTACATGGAGCAACCGAAAGGTTTTGTTGTGGATGGTAAGTCAAATTTGGTTTGCAAGTTAAAGAAATCACTATATGGTTTGAAGCAATCACGTAGACAATGGTACAAGAGATTTGATCATTTTATGCTTGAAAATAGTTTTGATAGAAGCGTCAAAGATGCTTGTGTATATTTTAAGAAGTTGAAAAATGATTGTTGGTGTATTTACTCTTGGATGTGGACGACATGCTCATTGCTTCTAAGGGTAAGAATGAAATCAACAAGTTAAAACCGAGTTTGAAATCGAAGTTCGAAATGAAGGATCTTGGAGAAGCAAGAAGGATATTGAGCATGGAAATAGAAAGAGATTGAAAGCGCTTTGAGTTGAAACTAACTCAAAAGGAGTACATAAAGAAAGTACTTTGTCGGTTTAGCATGGAGAATGCAAAGACGTCAATTACACCTTTACCTTTGCATATGAAGCTTTCGAGTAAAGGATCACCTATCTTGGAGAAAGACAAGGCTCATATGGCAAAGGTGTCATATGCTAGTGCGGTAGAAAGTCTAATGTATGCTATGGTGTGTACAAGGATTGATATTGCAAATGTCGTCGGGATGGTTAGTCAATACATGGCTAATCCAGTGAAATCGCATTGGGAAGCTGTGAAGCTCATATTGAGATACCTTAGAGGCATATCATCTCATGGTCTTGTTTTTTGCGGTAGTGATAGAATGGATTGCAAGTTGGTTGGTTATTGTGATTCGGACTACGCCGGTGATTGGGATCGAAGAAAATCAACTTTCGGATATGTTTTCACACTTGGGAGTACAGCCATAAGTTGGAAATCGAGATTGCAGACCGTAGTTGCTTTATCCACTATGGAGGTGGAGTTGATAGCTGCGGTGGAGTCGACTAAGGAGGCACTCTATTTGAAGCGATTGTTGTGTGACTTGAGATTCGGACATGATAGCATTGATGTTCGATGTAATAGCCAAAGTGATATTCACTTGGCAGAGAATTTGACGTTTAGCTTACGGACTAAGCATATTAAGGTGAGAGTCATTTCTAGTAGCCATGGATGAGGATAAGTAAGTATATCTTTGAAAAGTGCACACAAAGGATAATGCGGCGGATATGTTCACTAAGGCATTGTCGGTTGGGAAGTTCGAAAACTGCTCGAACTTGATTCGCTTAGAGAAGTATTAGGTGTCACGGGGTGGCACGGTTGAGGGAGGAGCTTGGTTGGAGATGAGGAAGAGTATGGGTGAGAGATTGTGGTTCTATCTTCTTGGTAAGTGTTAGTTTACACTCCTCGGCACTTTAGTCTTTGGTGAGACGGTTTAGGATTTGGATGTTTTCAACACTTCATTAGCGGGCGGGGGCTTTGTCTGAGCTCGTTGGTGGAGTGCAATGGGCGGTGGCTTTGCCGAAACTCATTGGGAAAGCATTCATTTTGTTTGAAGGTAGAAGTGATGATAGTTGGTGTTATCGATTGTTGTTGATGGTATGATACCATTGGAGTTGGAGATGGATGTAGTGTCGAGGTGGAGTGTTAAATTTTTGCGACACTATATGGAGAATTGAAGAGGTCGGAAGTAGCTTGGTAACGGAGAAAACGGTTCGCAAATCGAAGCTCGGAGGTGGAAGTTATGGCGAAAAAAGGTGGAATGGTGCTGAAATGACAGCGACAGACGTCTGAGAAAATGGTCAGACGTTTGAGGCTTCATCAAACCTACAGCAGACCAGTTCCACAGACTTAGGACAGACGTCTGAACTTTTGGTCAGACATCTGAATCGATGCAAAAAAATTTCCAGAGAGTATAAACAGACGTCTGTCACTTTGGACAGACGTCTGATGTCTCGGGGAAAATTTTCCCGAGACTTTGGACAAACGTCCGTGGCAACTTCTGCCAGTTTTTTGGGCTGGCTTGACGAGAAGATTTGTGATATTTGGAGCGGCAATTTCGAAACTTTGACTAGGTTTTCTATTCTCATATATAAAGCTAGTTTCAGGTTTCAGATCTAGATGCGACAGAAAGCGACTGCAATGGTTTTAACCTCCACCAATTAGGGTTTATCAAAACTTAATTTTCTTCAATTCTCTTCTCCACAAATCAATTCTATTATAATTTTGATCATTGTAATCAATCTCTTGTACTCTTCTCATCGATATTAATAAAAGCTCTCTCTTAAAGTGGATATACACTAACACAACGTTAGTGGAACCACTATAAATCGTTGTGTGATTTATTTTTTGTTATTGCTTTAATTTCTATATTGCTTGTTTGGGATTGTGATCAGATTTGGATTGATTGAGATTTAGATTGAGTTATTGATTGGTTGTATTTACACTTCTTACCACGATCTCGTCTTCTGCTGTGCTTTTTGGGTTTTTATTTGAGTGGTCTCGAGTTAGAATTCCGTCACAACATTATTTGTGCACATCTTGTTATACATAAATGGCTAATATCAGTAACTTAATAAACAATGAAATATTGTTTAGTGTTGTCTGATTTCCTTCTCCACAAGAATCTCAAATTATCAAGGAAATAGTGATTCAAATTGAAGATGATACTGATTTAGCTATTACAATGAGGTATTCTCAAACAAACAAGGAGAGAACCTCTACCTCGGAAACATACAAGCATACAACATTTACCGGAAGAAAGGAGTAAAGTAAGAAGAAGTGTAGCACAAATATTGCCTGCAAATTTTCTAAATTTGATATTCCTCGGGTCGCCCAAGGATGTTTTTAATGAAAATCTCTACAATCAAAAAGTAGTTATTTTACTCACTTATACTACAATTTTAGTTGAAAATAGAAAAAACCGAATGAAAACAACTAATTTCTATGGTAATTTCTAATTGTTTTAATAAATTGGAAAACTTCTGATATTAATTCTTTAAGCTTTACCATATCTACTTTCAACATAGTAATTGTATAACAGCCTCAAAACTGCAGAAACATTAACTAGGTTTGCTCTACCTAAGCTAGAATTCTTCCAAAATGAATTCCCGTGACTTACAATTTCATGTACAACATTTAATTCGTGAGGTGTAATATTAAGCATTCACAGTTCCCACTTGATCACAACTCAAGTCAACCAACATGAATTATCAAAGTTCAAATTTCAGATGCAACTTATATGTTTGTCGACTCTTTAAGGAAGGTGTAATAAGCAAACTACAATAGGGACCAATTATGCTATTATGTCTCCATATAGACAGGATTAAAGGCATATAAATCACAAAACTTTCCTTAAGTTAATAAAGAATATTCAACTAAGCAAGAACATGAATACCTTTAATCCAGTTGCGACGAGGTTCAAAATGATAGGCAGTTCTATCTCTTATTTGCTACAAGAATATTCTTTTCTAGCAACCTGTTCAAGAATTTGAAATGAAAACTTTCAACAAAAATACATGATAATAAAATGGTCATTGTTTCAACAAACCATTATACTGATTGAATTGATCTTTTAACATCTTAGATTTCCAAATTATGTTAAGTTGCATATATTGCAAATGTATACTTGCCAATTACTTTAACATAACATGCACACAATAATGGTCATTGTTGTAACAAACCATCATACTGATTCAATTAGTCTTTTAACATCTTAGGTTTCCAAATTATGCTAAGCTGCATATATTGCAGATATATACTTGCAATTACCTTAAACAAAACATGCACACAATTATGGCAATAAATTTTTTAGAAAATGATTAAATGACACAATGGATCCTACTACCTACTGTAGTACTAAAAAATGGTGATAATTTGGTTCCATTTTTTAACCTTTGGACTTTTAAGATGACACTAGAAAAGTCCACTTGACTAATAGGCTTTATCAGAACTTTATCATCAAGTGTTGATACTTGATGCCCTCTTCTTTTCTTTACTAATAATTAAACTAAAGGGGTAATGATAGTCTTTTTTGCAAACGTTTACAAATTTGTCTCTTCTTGATATACATGTTGTATCTTTTCAAAAAAATGCCATATGACATAACTTTTGGTTTAAAAAATAATAATTGTAAAAATTCAGCAACTTTTGAATAATTAATGTTATAATTTTATTGCGGCAAAGTAAAGTATTGAATTGATGAAATGTGCAGAGATCAATAGAACTGGGCTAGCAAAAACCCTATTGGATACTCACTTGAAAACTCTGATAAATAGGTACAAAATCATGGTTTATTCAGCTGGCACGTTATATTCATAATATAGAACTCTTCGTTTAGAACTATCAATAAGCTAATAACAAGGATGGTTCACAAATATTTGCAAATCAGCATTACTAATTCAGATTCAAATACAGTCTCATTTTTTGTACAAAAATAAATAGGATATTGCAGTAGTTCATTGTGTTCATCAGTTTAGACGATTGTTCCTTCTCATATTAATTTTTAAGATGAAAATTTATGCACTGAAAAATGACGTTATGGTTTCTGATATTGATCAAAATGCTCAACTTTATTTGTAGTGTTCGTATTTTATGTCTGATATTCTTTGTTTGTGTTTTGGTGTTGTCCGAAATTATTCTATTCTAAGGACGCCTTAAAAGTTTAGCATGTGCTTGAGTTAACAACCATATGAAATTGCATGTGTCTACAAATAAAAGAAAATTATAGAGAGTAAATATAAGGAAAGCATCCATGTATTTCATACATGTAAGCTATAAAATCAAAATAAATCTCTTTAAATCTTGGACTCATCATATGCTATGAAGAAGATGAACGGTAGATGTGGCCGCATCTACTACCAACCGACACATTAAGTCCTTTTCTATTGTCCCCACATCATCTGTTTTGTAAATTTATATTATTACCTTTGAATTTTTTTCATTATTCTATAATAATCATCAAACTCGGTCAATATTTTAAAGGCATAGCAATAATAATGGATTACGTTTTTGAACTGTCTCATAGGTTGAAGGTTCCTCGTTACTCCTACAATACACACACACGCACGCACGTGCGCGCACACACACACATCCATGTGTTTTATGAAGAACTTATTAATAAGTCTAATAACTAACCATTATGCTTGAAGCTATTTCACTTTATACTAAGAATATCGTATATAAAATTTTCAGGAACAAACTACAAGGAGCTGCATACAACTCAAAATCATTGTTGTTTATAATGAATGAAACTACACTGACCTATGTTAGTGCCCTATCAAAAGTACTAAAGTTTGTTTTCCAAGTTAGATAATCATTATAGTAGCTATACATATATGTAATAATGAAAGAGATTCAAAGTTAGTCTGCTCAAAACTTTCTACAAACACATCAGATAACCTCAATCTTTTACGCCAAAATAGCGATGCATTTAGTTCAGCCAAATATGACCTTTACTATAACAAAAATTAGAAACAATATGTTTTTGGGATGTATTAATAGCATAGAATGGATCAGTCCACTCAATTTTCTTTCTAAAATATTTTTCATCATCTTAGTTTGGTTTCTAAAATAAATCAGAGAAAATATAATATTATGTTTCTTCCAGTTAACGATTCAAGAATTAAAATAGTTCTTAAACTAGTTCGGATCTAAAAATATAGTGGAAGTAGATCAGATTAATGGATAGCTATATTTTAATCAACCGAAATACTGAAGTTACCTGGAACAGTTGACCTTCCTCGGCAATAAACTCAAAACTGCACTAAAAACCACGTCTGAATCTGAACCGCATCTGAATCAATGAACCCTAAAAAAAGTGGAAAACCGAATTAGAGTATTTTGACGATCAAATTGGAATCAGAATCAGAGTAATTTTTGTAAATCCAAATCTTCAGCAATCAATGTTATAACGGAAACAAAATTAGTGTGTGATACTAAAAATACGGGACAAATTACATTGATCGATGTACCCGAAACCCTAGTATTCAAGATGGGATAAAATGAGATCAAAGAAACGAATTAGGATTGGAAATTGGAGTAGGACGAGAATTTAAGGCAGGAAGAAAATGAAGAAAGGCAGAAAATTAATGACGAGAGGGAAAGCAATTTTATTTCAATGAAGTATAATAAACTGGGAGGCGGCAAACTGGAAAGGAATTCTCAGCATTCTAAGGAAACCCTCGAATCCGCTTGAAACCCTAACTCTCACCAAAATGATATGTCAGCGTTCGTATTAAATGTATATCATTTAAAATTAGCTTTTATCACATTTGCTGCATAAAGGCTGTGAATAATTGCTGTTAAAACTGAATTTTGTTGTAGCACTAGAAAAGAAAAAGGAAAGATACGATCCTCTTTTATCTCTCTCAAACATTATAAACAACTCTCTAACCCTAACCTAAATGAAAGATTTTGGAGCCACCTCCCCCTTCCTTCTAATGGCTGAACCAACCCCTCTTAACCCCATTAATTTTCAAATCAAATCAAATATAAATAAATAGTTATTTAATAGTAAAGATCTACACTTTTAGGACTAGTAATCCATTAAATCGAGAGGAAGAAAATTCACCATTCAACATGGACTTGAGGGCATCAATTTCAGGTAACCTTTTAGTTTATATAAGAAGTATAGTTTTGTAAATTGTATGTTGCTCCTATACATGTTTATATTTTTTTGTGGTTAGTTAGGCGAGCTTTCTATAAGTAACGATGTTGTCACGATATTGATTGGTTATGCGCATACGCTTATCGAATTAACTTTTTTTTATTAAATATCTAAAATGCTTTGCCAAACTAATGCGATTTTAATTATTAATATTAGTTTGTCCATATGTGTGTGTGTTGGAATATGTAAACTAATTGACTTATATGAATTGCATTAATATGTGCATGTCTTTATTGCATAATTATTTGACCTAATAATTTTCAAATGTATATTTGCACGAATTATGAATATTAGTATCTAAGTAAAAAATTTAAAATTATTAGATATTATTATTATTATTATTATTTAATCATTGTATGAACAAATAAATTCATATGGAATAAATTATTCAACTTTAAATTTTCTAAAATTAAATCATCATCATAGAAGCTTTTGAAAAAAAATTCAGACTTTTTGATCATCTTTTTATTTTTTTAAATTATTTTATTTTCTGATTGAAAAGTAATTAATTATTAAAAATATTATTTTAACTTGGAAAATTTTAGAAAATTTTTACAAGGTATAAAATATCATTCTTGTTTTTTGAAAAATATAAACTCAGAATTATTTTATAAATAATTATTTTATATTAATTACTTATGACAGTTTGATTAATTAATTAAACATATATATATATATATTAATAAAATAAAATTATAATGATTTTTAGATCTATAATGTATTTTGATATAGTATGTTTAAAAATATTACTATATATATTTATTGTAATTTATACATGTGTACATGTGTACATACAATCATGTTACTTTAATATATACGAGCGTTACGGCACGCGCTTTGCGCGTGATGAAGAAGGCTGAATTGTTTTTCTACAGATTGTGTTTATTTAATACGTTCAAAAGAAAATGATTTCCACATATATTTAGTCATATTTTTGTATTGAATTTGAAATTTCATTTTTAAGTTGCAATATCTAATTTCATGTGAGTTTAAATTTTTATTTATATTATTAATTAATAAAAAAAACAAATTTGTAAAGTAGTTTATTTGCTAGGTCCTATTTTTAAGTGATATTAGGACTTAGTAAATATATCTGGAGGAAATTTTGAATTTGTAAAAGAAGCTTAATTGTTAGATCCTAATTATAAGCGATGCTAAATTTTAATAATATCCGTAGAGAGACATTTTTAGTATTTCATGCTGATACAAAAAAGTGTGACATCAAATATATAAAGTTATAAATGGCAATTTTGGAAGTTCGCGTTCGGACCAAAAGTTTGCGTTTCCAAACCAACTATTAATAAAGATGTGTGTGTGTGTGTATATTAAATTTCATAATACATAAATATATTTATAAATATTTAGTTATTACATATACATATATATATATATCTGTAATAGTTTTCATAATATATATGAATCAATTTAAGGGACATAAATTAAGATATAAATTAATGGTTGATTGATTGATCAATTGATTTATTTATTTATTGGTTGGTTGGTTGATTAGTTGATTGGTTAATTGATTGATTGATTAAAGGAAGATCTAGATAAATGACTATAAGAATATGTACATATTTGGACAACATAAGTACATATATGATGAGTTAATGTGTATGTTGCGATGTAAATCTTAACATATATATACGAATATGTTATACCTTACACGAGATATCATGTTACACATGCACACACATATACATATGCATATGCATATGATGCATATGTATGCTTATATATAAAGTAAAACAAATCTAATAAATTTCAACCAACAATTCACAAATTTAAATGAAATATACGATTTTATTTAAATTAAATTTAAAAATGTTCAAATTAGGCTTCATAGGCTCATTAGAGATCCAATAGGGTAAAAAAATTGAAATTTACCCATATATTCCGCTGCGGGCTGACCCAGTTCTAACATAATTTTCATATATAATGTTTTACAATCTGAGTTCAAATGAAGAAAATATTAACGCTTGAAAATATTGAATTAAAAGTAATTAAAGATGTAATCTGGTAGTTAATATAATTAATTAACATTAATTATTAATGTTAAATAAAATTAGAGAATGTACATATACTGGGAAACAAATAACATAAACCGGACAACAAAACTGAAGACCCACTGGTCGACGCCCTCACTGCGATGTAGGCTAAAATGGCTCAGGTTTAATAGAAAATAATCTAACGGCTGCGACTAGTTCTAACGCATATAAATACAGACCTATACCACCATTTCTCTTCTTATTTTTTCTTGGTCATACATCGTAGCTCTGCCAGTTTATCTTCTCCACAAATTCTAGAAATTCTAAAAGCAATAAAATATCATATTATATATACATAAGTGGAGAAAAGCAGAGAATAAGAGGAGAGAAGAATAGGATCGAATCAAAATGCCAAAATAAGGTAAATTGTAAATCTTAACTCAAATCCAAATTAAATCCAAATCTCTTCTCATATCTAGATTTCTAATGGATATATGTATGCTTATGTTATATGTTAGGGGAAATAAGGGGAGTCAAGTTAAAATAACTAGGATTAGATCTGAAGATTTGGAAATCCAAAAAGGTGAGTGAGAAATTATATATTTTTATATAATATTGGATTTATATCATTGTAAATCTACATCTGTATGCCTAGATGTAAATTTGGAGTTGTAGGCCAAATTATATACTTGTAATGAATTTATAAACCATGTCTATATATTCTATGATTGATAACTTAGAGTTAATATTGCATGTATTTGAATCTAGAAAGCATTAGGTAGTGGTAGTCCCTGAAAGAGATAAGTTTTATAGTAGTTCCAGATTGTCATTTGAATAATTTATGCAAGTAAATATAAAAAATTGAATCTATCACAATAAAGTATTCGGATTTAAGTAGTATTTTAGTTTATTGGAATGTAGGGTGTTGCAATGTAAATTTCTATAAAATTATCAAGTTAAGATTCATAAATAAAACTATATCGTTTGAAATAGCAAGGAATACATCTAAAACATAGAGATATATATAAAATAAGGATATTCACGTATTTTGTACCGTCTATTTCATTAACTATAAAAATATAATTTCTTGTAATTCCAAACGTAACAAAAATTTCCTTTTTGGATAAGACATAGAGATTTACAGTGTCAACCTTTTCTTTTGAGGGACATGTAATTCCAATGCCTTAAAATATAGAAATCCCTAAGTATGAATTAAAGAATTGTTGTTATGATAATAATAATGTTTAAATTTCAAAATTAGTGTATGTATGTATATGCAATAAGGACAAGATAGAAATCAGATAGTAAACAATAAAAAGGTAGGCAATTAATAAAGTGAATAAAGACAAGAAGTATATAAAATATATGGTGCATGGGAAGTCCACTAAACAAGGAAGGATAATATGGATTAACAAGGATAGAAATAAAGATTCGATAATAAAAGATACTTAAATCTTTTAAGTTCAAGGAAAGCGGTAAATGATATTAAAATAAACGAAACAAGGAGTCGTTTACATAAAAACAACTAAATATGAGTAGCTAAACATTGGATGCATAATAATGAAATAAAAATGAACACACACATATATGTATATGTATATGCATATACACATATATATAGCCACAAGTATATGTTTACGATGGGTGTGGATTAGTGAAGTAAGCTAAAGCTTAGCGTGGATAAGAATGATAGTCATTGAAATTTGTTGGATTGCGAGGTCAATGGTGTTACACAACAGAAGTCTACTCACCGCAAGGGACTACTAGCAGTTGTGTATACTTTATACTATTATGGGACATATCCAACTATAGACCTATGGAATTATACGTTCGCGTATAGGTGAAGGAATGCCCAAGTAGAGTCTGCTTTAATCTTTTATAAGGTATTACCTTGATTGCATTAGGAAATCTAAATGGGACGGTGGGTAAGACTCGATGTCATATCAATGTGTTTGGTACCATATTCGAAGTATGAGTTGTACGTAGGTTGAGAATGTCATCAGTCCTGAGCAGCCAGTAGAAAGACAAGGTTTACATCTAACAGGCTACACCTCCTACTGGTATTGATTCCGTTTAGGTCATGCACCACCACAATTGTTTGCTAGTTTGTTTATTAGGAGGCAAGGCTAGATAACCATTAAGAAAGGTCCTCCAAACGATTGGGATAGTCCAAGCAACCAAGTCCTCAATACTCCGAGGAGCCGAGCCCTCAATAGTCCGAGGAGCCGAGTCATCAATAGTCCATGGAGCCGAGTCCATAATATGAAGCATTTAGATAAATCCCCAGGATGAGATAGAATGCGGCTAAACTATTATAACGTCATTATTAGGCACTACGTGAGTTTCTTGGTATGCACGACGACGAGGACGTGATACTACGTTGATGATAAATCTTGACGAGATGCTGGGTTACGGATATTGCCGAGGATAGTATCTTGGTCCAAAAGGGGATTGTGGTACTTATACACACACACATGTATGTAGTTATTGTCGACTTAGGGTAGATGAGATGTATCGTACATGTACATGGAGTCGAGACGACTAAGTAAAGTAAAAGACATAACATGTGATGGAAGGTAATCAACATAAAATAGAATTATGTATGAAATGTGTAATTTACCAGTCACCAGAACGTTGTTCTGACCACCTCCTCATTACAACCCACATGATAGTTTTAAAAGAACATGTACTGGTGCAAGGTAGGAACGGTGGAAGGACGGATTTTCTTATGTATGCTTGACACTGACAAGACACTTGACCTCAAAAGTGTCAACCTTGGTCAATGACTATATGTTTTATTATATTTTACTATCCTGCTGTGAGTTTAAATCGATAGTGCTCTGATATACATTTGTTTATTTGCAAGATACCAAAAACCAACGATCCATACTTTGTTGGACATGGGTTTTCAATTTAGCGAAAATTCGGCCCTATTGGGGTATGCGTTGTCACATTTAATATCAAACTTAGGTCGTCGACCTTAAGAATTAGGATACGATGAGTGAATGTATTTATAATTTTTACTGTAATTATATATTATACGTCAAATCCTACAAACTCCGACTATAGAAGTAGTTGCAACCATATTCTGAAAAGATGGACAATGCAACTATGAGTTGAAACTATATATGAAGTTGAAGATATACACATATCCCGATTACTCCATATTAGAAGGTTTTGATTTAAGAAGAGCATGAGTGCAACATATGGAAGGATCCCTAAAGCTAGATGGTACTTGACTCCCTTGTAGAGCACATATTACTATATGGTTGTAGATCCCTATATGATTGTTGATTGATAATGTACATTAGGTCCTGATAAATAGGAAAGTAAGAATCTATATGTTGCTGATATCCCGAAGTAAGACTTAAATAAGTTTTTGAAAGAAGGTGTATAGTGATTGCTCTAAGACGATAGCCAGATTTTTAATATTTTAGGAGAAGATAAGTCGGTGAGTAAGTAAAAAAGGAGAAAAGTCCAAAAGAATGGACAAATAAAAATCCACTCTAAGTCCGATCCTATATGAAAGAATTTAATATAAAAGTTAAAATGATTTTAATATAAAAGTTGAGAATAAAAATATAATATATTTGAAATGATTTTCAAAGGAATTATTTAAAGGTAAAAAACCCTATTTTTGAAAAGTAAGTAAATATAAATTTTTGAAAAGATAAAATATTTATATTTTATTTAAATAAAAAGTTTTAGTTGAAATTAAAATGAGTTAAATTGAAAATTTCAATAAATAGGATTTTGTAAAAAGTTGTTCTGTTGAAAAAGATGGTAAAGCGTATATAACTCGTTGATTTTTCTGGGATGAAAGGAAAATTTAAGTTGTAAAATTCATTTTAGGGGTGGACAATAGGAGGTGGTACAAGTTTAGAATAGGGTAAATATAACGGGGAAAGAAGATTAGAGCCTGAACATAAAGCAATAGGCGAATGCACTACAATGGTTCAACAAGGAAGACAGTGAATTGAAAGGAAAGTTATATAAGTAGAAGCAATTTAAAAAAGATCGGTTTAGGTAGAGGGAAGTTGAATAGTAGTAACATTATGAAATATAAACATAAACAATATTTTGAATTTGTATAAAATAATGTTAGTAACTAAAAATAATGTTAGGAGATTGTATAAAAATAATAACGCTCGTAATCTAATTAAAAGCAATATGGGAAATTTAAGGAAAAACAAAGAAAAATGGATATTTTCCATAGTTATGTGCATTGATTGCACATATTTTGTTCCCCTTTGTGCTATTAGTGACCCCACCAATGATTGGAAGTGAAAATAGAGTAATAGGAAAAAATAGGATGGAACTGCCATTGTCTATTCAATTTTTATGGTTTAAAATTGTAAAAGATATTTTGGAAACATTGTAAGTGTATTGTTTAAGACATGTTTGGTATAAGAATTGAGTTTTTAAAAGCAAAACTTAATAAATGGTTTGAGTTAAAAATCCCAGTTTTAAGAAGAAGAAGAAATCCTTGTTATTTAAAAAGGGCTTTAAAGAAAAAAGTTAATTTGGAGGAAAAGGAACTTATAAAAATTAATTTGCTAACATTTTATCTTGGACTTGATGAATAAGCTTAATTCAAAAATCCTAAATTATAGTTTTAAAAGTTATGACATAAGTCATTTTTGAATTTAATAAAAAGTCTCTATGTTTGTACCTTTAAAGATAAAAGTTTTGGGATTAAGTATGTCAAAATTTTAAAGTTTTAATTTCTTATGAAAAAAAATGATGAAAACCAAACCAAAATTTTAATATGAAGTAGATAGGAATGACTACCTTGGTAGTATGAGGTAAAAGAAAAGGTTGTGAAGAAAATAACGATGATTGCGCATAAAGTTGCAATAAGGAATCCTCGTAGAGTGTAAGGAATATTGGCGAGTTGTAGAGTATGCGCGCATGAAAGATCAATGATAAAGAAAGTAAATACCAAATTTTAAGAAAACTATAAAGAGATTTGGATTAAAATAAAATGGTAACAGAGGGTGATGAGATGGAAAACACACATAGAGGACGTTGGTAGACTCAAAGGCAAGGGAGGCAAGATAGATAGTGGAAATATTATTCTGTCAAGCCAATTTGCCAATGAGTTATTCTAGATGTGCATAGTTTATATTTCTTACCCACTACGGTGTGAGAATGCATAGTTTATTCCACAATGAGTGTGATAATGGAAGTAATGGATGGACCTTATTTATCAAAAGCTATAAAGGAAAGTTAAGATATGTGGGTTATGGTAGAATGCATGTTAGAAAAGACCATTAGATTTAAATAAGGTGATAGGGCCACAACAACATTAATGTCAGTTTATGTTGAACGACAGCTTCCAGCAATTTTTTTTTTAGGGTAGTTGGGTTGCAGCATTAGTTGTCTCTATTGTATAGAATGCGTATGATATTGTGGACATATAACTAATGCAAAATAAGACTGAAAGTTTATGAAATAAAGTAGGAAATTTAATAGCTACTAAAAGTAAGTCCCCAAAAGTGTTAAATTTTTAGGAGATAAATTTTAGTGAGTGAAGGATAGAAAAATCGTTGTTTCGAGATCATGGGTCACTATCCTTACGCCTTAAGAGCTAAAATTTATAAATAAACTTGTGTGTTGGTTATTATTTTAAGATAAAAGAAAATGTTTTTGAAATTGAAAATTTTATCGCATAGTAGGATACAGTCCACTATAAACATTGAACTATTAACTAAATCCCGACTACGTAGGACGTGACATAAGTTATTTTGACAAAATATATACTTTTAAAAGTTCATTTCAAAACACATGATTTTTAGAGATAAAATACTTATATGAAAAGTTCTAAAAAAATGGTGATGGAAAATTTAAATTTTCAAAAAATTCTCCTAAATATTTCAAAATTTTAATTTAAAATTTTTGAGCGAAAAGGAGAGAATTTTTTATTTGAAATGGCAACATGCTTAGTATAGGGAAAGAGTTAACGGATAAGTAAGTATGAATTTTATCGTGCAACAAAAATAAATTATGATACAGTAAAAGGTAGTTAGTAATAAGGGAAAAAACTATTTTAGCCTTAGGAACCCTTTTTCCATAGATAAACCAAACTTGTTTTAAAAGAACTCTGTTTTAAAATTTTAAAAGTAGATTTTATTAAGTAGACTGTACTTGGAAATGTTGAAAAAGAATTAGGGGCAAAAGAGAAGGTTTCAAGGTACAGTGAAAAGTATACATAAAAGAATGATGGAAATATGAAATTCTCCATCAAAACCCTTTTCCGACATAAGAATAGAGGTTTAAAAAACTGGAATTTTCTTTTAAATTTAGATGTTAGAAAATATGTGAAAGGTATTAATGATAGGGATTGAATGCAAAAAATGGTTGAACTATACTTCTATTCGTAGAATTGTGGGAAAATTTGTATGCAAAAACAAAGATTTTGATTTTCAAAATTTGCTTACGTATAGAACTGCCAGAGAATGTAATGCCCCGTATTTTTTACAATAGTTAGTTAAAATAAATAAACTAATAAATGGTAACGCTGAAAAATATTTTTTTTACAAATGTCGGAATTTGGCTACGAAACTTACACCGTTTGGTTCGTGGTAACTCTATGATCAATTTTCATACATAAAATTTTATAATCCAAGTTCAAATGAAGAAGATGTTAATATTTGAACATATTGATTAAAAATAATCAAAGATGTGATTATGGAAGTTAATATAATTAATTAACGTTAACGGAAACTTAAACTTTAAGGAATGTTAACGTTAAATAAAATCAAAGAAAATATATAAAGTAGGGAACAAATAACATAAACCGGGCAGCAAAATTGAAGACCCACCGATTGACACCCACATTACAACTAGTCGACCGTTGGGTTAGGGCCGATGCAGGTTGAACCTAGCCTAGAATGGTCTGGATTTAGTAGAAAATAATCTAATGGTTGAGACTTGTTCTAATGCCTATAAATAGAAACCTATACCACCATTTCTCTTCTCATATTTTCTAGGTCACGGAGCGGAGCTCTACCATTTTCTCTTTTCCATGAATTCTATGAATTCTAAAAGTAATAAAATATTATATTATATATATACATAAGTGGAGAAAAGTGGATAATAAGAGAGTGAATAATATGATCGAATCAGAATGCCAAAACAAGTAAATTATAAATCTTAACTCAAATCTAAATAAAATCCAAATCTCTTCTCAGATATAGATTTCTTATAAATATATGTATGCTCGCGGTATATATATTTAAATATGGAGAGTAAGGGAAATCAAAGTGGAATAATAGGAATTAGATATGGAGATTAGGAAAGCTAAAAAGGTGAGTGAGAAATTGTATATTTTTATATAATATTGGATTTATATCGTTGTAAATCTATTTTTGTATGCCTAGATGTAAAGTTAGAGTTGTAGGCCTAATTATTTACATGTAATGAATTTATAAACTTTGCCTACATATTATGTGATTGATAACTTCGAGTTAATATTGCATGTACTTGAATCTAGAAAGTATTGGGTAGTAATAGCCCCTGAAATAGATAAATTTTATAGTAGTTTCAAATTTGTCGTTAGAATGGTTTATGCAAGTAAATATAAAAATTGGAAGTTATCACAACAAATTATTGGGATTTAAGTAGTATTTTAATTTATTGGAATTAGGGTGTTGCAATGTAATTTCTATAGATTATCAAGTTCGGATTCATAAATAAAAGTGTATCGTTTGAAATAATAAGAAATACGCCTAAAAGAAAGAGATGCATAAAATAGGGATATTTATCGTATTTTATACCATCTATTTCAATAGCTATAAAAATATAATTTCTTGTGATTCCAAACTCAATACAAATTTACTTCTTGGATGAGATATAGAAATTTGCAGTGTCAACCTTTCCTTTTGAAAGAGATGTAATTCCAAAGTCTTAAAATGCAGAAATCCCTAAGTATGAATTAAAGAATTGCAGTTGTGATAATAATAATGGTTAAATTGTAATACACACACACACAATAAGGACAAGGTAGAAATCAAATAGCAAACAATAAAAAGGTAGGCAATTAATCAAGTGAATAAAGGCGTAAAATATATAAAATATACGGGCATAGGAAGTCCACTAAACAAGGAAGGGTGGTAAGGTTAAAAAGGATAGAAATAAAGATTCAATTATAAAAGATACTTAAATCTTTTAAGTTCAAGGAAAGTGGTAAATGATATTATACTAGGATTAATGAAACAAGGAATCATTTAAATAAGAATAACTGAATATGAATAGTTGAACGTTGAAGGTGTAATAATGAAATAAAAATTTATATATACACACACACACACATACATACGTATAGATACACACACATGTAGCTTTAAGTGTACGTTTACGACAGGTGTGAATTAGTAAAGTTAGCTAAAGCTTATCTTAGATAAGAATGACATGGTCATTAAAATAGATTGGAATGCGAAGTCAGTAGTGTTACAAAATAGAAGTCTGCCCACCGTAAAGGTTATCAGTAGTTGTGTATGCATAATACTGATGTGGGACACATCCAACTGTAGGACTCGTGGAATTATACGTTCGTGTATAGGTGAAGGAATACCCAAGTAGAGTTTGATCAAACTAACCAAACGTTTGACCTTGTATAAACCAATTTTTATATAACAAAAGTCAGATGTTTGAATCTTAGGACCAGATGTCTTAAAAAGGTTAAAAATGGAAGTATTCTTTTTTAGGAATAGATTCAGACATGCGATGTCTGGTTTTTCATCTCAGACGTCTGAGGCAAAAAAGGGCTATAATTTTGAAATGACAATTGTTTCTGAAAAGTTGTTTATGTTTATAAAAGGATACGATCTCTTGAACAATCATGATCTTTCATCGGATCTTTTCACTGCTTTAAATATAGAATGGATTTATTCATTGAGACAATCAATTCTTGCTCTCTAATTCATAATCTATCTATTGCCCTCTTGAAATAAAAAGTGATAAAAAAATATTCTCTACTTCATATATCATTGCACATTCTATGTTGTTAAGAACACATTAAAGTCAGAAAGCAAAGCGTTTGCTTTAGAGTTGGTAGAAGTCCTGATCAAGTATTCTTGAAGTTGTAAACCTATTCCTTTGGATAAAGTGAGGATTATTTCTAGTGAAATTCCTAAGTAGAGCTTAAGAACTAGACATAGGACGGGAGTACCGACCGAGTATAAAATTCCGATGTGATCGTTTTTATTTTACTTTATATACCTGCTTATTTTCTTACTTATCAATAGTTAGATATTATTCATATTATACTATATCCTATGTAATTTTAACATTGTACCATAATTTAACTATAATCAAAGTGGGGTTTCCATATTGAAGCTCAACGGTATTCTCAAGGCAAGAAAATTAACCGTGTAATATTGTCACATCGATATTTTCTATTTGACTTTAATTATATTAACCAACAAAAAACTACCAAGTGAGTCATTCCATTATTATAAAATAATTATCAGTATCCAATCCCTTCGTACCCTCAGCAACCATGAGTAATACACTGCCAAACCTTTGGAGAGCGTTACTTACTCTAGTCTCATCAGATGCATCAATATATAGTCTCAATACTTCTTGACTATGAATATTCAAAACGATATTTTTATTATATTATGATAAAATACCCATGATTACAATAATCATAATTACTGTCACAAAACACACTTCTAATGAATTTTCTGTTAAATATACTTAAATTAAATAATAATTAATTATAACATATTATAATAGAAAGAAAACCACTTTTATTTCGAACAAGATTTTATTAAAAAGTTAATAATTTACAATAAATTACAGAATTGATTCTAGGGGATCCCCCTAACTCTATCATATATATGTATATGTATGTGTGTGTGTGTTATAATTAACACGTGCATGTGTGGTCAAGGACCACTAGCTCAAGTAGTAAGTAGTATGACACTCTAAACTGAGGTTCTAGAGGTCACGAGCTCAAACTACCAAGACATCAAAATGAATGCTTTAATTGAATAAAACAATGCTCTTATTATAAAAAAACAAATGTGTGCGTATGTACCATAGGTCCTAATGGTAGTGTAAGTACGTATGCATGCATGCATGCGAGTTACATGTTATACTTATAAACAAAACAGATTACATGTCATACTTATCATGCATGAGTTACAAGTTACAAATAACATTTGTTACCACTTATATCTCTACTATTAATAATAAGAATTCAATGAATAGCATTTCAACCGTGTCTTTTTGAAATTCCAAAAATACCCTACATCCATTAACGGAATCTTACCAACGGTTTACAAGCTCCACCTCAACCCCTTCACGACCACCCATCAACGAAATTCCACTATAAACTTGCAACCAATACCACCAACCAAACTTTTTGAAATAAAAGTGTTTTGACCACCAAAGTTTTTGCACGTACATGCGTTTTATACTAGTGTATAAATAATATGAGTTGAGTTATATTAATCCTTATAGAGTTAAGGGTATGCCCTAAGGGAAATTATGTAATTTGGTACATATATCTAACTCGTTGACCAATCTTGTTCGAAATAAAGATATTTTCTTTCTATTATATACTTGATATAATGTATTATTTATTTATTTATTTATTTAAAAGTATATTTAATAGAAAATCTATAAATGATATGTTTTTTATGATAGTAGTTACAAAGTGTTGTAACCATGAGTAATTTAACACAATAAAAACAAACATACCATTTTAAATATTCTTAGTTAAGATGCGTCGGCATAGGATATCGATGTATCCGTTGAGACTATAGTACGCAACACTTTCCAAATGTAAGGCAGTGTGTTACTCATGACTACTGGAGGCACCTAGGAGTTACGTACTGATAGATATTAGATAACTATGAAACGACTCACTCGATAATTTTCCGTTGGTTAATATAACTAAGGTCAAACAAAAAAATATCGATGTGATTGATTTATGCAGTTCTCTCAACTTGAGTATTGTGGATCTTTTATATGAAAGCTCCACTTTGATTATAGTCAAATCATGGCATGTTGTCCATTGAGTGACTCGAGTGGAAGTATTGGACGTGAAGCGTTATTCAAGAGGGAATTCGTCTCCATGGTTATATAAGGTTAGTATCAAGGTCAATACAAGTTACCTCTAAGTCAAAGTCACTAGCCAGAGCAGTTCGGTTAATAATAATTGTTATTATGAACCAAGGACTTTATGTTTGGAATATAAAATTGAATATGGATGATGTTGGAATTTTGACCATTACCAAATTCAATAAGTTCAAAGTGATATAATTTGACGAAGAGAATTGGTGTGAATAAATGTCACAATCGGGTAACGCATAATAAGGTGAATTTGGATTTTACCAAAACTAAGTAAGCGATAAATTTGGCCAAAATTCACACCACCTGCTAAGTTAGGTGTGAAAATTAACATTCTAATAGTTTGATGTTAATCTCTACCAAATTTACACCCGACGAGTCACATAACCGATATGGTGAATTCTCTTTAGACCAAATGATTTAATTAATTTATACTTGTTATAATTTAATTAAATTAATTAATATTTATGAAATATTATATAAAATTTTGAATATGATTTGAGGAATAAATATTATTGTATATATTTATCATAGTTCTAAATATATCGATCGATATGCGATATCGATAAGCAATTAAATCAGATTTATTTAGTAATATTTATTTGGATCTAAATGGGTTATTATCCCATGATGTATGGTGATACATTCAGTAGCAATAAGCATGTGGGAGGCAGCTAAAAGATGAGGTAGGAGTATCTTAGAAGGATGCTCAGATTTAGGGAGAATGAGTAAGAGATATGATCCACCTTTCTCTCAATTCTTTCAACTATAGAAGGACTCCTAACCCTAATACATAAGGAGCTTTTTTTGCTACCATTTTCATCTCTTTGATGGCCAAATTCTCCTAGATAAAAGCTCTAACAAAGTTCATCTCAAATCAATATCAAATCAACAACTATTAGATAGTCAAGTCTACAATTCAAAGATTAGTAGTCTGCCAAATTGAGAAGAGTTCTAAGGAGGGATATTCATCATAACAAGGTGCACTTCAAGGTATAAGTTTTGATATGGTTTTATTATTTCATATGTGTTACCCGGAACTTTGGCCCGGCTACATGGCGATAGTAGCAGAGCTTATGGTTAAACATGGATGGGACTTAAACTAAGAATGGGTTGGAAGTATAGGAGGCTGGTGAAATTCATGTCTGGTTCGGCCTAGTTGCTCGGCACAGAGTGGGTCGGCTAAGATGAGCATGACAGAGAAGTTCGACCGAAGGGTTCGGCCCTAGTCGCTCGGAACAGAGTAGTTCGAACCTAATGGATCGGTTGTTCATCACTCGGCCTGGAAGAGAAACTCATCGCTCGGCCTGGAAGAGAAACTCATCGCTCGGCCTGGAAGAGAAACTCATCGCTCGGCCTAGAGGAGAAGTTCATCGCTCAGTCGAGGGAGGATAGCCAAGATAGGTCGGTCAATTGTAGTTCGGCGTTCGTGGTTCGTCCTGGATCGTTCGGTGCAGTTGGGTTGGTAAACCTTGAGAAGGTTGATAAATTATTCAACCTGCAATAGGGTGACAAGACTAACCCTATTTACTTTGAGTCATCTGCCATTCGCTTCGAGTACCCTGAGAAGTTGCTTCGAGTCATTCGTCCAGACGTCCTGGTTCGGCATTTGTCGTTCTACCAAAAGTCGTTCGGTATGCCTGGTCGGCCGACTCAGGATTGCCATATACGGGCTGAACTACCTTGGTCTTGGGCCTGCGCAGGGAGTCCAGCCTATCTTCATCTATAAATAGAGAGGCAGGGGTATAGTTGAGGGGATCTTTTTTCGAGAACTCCAGGGATACTCTGCCATTTTTTGTACTCGCTTCTTTCAGTTCAAACTTGTATTCGAGTTGTTTGTTTACGGATTATATCTGTATTCAAGTCTTTGAGAAAGGCAATAAAGATTACATTAACAGTGGACGTAGGCAGTTACGCCGAACCACTATAATTCTAGTGTTCTTATTTCTGCTATTAATACTGCATATATTCCTCTATTTTAATTTACTATCTTCATTAATCTCTCTACACAAATCTATTCTTATGTGTTAGTGACCAATTTTGGTGCTTTCACTGAGAGCGTGCATTCTCAAGCTGTTAGGATCTACTTTGTCGCTATTGGATTGAAGAAATCCCCCGAAGGAGATCCAAGTTCACTCTCAAGAGTCCATAGATACTACTCAGAGTTCTCGTGGATAACTCTAAGATGGGAAGACCACATACTAGATCAGCCTCCCACAACGCGGATGTCAATTAGACCGCCAGCGTCCAACAAGTGGGACCCAGTAATCAACAACCTAATCCAAGTGTAGGGACCACCACCGTCCTAAACCAAACAGAAGTTGTCACCGGGACAGAGTTCAACGAGCCGATGAGAGAACTCGTGGAAAGCAGGAAACAGCTTAATGAACAAGTTCAAGCAAACACCAATCTCATGACCCAGATTGCTCAGCAACAGGATCAGAATGCTGGAGGAAGCCTCGCTTCCTACTCATCATCTGAAAGCTCCGCTTCATCTGATGAACATCACAGGCCTAGACGCCGCAGGATTGAAACAACACAAACATGTGCGGTGGGACAGTCCAACAGAAATGGTCCAGGCTCTCTACCTGGAACCGCGGCCCCTCACTTGCTCCGGGAAAATCGCACTCAAGCTAGAGTGGGAAACTTAAGATATGGAGCACAGGTGGAATATGGTGCACCACCATGCCAGGGTCGTAGCGAAGCGGGTCCCCAGGACATGCATTTGGGAGAGCACTTACCAAGGAGGCACCGGCCAGAACGATCATGCAGGACGGAGTCCAACCTGCCACCTCCCATCCAGACCCCGGATTTATCAGCTATGGTCAGACAGCTGATGAGAGAAAATCAGGGCCTATCCAATGATGAATGGGTATATCTAGGAGCCATACTCCATTCACAAATGCTATCCTACAGGCTGAGTACCCCCGAAAGTTCAGTATGCCAACCATTTCAGCGTATGAAGAGAAGACTGACCCCCGACAGCATGTAATGAGATACGAGTGGATGATGGACTCAGCCAGGGCAAACGATGCAACTAAATGTAGATGTTTCCCAGTAACCTTATCCGGAATCGCCACCATGTAGTTCACCAAACTTCCTCCGTGATCGATCTCCAGGTTTGATGAGTTAGCGGCGAAATTTGTGGAACAATTCAAGATCCATACCACTCACCCAAAGGACGTGATGTCTTTATCCAATGTGATCCAGGCTCCAAGGGAGTCGTTAAAGGAATATTTGCAAAGATTTCACGTTGCTGCTACCGAAGTTAGCAACCCAAATGACCATGCTACACTTATGGCTATGATGCAAGGAGTAGATCCGGACTCAGAGTTTGGTGATTGGCTGGCAGGGAAACCACCGACTACCCTGGAACGTTTTTATTCAAAGGCAAACCAATTCATGCGAAGAGAAGAGGCCAGGTGGACGAGGCAAAGCAGTGCGCCAGGGCCAAGTAAGGAAGCAGTGCACAAAAATATCACTGTGAAAAAATCTGGTGAAAACTCCGGCAAGGTCCAAGTCAATGTGCAGAATAAGCCGGGGCAGTCTAAAGAATCCAGAGGAGGAAATTCCGGAAGAAAGAGGGAAGGAAAGTGGAAACCGAGGATCCCTACCTATAACGAATACACTCCTTTGAACGCATCGCTGGAGAATATTTATTTATCAACCTGTAATACATTCCAATACCGAAAGCCACGCCCAAAAGAATCCACTGAGGAACAAAAGCAGACTGGGAAGTATTGTCGCTTCCATGAGACTTATGGGCACAATACCGAAGAATGTAGAGAACTCCATGATGTTATAGAAAAGCTGATTCGACAGAAGAAGTTACAACAGTTTGTTAAGAATCCGTAGGAAGGCGGACCGAGGACCTCCAAACCTAATTGCGGACAGACTCTACATCGACCCGAGGAGCCCGCTCGGACTGGAGGTAGATTGGTTATAAACACGATAGTCGGTGGGCCTCACCCGGCAAACAAAAGTTGGAAAGAAATGGAGCGCTATGCTAGTTCTCTAAAGCATGCAGATTTCGAATGCTGCTCGAACACAGAAGACGGGACCCCAGCGAAACAGTAGCGAATGATGATGGATGATATAGTATTCAGGAGCAGAGATGCCGAACGGGTAGAGGCACCTACCATGGACCCGATGGTCATCTCAGCCATGATTGGGCTGGCACTTGTGAGAAGGATACTGATTGATTGTGGGAGTTCTGTGAATATTATCTTCAAAAAGTTGTATGACCAAATGAAGATGGAGGCGAAGGATCTGAAACCATCTAAAGCCCGCATTCACGGCTTTAATGGTGCAGCCACTGATGCGATAGGTTTCGTTGAATTGCCCGTTGAGTTAGGAGAAGGTGAACATAGGAGGGTACGGATCCTACCGTTCATTGTTCTAGATGTTGATTCCCCATATAATGTGTTTATGGGCCGACCGGCCCTGGCGGAGTTCAGGGCAGCTTCGGCCCCATGGTGTTTAACCTTGAAATTTTCGATAGATAAAGGAGTTGGTTTAGTGCATGGCGATCGAGCGACTGGTCGTGCATGTTATGTGGCTGATCTGAGAGAGGCCCAACGAAGGGAGAAGGGAAAGGTTGTGGACAACCCTGTCCACATCCATGTTGCTCAAAATTGACAAGTAGTGCCCGAGCCTTGGCTCGGGCAATGGGGTTGGATCTACAGAGACATAGATCCGAGAGACGATGATAAGGAACCCAAGGAGTCTAAAGCAGCACCGGCTGAACTGACGATTGACATTCCAGTCAGCCATGATGACCCATCACGGGTGCTTAAGATTGGATCACAACTCACCACCTCGATGATTGAGGATCTTACTGATTTCCTCCGAGCGAACCTGGACGTTTTCGCTTGGACCCACTCTGATATGTGCGGGATTTCTCCCACCATCGCAAGTCATATGTTGAACATTGACCCCAAGTATGTGCCAGTGAAACAAAAAAGGAGAGGTATGGACCCAGAAAGGTCTGCTGCTCTCAGAGAGGAGGTGGACAAACTCAAAGCAAATGGGTTCGTTCGCGACGCCTCTACCCTGAATGGGTATCTAACCCTGTACTAGTGAGAAAAGCGAATGGAAAATGGAGGACTTGTGTTGATTACTCAGACCTGAACAAGGCATGCCCTAAGGATAGTTTCCCTTTACCCAGAATTGACCAGCTGGTCGACTCAATAGCAGGACATGAGTTATTGTCATTCATGGATGCGTATTCGGGATACAATCAAATCCCAACGCACATTGCAGATCATGAACACACTAGTTTTGTCACTGATGTTGGACTGTATTGTTATGTAGTGATGCCTTTTGGGTTGAAGAACGCAGGAGCGACCTACCGGCGCTTGGTAAATCGGATGTTTAAAGACCAAATTGGTAGGACAATGGAAGTCTATGTGGATGACATGCTCGTGAAGTCACGATAGTCAAAACGACCACATTCGAGACTTAGCGGATATGTTTGATATACTCAGATACTATGGAATGAAAATCAATCCACTGAAGTGTTCTTTTGGCGTTGCATCAGAAAAAATTTTAGGTTTTATTATCAATGCGCGGGGAATCGAAGCTAGCCCAAAACAGATTCAGGCTATCCGAGACATACAAGCACCCAGAAATATAAAGCAAGTGCAAAGCCTGAATGGAAAAGTCGCCGCGTTGAGTCGATTCATATCCAGAGCAACCGACAAATGCATTCCTTTCTTCGATGTGATAAGGAAAGGGAAGAGGAATTTTGAATGGATGTCGAACTGTGAAGATGCATTCCAAGCTCTAGTGAGACACTTGGAGAGTCCCCCGGTTCTGTTAAAGCCCGTAGACCATGAAGAGCTATATGCTTACTTGGCCGTGTCTCAGCATGCTATAAGTATAGCATTGGTTCGTGAGGAGGACTGAATTCAAAGGCCAGTGTACTATGTCGGTAAACGCTTAACGGGGGCAGAAAGAAATTATCCTAAGATTGAGAAGCTAGCCTATTGCTTGGTGACTGCATCACGCAAGCTCCGTCCGTATTTTCAGGCACACCCGATCAATGTTTATACCGATCAACCTTTGCGACAGGTGCTCCAAAGACCAGAAACCTCTGGAAGCTTACTCAAGTGGAACATTGAGTTAAGTCAATTCGATATCACTTACCTACCGCGAAGGGCTATCCAAGGGCAAGTGCTAGCAGACTTCATTGCAGAATTCACTATATCAGACGAGCCAAGTGGTATTGATGTCATTCCCCCCATTCGATGGAAACTATACACCGATGGGGCCTCCAACGACCGTTGTTCTAGGGCTGGTGTTATTCTAGTAACTCCCGAAAACCGATCAATTTGTTATGCTTTGAAGCTCGATTTCCCAGCTACAAATAATGAAGCCGAATATGAAGCATTGATTGCTGGCTTAAAACTTACAAGGGAACTCGGAGTGAAATCGGTTGAAATCTTTTGTGACTCACAATTGGTGGTGTATCAAGTACGAGGAGACTACCAAGCAAAGGGGCAGAGACTTGCCCCATACCTTGCTCGGGTTCAATAACTGTTGGCAGACTTTGAATATTACGATATTTCGCATATCTCGCGTGACCAAAATGGAGAAGCTGATTCATTCGAAAAATTTGCAAGTACTGGTGATGCACATCATATGGGTTTGGTTCCCATCAAAATCTTACATGTCCTGAGTATAAACGAGATGGAAGTAGATTCTGTGTTAGAAATAGAAATTGAGAGGGAGTCGCGGGTAACCCCGTTCAAGCAATACCTGCGACATGGGACTTTGCCCGAGAGAAAGAACGAAAGACGACAAGTCATTCGCAAAGCTTCGCGGTATATAATGCAGGATGGAATAATGTATCGGAAAGGATTCTCGGTTCCTTTACTTCGGTGCATCGCCCACGATGAGATAAAGCGGGTCTTAAAAGAAGTTCATGAAGGAGAATGTAGCGACCATACTGGGGGGTAGACGCTAGCAAAAAAGATGCTCCGCTATGGATACTATTGGCCAACTGTGAATCGAGACGTCGCGAACTATGTAAGAAGATGCGACAAATGTCTAAAGTATGCGAAAATCCCGAGAGCTCCGCCGACGGTACTCATGCAAATGATTAGTCCCTGGCCATTTGCAATATGGGGGATCGATATAATTGGCTCCTTGCCAATCTCCAAAGGTGGTGCAAAATATGCAATTGTTGCGGTCGACTACTTTACCAAGTGGGCGGAAGCAGAGCCCTTAGCTACGATCACCACCAAAAAGGTCATTAATTTCGTTGTGCGAAACATCATATGCCATTTTGGCCTCTCACGAACTATCATTACGGACAACGGAACTCAATTTGAGAGTAGGGAGTTCAAAGAATTTTGCCAAAAATATTGCATTGAGAAAAGGTTTGCGGCAGTCGCTCACCCTAAAGCCAATGGACAAGTTGAAGCCATAAATAAAATAATCAAATCCATATTGAAAAAGCGTTTGGAGAAGGCCAGAGGCAAGTGGGTGGATGAGCTTCCAACAGCGCTCTGGGCTTACAGAACCACCCACAAGTCCACGACTGGTCATACCCCATTTACTTTGGCATACGGCACTGAAGTTGTTATACCCGTGGAACTTGAAGTTCCCTCTCACGGGCGACTCATTATGATCCTAGGATGAATCAGGATCTCTTACTAGAATCGCTGGACTTTGTCGATGAAAAATGTGAAGAGGCTGATTTAAGTGCGGCTGCATATAGGCACCGAGTCGCTCGATATTATAATGAAAAAGTTCGACCGAGAATCTTTGATGTGGGTGATCTCGTTTTGAAGTGAGTTTTTCCGATCCCATCACATATGAATCCCACATGGGAAGGTCCATACATCATCGAACAGAAGCTTGGAGAAGGAACCTTCAAGCTAGCGACTGTCGATGGCATGACACTCCCCAGAGCATGGAATAGCGAGCATTTGCGTCGTTATTACACTTAGCCTATTTCTTTTGCACTTTAGTAGCAATCGTTTCCAGTATATGTTTCATTTGTTGTTCTTTGTTTTCGGCATGTAATAAGACAATTCAGTTTGTTCCTATTTGTTATGATCAGTAAAGGCTTGAAGCTGTTTTTCTATGAACTACCGATGTTCCGTGTGTTATAATTCCATGGCAAAAATTAAATTACATTATTCTGTCCGGCGTACAAACGCACACACAAAATTAAAAGTCAATCGATAAAATAAAAATCTCTAAGTCCCCGGAGCGCGGACTGTAGTATAAATGACTTAAAAATATCTGAGTCCCCAGAGTGCGGACTAGAGTACTCTGAGTCCTCGGAGTGCGGATTAGAGTATAAACGACTTAAAAATCTCTAAGTCCCCAGAGCGGGGACTAGAGTACTCTGAGTCCCCGGAGTGCGGACTAGAGTATAAACGGCTTAAAAATCTCTAAGTCCCCGGAGCACGGACCAGAGTACTCAGTCCCTGGAGTGCGGACTAGAGAATAGAGTACTTTGAGTCCTCGGAGTGCGGACTACAATATAAACGACTTAAAAATCTCTATGTCCCTGGAGCACGGACTAGAGTACTCTGAGTCCCCAGAGTGTGGACTAGAGTATAAACGACTTAAAAATCTCTAAGTCCCCGGAGCGCGGACTAGAGTACTCTGAGTCCCCAGAGTGCGGACTAGAGTATAAACGACTTAAAAATCTCTAAGTCCCCGGAGCGCGGACTAGAGTACTCTGAGTCCCCAGAGTGCGGACTACAGTATAAACGACTTAAAAATCTCTAAGTCCCGGGAGCACGGACCAGAGTTCTCTGAGCCCCGGAGTGCGGACTAGAGTATAAACGACTTAAAAATCTCTAAGTCCCAGGAGCGCGGACTAGAGTACTTAGAGTCCCCGAAGTGCGGACTAGCGTACAAACGATTCATAAAATCTCTTAGTCCCCGAAGCGCAGACTAAAATATAAGCAATTAGGAAATCTCCAAGTCATGTGGAAGCAAACAGGTGCTTACATGACCCATAAAACTTTGAATGTCAAGTACTAGTTGGATGATAAGCTAAATAGCGAAAATCATCGAAAACAAAGAAACAAAATTTTATTTATTTACTAATCGAAGATTCAATTCTATTACAACTTCTCCTAAACTCGGAGCAAAACGTCTATTCACAACGACCATAAAAGTAAATAGAAATGACTACATGACTTAGGCGGAGCGAGGTATGACAAGAAGATAATTACTTCTTTGACTTTTTCTCTTTCTTCGGTTTCTCCGAAGACTCCTCAGCCAAGCGCTTCTTCTTGGACCCTCTGCTTCCCAATGAGGCGGTATCCGGGGCAGGAGGAGGGACATCCAAAGGTGTGTTCCCCCCGAGGAGGATTATCTTCAAGGGCCTATTTAAAGGATCATCGAGTTCCACCACCTGAGGTTCAATCTTAATTTTGGCTTTCTCTTTCTCCTCTTCCACGATTCGCTCCTCCATGCTAAGTTTTGAAGTAGGTCTAGAGGAACCTGTGATTTCAACCTCGTCATGTTCGTCCGCAGGCGAGGGATTCTCGAGTTTGTCCTCATCGAGCGCTCCGATCATTTGGGCATCGGGCCTAGGAGTATCCCCGGTGTGAAGTTCTTCCGCCATTTTCTCTTCCTTCTCCGTGGCAGCATCGCTCCTTGGAGTTGGTTCGAGATCAGAATGGCCTACATGATGCCATTAAAGATAAATGTTAGAATACATCTATTATTCGTCAAAAGCGGTGGTTCTTTGGACTTTAGAAGGAAAAATTACATATCAGCTTCCAGCTGACTCTCAGCTATTTTGGGAGTCTCACCCTCTGGAATAGGGGATAGAACGTGAACATCGAGCCCGGGCTTCTCGGGGTCATAGCCGACATGCTGCTCGAAAGGATCAAATGATGAGCAACCGACCTGTTGAACGGAAGGGGGGATTGGAGACTCAGTTCTGGATGGGCCAGCAATGTCGTCCTTCCACTTCGATGAGGAGGAATCTCTTCCAAAAAGGGATTTTGTCGCAGATAAGTCGGAAGGTTCGTTTCCTCGAAGCACTTCCTTCACAAGAGCTTCTTCATCAACCTCTTTTGTGCCTAGTTCAACTTTTTTAATTTTTATTAAAGTATCCCACGCTTCGGCCAATGATTCTAGGTAACCCTCGCCTAGAAATGATAGGTCTCGATGCATGAGAACTTGAGCGTTATATTCAGCAATAAGCGGATCAAATAAGCATTTAATTTCTTCTCTATCGGCTTCAGCAGCTGCCTCGAGGTGAGAATCGATTTCTGTCAGCGCCATTCTTTTGCCCTCCTCACGGGCTGCATCCTTTAACGCTTCAGCTTTAGAAAGTTCATCGTCAAGCTTCGTCTTTAAGAGTCGTGTTGCGATGATTTCCTCGCAATATCGCTGCGACTCTTCCTGTGCAGCAGTTTTCTCTTCTTTCTCTTTAAGCAGCAGCTCCTCCAGTTCTTTAACTCGTCGAGCGAGGATATCCTTTCCTTTCCGGATGGAGTCTTTTTCTAAGGCTAGAGCACCACTACGTTGAACTGCTTCATCAATTTCTTTTTTGTGAGTGGCTTCCAAACGGCTGACTACCTCAGCTGTATCTTTAGCGTTTTGCTGGGCAGCCTCAAGTTGAGATTTGTACAAGGAAAGCTCTTCATCTTGGGCTTTAGTAATATCTTTATCATGGATGGCTTCAAGTTTCAGGCGATCGATTTTGCGCTGACGTTCCATAGAAACTTCCGAAACTTTTTCTGCCAAATGAACAAACACATCGTGTTGGACATAAACATCGTTGTTACAGGCGATGGCACTTTGTTTGACATGCCCTAGAATAGGATGAATCGTAGGAAGGAATTTCAATCCGTCGAAGCATATTTTTGGAAATGTGGCTTTAAGCTCGGATAATTTTTCAGCTTTCGATGGATCATGTGCAGAGATTGGAGGATTATGCCTAGCCGGAGTCACAGACTTTTTATGAGGCTCATGAGATTGCTTGGTGCTGGACGAACTAGAGCGTTGGTTGTGAGGAGCTTCAAATTGAGATCCCTTCTGAGTAGATTTTTCTCTACTATGCTCTGAGTAAGGGGGAGGATCGTTGGGATACGAAGAATGGCTGTAAGTTCTTCTTCAAGAAGACGACGAGTCTTTGGGACGGTAGTCGCTATCGCCGCTGTCTTCCTTGTCTCGGCGTCTACATGATCCCGAATCCCGACCGGAGTGATGGAAGATAGAGGACCCGCGAAGGTGGTCAAAGCTATGTGAGCGCCCCATATCACCTGCACAGAAACCAAGTGAAGACAAGTTAGTGAGGATCACACGATGGCTAAAATTTAAGTGTAGGGTGAAGTGTGAGTGTTCGTGTGTGTCTTAGTGTTTCCCCCCGACGGACTAGTTTCTTTAGCTTTACTTATTAGGGTTTTCTCTCCTTGATGACGAGATTGATTGCCTTCATCGCCTCTCGCGGGTGAATTAAGTCCCATGGCCTCTGGATCATTTAAGCCGTAATTTAGCAAGTCATCGGGGATGGTAAGGTCTGATAGACCTTTTAGCGAACCCTCTAGATGTTGGGGAGACGACTCTTTATCGACTAGAGTAATTGTAACTTTTGAAGTTTCGCCCACTGATTTCTTTCTCAGTTTGTAGGCTATGCCTTTTTTCCTCTTTAAAGGAGGGGGCGGTTCATCGATGCCGAGTGCGTCGGTTACTAGTGCTGAGTCGGGACTTTTATTCTCGTCGGTCGCTTTTGGCATCCCGGTCTCCTTAATTTCACCTTCCTCAATTGTATCGGGGGCCCCTTCTGCAGGAGGCACCGAAGGTCCAGCCTGCTCTTTGTCTTTTTCTACAGTAGATCCGGTTGTAGTGGAGCCAGTTGGGAAGCTAGTTCGACGACCCTCCGTCAATAATCCAAACCTTGAAAGCAATTCATTGGAAATAACAGATTTGATCTCCCGGTCTCTCACGGGAATAGCTTGAATGGCCTCGATGGCCTCAGAATGTCTAGCGCCTTTTGGTCATGGGCGGATACCTATAAAAGTCGAAGGAAATTTAGGAAGAATGCATTTCGAGCCTCAGGAAAATACTAGTCAAGGAATAAAAATTACTCCCTTCCAGCCATCTCCTCGCAAAATCGGGAGGGCAACGTACGTAGAACCACTCTTGCTTGTACTGGGAGAATTTACTCCACGCCCCCGTCAGGATTTGACATTTGGAATGTGGTTCGAGAAAGATGAAGGATGGACTGTCAGACCGTCTTTTGAAGTGGTAGATATAGCGGATATCCTCAAAAGTAGGGAGTCCGAATAAGGTGCTCATGAAGAGAATACAAGTGTCATTGATAAACGTGTGACTATTGGGATGTAGCTGTGCCGGAGCAATCCCGATATACCGTAACACTTCACGGAGAAAAGAGTTGAAAGGCAGCACGCTACCGACCCAGCACATGAATTTATTGCACGCTATATATCCGGTTGGGGGCAGGTGAGCCCGATCTTGCCCCGATGGAACTAAAACGTCGTCGAAAGGGATTCCATGAATTGTACACAACCGACGAAGAGCAGTTTCGTCGATTTTTGAAGCTTGTGAATCAATAGGATTATCCAGAATGACTGCTCTGTCTATAACATCAGGAGCCGGACCAATAACTGCAGCTGATGGATCTGGAATACCCTGTGTAGGAGTTGTTGGTGGATTCGAAGTTCTTACTACCTTCTGCCGAGAACTTGGGTCAGGCTTGTTAGAAACTGTAGCAGAGCTCGATCTTTTAGACATCTTCAACGAACGTTTAATATGAGTAGATAACTGTTTGAACTATACTTGAAAGACAATCGATATCAGATATAACGATGATAATACATCCCCCCGTGTTGTGTGTGAACTAGTGCTACGACTTAAACGTGAGTGCTGGAAAAAATAAAGTTTTAAATAGAAGTGTGGTATGATAGACCTTTAAGTTATTGTCCTCGGAGACCGTCATCGCTGACCGTCTCCTGCAGTTTGTTATATGGTTGACAGTAGTGGTTTTGTAGTCGAACATTGGCATCGTAGAGTGTGAAGGCTGTTGTTCGCATTTGTTGAGTTAAGTTTGCGTTTAAGATCGTTCAAGTTATGAGGGAGTTAGTTCAAGTTAAGTTCTTGGGATTGTATGCTTTGTTGTTTGTCATGCTTTGACCAATTTGCTTAAGATTGGTTATGGAGGTAAGTTACTCAAATGTGTCTTATGTTCGGATTAAAACACTTTTGATTACCAATGCCGACCCACTCGCTCGCTACCTCTCCCTAATTATCGGACGACCTCACTCGGACTTATACCGAACCTTATTCACAGTACTTCTCTCCTTCACCTTTCTCAGTATGTACCGACCCACTACCGTAGATTCCTGCCGATTCATAGCAACATACTTAATACCGAGCGGCCACATTTCTAAACACGTGTTGACCGACCCGCTCTCTCATTCCAAGCCGAACAACACACTCTCTCTAGCACTACTCCCACAAGAGATTTACCGACCAACAGACTTCTACTCAAAAT
The DNA here is from genome assembly GCA_030737815.1 of Allium fistulosum. Taxonomy (NCBI): domain Eukaryota; kingdom Viridiplantae; phylum Streptophyta; class Magnoliopsida; order Asparagales; family Amaryllidaceae; genus Allium; species Allium fistulosum. The sequence continues at coordinate 197,279,138 of CM060905.1, read as the reverse complement.
ACCAACCCAAAGTTGTTACTTTCTTTTCCGAACAGCTGCTATTTGCATGTGCCGACCCGATCACCTTAAAGTCAATGAACGGCCTCAGCCTAGCATATGCCGAGCCGCTCATTCTCAGAGTTTCGACCTACTTTATTACTAAGTTCCTGACAATTCAACATTACTATAGTGGGCTATCGACCATCTTCCCTCGACCGTATGATGAGCAGAATTACACGAATTATACACCAACTTCCACGAATCACCAGACCTTCTTCTTTCCCATGTCCCCGACTTCGAAGTCAAGGCTATAGCCGTTCCCCCTGGTAACTTACCCTAGCTCCACCGAGATCGAACCAAATTCCTAGCCTAACTCCTACTTGGGAACCCACGAGACTCCACATTTAGGGAAATAAATTGAGTGAAAGGCTCATACCTATATGCGAATAATTAAGGCCTATGAAAATTATTGGGTTCAAGACGAAGTGTGGTTAGGCTCGCTTGCGAATGGAGTTTCAAAATGGATTGCCTGGCTCTGAAAGGAAGAAGGGTCGAATGATGGGCGTGGCTCGACAGAAAAATAGGTTAGGGGACTTGTAAGAAAAATGGAAGTGTGAAGAAAAAACTAGAGTGTGGGCTTTTATATATGGGGAGAGGGAGGCGAATGGGCCTTAACCAGTGGAACCGGTCAGAGTACCTTAGCGGGTCGGTGAGCAAGCGTACCGAGCAGTAATGAGTAAAAAGATCGAGTGGTTCGGCGTTCGTATGTCGGTCGAACCGTGGTAAAATAGGATATAATAGAAAATATAATAATAATAATAAGTAAAATAATGAGTAAATGAAAATGATGTTAAGATGAAGTGTGAGTATGTCTATGCATGTAACAATAATTCAAGATGATAGTGCAATGAAAAGTTGATTTTCACCTGATAGATGGAGAAGCATAGTTTTGAGAAACCCAGTGTGATTCAACCTTCGAAGGGTTATATACATTCAGCTTTTGGAAAGTTACAACAGGATTTAAACGACAGATGATTGTCATTCTAGATGAGCTAACTTCTGAAAGCAAGGACTGGTTGTTAGTTCAAAGCACGTCGTGTTGATTCACACGACGTGCTTTGGGGGGCAAATGTTACCCGGCACTTTGGCCCGGCTACATGGCGATAGTCGCAGAACTTATAGTTGAACTTGGATGGGACTTAAACTAAGAATGGGCTGGAAGTATAGGAGGCTGGTGAAATTCAAGTCTGGTTCGGCCTCAGTCGCTCGGCACAGAGTGGGTCGACCAAGATGAGCATGACAGAGAAGTTCGACCAAAGGGTTCGGCCCCAATCGCTCGGCACAGAGTAGTTCGAACCCAATGGATCGGTTGTTCATCGCTCGGCCTGGAAGAGAAACTCATCGCTCGGCCTGGAAGAGAAACTCATCGCTCGGCCTAGAAGAGAAACTCATCGCTCGGCCTAGAGGAGAAGTTCATCGCTCGGCCTGGAAGAGAAACTCATCGCTCGGCCTAGAGGAGAAGTTCATCACTCGGTCGAGGGAGGATAGCCAAGACAGGTCGGTCAATTGTAGTTCGGCGTTCGTGGTTCGTCCTGGATCGTTTGGCGCAGTTGGGTCGGTAAACCTTGAGAAGGTTGATAAATTCTTCAACCTGCAATAGGGTGACATGACTAACCCTATTTGCTTTGAGTCATCTGCCGTTCGCTTCGAGTCCCCTGAGAAGTCGCTTCGAGTCATTCGTCAAGACGTCCTGGTTCGGCATTTGTCGTTCTACCAAAAGTCGTTCGGTATGCCTGGTCCGGCCGACTCAGGATTGCCATATACGTGCCGAACTACCTTGGTCTTGGGCCTGCGAAGGGAGTCCATCCTATCTTCGTCTATAAATAGAGAGGCAGGGGTACAGTTGAGGGGATCTTTTTTCGAGAACTCCAAGGATACTCTGCCATTTTTTGTACTTGCTTCTTTCAGTTCAAACTTGTATTCGAGTTGTTTGTTTACGGATTGTATCTGTAATCAAGTCTTGGAGAAAGGCAATAAAGATTACATTAATAGTTGACGTAGGCAATTACGCCGAACCACTATAATTCTGGTGTTCTTGTTTCTGCTGTTAATACTGCATATATTCCTCTGTTTTAATTTACTATCTTCATTAATCTCTCTACACAAATCTATTCTTGGGTGTTAGTGACAAATTTTGGTGCTAAAAATATGATTTATAGTTTATGTATAATATTCTATTGCTTGTTTATATATATATATATCATAATTATATTGTTAGTTAGGTGACATTCCTATATGTATGAATGTTGTCACATATTGAATGGTTATATGTAAGCATGTATAATAATAAAAACAATTTTTTATATAGATCAGATGTACTCACAACCAAATAATTTTTTTTAGTTTTTATTATTTTATTAATTAATTATACTTATATAATATGTCATATTACATGAATTAAATGACTTATAATTAGTTATGCCATCATATCATGTTAAAAATTGATCTTATATTTTATATATGAAAATTTATATTAACTAGAATTTTATGTAGCAGAAAATTATTTTTTAATAATTATTTTCTAGTTTTAATATTTTTTAAATCGAAATATAAGTTGAATAATTCATATAAAATAACACATGTTTCAAAAATTATATTTTAAATTTTATAAAATTTCTTCATCACCGTATTATCTCTTGGCCAAAATCCTAGAATTTAAAAATCAATATTATTATTTTAAAAAAATCATTTAATCATGTAGCCGATATTAATTAAATAATATAAAAATAATTTGACTTAGAAAACTATCAAAAAAATTTCATGACTTTACAATATCATAATCGAATTTCAAAAAATATATAATTTGAAAAGTATGACATGAAAATAATTTTAACATTATTTTATTGTTTTTCGACTAATATATATATATATATATATAATTTAATAATATAAAATTATAATAAAATATTTTATGTGTTGTGTCTTGGATTTGGAATGTTATAAAATTATTTAACATTATTTTATTTTAATAATTGATATAATTATATATATATATATATCTGTGTGTGTGTGTGTGTGTGTAACGCACACATTTGAATACACATATTTATTAATACGTTAGATATATATATATATATATATTATTTTCTTACCGTAAAATGTATGTGTATATTATATTTAACAAAAAAACAACTTTGTATATTATGTGTGTATATATATGTTATATGTATAGTCATTTATCTAATTAATATCTAATTTAACATATATATTTATTATTTTTATTGTTATTACATTTATGCAATACATGTATTATATATATAATTGAATATTTATATTGTTTTAATACTTATTTAAATAACAAGTTTATATATATACATACATATATTTGGACAACGTACAATATATATAAGAAGAGCTAACATGTCCATTGCGATGCAAATCACAATATTTGTATATGGGCTTTTTATACCTTACACGGATTGTTATGTTACACAGACATGCACATACATATCTATATATAATATATACACACACACAATTATATTTATTTAAACATAAATTGAACAAATTTTGGTTTATTAATCTTCTAAAAATGGCCTATGTTTCCTAGCGCTTCCAACATCTCGTTTCCACTCTCTCCTCCTAATTTTCCTTCCCTTCCTTCATCTTCCGCTTTGACCTTTCCATGCCTCGTAATCGCAAGTTCTCCCCTCTTCCCCAAAACTCGTCCTAACCAACGAGACTAGATCTGGGCGCGCTAACCATGAACCCTTCCAACCTTCCAGATCCATGTCGCTGCCTTGGCCATTGTTAAGTTCGAGCTTTGTATTTCTTTTGCTTCCCATTGTGAATCGTGCTTCCTTGTTTAATTTGTTTGGCCCGCTTGTGTCAGTTTTCGATGTTGATACTATTGATGTAATATCCAATGTTGTCCCAAACATGGATGTTTGTCTCGTTGATTATTCTAGAGTGTCTATGCATGTGCTGGCTGGAAGTCCTCTAGTCGTCCTCCTTGATTTGGTCAGCTCGGGAATGTGCAAGTCATGCTTGATCAAATGCCCAAAAGGAAAAATTTGCTAACTTGCAAGGCTCGGCCTCTCTAAGCAATCCCAATTCTTCAACGCAAGTGTCAGTCCCCGTTCGCCCTGATGCAACTCATGTGCCTAAGCCATGGACATTTCTTTTTAGCTTCCTTCTTTGCAATGTAGGTGTATACTCCCCAGTTGTTTTTGACATTCAGGAAGTCGACGGAGTTATGTTGCCTCCACCTTAAGTCCTTTAGGCATGGGTTGAATTCTAGTCGGGTTACTTAGTTGGTTTTTTCCTGGATCCCCTTCAAACAATTAGTAATGCAAGATCCTTTTGTCATCATTTATGGAAGCTCCGGGGTGACCTTCAGGTTATTTATTTTGACTCCGTGTATTTTTTCAAATTTTCTTCCATCGACAAGTGACATCGTGTCCTTGAAGCCGATCCCTCCTTTATTAATGGGAAACCTTTCATTATCACCAATTAGTCTCCTTCCGTGGCTAGTGCTAGAGACCAGGTTTTATCTATTCCTATTTAGGATTATTTTTTGCACATTCCGTCGGTTTTATAGCCGTTGGTTGGTATTAATTGGCTTACCTTCACAATCAGAAATTTGAAATGCTTTGATTATAATATGGTAGTTCATGAGAGACTGGTATATGCTAAGGTGCTAATTGAAATAACCCCTGATAATTTGCTCCCTTCTTCGATTAGTGTTTAGCTTTTGGTTGGTCATATAGCGGAAATTAATGTTCGTTATCACCCCTAATACCATTCCTCTTGTTCCCTTTGTTGCTCCTCTAGTTGTGGCTAATCAGTCTGCCCACCCCTCTATTTCCTGGGTCCTTGAAGAGGAATCTTGGGAACACTGGTTTTCTGACATGAGATATAATCCTACCATAAGTTGTTTTTTCATATTTTTATATGGGAATGAAGGTAAACAATGGTGTTTATATTACCTCATTATGGATGGTGAACTTATATTGGCATCAGATGGCGAAATGGGAGAGTGAAACATGCATATTCATAAGGATATTTCTTGGGACAGAAACTTTATATACTGGCGTAATTCTAATTTCTACGTTCCCAGTCATGCTAGCCACTTCGTAGGATATATGGTTGATATTGACCACGGTTCTCTTGTGGGTCATGTTACTCCTTCGTTTGAGGAATGACATTTTTGTCTTTAGTTGATTGAGTATTATAGCCTATCACTTGTTCTTATCTGTTTAGTGGTCTGGCTACTATAAATCCAGGTCTAGCTGTTCTGTGCATATGTAGAACACCTATTTTCGATTTTATATACCAATGGTACAACCACTGTAAAACCGGCAGGCTTTGCCAAAAAAAATTTAAACAAAATTCAATTCATTATTTATAAATTTAATTAGAATAAAAGATTTTATTTAAATTAAATCTAGAAATGTTCTAAATAAATTAGACTTCATAGGACCAATATAGATCCAATAAGGGAATTTTTAAATTAACCTATATCTTCCGCTATGGGCTGGTCCAATTCCAAAAATGCTATCAGAGCCCAATAACATATGCGGTCTAATTAGTCATGTTAAAGATAACCGATTAAGCTCACAATCCAGTTAGTAGAGTGTCTAAGAAAGGTAATGTCAAAGATTGAGTTTGGTTAATCAAGTATTCTACCTTACCTGGCTACCGGTCTGGCCTGAATATATATGTGAGCCCAAAAAGTTGTCGCTAATAGAAGAGGCCCAATTTGAATTGGGCCTTAGGCTAATTTTCAAAATTGTTTGAAAATTTAAAAAAAAATTTAAAATTAAAATTTAAATTTAAAATAAGGTATACATATATTATAAAAGTTATAATATAATAAAAAAATTAAAGTGTTTGAAAAATAGAATTAATTAATTTCAAAATTTTGAATTTATTATAAGATTAATAAAATATATAAATTAATTAAATAATTTAGTTAATAAGAAATATATAAATGTGTCATATATTTTGATATACATTATGATATTTTAAAATGTTTAGGATATCATAAGTATAAATGTATGTATATAACATATTTTTGAAATTAATATAATTTAATTAAAATTGTATAATTAAATAAATAAATTAATTAAAATATTAATTAATTAATAATATACACATATATATGATATATGTGTTATACTATAAAGGTAATAGTATATAATAAATATTTAATATAATTTTTTTATTAAAATAATATAAAATTAACTAAAATTAATTAAATAATTTTTTTAATATAATATTATATATAAGGCTATTATATAAGTAGTATGAAATATAAAAGTTATATAATAATAAAACTTATATAATATGAATGTATAATTAAAGGTGGAATGTTAAGAAACCTTATATAGACTTAATGAATAAATAAATACATAAATGTAGGTATACCATGATTTCCGATGTGTTCGACACTTGAATCACGATGGAATTTAAAAAGAAATACATTATTCCATAAGTCGGTATCACTCAATATAATATATTAAAGATTACGAATCTTTAATATAATATTGTCCTCTACCATATATATATATATATATATAGATTAATAAATTACTTGCATACTCCTTACTTGTTAAGAAAGCTCAAGCTATGGATGTTATGTGTAGAATTATTAATATATAAAATAGATGAGGTAAGATAACTATATGTATTTGTTGAGCAAACTCAAGGTACATATACTATACTTAAGCCATCATGATATGGCTGATATGAGTGAATAATTTCTTTTAACCTGTTGAGCAAACCCAAAGTCGAAATGAGATTAGGATAGGGTACCAAGGGTTATGAGTTGTATATGATACAACCGATAAGAAGTTATCAATTGTCCGTGGAGTTATGATTTGTTGAGCAAACTCAAGGTCAGAATTGCAAGACGGACGAGTCCTAACACCCACTGGTGAAGTCGAAAGACTTCTTCGTTTTGCTTAGAGTTTGGTGAAACAAAAAAGACTGGTAGGAGCCTTATTAGAAAAATGAAATGATAACATTTAACCTTTGTAATATTGAAAAAACATATGCTATATAATATTAAAATAATCTACATGGATAAACTTGTGCATTTAAAATGATTGATAAAACATTTATCAGTTAAGATATACAAATGAACTGAATTAAAGATTGACAAATAGAAATATGGCATATACTTATAATTAAATTCTTATTGTGTGTTAACGTTTCAACACCCATGCAAGATCCTGATTTGCAACTACTAGATACGTTCGTAATTTAGTCGCTTACGTGTTTATTTGGTCGAGATCGTTTATTGCATTCTGTGATTTTTGAACTCCAAATGCAAAACAAGACTATAGATATTTGATCCATATACTATCGCAAATAAATGTTATATAAGGAATGGATAAGTTCGTAATGTACAGTACTTCGATGAAGTTAGTTCATTCGAAATAAGCCAATAAACGGTATTGCGAGATTGAGTATTCAATTTGATTGATTACAAAAGAATCGTATTGTGTTAAAATGTAACACAAGACCAAAACTACAATATAAATCTAAGAACCCGATCGCTGAAATGTCAGTTTGATTAGTTTACGTAAAGCGCAATGTATTTGATGCCTTAAAATGTTAATGATGATCGAGTGCACATTTCATAAAGAGTTCGTTATGATGTTATAGTAAGGGTATTCTTTTTGAATAGTTCGACCATTTAGAAAGAAAAACGAATGTATAAAAGTAGATGAGATTTAGGTACGGTTGGGATAAAGAGAATGAACGGTCACTTCTGCTTCATAAAGAAACATTGAAAATGAGAATTGTAATAATAATTGATACTTAATATTGAAATGAGAAATATGTTTCTATTCCAAAATGTATTTTCATATAGAAAATTATTTTCTATGAGATTAATTTCTTTGATTTCAAGATATTTGATCAAAGAACTCACCGCTGTAAACTAGTTACAGTATATGAAATAAATAATTTATATTAAGCGAATGATGGACCATTGAATTCAGTATGCCATTATAGTAATGGCTGAAATAGTAGAAGCGTGCCATATAACACTTATTGATTGCATCAAGTTAAAAAAATGTTTTCATAAAACATACCGAACATTATTTGTGAAATAATGAATATTTTTTGGTGCCGATTGAAAAATAGACATAGTTATATTTCAATGTGAATATTATGAATATCCATAATGAAATATAACTATAATTTGGTATTTGTTTTACTAACAAACGCGAAGCATTAGAAAATACAGACGTATCTAAAATTATTTTGGAATTATAGACTAAGCCTAGTTTTGAGAAATAATTTTATTATATGATTATGAATTGTATGATATTGGTTAATTATTTCTCAAACAATTAAGGGCTATGCACCCATTTAGTGAGAGCATCATAAGAGTTAATGAACTTTTTGAATTGTGACATTTAGATGTATGCAATCGTAAGTTTATTAAAACCAAAACGGTTCCACGTAATTCGCCATATTCACCGATGAGTTATCACAAACATAGACATGTGTATTTTATACACATGCATAAATCTATGGTAAGCCCATAGAATATACAATGGAAGAAAATAATGTAACATGCAATAAAAATGATTTTATTTGATCGAATGGGTGAGTATATTAGAAAGAATTCCGAACGTACCTAAAAATGAATAAAAATTCAATCTCAAATGTCATTCCTCCACGTGAAACATAATGATGTATCAACAAGGAGTAACCAAAGTTTGTTGAACAAAGTACGATTAATTGCGAGTGAAGTTGAGTTAATGTCTTTTTATAAAGTCGTGTACTTAAGAGTAGTGCACAAGGCTAATATTATTTCATCTAAATATCAGTTTACAAAACCATACAAGACAAGGGTTTATAAAAAACTCCAACGTATCCTAGGTCAAGGAGTTGGCAGGTTGTGCAAGTCGAAAGTCTACACATAATAATTGTTCATGAAGGATCTTGTATGAATCTCCCCAAAAGGAGTTTAGGAAGGAGAGTCACTGGATGACATATTTTTTGTTTTGAACATAAGTTTTGTAAATTAAAACCAAATCAATTTTATATATAAGGAAATTCATAAAATGTTTATGAATACCTATTCCATTGCACCAAGAAACAATTGTTGTTTCAAGAAATACCAACTTCATAGTGAAGGAATTTCTTTTAGAAATTATTGGTAGTAAAATGGAATAGGATACGATCTAAAGATAAAACTATTACATGAAGTGAAATGATTTTAACTAACTTAGATGAACACATCGCATTATAGAATATTCTCGCATATTGAAGAGAAACTATGAGATTCTTATCAATATTGAAAATATATAATCCTCGGTTGTTTGATTAAACCATTAAGTGTGTTGACACTATGATATGGTACAATGCGTAGATCTAAAATAGATTCCAAGTACATTATCAAAATATGATTTTGATAGTTGTACCCAAAGTGATATGATCCATTGATTGTAAAAGTGTTTTTAAGAGAAAGACCAGTGCAGTTGGAATATAGTGAGCACATTAGTAAGAATATTACCATAAATTCCAATTGTTGAAATTAACATAATAGATTCACCATTCAATGTGCTAAAGTTCGTTCGGATTTACCCACAGAATTATCGCTTTATTATACTTTGTGATTGGTACATATGTGCTTAAATGGCAAATTCTAAATAATGATTTAGAATAGACTCTTTACACATAAAAACCAAAGTGTCTCGAAGTCAGTAAGAGCTATATTTGGATTTGTGAGTGTTTGGATATGATCCAAGAACAGATATGAAAGTATCATTCGACAAATATCAAAATTGAACAAGTGTTTTGATATAAATATCAAATAGTCTGATTGTTGATCAAAATGCAGAGGAAACGCATGTTCATAAGAAAGAACGTTAAAAGGTACACTGATATTTCTAAACCGTAAGTAAACAACACATTGCTAATTCCAACAATATACTTGTATTCAATAAGCCTTTGTAGTTTTACTACTCGATGTTGGATTTGTAAATGATGCCTTTTATAATAAGCATGAAAGATATTGGGAATATCCCAAAATGATATGCAAGGACATCTTATTAAAATTTTAATACGAAACATGTAAAATGAATTCTTTATACATTGGCAACAGGAATTATTATACATGTTATGGTGCCTATGATATCGTGATTTGTTTATATATTTAATACATGAAGCAAATATCAAGTCCAAATTGATATAACTAAATGGCGGTTTGGAGTGATCTTGTGTATTTACGAAATACCAGAGAATTGTTTACAGAAACAATGAACTCCTTATGAATGAGTGTTCAGACTCAAACTTCACAAATGATATTTAGTATAATATGTCAATAATAAAATTTAAGTTAAGAATCTTTAAGTTGAAAATGTTCCAAAATAAAAGAGATTGTGGCTGATTCAATGAAAATGCTAAGTACATTGACTTGAATAACATCACAATAAAAGCAATGTATATATAACAAATGCACAAATTTATAACTGAGTCGAAAGTGATTCCAAATGTTGAGAATCCCATAAAATTGTTATATGATAACAATGTCGCACTATAGTCCATAACAGGACTTATTAGAGCTCACTGGAAGTCGAGAGACATACTCTGAATTGTTCCACATGATAAATATAGTTTATCAATGTCGGAGAGAGTTGATTGAAAGAGTAGTCAATTTAAACACAATAGCATGCCCATTTACTGAGGGACCGACCCAATTGGTTTTGAGGAAATCGATCAGAGAAGTTGGAATAAGATTCCATAATTGACCCTAAGTACAAGTGAGAGGTTGATTGTAACACCCCTGATTTTAGATAACATTATTCATGAGATTTAATTAGATAAATTAAATAGAATAATATAAAGATTAAAGAGATAAGGAGAGTGAGATTTGAAATTTAAAATAGAGGTCGTGCTTAACTAAATAAGACTAAAAGAATGAGTTTATAGAAATGGTTTTATAAGCTAACCAATAAGAGAATAAGGCAAGGGTGATATGCATGAGGAATAGCCGTCCACCCTAACCCGTAACCCCTAAACCCTTATTCTTATTTTCATTTTATAAGTTCAAAAATTCCAAAACATAAACCAAGATGCTCAAGCCGGCCATAAGTTAGGAGAAGAAAATCAATTAAAAGATAAGGAATCATGCAAGGAGAATTAAGGAAGATCAAATTTCAAGTTCCTTATCCAAATCAAGGTGAATAATAATCAAAACCATCTCATTTTCGTTTCAAAGAACATTGAATTCAGGTTTTATGTTTAAAACCTTTATGATGATTTTAATGATGATATGATTGGATTACATGATATATTCAAACATGTACGTTTTATAAATGTTTTATTCAATTTTAAGGTTAAAATCGTATATATTGGGTTTCGAATGCCATGAAGATTTAATATGTTACGGAAAACATTATTTTCGAGATGGGTTTAAATTTTTGTAATTATCCAAGCTATGGATAATTTATTATGAATTTTTGAAGGAAGAAATGAATAATTGGGTTTAAAAATTTATTTCGACAATTATATAAAGGATTTTGGGCCAGAAATTTATATATGTTAGTTAACATATTAAAAATGAATTTTGATGATTTTTGGGGATTTTTTCTAAATAATTTACCATGGAAATTAAATTAATTAAGTTGAAGGACTTAAATGTTTAATTGTTTTGGTTAAAGGGAAGGACTTCTTTGTTAATTATCTTAATTAATTCTGGATAAATTCTGCAGTCTTTTGGAAAAGATATTGGTAAAGTTTATGGCAACCAATTATATTTTTACAAATAGGCAAGTTTGTTAAGAAGCATTTACTTAAAAAGGCAATAAAACAGTTTTGTACAGATAAACCGTTTCGCCACTTCCAGTAGCAACATTTCGACCCCATACTCCCACCTCAACCAAGTTGAAACCAATACACAAGGTATCAATGTTTTGGTACATAGCGCATTGGAGAAAGGCGGTAGGTATAGAGTCGAAACCAAGCTTTCGAAGGGGTTGAAGCCATTTTAAATAGCTTTCGAAGGTCTTTTTTGCTTTCAAAAGAGATGCCACGTGCTTGCTTTTAAAAGAATTCTTTCGATAGGGTTGAATTACTTTAATATAGCTTTCGAAGGGGTTTCCGCCTTCTTGTTTTAAAGGGTAACTTTCGAATGAGTTGTCGCGTTTTATGTTTTAAAGAGAAGCTTTCGAAAGGGTAGTTTTGAACTAAGTCAAAACCTTGCTGCCGACTTCACACCTTTCGAATAGGTTGAAGTTTTCAATGTGTTCGAAAGGTAAGCCTATGTTTTATAAATATAATAAGCCGCTTCCCAATACTTTCGAAAGGGGACCAATAGCTACTTATATTAAAGGTTTCGAAGGCAATTGCTTCGAAAGGTGTTTCGAAGCTATCCTTTTTATTGTTTTACTTAAAGGTTAATGCTTTCGAAAGGATGGTTCCGAAGTGACCTGTTTTGCCCAAACTCTTTTGTTTGAAGGTTAATGGTTTCAAAACTCGCTTATATTCACTTTGACCCAAAATGTTATTTTTAAGGATAAACCCAGTGGTTTCGAAAGAGGTACTTTCAAATGTTTTCGAAGCTATGCTTCTATAAGTTGGAAAGTGATGCTTTAATACTTTCGAAAGTAATGTTCTAATGGTTTCGAAAGAGATGTTTTAAAGTGTTTTGAAAGGCATATGCTTAGTGTTTTGAAAAGAAGATTTGAGTGCTTTCGAAAGATATATTCTAATGGTTTGGAAAGTAAAGGTCTAAGGTTTTGGAAGCCTTAGTTTTCAAAACAAAGGGTCCAATCTCATTTTTAAAGGAAAACCTATGGCACTATAAAAGAGCTTTGAAATGGCTTTTAAATTTGGAGTTTTTGAAGAAGCCTGCCTTGATAAAAATAATGGGTTAAAGGGATTAACCAAATTTCATGTGAAAATGATTTCAAGGCTATTAAACCATAAATGTTGGTATTATTTTTGTATATGCTTCTTCTATAAATATATTCACTATTTAATGGACCCATAACTGTATTTTTGGGAGTAAGGGTAGAATAACCAGCTAGATTTACCTAGTAGTGAATATAAATTAAGTTAACTCCTGAATGAATAGAGTTGTATCTAGGAGGTCAGGTAGACTAGAACATAGGATGCCCAAAGACTAATCAAGAAGTTGTTAGTTTAGACCGGTTCATAGTAAACCCGTGAAAACTATGTTGGAGGGAGTTGTTGGTAGGGGCCAATAGGTTTGTAGTGATCCCATGAAAACTATATCTGGATAAATTTATTGATAGAAGTCAATAGGTTCATAGTCAACCCATGAAAACTATGACGTAATAAGAGTTATTAAAGATACCAATAGGTTCAGGGAACCCATGAAATAATTGAATGAAGTTATTGGCAGAGGCCAATAGGTTTCTAGTAATCCCATGAAAACTATAAGACCGGACAAATAGTCCATAAAATTTGAATAGGTTATTAGTCAGCCCAAGAAAATTAATAGGTTAATAACGACCTTAGAAACTGTAACTGAGACAGATAGTCAAATGAATGGGGATGGGAAGTCCAAGAAACTTTGCTTGTTTACATATCATCATGTTATTTTTAATTGCTATATTTTTAACCATTGTGGATGTAGGAACACATATATTATAGATTTTTAGTAAGATATTAGTGAGGGGAAAACCTGTTCCGCTAAGCGATGTGGTATCACTAGATATGTAAATGGTTCGAGACGGTAGGTTATTATTCATACCAAGCTTTATTTCTGACTCGAAGTTTATGTTTTCCCCTTAAACTCTCGAGTGCTCAATTAATTTTGAGTAGTTTGAGAGTTGAGTATTTTCAAGTTCTCCTTAGACAAATAAGCTTCCAGAGACGTGTAGGAGGCAAACTAGCTATTAGGAGTTCTTTTCTTTTTGATTATGCTGTGTTTTGATGTGAAGGCAAATTTGTTTAATTTGGTATTATGTAATGAATTTGAAATGATTTCAAATGGAATGAGAAATTTGTTTAATATTTTAATTTTATTCGTATCCATGTGTTTCTGATATATTAAAGTATCTAACATTACTACATTGGGTTGCCGAGGATTAATAACTATGGATAACTGCATCATCCGTAGCGGTTAGTTTTGGTCCTCCAAGCGGGGGATGTTACAAGTTGGTATCAGAGCATAGGTTTATGAAAACTTAAGAAAATTAAACCTAAAAGATTTTCGAAACATAATCCAATGAACCAGAAAATATGATCGGGGTTTGGGTTAACGCTATAGTAACATATAATTGATACACACACACATAGATATATATATAAGTACGTATTCCCCTTTCTCTTTGACCGTTCTTTTGTATCCTACTAAGGCTCATATGAAGATTTACAAAAAAAGAAGATATAGAGGCAGGAAACGGAAGAGGAAATCTCGGTGGAGGAAGCACCACAACAAATGGAAATGTTTAATCTAATACCAGGAGGAAACCGGGTCGACAGACAAATGCTAATCAAAATGCATATGCCAATGTCGGTGCTGGAAATCTGTTAGTAGATATGGGGATGATGTATCAGTTCTTATTCAATCTGATGCAAGCTGAAGCAGCTATAGAAGTGGCCGGGAATGTTAGAGGTGCTAATCCTGTGGCTCTAATTGGAAACAACTATGCTAAGTTGAGCAGAGATTATACCGGTCTTGGTGGGAAGCTGTTTTTGGGAATGGAGGATGCTATAGAAGTTGAGAATTGGCTTTTGCATTGTGAGAGAATCTTCGCTGACTTAGGGTTGAATGATGAGTAGAAGAGGAGACTAGCCTCTAGATAGTTGCAGGAAACACCGCTTCATTGGTGGAATAGTGTTATTACTGGAGTTCCCGAGGAAGTGTTAACTTGTGCGGAATTCTGAAGGAGATTTGAAGAAAAGTTTTTATCTGAAGTTGCCAAGTTGGCATTGTTACGGAGTTCATGGACTTGGTGCAAGGCGAGATGTCGGTGATTGAGTATACCACGAAGTTTGATGAGTTGTCTAGATATGGACATGCTACAATTAACATCGTCATCAAGAGGAATGAGAAGTTTATTCAGGGATTGAGACCCGAGATTGCTAGTGCGACCTTACCACATCTACGTGATCCTTGTAATGTTGTTGTGGAAATGGCAATTCGACATGAGGAGATGCTTGCTACTTACAAGAAGGAGAAGCTAGTTGAAACCCAGAGTTCTCTTGGCAAGAAGAGGAAGTTCTTCAAGGAGAAGGGAACCCAGAAGGGAGAAGCTGCCAAGAAGGCAAATGCTAATCTAGTTTGCTTTAAGTGCGATAAGAGGGTCGTTATGCTCATGAATGTCGAACTGGAAAGGGGAAGAAGGCCACACACAAGAAGGACGTGAAGTGATTTTACTGCGACCAGGTGGGGCACTATAAGAATCAGTGTTTAGAACTAGTCAGGACGGACAAGGGAAAAGTCTTTTCTATTGGACCACCGTCTGCTAGGCTAACTGTTACTGAGAAAGGAAAGACTGTGATGGATGGTACGCTTTTGATTCGAAGTATACCAATTAGGTACGATTTGATACCGGTGCATCGCATCCATTTATATCTCAGTGTTTGGTTAATAGATTATGTATAGAACCCACACGCCTTGTCACTTTCTTAAGGTTTGCGAATCCGATGGGAGGGTATGCAACTCTAGGAATGAGATGTGACCAGATAAAACTTGATTTGTTAGGTCATAAGTTTGCGCGCAGTTTGTATGTTTTTGATTTCGTAGATTTCGGAATCATTTTGGGTATGGATTGGTTAGGTAGATATGAGGCCAGGATATTTTGCCAAGATAGGGAAATATCACTGTGACACTTTGATAGTCATAACCGAATTATATTCTCAGTGGAGGATTTTGACTGGAGTGCTTGTACTCTATTCAGTGTTATGGAAAAAGAATAAGAGTTAAGTCAGGTTCGTGTAGCAAGAGAATTTGCATATGTTTTGAGTCAGTCACAGAATTACCACCGAAACGAGTGTTGAGCTTCAGATAGATCTTATGCTCGGAGCTGAACCTGTAAGTAGACCACCTAACAGGATGACACCGACCGAGATGAAGGAATTGAAGGTGCAGCTAGTGGATTTAGAAGGAAATAATTTTATTAGACCAAGCAGTTTGCCTTGGGGAGCGGTCGCGGTGTTCGTAAAGAAACCGGATGGGTCGTTGAGAATGTGTATCGACTATTGTAAGTTAAACAAGAGGACGATCAAGAATAAGTATCCTTTGTCGAGAATCGATGATTTATTTGATCAGTTGTGTGGAGACAGAGTATTTTTCCAATTGAATTTGGCGACAGGTTTCCATCAATTAAAAGTGGCAGAGGATAGTATCTCATTAACAGTGTTTTGGACTAGGTATGGTTCGTACGAGTGGTTAGTAATGCCATTCGGGTTAACGAATGCACCAGCTTTCTTCGTAGATTTGATGAACCGAGTTTTCCGAGAGTACTTGGATAGGTTCGTATTGGTATTTATAGATGACATTTTAGTATAATCTAAAGATGAAAGAGAGCATGAAGATCATCTTAGAGTAGTGGTTGAGACCCTAAGGCAGCATCAACTGAAAGCGAAGTTTTCCAAGTGTCATTTCTGGAAGAAGGAGGTTAAGTTTCTTGGTCAAGTGGTCTCAGAGAAGAGTTTGTCAGTCGATCCAGATAAGATCGAAGTTGTTAATAACCGGAAAAGACCAGAGACGGTGATTGAATTTAGAAGTTTTCTTGGACTTGCTGGCTATTACCAGAGATTCATTAAGGATTTCTCGCGGATAGCAGCACCTTTGACTAAGTTAACCAGAAAGAATGTGAAGTTTATTTGGTCTGATAAATGTGAGGAAGCATTCCTTAAGTTAAAGCATTTGTTGACCAACGCGCCTGTGTTAGTGGTTCCAGACGAAAACCAAGGGTTGGTGGTGTATACCGGTGCATGTGGAACTGGATTAGGAGCTGTGTTGATGCAGAAGGGTAAAGTCATTGCGTACGCTTCACGACAGCTCAAATCGCATGAGGTGAGACATCCTACTTATGATTTGGAATTGGCTACGGTGATCTTCGCATTGAAGATATGGAGACATTATCCCTTAGGGGAGAGATTTGAGTTGTACACAGATCATAAGTCCTTAAGATATTTATTCTCTTAGAAGGAGTTGAATACGAGACATCAAAGGTAGCTAGATTTTTTAGGAGCTTATGATTTTGGTATAAAATATACACCGGGGAAAGGAAATAAAGTAGTGGATGCTCTTAGCAGAAAACATCAGAATATGGTGTTAGCTATGATAGTAGAATGGAAAGATCTGGAAGCTTTGACTACTTGTGGTGTGCAGTTAAGACCGACTGCTAGTTCTAGTCAGAGCACCGCCATGTTGTCCTATTTGGAAGGTCGACCCGTATTGATCGAAAGGTTTGCTTCTAAGCAAATAGAAGATCCATATAGCCAAGAAGATTAGAAGGCTTGAGATTAGGTTGAAGATCGATGATCTAAAGGACTTTAGTCTTGACCAGAGGGGATGGTTGAGAAAGAAGGGATGGTTGTGTGTTCTGAATGATGAGGACTTGAGGAGAGAAGTTCTGAGAGAATGTCATCGATCCAAATTTATGATTCATCCTGGAGGAACCAAGATGTATCAAGATATGAAGAGGAGCTTCTACTGGGAAGGCATGAAGAAGGATGTTAGCTTTTTGGTTAGGTAGTGTGCAAACCGTCAACAAGTGAAGGCCGAACTTCATAAGCCGAGTGGATTGCTTTAACCTTTGGAGATTCCAGTTTGGAAATGAGATTTGATATCCATGGATTTTATAGACGGGTTGTCAAGGTCAAATAAAGAAAATGAGAGCATATGGGTCATAGTGGACAGATTGACCAAGAGTGCCCATTTCATTCCAGTTAAGTCAACCAATACGACACATTTTTAGCTAAGTTGTTCATGAAGAACATAGTTAGACTACATGGAATTCCTAGTAGTATAGTCAGTGACGGAGATGCTTTGTTTACTAGTGAATTCTGAAAGAGTCTACATGGGGTGTTAGGTACCAAGCTCAAGATGAGTACTGCGTATCACCCTAAGATAGATGGGCAGACAGAGAGATTCAATAAGATACTCGAGGATTTGTTAAGAGCTTGTGTATTGGACTTTGGTGGATCTTGGGAAGATCACCTACAATTAGTTGAGTTTTCCTATAATAATAGTTATCAGACTAGTATAGGAATGGCGCCTTTTGAAGCTTTGTATGGAAGGCCACGAAAATCACCAACATGTTGGTTGGAAACTGGAGATAGATTAGTCTTGTGTCTAGATCTGGTTAGAGAGACAACAGAGAAGATTGAGTTGATCCAAGAAAGGATGAAGGAAGCTCAGTCTAGACAGAAGGGTTACGCAGATAAAAGGCGTAAGGACCTAGAATTCTCAGTTGGAGACAGAGTTTTCATTATGGTATCACTGATGAAGGGTATGGTACGATTTGAAAAGTCAGGGAAACTGACACCGAGACATGTTGGCCCGTTCCCAATTATGGAGAGGATCGGGAAGCTCGCATACATAGTGGAGTTGCCAAGCAGTATGGCAGGTGTCCATAATGTGCTTCATATATCTCATCTTCGCAAATATGTGCATGATCCAGAGACTACTATTCCTTCGGCGGGGTCGGAAGATTTAATAGTAAAACCGAATTTGACTTTTGTTAGACAACCAGTTTGGGTTGTGGCGAGAGATGAGAAGAGGTTAAGGAACAAGACAGTCGAGTTGGTGAAAGTTCAATGGAGCGACAACGGGGAGGACTGTACTTGGGAGACATAAGACAAGATTAGAGATACTTATCATGATCTATTGTGAGGGTATGTTCTATATTTGCTTTTATAGATCGTTGCTAGTCCGGTAGGCTAGTATGGTAGCTAGGAGATGTTACAGATGATTGATATGCTTAGTATTTAGTCCTTACTGAATTTCAAGGATGAAATCTTTAAGGAGGGGAACCTGTAACACCCCTAATTTTAAATAACATTATTCGGGAAATTTAATTCGATAAATTAAATAGAATAATGTTAAGATTAGAAAGATAAAGAGAGTGAGATTTGAAATTTAAAATAAAGGTCGGGCTTAACTAAATAAGATTAAAAGAATGAGTTTACAAAAATGGTTTTATAAGCTAACCAATAAGAGAATAAGGCAAGGGTAATATGGGGAATAGCCATCCACCCTAACCCTTAACACCTAAACCCTTATTCCTATTTTCATTTTATAAGTTCAAAAATTCCAAAACATAAACCAAGAAGCTCAAGCCGGCCATAACTTAGGAGAAAAAAATCAATTAAAAGCTTAGGAATCAAGCAAGGAGAATTAAGCAAGATCAAATCTCAAGTTCCTTATCCAAATCAAGGTAAATAATAATCAAAACAATCTCATTTTTGTTTTAAAGAACATTGAGTTCGGGTATTATGTTTTAAACCTTTATGATGATTTTAATGACGATATGCTTGGATTACATGATATGTTCGATTCAAACATGTATGTTTGATAAATGTTTTATTCGATTATAAGATTAAAATCGTATATATTGGGTTTCGAATGCCATGAGGATTTAATATGTTATGAAAAATATTATTTTGGAGATGGGTTTAAATTTTCGTAATTATCCAAGCTATGGATAATTTATTATAAATTTTTGAAGAAAGAAATGAATAATTGAGTTTAAAAATTTATTTCGACAATTATATAAAGGATTTTGGGTTTGAAATTTATATATGTTAGTTAACATATTAAAAGTGAATTTTGATGATTTTTGGGGATTTTTCCTAAGTAACTTACCATGGAAATTAAATTAGAAAAGTTGAAGGACTTAAATGTTTTGGTTAAAAGGAAGGGCTTCTTTGTTAATTATTTTAATTAATTCTGAATAAATTCCGCAGTCTTTTAGAAAAGATTTTGTTAAATTTTATGGCAACCGATTATATTTTTACAAATAGGCAAGTTTGTTGAGAAACATTTACTTAAAAGGCAACAAAACAGTTTTGTACAGATTTATTGTTTCACCACTTCCAGTAGCAACCTTTCGACCCCATTTCCCGCCCCAACCAAGTCGAAACCAATACGCAAGGTATCAATGCTTTGGCACGTAGTGGATTGGAGAAAGGCGGTAGTTATAGAGTCAAAACCAAGATTTCGAAGAGGTCGAAGCCATTTTAGATAGCTTTCGAAGGCATTTGTTTTGCTTTCAAAAGAGATGCCGCATGTCTTGCTTTTAAAAGAATGCTTTCGAAAGGGTTGAATTACTTTAATATAGCTTTCGAAGGGGTTGTCGCATTTTTGTTTTAAAGGGTGGCTTTCGAATGAGTTGTCGCGTTTTATGTTTTAAAAAGAAGCTTTCAAAATGGTAGTTTTGAACTAAGTGGAAACCTTGCTGTCGTCTTCACGCCTTTCGAATAGGTTGAAGTTTCCAATGTGTTTGAAAGGCAAGCCTGTGTTTTATAAATATAATAAGCCGCTTCCCAATACTTTCGAAAGGGCTCCAGTAGCTACTTATATTAAAGGTTTCGAAGGCAATGGCTTCGAAATGTGTTTCGAAGCTATTCTTCTTATTGTTTTGCTTAAATATTAATGCCTTTGAAAGGATGGTTCCGAAGCCATCTGTTTTCCCCAAACTCTTTTGTTACTTTCGCTTATGTTCACTTTGACCCAAAATGTTATTTTTAAGGATAAACCCAATGGTTTCGAAAGAGGTACTTTCAATTGGTTTCAAAGCTATGCTTCTATAAGTTGGAAAGTGATGCTTTAATACTTTCGAAAGTAACGTTCTAATGGTTTTGAAAGAGATGTTTTAAAGTGTTTTGAAAGGCATATGCTTAGTGTTTTGAAAAGAAGGTTTGAGTGCTTTCGAAAAATAAATTCTGATGGTTTGGAAAGTAAAGGTCTAAGGTTTTGGAAGCCTTAGTTTTCGAAACAAAGGACCTAATCTCATTTTTAAAGGAAAACCCATGGCACTATAAAAAGGCTTTGAAATGGCTTTTAAATCTGGATTTTTTGAAGAAGCTTGCCTTGGTAAAAATAACGGGTTAAAGGGATTAACCAAATTTTATGTGAAAATGATTTCAAGGCTATTAAACCATAAATGTTGGTATTATTTTTGTATATGCTTATTCTATAGATATATTCACTATGTAATGGACCCATAACTGTATTTTGGAGAGTAAGTGCAGAATAACCAGCTAGGTTGACCCAGTAATGAATATAAATTAAGTTAACTCCTGAATGAATAGAGTTGTATCCAGGAGGTCAGGTAGACCATAACATAGGTAGCCCAAAGACTAATCAAGAAGTTGTAAGTTTAGACAGGTTCATAGTAAACCTATGAAAACTATGTTGGAGGGAGTTGTTGCAGGGGCCAATAGATTCATAGTGATCCCATGAAAACTATATCCGGATAAAGTTATTAACAGAAGTCAATAGGTTCATAGTCAACCCATGAAAACTATGACATAAGAAGAGTTATTGGAGATACCAATAGGTTTAAGTAGAACCCATGAAATAATTGAATGAAGTAATTGGCAGGGGCCAATAGGTTCCTAGTAATCACATGAAAACTATGAGACCGAACAGATAGTCCATAAACCTTAAATATGTTATTAGTCAACCCATGAAAACTAACAGGTTAATAGCGACCCTAGAAACTATAACTGATACAGATAGTCAAATGAACAGGGATGGGAAGTCCAATACACTTTGCTTGTTTGCATATCAAAATGTTATTTTAAATTGCTATGTTTTTAACCACTGTGGATGCAGGAGCACAACATATGGTTATTATAGATTTTTGAGTAAGATATTAGTGAGGGGAAAAACTGTTCCGCTAAGCGGCATGGTCTTACTAGATATGTAAATGGTTCGAGATGGTAGGTTATTATTCATATGATACTTTATGTCTGACTCGAAGTTTATGTTTTCCCCTTAAACTCTCGGGTGCTCAATTAATTTTGAGTAGTTTGAGAATTCAGGATTTTCAGATTCTCCTTAGACGAATAAGTTTTCGGAGACGTGCAGGAGGCAAGCTAGCTATTAGGAGTTCTTTTCTTTTTGATTCCGATGTGTTTTGATGTAAAGGCAAAGTTGTTTAATTGCCTATGTATAGACTTTGATCATCTAATAGGGCATCTGCATGTGTCACTTTTGGCGTATGTGTAATAGTTATATTTTCTATGAACATGGTTATCAAATTTAGGATTATGTAATGAATTTGAAATGATTTGAAATGGAGTGAGAAATTTGTTTAATAGTTTAATTTTTTTTCATATCCATGTGTTTCTGATATATCAAAGTATCTAACATTACCGCATTTGGTCGCCGAGAATTAATAACTATGGATGACTAAGCATCGGTAGCTGTTAGTTATGGGCCTCCAAGTGGGGGATGTTACATTGATAGAGTTAAAGTATGCCCTATGTGCAATTATGTAATTTGTTACATATATCTAACCCGTTGACCAATCTTGTTCGAAATATAGGTGTTTTATTTCTATTATATACTTGGTATAATGTGTTATTTTAATTAATTAATTTAATTAAAAGTATATATAATAGAAAATCCATCAATGGTATGTTTTTTGTGATAGTAGTTACAAAGTGTTGTAACCGGGAGTAATTTATCACGATTAAAACAAATATGCCATTTTAAATGTTCCTAGTCAAGATGCATCGACACTGAATATCGATGTATCAATTGCGACTAGAGTACGTAATGCTCTCCAAATGTTGGGCGGTGTATTACTCATGACCGCTGAGGGCATCTAGAGGTTATGTACTGATAGTTATTAGGTAACTATGGAACGACTCGCTGATAGTTTTATGTTGGTTAAGGTCAAACATAAAATATCAATGTAACTGATTTACACAGTTCTCTCGACTTGAGAATACCGTGGATCTTTAATATGAAAGCATTGCTTTGATTATAGTCAAATCATGGCACGACGTCCATCGAGTGATTATAGTTGGGTTGAGTGGAAGTATTAGAAGTGAAGCATTATTCAATAAAGGATTCGTCTTCTCGGTTATATGGGGTTAGTGTAACGGTCAACTCAAATTCAAAGTCTCTGAGCAGATCAGTTCGGTTCATAATAATTATTATTATTGAACTAAGGACTTTGTATTTGGACTATAAAGTTGAATATGGATGATGTTGGAATTTTGACCATTATCAAATTCAATAAGTCCAAAGTGATATAGTTTTGATGAAGAGAATTGATATAAATGAATGTCACAACCGGGTAACGCTTAACAAGAAGAGCTTGGCTTTTACCAAAGATAAATAAGCGATAAATTTAGCCAAAATTTCACACCAAGTGCTATGCGATGTGTGAATATTAACATTCGAATAGTTCGATGTTAATCGTTGACCAAATTTACATTTGACGAGTCACATAACTGGTATGATGAATTCTCTTTAGACCAAATGATGTAATTATTTTATAATTGTTATAAATTAATTAATATTTATGAAATATTGATTATAAAATTTTGAATATGATTTGAGGAATAAATATTGCTGTATATTTTTATAATAGTTATAAATACATCGATCGATATACGATACCGACAAGCAACTAAATCAGATTTAATTAGTAATATTTATTTGGATCTAAATGGGTTATTAGCCCATGATGTATGGTGATACATTCAGTGGCAACAAGCATGTAAGGGGCAGCTAATAGGTGAGGTAGGGGTATCTTTGATGGATGGCTCAGATTTAGGGAGAATGGGTAAAAGATATGATCCACCTTTCTCTCTATTCCTTCCATTGTAAAAGGACTCCTAACCCTAATACATATGGAGATTTTTTTGCTGTCGTTTTCATCTCTTTGCTGGTCGAATTCACCTAGATGAAAGTTCCAACAAAGTTCATCTCAAATCAATTTCAAATCGACAACTTTGGATAGTCAATAGTCTACATTTCAAAGATTAACAGTCTACCGAATCGAGAAGAGTTCTAAGGAGGGATGTTCATCATAGCAAGGTGTAATTCAAGGCATGAGTTTAGGTATGGTTTTATTATTTTATATAACTCGTAGTTTATGTATAATATTCTATTGCTTGTTTATATATATCATAATTATATTGTTAGTTAGGTTAGATTCCTATATGTATAAATGTTGTCACATATTGAATGGTTATATGTATGTATGTATAATAAAAAATAATTTTTTATGTAGATCAGACGTATACACAGCCAAATAAATTTATTTTGATTTTTATTATTTTATTAATTTTTTATACTTATATTAATATTTCATATTACATGAATTAAATGGCTTATAATTAGTTGTGCCATCATATCATGTTAAAAATCGATCTTATATTTTATATGTGCAAATTTATACTAATTATATATGTAATAATAAATTATTATTTAACAATTATTTTCTATTTTTAATATTATTTAAATTGAAATATAACTTGAATAACTCATACAAAATAACATATATTTCAAAAATTATATTTTAAATTTTATAAAAAAAATTCATTGCAATATTATCTCTCGGCCAAAATCCCAGAATTTAGAAATCAATATTATTATTTTTAAAAATTATTTAATCATGCGGTCGATATTAATTAAATAATAATAAATAATATAATTTTGACTTAGAAAACTATCGAAATTTTTTCGTGACTTTACAATATCATAATCGAATTTCAAAAAATTTAAAATTTGGAAAATATGTCACGAAAGTAATTTTAACATTATTTTATTATTTTTCGACTAATATATATGTATATGTACGTACGTACGTATGTATATAATTTAATAACATAAAATTATAATATTTCATGTGCTGTGTATTGGATCTGGAATGATATAAAATCATGTAACTTTATTTAATTTTCATAATTGATATAATTATATAAGCACACACTCACACACACATATTTATAAATACTTTAGATATTAATTGTGACGACCGCCCATGACCCCTGCACCGAATCTAGAGAAAGTGCGCTGTAAAGTGTGCCAGGCGACCATGGACGATTGTCAAGGTAAGATTAAAACAACAGAATCTATCGTATTACTCACAGCGCATGGACAAAATACAATAGAACATATGTATAGTGAAGCTTTACAGAACAAAATGACATCATATAAAACTCCATAATAGTTGAATACAAGCATCCACATAGTCAATACATCCAGCCTCACTACATATCTCTCAGAGAATACAAAACAGCGGAATATCCAGTACATATAATAAGAAGATAATATGCAACCCTCCAGCTCGTCTTCGATATCAGCATCGTGAGAAGAGAACAGCACCTGTCACCTGCTACCTAGTCTGCCCGTCCCAAAATGGACGAACAGCCCAAGGCAATAAGAATTAAAACATAAAGCCTTGAGTCAGACAACAGTCTTAGTGAGCAGTAAATTAACTAACAACATACCAAAAGAGCATAAAGGAAAAGGAATAGGAATACAACCCTCCCACTCCAACCTCATTCTACAGTGATAGCCCCCAGACACACACTAAGCAGAAGCAAACATAGCAGAGCATACAATTTAAAGTAAAGCTACTATCACTCGAGTCAAGGGCGATGTTTTCCAAGTACCAAGGCCTAAATCAGATAAGCACCCAGAAAATACCGCTCTTGAGTCCGAATGACGATACAACCAAACATCCATGACTCTGGCTATCACTGTTATCATTGCTTCGATATCACCGTTAATTGAATGACCGGCACATTCTTTCAGCCGTCCGTCAAGGGCTAATGGAAACCCCGGTTCTAGACATAACTCCCGCACGTCGTCGCAGCCCGTGCCTAGGACTATCGAATCTGCCCAGAGTACTCGACCATCAACAGTTGGTCGTTGGGACTATCGAATCTGCCCAAACGTACTCTTGCTTAGAGCATGCTAGAACCTTCAACAACGATGCTATCCAAGCCTCTTAGTCATCCTCCTCGACGACTATCCTCATATCCATTCATTATCTTCAACTCGAATCATATCACCGAGTTATCAACATGCTTGGAATGATCCCGTCTGGATTAGACCAAGTCTTCATCATATGATTGCCTCGCTTCATTACATCCTCGCAAAGCCTCATCTCATCATCACATCATCAAATCTATGCATAAGAGCTTCATCATCCCGCTACATATGCTACGAGCAGCTTTTCCAATTCAAGAGCCTTTCCCTTAGCTTTTGAATCGTCTTCGGTCTAAATCTAATCATCAATCATCTAGTTCATAACAATCAATCAAATCAAACATCAATCCAAACAATCAAGCATTCAAAAATGATCTAAGTAGACAATTATAACAATAATGGCATTTTCGTAATTAAAGAGTTGAAAGTCCAATAAGCATGAAAACATGGATTATATCTCTACAAACTTGATGAATGAACTTGCATAGGTTAACATATGATAAAATGGATGCAACATCATCATGAACAATGGATCTATATGGATCTACACATAGGATGAAGAAAATGCATGGAAATCTCTATTTTAACACCAAATCGAGCCAACAATCCGATATACTCCTTTGGATCCGTGTGAGAGATAATCACCACTCACCAAATCACCTAAACAATCCAAAAGATAACAACTCCAGATCTGGACAGCGAAGAACTAAGCTAGATCCGACAAGATCTCACTTCAAACGAAGAAATCTCTCTTGAAAAGATGAAGATCTTCAATCTAAGCTCTTGAATCTTCAATCTTGATCTTCGATTTGGATGGATGGAAGCACTAGATTAGAGTGGAGAAAAGAAGTGAAGAAGTGTAGAAGTCGAGCTCTCAAAATGGCAGCACTTCGTCGCTTCAAAATCCGGATCCCAAAAAGTGAGAACAACCCCTCCTATTTATAGCTGAAAACTGCCCTTAAGTCGTAACTCGGCTATCTCCTTAAGTCGGTGCCGACTTAACACCATGCCGACCTAGTGCCTTGCCGACCTAAAAACTCATCTGCCTATGACTCGCAACAAAACAGCTGTCTCCTAAGTCGGTTACGACTTATGGCATGCGCCTACGACTTAACGACTTAACTGCCTCGCCGACCTACGACTTAACAATATGACCGACCCAACGAAGCAGACTCATCATACTGCCGCAAAACCCAAGTCCTAAGTCGGTTGACGACTCAACAACAAAGCGCAACTGCGACTTAACACATAGGCACGACTTAACTTAGGTCGTTGCCGACTTAAGTGCCTTGCCGACTTAAGACATACGAAGGAATACAACTACGACTTAACTCGTAACTGGGTTACGACTTAACACAAGAGACGTCCTGCCGACTCACAACTCAACACACGTTGCTGACTCAACTACCTACCGACTCAATTACCCTGCCGACCTAACACTTAACACCCAAACACTTAGGTCGCTCACAACATGTCCTTAGGTCGTTGCCGACCTAACTCTACTCCAGAGTACTTAGGCTGCCTACTATTCTTCCTTAGGTCGCCCTAACCTCTTAAGTCGGTCAACCCCACTTCCTTAACTCGGCAACGACTTAACAAATAATTTGTCAGATATGCTAACTACTAAGTCGTCCAGGTCTTAAGTCGACCACTATCTTAACTCGTCAGCCGACTTAACACTTAACTCACCACTATCCTTAAGTCGGTTAATACTATAAGTCGGTCACTTCCTTAGGTTGTTATCCCTTAACTCGGCGAGTTCCTTGAGTCGGCAACTCGACCCAGACTAGTTGCTTAACTCGTCCAAACTCCTAAGTCGGCTACGACTTAGGACTTAAGCAAAATTCTGCCAAAACCAGAAATGACTTAACAACCTTACAACCAAAGGTAAATCATTTTAGAATGTTTTGATCCGTAAAAATACGGGTCGTTACATTCTCTCCCCCTTAGGAATTTCGCCCCCGAAATTCCAAACAACAAGGCAATCAAAGCCATTCTGTACGCCTATCATCCATAACAATCAATAAACCATGCATCCAATTCTAGCTTAGCGTACAGAATTCTAAGACTTAGAACAAGTTACAATTTCGTTAGATGACACGACACCTTAGGGCCATACCTTGAAGAGTTCAGGATGAGCTGCCTTCATCCTCTCTTCCACCTCCCACGTACAGTCGTTATCATTGTCACTCCATTGTATCTTGAGCAACTTAACTATCTTCCTCCTAAGCTGTTTCGTGTCGGTTTCAACAACACGAAGCGGCTTACGAGGTCTTCTATCGACTGGATCAACTTCTAAGTCTTCACAGCTATCAGCAGAAACCACCGTACTCGAGTCGTCCACATACTTCCGTAGATATGATACATGAAAAACATTGTGCACACCCGACATTTTCTCCGGTAACTCCAATCTGTAGGCGAGCTTTCCAATTCGCTCGATGATCGGGAATGGTCCAACAAATCTCGGAGTCAATTTTCCTTTCTTCCCGAATCGGATAACATTCTTCAGTGGAGAAATCTTCACAAAAACCATTTCACCTACGTCGAACTCCAAATCCTTACGACGTTTATCAGCATAACTCTTCTGACGATCTTGGGCTGCCTTCATTCGTTGCCGAATGATCTCTATGCAATCCGAAGTTTGCCGAATCATCTCTGGCCCAAGCATCAACTTCTCTCCTGTTTCCAACCAACATGTCGGAGAGTTACACGGTCTTCCATACAACGCTTCATACGGTGCCATACCAATGCTTGACTGGTAACTGTTGTTGTAGGCAAACTCCACCAAATGAAGGTGATCTTCCCATGATCCTCCGAAATCCAAAACACAAGCTCTGAGGAGATCTTCCAAAACTCGGTTGACTCTCTCAGTCTGACCATCTGTTTGGGGATGATAAGCTGTACTCAAACACAACTCGGTTCCCAAGACTTCCTGGAAGCTCTTCCAAAATCCACTAGTGAACAATGGATCTCGATCGCTCACTATACTCTTCGGAATACCATGGAATCGAACTATCCACTTAACATACAACTCAGCCAACTTTGATGCAGTCCTAGTCGATCGAACTGGAATGAATCTTGCACTCTTGGTCAAACGATCCATAATGACCCAAATCCCTTCATTTCCCGTTCTGGTTCTAGGCAATCCATCAATAAAATCCATCGACACTTGTTCCCACTTCCATGTAGGAACTTCTAAGGGCTGAAGCAATCCACTTGGCTTCTTCTGTTCAGCCTTTACCAACTGGCAGTTCATGCATTTGGAAATAAAATTTCCAACATCCTTCTTCATGCCTTCCCAGTAGTAGGTTCTCTTCATATCCCGATACATCTTGTTTCCACCTGGATGAACTGTCAACTTCGAGTGATGACTTTCCTTCAGAACTTCACTCCTCAATTCATCTATATCGGGAACAACTAGTCGTCCTTGCTTCCGAAGCCAACCCTCTCGATCGACCTCGAATCCTTTATCCTTTTCTGGATCCAATCCAGATTCCAATTCACGGATAATCTTGACAATCTTATCATCTCGCTTTTGGCCCTCGCCAATCCTTTCCACAAGAGTGGGTCTTATCGATAAGTTTGCTAACATCTCAGGTTCCAATTCGCATCTAGGCCTGAAGTCAAATCCAGCTAAATACTCGAGGCTCTTCCATTCTGAAAACATGGCTCCCAATCCTGCATGTCTTCGACTTAACGCATCAGCCACTGCGTTACCTTTTCCCGGAGTATAAGCTATACCAAAATCATACGATGCCAAAAACTCTAGCCAACGTTGCTGCCGAAGATTCAAATCCTTTTGGGAGAAAAGATACTTCAACGACTTGTGATCAGTAAACAACTCAAATCGAACTCCCAACAAGTAATGTCTCCACATCTTCAGAGCAAATACAATCGCCGCTAACTCCAAATCATGAGTTGGGTAATTCTTTTCATGCGGCTTCAGTTGTCGACTCGCATACGCAACAACTTTATCCTTCTGCATCAGCACTGCTCCAAGTCCAGTACCACATGCGTCGGTGTAAACCACCATCTCATCATTCCCACTAGGAATAGTCAAAACAGGAGCACTCGTCAGTCGCTCTTTCAGGATTCCGAAAGCTTGCTCACACTTAGCATCCCAACTGAACACTTGGTTCTTTTTCGTCAATCCTGTCAATGGAGCAGCTACTTTGGAGAAGTCTTTGATAAACCGTCGATAATATCCTGCTAATCCAAGAAAACTTCTCACATCAGATGCATTCTTAGGTCTAACCCAATCCTGGATTGCTGCCACCTTAGCGGGATCAACCGCTATTCCATTCCCAGAAATCACATGACCTAAGAACCTCACTTCACTCTTCCAGAAGTGACACTTCGAAAACTTAGCCTTCAGCTGATGCTTCCGCAAGATTTCCAAAACAATACGCAAGTGCGTCTTGTGCTCGTCTTCCGTTCTGGAATAAATCAGAATATCATCCACGAACACAAGTACGAACTTGTTCAACTGATCTCTGAACACTCTATTCATAAGATCCACAAAATATGCTGGCGCGTTAGTCAATCCAAACGGCATTACCAGCCACTCAAAGAACCCGGATGGTGTCCTAAAAGCAGTCTTCGGCACACTATCCTTAGCTACTCTCAACTGGTGAAATCCCGTTGCCAAATCCATCTGAGAAAACACCTTAGCTTCGTGAAGCTGATCAAACAAGTCATCTATTCTCGGCAATGGATACTTGTTCTTCTTAGTCACCTTATTCAGCTCACGATAATCCACACACAATCTCAACGACCCATCTGCCTTGGTTGCAAACACAACTGGTGCACCCCACTCGGACACACTACGCCGAATGAATCCTTTCTGCAAAAGATCATCAACTTGCACCCTCAACTCCTGCTGTTCCCTAGGCGCCATCCGCCTAAGAGGCATCACAACAGGTCTGGCTCCTTCAACTAGATCTATACGAAACTCGATCTCTCTATGCGGCGGCAACCCTTTGACTTCGTCAAAGACATCCTCGAATCTATTTGCGATCGGCACTAAAGACAGTCCATCCCGTGGAACAACTAGCGAATACATGAAGCTCATGAAGACGCCTTCCTCATGCTTACATCGTATCACAATCTTTCGCCCTTCCACATTCTCGACTGTCACCTCCAGCCTCTCACAATCAACCTTAGCCGCATACTTCCTAAGCCAGTCCATACCCAAGATAATTCCGAACCCCGCAAAGTTCAGAACAAAACAATCACAAACAAAAGAGCAACCATGACTCGATACAACTAGACCACGGCATAACATACACAAACAAGACGAACCCCCAACTGGATTAGTCACAACCAATGGCCTATCAACAATATCCGGTGCCAAACCTAACCGGCCTACGAGTTCATTACAAACAAACGAATGCGACGCTCCAGTATCAAACAAAACTCTAACCGGAACACCACATAGGAAAAGAGTACCTTGAACAACCACACTCTTTCCCTTCTCTTCAGCAGTAGGAGCTTTTGAAGACGACGGAACAGCTCCTAAAGCATAGGCTTGCACAATCTGCCTGTCCTTCCTTGGTTCTGGACAATTCTTCCTGAAATGTCCCGGCTTGTCACAGTTGTGACACTTCATCGGTGCCTTCGGATTCTTACAATCCTTAGAGAAATGGCCCTTCTGCTGACAATTGTAGCAAGTCACCTCGCCTTTCGGCTTCTTCTGGCCATCCTTACCCTTCTGCTGCTGCTGCTTCCTCTTCTGGTTTCCACCCTGCTGTGGTTTAGATTCTCCCTTGGTAACAGCAACAACAGGTCCTTCCTTAGGAAACAGACTCTCATGCCTAAGAGCTTTCTCCACAAGCTTCTCAAATGAATCGTCCAAATGATCCACCAACTGTCTCCCAAGATAACTATCCAAGCCGGTCACAAACTTCTCATTCTTCTGATAAGCAGATTCAATATACGACCGGGCATACTTGGACAAAACTTCGAACTCAGAAACAT
This sequence comes from Allium fistulosum, assembly GCA_030737815.1. NCBI lineage: Eukaryota > Viridiplantae > Streptophyta > Magnoliopsida > Asparagales > Amaryllidaceae > Allium > Allium fistulosum. Next base: position 197,247,274 of record CM060905.1, on the reverse strand, counting down.
ACTCAAGAACTGATCTTCCACCTTGCTTGAGCTCCACAAACCTCTTGAACAGAACAGACTTCTGGGCTGTAGAAATGAACTTAGCTTCAAATCTGACTTGGAATTGCTCCCAAGTAATCTCTTCTTCCGGAGTAGTGATGGTAATAGAGTTCCACCAATCAGAAGCTCTCCCTTGAAGCTGCCTTGATGCCAACTTCCTCTTAGTTGCATCATCAATTCCCAAATCACCAAAGATCCTTTTACAAGCATCTATCCACCTCTGGACCTCAATAGTTAATTCTGTTCCCAAGAAAACCTTCCCTCCAAGAGCAGTATAATCCTTGCACAACTTAGCAAAATCCACTGGTTTCGGAGTTTGGACTTGAATTCCAACATCAACTGCTGCCCCCGGAACTGGTATCCTTCTCATGATCGAAGTCATCATAGCTTCGAACATGGCTGCATAATCAGCAGTCTCTTCAGTAGCACGGCCTCCCCTAGCAGCTGGTCTCCCTCTTCGACTCATTCTCAATATCTATAAAAAGGAATGATTAGAACATCTAGAGAAACAACTGCATAAAGGACTCAAACCCTACTAAGCTACTATATTATATATTGTATTCATCCATCAAAATACAATTACGTCTCTCATACGTAGTTACTTCAGTGAGCGTTGGGTAAAATCGATTAACCAATGCTCTGATACCAAATGTGACGACCGCCCATGACCCCTGCACCGAATCTAGAGAAAGTGCGCTGTAAAGTGTGCCAGGCGACCATGGACGATTGTCAAGGTAAGATTAAAACAACAGAATCTATCGTATTACTCACAGCGCATGGACAAAATACAATAGAACATATGTATAGTGAAGCTTTACAGAACAAAATGACATCATATAAAACTCCATAATAGTTGAATACAAGCATCCACATAGTCAATACATCCAGCCTCACTACATATCTCTCAGAGAATACAAAACAGCGGAATATCCAGTACATATAATAAGAAGATAATATGCAACCCTCCAGCTCGTCTTCGATATCAGCATCGTGAGAAGAGAACAGCACCTGTCACCTGCTACCTAGTCTGCCCGTCCCAAAATGGACGAACAGCCCAAGGCAATAAGAATTAAAACATAAAGCCTTGAGTCAGACAACAGTCTTAGTGAGCAGTAAATTAACTAACAACATACCAAAAGAGCATAAAGGAAAAGGAATAGGAATACAACCCTCCCACTCCAACCTCATTCTACAGTGATAGCCCCCAGACACACACTAAGCAGAAGCAAACATAGCAGAGCATACAATTTAAAGTAAAGCTACTATCACTCGAGTCAAGGGCGATGTTTTCCAAGTACCAAGGCCTAAATCAGATAAGCACCCAGAAAATACCGCTCTTGAGTCCGAATGACGATACAACCAAACATCCATGACTCTGGCTATCACTGTTATCATTGCTTCGATATCACCGTTAATTGAATGACCGGCACATTCTTTCAGCCGTCCGTCAAGGGCTAATGGAAACCCCGGTTCTAGACATAACTCCCGCACGTCGTCGCAGCCCGTGCCTAGGACTATCGAATCTGCCCAGAGTACTCGACCATCAACAGTTGGTCGTTGGGACTATCGAATCTGCCCAAACGTACTCTTGCTTAGAGCATGCTAGAACCTTCAACAACGATGCTATCCAAGCCTCCTAGTCATCCTCCTCGACGACTATCCTCATATCCATTCATTATCTTCAACTCGAATCATATCACCGAGTTATCAACATGCTTGGAATGATCCCGTCTGGATTAGACCAAGTCTTCATCATATGATTGCCTCGCTTCATTACATCCTCGCAAAGCCTCATCTCATCATCACATCATCAAATCTATGCATAAGAGCTTCATCATCCCGCTACATATGCTACGAGCAGCTTTTCCAATTCAAGAGCCTTTCCCTTAGCTTTTGAATCGTCTTCGGTCTAAATCTAATCATCAATCATCTAGTTCATAACAATCAATCAAATCAAACATCAATCCAAACAATCAAGCATTCAAAAATGATCTAAGTAGACAATTATAACAATAATGGCATTTTCGTAATTAAAGAGTTGAAAGTCCAATAAGCATGAAAACATGGATTATATCTCTACAAACTTGATGAATGAACTTGCATAGGTTAACATATGATAAAATGGATGCAACATCATCATGAACAATGGATCTATATGGATCTACACATAGGATGAAGAAAATGCATGGAAATCTCTATTTTAACACCAAATCGAGCCAACAATCCGATATACTCCTTTGGATCCGTGTGAGAGATAATCACCACTCACCAAATCACCTAAACAATCCAAAAGATAACAACTCCAGATCTGGACAGCGAAGAACTAAGCTAGATCCGACAAGATCTCACTTCAAACGAAGAAATCTCTCTTGAAAAGATGAAGATCTTCAATCTAAGCTCTTGAATCTTCAATCTTGATCTTCGATTTGGATGGATGGAAGCACTAGATTAGAGTGTAGAAAAGAAGTGAAGAAGTGTAGAAGTCGAGCTCTCAAAATGGCAGCACTTCGTCGCTTCAAAATCCGGATCCCAAAAAGTGAGAACAACCCCTCCTATTTATAGCTGAAAACTGCCCTTAAGTCGTAACTCGGCTATCTCCTTAAGTCGGTGCCGACTTAACACCATGCCGACCTAGTGCCTTGCCGACCTAGTGCCTTGCCGACCTAAAAACTCATCTGCCTATGACTCGCAACAAAACAGCTGTCTCCTAAGTCGGTTACGACTTATGGCATGCGCCTACGACTTAACGACTTAACTGCCTCGCCGACCTACGACTTAACAATATGACCGACCCAACGAAGCAGACTCATCATACTGCCGCAAAACCCAAGTCCTAAGTCGGTTGACGACTCAACAACAAAGCGCAACTGCGACTTAACACATAGGCACGACTTAACTTAGGTCGTTGCCGACTTAAGTGCCTTGCCGACTTAAGACATACGAAGGAATACAACTACGACTTAACTCGTAACTGGGTTACGACTTAACACAAGAGACGTCCTGCCGACTCACAACTCAACACACGTTGCCGACTCAACTACCTACCGACTCAATTACCCTGCCGACCTAACACTTAACACCCAAACACTTAGGTCGCTCACAACATGTCCTTAGGTCGTTGCCGACCTAACTCTACTCCAGAGTACTTAGGCTGCCTACTATTCTTCCTTAGGTCGCCCTAACCTCTTAAGTCGGTCAACCCCACTTCCTTAACTCGGCAACGACTTAACAAATAATTTGTCAGATATGCTAACTACTAAGTCGTCCAGGTCTTAAGTCGACCACTATCTTAACTCGTCAGCCGACTTAACACTTAACTCACCACTATCCTTAAGTCGGTTAATACTATAAGTCGGTCACTTCCTTAGGTTGTTATCCCTTAACTCGGCGAGTTCCTTGAGTCGGCAACTCGACCCAGACTAGTTGCTTAACTCGTCCAAACTCCTAAGTCGGCTACGACTTAGGACTTAAGCAAAATTCTGCCAAAACCAGAAATGACTTAACAACCTTACAACCAAAGGTAAATCATTTTAGAATGTTTTGATCCGTAAAAATACGGGTCGTTACATTAATATATATATATATATATATATATATATATATATAACCCGCCGTTCGTAGCTCGGTTGGTTTGGGAGCTGGGAGATGGGAACCAAAGGACTGTGTCCGGGCAGGTTTGAATCCCAGCGCTAAACCATCAGTGGGAGTTTCAACGTTAAGCATCCGTGTGCGACGACTAAATAAAAGCGGGGTAGACACACGGCGTGGGGTTTACTTAAGTGAGTATCAATGAATACCATGATCTTAAGGTTCCCCATGATCTCAAAAATATATATATATATACATATACATATACATACACACACATACACATATATATAATTTTCTTACTATATATACATGTGTATTATATTTAATATAAAAATAACTTTGTATATTATGTGCATGTGTGTGTATATATGATTTATATGTATATACTCGTTTATCTAATTAATATCTAATTTAACATACATACATACAAACATACATACATACATACATACATACATATAAATATATATATATATATATATATATATATTAATTTTTACATTTATGCAATACATGTATTATATATATAAGTAAATATTTATATTTTTTTAATACTTATTTAAATAACAAGTTTGTATATATGCATATATATATATATATATATATATATATATATATATATGGACAACATACAATACATATAAGATAAGCTAACATGTCTGTTGCGATGCAAATCCCAACATTTATGTACTGGCACGCTATACCTTGCACGGATTGTTATGTTACACATGCACACACAAACATACATGTATATAATAAATATGTGTACAATTATATTTAATTAAACTTAAATTAAACAAAATTCAATTCATTATTTATAAATTTAAATGAAATAATTCAAAGGCCCAATGTTGATACAATAAGGAATTTTTTTTGAAATTAACCTATATCTTCTACTGCGGGCTGGCCCAGTTCTAACAAATCTTACATGTTCACATTAATAACCTCGAGTGCTATTATGGTGTTTCTAAAACCAAAACCTTTGACATTTACCTTTTGGTTTAAATAAGTTAAGTTATCTCCTTAAATAATGTCTTAAATAACGAGATATTATTCGTAATAACACTTACAAAATATATTGTGCAAACTAAAATAAGGATTAGTTTCTTGAAATTTATCATTTTTGCCCGTTGTGTAAAGCAGTTGATCCAACACTGTCGGCATTTAGGATCCTATATGCTAACAGGCCCGGCCCAAAGGCAAGACGACCGAGACATTCGTCTTGGGAAACACTACCGGAGGTGGCGAAAGGAGCAACAAAAGGTACCAGACGCTTTAAATAATATTTGTCTGTTAGAGTAGCAGGGCAATTAGTCAGAGAAGCACCATGTAGTTCAATGATTTAATGCCTAACTCGTATCTATATCAATCTGGTTTCAATTCCTACAACTACCATTTCTCTGATTTGTTTTTTTTTCAGTTCATTTTTCCTTAAATTTTGCCTAAGGCAACAAATATAGAAGGGTCGGCACTGTAAACTAACAATGTGTATTTCCTAATTCTAGGCATCTGTTTAGCATGTGCTTGAACACAAAATCGAGTAGGACGTTAGTTCACTAGGCATCTAATTCAAACTACAAATTTATAACCAAAAATTGGTTGATTATTTTAACATTACAACTCGTAACTCACTGTTTGGAACAACTGATCACTCCATTGAAAACTTATTCATGAATAAGAACTTAAAATATGTTTTGTTTCCACTAAGCATTAAGAAATAAAACTCTTATTTAGTGCCATCGTTTTCAACACTTTTACATTGCCTTTTCTTTTGTGGAATTCTTAATAACAATTTTTTTTTCAATTAAAGCCCTTAATTACATCAGTTAGATTAGTTTGAATTTAAATATTAAAAATTTGAAACCTAAAATAATACAATTTAGTGGAAGTTTGGTTTTATTTCCATAATTTTCAACAGGTTCAAAATTTTGTTTTATAACTAGTTTTTTAAATATATTTCAACCTATTTTTTAAAGTTCATTTTATTACATTTATTAAATTTTAGATTTTGGAATAACAAATTGAAATTTAAATCATTCAAGACTAAAAACTTACAATTTTTAATCCAATAACCATATCCTTTACAAAAAGTCAGATGTTGCTGAAATTTAAAATTTCAAAACTCCAGCTTTTTAATAATAAATTTTTGTCATAATTTAAAACTTTCATTTTAATAATTATCTTGTGAAAACTAACTAACATAGAGGGTAATGTTGTTAACAACCATATACTTTAATTCTAATCTGAGTTCTTTAAAAATGCAAACAATGGTCACAATTCAGTATTTAATAATCATCAATCAGAATTCGATATTTATTAATAAGTATTCAACTTTCTATTTTCAACATTTTAAACAAACGAAGCCTAAAATATGCAAACAAAATTGAACATGTTGGGTTTATTGGAGATTTGAAGAAGGTGGATTACAAAAAACTATATTTTTATGCAAATTATAAAAGATGCTAATTTGTTAACTTTTATTACTTTGGTTATTTTTTAGAAATTAAAGCCAAAATTTTCCAAGTACATTGATCCAGTGGATGTTAAATTGGTTATAGACTGCTGAAAATGGCATGAGGGACCATTAGACATATATGAAGATCTCTAACGAATTTCTTTCACAGCGCAAGTTATTTTTGTCAAACCGGCCGTTAGGAAGGTTTACTTACTGTCACTTGGCGTAATCAACAACTTTGAAGCCCAATAAACAAGCGAAATGTCTGCCCCGTTGTTTCATCGACAACATGATTTCATCCTTTTACCTCGCATAGTAATTATTTCCCCTATTTTCTCTTAATCTCTCTTCAAATTTTGAAATTTCCCTTAAGTTATGAAATTGAGATGCCGAATCAATCTCTCCTTCAACTCCCAAATTAACACATCCAAAACCCTAAATATCTATCGCTTACTCTCAAATCGACATCGCGACTGTACCGTATCCCACCGCCGGACGCATGGACCAGCCTCCCAGTATCTGGTGCCGCAGCAGCCTCACCACCTCCAATTTAGTTCAGGTATCATATATTATATTTTTTGTACTGAATTTCTTTCACTGTCGATTGAAAAAATAATAGCTATATTTGATAGTTTGGTTTAGGATTTAGTCTAATTGCAGTGACTTTGATATTATCACATTAGGATGCCTATTATTAAGATAATTGATTATATAGATCGATTCATGGTGTTCAAGGTACTTTAGATTTAGCTTGAAACGTGTAAAAAAAGAATTGATTAGAATGTACTCCGCTTTAATAGTAGTTCAATCTGGACTCTTAAGCTTGTCCTATCAAGTGGTTATAAAGTACATTTAAAAAACACTTCAATGCACAAATTTCAGCTTTTCGGTTTACAATTTATTTTTCGCAATTTTTGGTATGTTGTTTTCATCTGAGTTTATGAAATGGAAAGTTTCTTCAATTTAGCATGACATTATTCTAAACAAATGATTTCAACAATATTATGATGTTGATACTATGTAAACACTTGATATGTAGCTTTCGAGTAAGCTAAAACATGCATCTTCTTGAACTAGAAACTTGTGAAGGAAAGTTCAAAATTTGGGGTTCTGATGCTTGTTTCTACCATGCTTGAAAGCAGTTTGGTGTAGATGAAGTAAATTATAGCATGACTTATGATATATGACCATCCACTAAAAAGAGACAATTGCAAGCATCTATAGCAGCATTTTAAGCTAAAGGGAGGGTATATCAAGATCAAGTAGGTGAGCAGTAAATTGAAATCTTTGTAGTATGTTTTAAATGATGTTGGTGATATGAACATTGTCTTTTTTGGATTGTGTGATGCCATTGATGTTTTTGGCGGTCTTTTAATTAAATGAGTATGGACTAAGACATTTTAGCACAAACTTTTTCTTCATACATGAGTTGAATTATCCTTTTACCCATATAATATTTTTATGTTGGTATAAGATATGGTTGAAATCAATACATGTTTAATGCAATTTTAAATGAATGAATATGTCATCGTGCACATAAATTTATCTCGATTTGAGAGTGTTATAAGATGCTAGTATCAATACTTTTGCTTTATGATTGAGCATTGTATTAGAGTAAAAAAATCAACTTTTTATGAGGCTAACAAACTGCTTCAATATGTCATATTATAATATTGGATATCAACAAATCATAGCTTTGTTTCACTTTTTCTTAGATGGAAACTTGATGCAACAATCAGTAGCTGATGCCTGGTTGTGTTTTCTCTGTGCTCAATTTTTTATAGTCCGGGTAAACAATATACTAATTTGCCATTTTTTTTGAGTGACTAATTTTTTGTTTTACTATTTTTAGTTTATTTAGTTTGACAATTGATGTGTTGATTATTAAATTTTCTGCATCTTACACTTTTAGACTATGTTTATACTAGGATTTTTCGGTTATTATGATTGTCTTAGTTATTTTATGTTTTTTAGAATTTGATTTGTGCTAAAACAATCAAAGTAAGAAGAAAATTATTAGATAATTCAATGTTGACATTCTTTTAAATTATGTGACATTCTTTAGTTCTAATTTGCCATTTTCTGGTTCTAAGTACACTACTTAGTTAGATATAAATTGTACTCGTAATGACCACTTACCCATAGTTGATTTTGGTTTGTGAATCCTATTTTATAATGCATAATTTACATTATCTTAAATTCTTAGATATACAAATTTGAAATACAGATCTGAAATGTATAATATATTTTTGGCAAAAATTTAACAGTACACTAGAATATATATGTTTTTGAATTCAAACATAAACCATGTTTTCATGTTTCTACAACGTTATTAAAGCTGCCAAATGTATTTTTGAATTTAAGATATTTTAGTTGGTCTCTTTTTCAAGACATTTGGGATCTGTGATTAATTGGTTATTTTTGTTACCGTTTTTAACTAATCTACCCATAACAAACCACAATAAAATTTATGCATAATAACAAATCGGATAACAATATAAACTTAGTGTAACATTTTGGTCAAACATTTGTTACAATTATGCAATACATTGTATATGTTACATAGTAGTTGGTTTAGTTAATAATTGCAATGTTTGGCATTTTCAAGTATACTAGGCTAATTTTGAATCTATACCATGGTGTAAACCCCGTAGCTAAATTATGCTGGGTAAAATGGGTAAAATTGGATTTTGTGGCGATTGAGCCTTTTTATTTATAGTTTTCACTCCCAATGGAAAGCGAAATAAATAGAAATCAATGATTTCAAACAAAAGGAAACAACAAATGGAGACAATTTTGAATATAAAAGAGAATGTTTGTAAATTGCATTTGCAGTTCACAACTAACTTTTGGTCTACAGTATTTAGCAATTTTTTGAAATTTTAGGAAATTTTAGATAATTTAATCTCATACTTTGTTTGCATAAACTATTTAGCAATGGGATGTTGTTGCTTCTTGCATGAGATAAGGATATAAATTGGCGTGAAAAGAAAAAATATATTAGATTTCATGTTTTTTTTTCAAATATATTTGAATTATGTTTTTACTTCATCTTGGTATATTATTTACATGGTGTTCGACTTTTGGTGCCTCGCCATTATGTATAGGAACTTAACTTCAAGTCATTATAGAGAAGGATCTTTTTATGTCTTTCTTACATTTCTAAAATAAAATAAACTACCACACTAATAATTGCAATAACAATAATTATATAAACAAACTTAACTTTAAGAGACGATAGAAAAGATATCAAGATATCATTACTGTCTTGCTTTTTCTGAAATAAAAGAAACTATCAAGCACCAGCAATTATGATAATGAAAATATTGTAGTAACTGATTATGCACAAGTTTGTAGTAACAATTATGGTAGCAGCAAATCCCCATAATTATAGTAACAATAATCATGTTACTTACAAAATTTAGCATGTTTATAAATCATGACTTGCTAAATGTACTCTATTTTCTTCCTTTTCAAGCTTTCAGAATTTTATCAGTATTTTAACTTACTCATGATTTTATTATGGTATAGAGCACTTGCTGATTTATTTCAACTAATTGTGTTATTTTATAATAAAATATTGGTTATAGGATTTGAGATCTGATAGATCTATGAATCATACAACTAACAGAGGTTCGCATATTTTACATGTTATACCAGGTTGTTTTATGACATTTACATGAATTCTACTATAATGTAAAATAAAATGAATAAGAAAAACATCATAATCTCATAAAGATATAGCTCCTTATTAGAGACTAAGATATCATTATACATTTTATAAAATTCTGATTATCCAAACTTGACATTCATTTTCTTAATGCATCTATGACTAACTAATTTTATTTTTTGATGCATGATTTACATTTGGTCTTAAAATTTTTGTTTATATTCAATCTTCAGAATTAATTTTGTTTTTTTTTTGAAAATTATGAAATTACTACTGTCTACAAAATTTTAGTTTAAAATTTATTTTCCGGAGATTGTATTACCTTTTCTTGTTTGCATAATTAACAACAGTTTAAAGGGATTTGATCTTAATGTAGTGGAACAAAGTAGACTACTGATAATTATCTAGCAAACAGCTCAAATTGGTAAGTAATGATGAAGAACATTTTTAATTGTTTTAAATGTATATCAAAGTTATTGCAAAAAACAAACAAAAAATTTATGCTTCGTTTTGTGTTTTATTCCCCATTGTCTATAATTTATTCGTCTTTAAATATTTGCATTTAAAATTAAGTTTTTATCGTTTATCATAGACAATGTTAAGTGGGTAAAAATTTATTTGCATTAGTAGTGAATACTTTTAAAGGAAAGGAGAGCTTATTATACAATTTAATGGCTTGCTGGGACGTTGCTTGCCGAAAATTATTTACCCAACATTAAAAATGGTAAGTAATCATTTATAAAAACTTTTTTTATTTGTTTTGAATGTAATTCTAAAGTCATTATGAGCAAGTAACCAAAATTTTAGTTTTTTATGCTTAATTATGCCATTAAATATTAAGTTTTCCATGAGTATTTTGTATTTGAAATTAATTTTCAATCTTTTTTCATAAACGTTTTTAAGTAAAAATTAATTTGTATTAATGTAAATACTTGGATCATTATGTGATATTTTGGTATTTATATCAATTGCATGAACAAAATGAGAGCTCACTTCAAATAAAATAAGAGCTCACCCCAAAATGAAAATTTACCGTTCTCTCAAATCATTCAGTTTATAGTTTGTTGTAAAGCATTTTGCAGCATCCGAGTCAAGTTATCAAAGCGGTGTGAATTTGTCAGAATATCCAAGCCTGAAGAAGGCATCATACAAGATGCACCAAGTAAAAACAAGGCTAACCACTTCCAAATATTTGATCGTTTTCTTATTCTTAACACGATTAAAATTCACCAATTGAATGTGTAGATTGATCAACAGATTGTAGTGATTTATCCGGTTGCACTTATTTTTTGTGAATAAAAAAAACTACTTGACAAAAACATTTGGTGGCAAATTGTGTTAACGTTTTATTGCATGAATCCTGGACTCCTACAAATTTCATTTGGTGACGTCCGAGTGAATTGGGATGGCTTAACTACCCCTAGTTTATTTGAATGCTCAACCTAATCTATTCTTAAAATCATGTTTGAAGATCATGACATATAGTATAAAACACATGGTAAAATCAAAAGTATTGTATTATTTAAATAATAAGATGAATTGTTCAACTAAATGCATAAGTTTCACTTGCAACCTATAGGTAATCAAGTTCTGTAGAAAACATATGCCATAATCAGTTGCCATCATTACTACTTTCAACGCTTTGGAAGAACTTCCCACTTAAGTCGTACATGTTATTTCTTCCAATCCCTTAGAATAGGTAATTGTTTACCAAATTAACTTTTCTAACTTATATTTTTCTTAATACTTTACTTAGTCTTTGTCTTTTATTTTGTATTTCTCTTACTTCTTACAAATTTATTCATATAATTTGAACATTATGATGGTGTAGAGTACAATGTGATAGATGGCTTATCCGGTCACGAGTTGATATATTACAATCTACATCGTGTAACGAAATTCCACCCAGTCGAGCATGTAAAATGTGGTTAATTCTATCAATGGAAAGGAAAATTGAAGTGCCACAAACGGATGTCCAAACACAATTGTCAGTGTTTCTTGGCGGATTGACAAGGTTAAGGTTTGCTAGAAATAACTTGACCATAATATGATTGATTTTCAAGTTATTTTTCCTATGGTCAAGGAATGTATCAAGTCCACTCTCAATAGCGGCATTTTCAATACCGTAGAGAGCGAAATCAGGATAACTTACAAATGATTCTTCAATGATTTTGGCATCTTGGAGTTGAATCCATCTTTGAAGAGCTACATCATTGACAAGCCATGAAGTGATTTGAGTATCTACTGGAGTAGATGAAGATGAAACATTGTTAGTCTTTGATTTCTTCTTGGGAGCCATTGTTTTTGAAGTAAAGATAAAAATTTGGGAAAATTTTAATGGGGGCTAGGGTAAAAACTGAAATTGGGAAAGTAAAAGTGAAGAGGTAAGTTGAAAAGGTGAAAGGATGGGTTACTAATATGAGATAAAAAAACAACAGATTACACGTTCGGTCGACCGAAAATCTAGGTCGGCTGACCGGCTGGGTTATCTGAGACTAGCTGAAACTTTCGGGAAGAGTTCGGCTGACCGACTCAGGTTTTCCGGTCGATCGACCCTGTTAGGAATGTGCAGTTGAAACTTTCGAGATGGGTTCAGCTGACCGACTCAGGTCTTCCGGTCGACCGACCCTGTTAGAAATGCACATTTTTGCTGTTTTAATTTTTTTTATAGAAATATAAACTTTATTATCATTGCACTATATTTATACATCTTATTGAAAACAACAACATATATATATATATAATGTTTAGCCACCGTTCGTTAAAATCTACGTTCCCATGAGTTTGGAGACGGAACATCTTCTATAGGTGACCATCTTGGAGCTATTGGAGTTTGAACGGGGTTTGAAGAGGATGAAGGTCTATAAGTAGGTTCAGCAACATCATCCTTCTTTGATGAACAAACTTTCATGACAATCTTTTTTAGAAAACTTAAACGTCTTGCTGTGACTTTTTGTTCATAGTAGAGTTCCCGCTGCATATCCATTTGTTGTTGTTGGTAGTGATGTATTTCATCAATTTTTTGTTTGGTTGATGGAGATATTACCATTGCATTCTTCCCTTTTTTCTTTTCTGGTGTATAGCCTGTATGGGAGTCTTCCCATGGTTTCCATCCATGTCGGGGGTCTTTATCCGGAGAAGAGAAATCAAGGATACGTTTAGGCATGGGAAAGGTAGGATAGGGGCCATTTTCAGGAATGCGGTCGGAAACATCATCGTCCGGAGATGTGTATGATAGATGGGAGTTTTCGGAATTATAATAATCATTGTTTGAAGACATTTTTCAAGTTTTGATTTTAAAACTTTCTTAGTATATGTTTTGAAAGATAAGCATAGTATATATAAGTATCTGTTTGCTGAAAAATTTGTGGATGGGAACTAGTTTTAATTATAATCATAGAATTTCAACAATAAAGCTGTTCGTAAATATGATTTATAAGTTTTAGAACTAAAAATAGTTTTTCTGAAACCAAAATAAATAACACAAACTTTAAAGAGAACTGAAAGAAGAAACACCCATAGCTCAAGTAGCTATAACACAACATCTAACAAGCAAGTCAGAGGTCATGAGTTCGAGTTCCGCTTTGGTCAGAAATAAAACAATTTTTGTTTTTCAATATTTGTGCATATTTTTATTTATAAATCTTTTAAAGACATTATTCCTAAGTCACGTCTAAGTTTTATAAAAATATTTTCATTTAGCGGTTTAGTAAAAATGTCAGCAATTTGATTTTCAGTATTAATAAATTCTAAATTTATTAATCCTTTTTCCAAACAATCACGAAGAAAGTGATGACGAATATCGATGTGTTTTGTTCGTGAGTGATTGATCGGATTTTTAGAAAGATTTATTGCACTAGTATTATCACAATAAATTATAGATTTTTCAAGATGACAATTAAAATATTGTAGTGTTTGTTGCATGTATACGACTTGAGCACATGCCAAAGCAGCAGATATATATTCTGCTTCACACGTTATAAAGAAACACAGTTTTGTTTCTTACTAAACCAAGAGACTAAGGAACGTCCAATGAAATGACACGTTCCGCTCGTACTTTTTCGATCCGTCCGACTTCCTCCAAAATCAGCATCGTTATAGGAGACTAATTCGAAAGGACATTCTTTCGGATAAAATAGCCCGAAATCTTTGGTTTTAGTTGGATAACGAATAATACGTTTAACTGCTCGCATATGTGATTCTTTGGGATTTGCTTGAAATCGAGCACATAAACAAACACTCATCATTATATCAGGTCGACTCGCTGTTAAATATAGTAAAGATCCAATCATACTACGATATAGTTTCTGATCAACACTTTTGCCATCCTCATCTCTATCGAGATGAATCGTTGTGCTCATAGGAGTTGGTTTGGCAGCAGTGTTTTCCAAACCGAATCGTTTAATTAAATTATAACAATATTTTTCTTGATTAATAAAAATTCCATTTTCAATTTGTAATCCAAGAAAATATGATAATTCTCCCATATGAGACATTTCAAATTCATTTGTCATTATAGTCGAAAATTCCTGACATAGTTTTTCATTAGTCGAGCCAAAAATAATATCATCAACATATATTTGAATTATTAAAATATTTTTATTAGTTTTCTTAATAAAAAGTGTTTGATCTACTTTACCAATTTCAAAACCAGATTCTAATAAATAGCTTTTAAGACGATCATACCAAGCACGTGGTGCTTGTTTTAAACCGTATAACGCTTTTTTGAGTTTATAAACATGATTTGGAAATTTTTCATGATTAAAAAGAGGTGGTTGTTCAACAAAAACATTTTCTTTTATGTATCCATTTAAAAATGCACTTTTAACATCCATTTGATAAAGTTTAAAATTATGAAAACATGCGAAAGCTAATAAGATTCGTATTGCTTCAAGTCGAGCGACTGGAGCAAACGTTTCTTCGTAGTCTATTCCCTCTTCTTGATTATATCCTTGTGCAACTAATCTAGCTTTATTCCTGGTTATATTTCCTAGTTCATCTGCTTTATTTTTGAAAACCCATTTAGTACCGATGACTGATTGATCACTAGGTCTAGGAACGAGTTCCCAAACTTCGTTTCGTTTGAATTGATTTAGTTCTTCTTGCATGGCAAGAATCCAGTAGTCATCAGTTGAGCCTTCTTTTATATTCTTAGGTTCTATGTTAGAGAGAAAAGCTACATGACCAACTTGATTTAATTGATGTCTGGTTTTAACGTTCGAATTTACTTCTCCAATTATGTTTTGTACAGGATGATCCCGTAAAATTCTAGGGGGAGATTTTATTATATTAGGAGTAAAATTTGTATTTTCATTAATTTCATGAATATCAAAATTTTCATTTGTATTACTATTTTCATTCTGAGTAGTTTCATCATCAGAATCGATAGTAATATTTGGATTTATATTTTTAAAATTTTCGTCAAATGAAACATGTAAACTTTCTTCAATAATTTGAGTTCTTTTATTATAGATTCGATAAGCTTTGCTTCGTTCCGAATATCCAACGAATACTCCTTCATCGGATTTTGGATCGAATTTGCCTAGTTGATCTTTAGTATTTAAAATAAAACATTTAGAGCCAAAAACTTTAAGATATGAAATATTTGGTTTTCTTCCATTTAGAAGTTCATATGGAGTATTCTTAGTTAATGGTCGAATAGAAACACGATTCAATACATAACAAGCAGTAGCTACAGCTTCTGTCCAAAAGTGTTTCGATAAAGTGGTTCCATTTAATAAAGTTCTTGCACATTCTTGTAACGTCCTATTTTTCCTTTCTACAACTCCATTTTGTTGTGGTGTTCTAGGAAACGAAAAATTATGGTTAATACCTTTCTTGTTAAAAATTGTTCAAAAGCTTCATTTTCAAATTCTCCTCCATGATCACTTCTTATATTTTTAATTTTCAAACTTTTAATATTTTGAAATCTTTTAACAAAAACTTTAAAATTATCAAAAGTATCGCTTTTATTTTTCAAAAAGAAAATCCAAGTGTATCTAGAAAAATCATCTACAATAACAAATACATATCTATTATGATTAATAGACTGCACTTGATTTGGACCAAAAAGATCCATGTGTAAAAGTTCAAGTGGTTGTTCTGTAGATATTACTTTTTTTGATTTAAATGAAGATTTTGTTAATTTTCCTAATTTACATGCATCACAAAATATATTAGTTTTGAATTTTATATTGGGTAATCCTTTAACTAATTTGTTTTTAGCTAGTTTGTTGATAGTATTAAAATTGATGTGACAAAATCTTTTGTGCCAAAGACAAGAATCGTTTTCTTTAGCTACTAAACACAAATTTGAATCATTATTAACATTCATATTTAAGATATAAATGTTTTTATCTCTTTTTCCTTCGAAAATAGTGTTATGATTTTTATCGAAAATATTACATTTATTTTCTGAAAAATTTATATTAAAACCTTTATCGCATAGCTGACTAATACTTAATAAATTGTGTTTTAAATTTTTAACTAATAAAACATCAGTAATGAGAGGTAAATTAGAGGTACCGTTGCTACTGACATCGCCTTTGCCGATGATATATCCTTTTGAGTTATCTCCAAAGGTGACTGCTCCTCCATTTGAGTATATAATGTTTGACAACATTTCTTTGTTTCCAGTCATGTGTTTTGAGCAACCGCTATCTAAAATTCATTTTCCTCTCTTCTTATGTGGTACCTGCAAAAAGTTTATAAAAAGTTGGTACCCAATCTTTTTAGGGTCCTAAGAGTTAGATCTTAGGAAGCCAAACCCATACGGGTTCAGAATTCCCTTTATAAACATAATTCTTGTTATTATGAACAGTTTCCATAAACATTTTGATATGTTTATTCCTTATCAAAATATTATTTGTTTTTGGAATCCATATCTTGATGGTTTTAGTGTTTGTGTAAACTGTTTTCTTAATATCCTTCTTAATATTATTATTAATCCTACTTTTAGCAAAATTATTTTGTTTCTTAAATCCTAGTCCAAATTTATTGTTAGAGGATTGAGAATTTTCAAGTATTCTAGAAAGATTCTCTCTTCCTTTATTGAAATTAGATACATTTTTAGAAATATCATCAAATTTTATTTTAAGACTAGACTTTTCTAACTCTAAATCCTTAATCTTAGAGTTTATTTTCGAAAAGTAAAACATCATTTTTATTTTTCTGAATTTCTAGTTCTTCAGATATTGACGAAATTTGAGAAGATAAGTTAGAATTTGATTGTTGAGAAATTTCAAGTTCTTCTTCTAATATTTTCTTCTCATCTTTCAGCATATCTACTTCTAAGACTGTTCTATCTAACTTTCTTTGCAACTCCTTATTTTTCTTTTTAAGTTGCTTTGCTAAATTTACTAATTCAGAATTAATTTCAATTAAATCTTCAAAAGTAAGATCACTTACATCGTCTGACGAAGCCATGAAGCACACATTTGCTTGTTCATTATCACTTTCACTCTCTGATGATGAAGATGAGTCAGTGTCGTCCCAAGTGACAGAAAAAGCTTTTCGTTTGGTTTTGTCCTTCTTGAAATTATTATTTTTACGCTCTGGACAATCCTTCTTCGTGTGTCCTTTCTTATGACATTCATAACATTCCATTGCTGAAGATGATGGTTTGCTGCTATTGGAATTGTTGTTGGAATTATTTATGTTTCCCTTGAATTTGTTTTTGTTGAATTTCAAAAACTTTTTGAAATTTTTAGCGATCATTGCCATATCTTCATTATCTGAGTCGGAATCATCTTTTTCTGCTTGGAATGCTACATTTTTCTTTTCTTGTGCTCCATTTCTTTTTGCCTGCAAATTTACTTCGTAGGACATTAAATTACCTATCAATTCTTCCGGTTTTAATGTTGATAAATCAGTTGCTTGTTCAATAGCTAGGACTTTTCGTTCCCATTCGTCCGTTAAAGAATTTAAGATTTTTGTAACAACATCAAAATCAGTAAACTTTTGTTCTAATGATAATAAAGCATGATAAATATCCTGGAATCTAGAGTACATGTCATTTATAGATTCATTTGGCCTCATTTAAAAATTTTCAAATTGATTTTTCAACATAGAGATTTTGCTTAATTTAACTTTGTTCGTTCCTTCATGTGACACTTTAAGAGTTCTCCAAATTTCATAACCGGAAGTGCACATGCTAACTCTATTGAATTCATTTCTATCTAATGCACAAAATAAAATATTCATAGCCTTTGCATTTGATGTAGCATATAGTTTTTGTGTGTTACTCCAAGTTGAGTATTCTTCAGTAGGAGTTGTGTACTCTCTTTGTATAATATTCCAGATATCGAATCCACTAGATTGCATATAGATTCTCATTCTAGTTGACCAATAATTATAATTTATACCATTAAAAAGTGGAGGTCGTGAAGTCGATTGACCTTCTGTGAAACTAGAACTAGTGTTAGTGCTAACATCGTTAGTTTGTGTGGTTGCCATATTACTTAGAAATAAATATCAAATAACTTTGTGACGGTTATAGGATTTCCTTGCTCTGATACCAAATGAAAGTGTACGTGTAGTAATTAGGATCGTGTAATATGGTATATAAATGCGGAAACGGATAATAGCAGTAAAATAAAAATTAAAGTAATTACACCAGGAATTTTTATACTGGTTCGAACTTCCCGTTCTACGTCCAGTCCCAGAATACCCTCTGGATTTAAACTAAACCCCTCACTTAACCCGGAGGAATAGGTATACGACACCTGAGCAGCCGAACATGAATTTTTCCGCCTAAACAGCCGAAGAGGACTCAACTTAATACAAATAACTTGTTGACGAATGTGTTCTGAATAACACGGATTGTCTTTTGATAGTACAGCTTTCCTATAATCAAATCCTCAAGAGTATATATGTGTGTGAAGATTTAGAAGGAAGATAATCACGTAGAATCGAAGTATATGAATTAATTCAAGGATTCTAGTGATATTGAATAAGAATGAATGCTTTTATTTGCAGAAATAAATAGAGAATAGATTTCAGAATTATAAACAAGAATCGGTGATTGTAGAAGTGAATTGAACATGTTTATATAGTTGTAGAATAGTTACAATCTTACATGAAGAGTTTCAATCAAAAGTTGTGTCCGTATCTCTTGGATTGAAGGACATTCCTCTTCATGAACGATCGCAACTCTTCAGAAAACTAGCCGTTATATTCAGGTCGGTTGACCGAGAAAACTGGCCGGTCAACTGAGTTTACAGACGTGTATAAAACAGTGCATATCTGTGCACTTGACACAGAGTCGGTCGACCGAGGATCCTGGTCGGTCAGCCGACCTGCTGTTAATTGCACAATGCACACTTATTTATGTATAAATCAATATAAATCAATTTGTGTGTGTGTGTGACTACTCGAGGAATGATTTTAACAATATTCTAAGACTCAATAAAATAAAATATTCATACTAATCTCTGGATTGTAGTCTTGTCTCCTTTGTAGTGCACAATATACACTTATTCTCTTTTTGTCTCTTTCGTATAGTATTCTCGTCGTATGATCTTTGAAGCTTGTGTCATGAATCAAAACTCATGAATCAACATAGAGTTACAAGATTGATTCACTTTTGGAGGCTATACATAAGAAGAATTAATAATACAGACAAAATTCTGTAGAGTTTTAGCTCTCTAGGATGGCTTCCATTGTTGTCCAAAAGCTCCACTATTTATAGAGTGAAGATATGAGGAGGGGTAGCTGCTATATAGCACCCCTGAGGTCTGGTTTGGCAGTCCTGGTTCGACATGATTTGGTTCGGTATGCACACATCTGGTTCGGTCAACTTGGTTCGGTGTCCATCTGGTTTGGCATTTGCATCTGGTCCGACAAAGCTTGGCATTTGGTTCAAAAACCAATGCCCGAACGAGAAATCTGGACCGACATCTGTTCATTTTGGTCCGATATCTCAGGTTGGTTCGGCAAAGTCCAATCTGGACTGGCATGCTTTTGGTTCGGCACACAACATTTGGACTGGCATTCACAAAACCAAAAATATGGAGCGGCAAGTCTGGACCGGTATCCCATCACCACCGGACGAAATCTTTGGTCCCGAATTTCCCATCACCGAACGAGACTTCCTCTTGCCTTCACTGCCGATCGAAGCACTACCACCGGACCAAAATTCTGGTTTGGTCTTCCATCGAACGAGGTCACCTTCTCACCAAACGAACTCCATCGGATCAAATCTTTGATCAGTGATTTCCTCCACTGAACCAGACTTCTGGTTCGGCCAGCTGCTCAAACTTGCTTCGCGACTTCGCTTCTCGCCCGCGACTTCCTCCTCCGTGCTTCCTTGCTCCGTCTATTATGGAATCAAGGTAACTATTCCAACAATTCTCATACATAAGACCATATTCTAGAATAACATAATGTTAGGCAATCACGTAAACAGTTCATTGCAAATTTAAAAACTTCATACTAGCAAAATTCAGTATAAAAGCTAGTACTATATTATTATGAATGTCACACTTATTTAAGCTATCATCACGGAAAGCAAATTAATAACCTAAAATAAAACAAATAAACTTCACTATTTTTATGCTTACACTTGAATGTGGTGCGGGTTTGGATGCAAAAAGAAATCTAAAGATTTATTCACTTATGCTTTCATTTTTTAAAGGCTTTGCAGATGACAATAGGATTGTTGCTAGTTAAGTGTTGCAGTTCATGCAATTACTTATGTTTGAGACTGTTTAAGGTCATTCCTGTTTTGTTTGCATATGGACTTGTCTATTTTCAAAAAACCGATTTCTATTATAAGTTCGTTCGGGTTAGTATGTTGTCTTTGATTGTTTTTGGTAATACATGTTACTTGAAATATTTGCTACATTTATGTAAAGTTCATATTTATGAAATTGCCATGATGTAACCTTCATGCAATACGAGGGTAAGCATTTCACGATAAATATAAAATGCGGTAATTCTTTCTTTTTCTTGTACCGTGAAATTGTATTTATACTTGGATTCGCAGAAGACTAATGATTTTTTGTGAGCTTCCAAATAACTATCAAAATATTTGAAAGGTTATATAGCTCATGAATGTAGTATTTAATAGTTTAATGCCATTTTATTCCAACTGTTAGTGGATATGCATTAACATTATGGACATCTAGGTTCAGTTTGTGGCAATGACTTGATTTGGAAACTAAAATTTCAACTTTTCTGATTCAAAGAACGAAATACAAAATTTTAAAATTTTGTATTTAATTGTTTCAACTTAAAAATTAAAAATTTTAGTTTCAAAATTTCCACTTTTAAAATTTTAAAAGCATGAATTTTCAAAAATTCAAGTTTTTAGAATTTCAAATTGAAAACTCAAAATTTCGAAGACCAATGTGAAGACCCGCCCTTCACGGCCCTCGAAAATCAACATAAATACGCTCTTCGTATAACATGCCAAACGATCGAGTGCCGGAAGGACAGATTGTTGAGGGAAAAGAAAGTAGGTAGAAGAAGAAGAAAACAAAACAAAACAAAACAGAATCTCACAGCGGACATAACAATATATAATATCAATAGTTCTTTACACAAAACAAAACTGTAATATCCATATCTCACATCAGAGTACACACATCAATAATTACCAGCCTGGACAGTTATAACAACCTGCCCTCACAACTGCTGGTAATTTCAAACAACACTGCAGCGGAAATAAACAAGTACGAGAATACGCCTCGGTCTCCAGCTTGTCTTCTGAGCTCCATAGTATCCAATCCTGAACCTGTAATACTCGGTCTGACCCAAGCATTATAATAAAATAACACCCAAATCAGTCTGGAAAACCAGCGTGAGAAATCACACTCAAATTGAATTATTAAAGTTCCAAAATCCTTTGAAAATCAAAGGTATCTCGTAAGACCATGCCACAAATAAACATGTCGGGTTTTTACCTTACGATAACCAAAACATTTTGTATCAAAATCCTCTGATATTATAATAGTGTCTAAGTACGAATACTTATTGAAATAGCTAAAATTGTTACAAATACTCTGGGGTCCCCTGCAACACAAGACCGGACTACCCCTTAAACTGGATAGCCCAAATAAGATTACCCCATGGTTGGGATCAACAACCGCACTACACAGCCGAATAATAAAAAAGGGACTCTAGATAGGGGTAACCTTACCCTACTTGGGTGCGACCCACTTAGCCTTGCTGCATCTCCCCTGATTTTCAGTCATTCCCAGTTGATGAGGCTCGAGGCCAAGTGTTACCTTTTTAGAAAAATTCACTTAGAATGCTCATTGTCCTCCAATGACAATGTACTGATAACATTCATCCATACAAGTCTGTTCCCGGTCCGAACTGAACCAAAGGCACTATTCCTACTACATCCATTTTGGAATCACGCTCAGGATTAGTAGCGATTAGCCCTTGCACTTCACTGCTCCATCTTCGACTCCATGCTTCCGTCTTCATTACAAAAACGTACTCGTTGGATCGAAGTGGTTTTCGGATCACAAATCCGATCCCGGACTCTTCGAAACAACATTCTCCATTTCCCGGTAAACCCAACCCCGGTTTTTTTGGAAATACGCAGACGCGAATAAGATCGAGATCACCTCCTAACCGTTAGTGGACGGATTTCCATAAACACGTCCTAGAAGAACAAACGAGTTTATATGTATAGTATAGCACCCCGAACGGTAACTGTACCATATAATCCCTGTACCTCTTCTTGATATTCCCAAAGTTATATTTGGTTCCAGATTTGATAGTCGGTTATTTAACTATCAAATAAACAATCAATTCAACCAAATACTTCAATTTCACCGAAAACTCCAAGTCTTTATTTAAATTAAATTTTGAATAAATTAAATCTCTTAATCCAAAACTATATACTTATCTTATCGAAAATTAGCATATTCACAAAGTATATTTTCAAAAATATTTGAAACCCCTTTTAAAGTAATGTGGAAAGTACCACTGCGGTATCAAACCACGGTCACAGCTTAATGGTTACGTCTCCATCCTAGAGAAATTCCAGTCTTAGCTACAGGCACTCACTACCTCCGATTACGCCACGCGGGTATACCATTACTTTCCAAAACCCTTATTTAAAAATTATCTCAAAATAATGCTTATAAGTTTCCAAAATAAATTCCAAGTTTTAATCTAGGAAAATATACTAAAATAAGAAGTTATTATACCAAACCATATTAGTATCTACAAATTATCTTTTTTTAAACAAAATGCTGACTCTTTCTAAAATAATAAATCTTTAAGAATCCATTATAAAATTACTAATAAATAATTAAATATGCTTTAAACAAATTTAAAATAATTAAATAACTAATTTCCAGAATATTTTTAACACTTTTGAAACATCGGGTTAATACTTGAAAAATCCTCTTTTTAAAACAAGCCCAAATTCTCGATTTTAAAACCTTTATATTTTTAAATAATACCGTTTACATATTTATTATTTAAAAATCCTTTATTTAATACTTTTATTCCAAAATCCTATTCACAATATTCCGATTTGGCTAAGTACCAATTAAAAAAACATTTATTTTACCCAATTGGTTAACCCAAAATTTCTTTATAAAGCATTTTGCTTCAAAACCCTTTTTAATTTTCTTTTTCCAATTTAAACATATATTACTGGTATTTAAAATACTAGAATCTAGGTCAAAAACCTATCACAACATCCAACCAATCCAAATCACACAATAACTTGCCATAGATTATTTCAACAAAACATACATCACTATATATGCAATTAAATTCAACATTTGAGGAATCCAGTTGGATCCCTCCAACCTATTTCCCTGCATCCACAGATGTTAGCACAACATAAAAATACCAATTCCACTTCGAGGTGGAATATCGCGGTATATAGGGTCATCCGCTATTATGCGGGGCGCATAGGATCTCATCCGCTATATAAATGCGGGAATATCAATCACTCCAATATATACACATACATATATATATAATATCACATCCAACTGATAAAAATGCATCAATTTAACCAATCAATCATTTATAAATTTTAACTGTTTAAAATTAATACTTGCAGTCCAAAATTGAGTGAGATTAACTCACCTTGATTTTTACGTTGCCAAATGTTCTAATTTTAAGTTAAATCGAGCACATCCGATTTAATCTAAAATTTTCGCTTGCTCCAAATGTCTTCGGAACTGCTCCACTGTGTAGAGCTCGTCGCTGCGATTCTGGCGCCTCTTGTTTCGTCCGATTTCGACCTCGTATGAATGAGATATGTAGTTTTAAAGATTATACGATTTAAAATATAATATATTTACATTTTTTTAATAATACCAAACAAAAATCTGCCGTACGTTTTGAATCTACAGATCCAAGCCGCTAATCTAGCTTCTCCCCCGTTCGTTACTACCAGGGTTGTTCGAACCCATCAGCCGCCTTTAGGGTTTGAACGCCGCTTGCTCTTTGGCCAACCGGAGCTAGATCGAACCCTGCCATCACGAAGCCCTTCACGCTCCCTACCATCGACCGGAGCCCCGATGAACTCGGCGCCTTCTATCACCTGGAATTAGCGCACGAGCGCGTAACAAACGCCGCCAAATATCTCCTCCCACGCTGCCTTATGAACGATCACCACCGTTGAATGTATCGAGCTCGGAGAGCTCTACACCTTTGTTGTTGGAAGATTTGGCTAAAACGGCATGGATGAGGAGGAAAATGAGTGAAATCATGAGATGCTTTCGACCATCGAAGTTGTGAGTGGTGGCTGCGTAGAAAGAACCTAGGGTTCACTGTAGATCGTATATATATATACACGATTTTATATTTTATTTTATTATTATTTTCCAAAATTTCGCACTTTTTCAAACGAACTCCAAACGAAACGTGCCGTCTGGCGTTTATAATGTTTTTTCCCTATTCTGAACACAATGAAAATGTTTCGAGGCCTAACTCGATCGTATGCGGAAGATACTTTTTGAATCGATTTACAATATTAAATTTTCGATATTTATTTCAACGCGTTTCAATTTCTTACGACCAAACGTTAACTCCAAACGCTATGAAATTTGAAATCCGATAATAATATACTATTACGGATCCAATGGAACTAGTTTCGTCAAATTTCGAGACTGTGCCCCGGAAGGCTATTTTAACTCGTCGATTAAATCGAGCGATTTTCAAAATCGTCGAAATCGTTTAAAATTTATATCTTTATAATTTACCAACTCCATTAAAATTCAAATAGAATTTATATTCATATTAGAAATCACCCCGATTCATATTGAACCAAAATTCGATTATTTACATTACTACCCTATTTTAAATTCCACTGTTAAATTAATATAAAAATTCCAGTTTATAACTTATCGACTTTTAATTTCATTCTAAAGTCAAATATTAAAATTCTAATCCAAATAGGATTAAATAAACTTTAGAAATCATTTCCATGTCCCCTTTCTTCTGGAGGGGAAGTGAAGGTTAATCGGAGAGCTTGTGTTAATTTTTCCATTGGGAAGAAATACAAAGACAAAATTTGGTGTGATGTGGTTGATGTGGATGTTTGCCATCTGTTGTTGGGGAGACCATGGCAATACGATAGAGATGTGCAACATGATGGTCGCACCAACAGCTACAGTTTTATGTTCGATGATACACGAATCATTTTGGTTCCTAAAAAGCGTCAACAGTGGGAAAACAAATTGGAGGAAATCGAGGAGCTAAAGACTTTGTTGTCTTTAAAAAAGTTTGTTGATGTGGAAGATAAAGTCGATTGTTGTCAATCACCAAAGTTTGATAAAGATGAAGTTGATGATTTTCAACCAACGAAATCTGATGAACATGAGGTTGAAAATTCACAATCAGCAAAGTTGGACGAGTGTGAAGAAAGTAAGTCAGGAGATGAAGAGGGTAATTTGTTGATGAAGGAGGTGGATTCGACTAGTCTACAATCTACAAGAGAGTTTGTTGAAGAAGTGTAGGTGTAAGGACCGGATTCTTCGACTTCCGAATACCGACATCAATACGTCCACTGTATCAACTGCCGAGCCATCGAATGCCGGAAAACCGAATTCTTAGGGTTTTAGAAGGAAGAGGTAGAAAAAAAGATAGAAGAAAAAGAAAGAAGAACAACAGAACAACATCAGAAACAGAAACAATATCAGAATCTCACATTCGCAGCGGAACAACATATAATAGATAAATGAATAATCTTTAAATCAAAGAACTATATCATTTTATACATTACATCATCATCAGAGTTTACAACAACAATACAACACTGGACAGTTATATAAACTTGTCCTCATACAGAATACACAGCGGAATAAATAATATCATATACAAGTGGTACGTCTCGCCATCCAGCTCGCCACTAAGCTCCACAACATCCCGAATCCAAAATAACCTGATAACCTGACTTTAGACTGCCCGTGTGGAAATTGGTGGGCACCCAAAGTTTAGGAAGGAAACAATAAACTCCAGGTCAGTCATGGTGACCGGTGTGAGAACTTAAAATAGTTTATCTTTAAAACAAACAACAGGATAATTTTAAGGTCAATTTCGCAATGCTTTTGGAAAATGAAACTACCATAAGACCTCCCGCCACACACACAATGCAAACGCAGAATTGAAGGAGATTTCTTCTTATGATAGTCAAAGATGCTTACTACGCAAAATCAAATCACTTTTGATATTATTATTAGTGCATAGTGTAGAAAAATCATTTTGAAAGTATAATATAAATCTTGGCCAGCATAGACATTTCGCACTTATGCCTACTATAACTACCATCCAAAAAGTGGGGCGCCACCATAAGTGAATGATAGGTTCTACAACTAATATCGTACAAAGTTCGTATTGGAGTTTGGATTTTCAACAAATGGTCAGGCCAAGGAACTTCCCATTGCCACATAGGTACGCCTCAGGAAAGACGACCCGAGAACCAAACCGGATCTCTGCCAACACAAGGCCGGGTTACCCCTAACTGGGTAACTACTGACACGAATATGTCATCCCCCGATCGTAACCGATCTTCCCGAGGATCCTCGATTCCAACAACCACATAAGAATAATAATGCAGCAACAACATAGGTTAAGTATCTGGGCTCCATACCATGATACCACCTCTATCCAGAAGGAATGACATACACTAAAAGGGCGCTACCCCCTAATAACCTTGCCGCATCTTTCCTGTTTTGACCATTCCGGGGTGTGAGGTCCGACGAAGTCTCGTCCACAAAGCCACGCTTTATACAAAAGCTGTGCTTTGGGTCAAACAAATGATCAAAGTAATGATCACAAGAATAAATGATCAAACAAATGATCATATCACAAATGATCAAACAATGATCATTTCACAGCAACACTCAGCATGCCACGTTACCAAATTGGGAATATATCACTAGTAACCATCAACTACATAACTTCTGAGCTCGTACGTCTCAGAGAAGGGTGTTAAGCTAAGAGAATAAATTCTCCGCCACCAACAGATATGTATTTGAAAGAAACCAACTTTATATCTCAATTTGTAACGTCAGACATACAACCATACAAGTCTGTTCCGGGATCGAATAGAACCGAAGGCACTTCTCACGAAGCCCTTGCAAATCCGGATAATTTTCTAATCACGTCCGGACTTCCCGTCACTAAGGGTGATAAAACCTCTATATCGGAGATCAGCCGATGTAGAGTAACTCGACGGTAATCCTTCCGTTTTCAAAAATATCCGGTCTTCAACACCGGTCATCAAATGCAATCCATTACGACGTATCACATATTCGGAATGGGTTATACGACCCAAAGGTCCTTTCCCGACTAACCCGAATAGTGAGCGCTTATTCAAAAATAAGTGTGGCATTCAAATTCAAGCAAATCACAACAAATACCCATTCAAGGTAATTATTGATAGTCGGTTATTTAACTATCAATAAAGATGCGTAACATCATTCGATTCCAAATAATTTTCCAAATTATTTAATTTCCAAAAATATCTTTACAAGATATATAATTTTCCACACTTAACCATTTGAAACAAATTTCAAATATTCACTTTTCAGTTTATCTTTAAAAGATAAAATTTCAAACCTTTCATTTCATTTTGGAAAAGCATTTACATACTTATTTAAAAATAAGTAATTCACAAATCATTTATTTTCAACACTTGGAAAATATTCGATATACTTAAATCAAAAGTAAGTATATATTTCATTCTTTAAGGAAATCATTCTCTTTCACAAATTTTATTTGAGTCAAAACGAATGTTACGTAAAACATCGTTACGACAACTCAAAATCACTAGTATAGGGATTCAAAATTTAGATAGATATATAAATCCCAATACTACACAAAAAATTTCCTTTCGAAAACCATTTACTATAACACAGTGTTATAGTCCACCATTTCCTTATTTCTCGAAAACGTCTATTTCAACAATCAAAGTTGAAATCTATGTTTTCGATACTTAACACGTTTTAAAACATCTTTTTAAAACGATTACTTCATTTCGTAATATCACTTCTCCAAAACATATCCATTTTATTTAATAATATATTCACTGTCCAAAATCGTGAATTTACTTCGTTATCCAAATTCAACATTTCTACACATTTTATTTAAAAGATTATCCACTGTTCAAAATCGTGGATAAAATTCCCAACCAAACTCTTATTATTACAACATTTAACTTAAAGGATAATTCGCTGTCCAAATCCCGAATATATCTCCTTTATTAAACTTCTATGTTTAATTTATCAAATTCAATTGGTTTCGGATTTATAAAACAATGTTTATAAATCCCATTTCTATTTATAAAACTTCGATTTATAAATCTCCTTTATTATCCAATTCAATTTATAAAACTCAATTATATACCGGAAGTCTATATTATAAGTTAAGAACTTATAATCCATTTATTTACAACATCTATTCATTTTATAACTTCACAAATTATAAGTCTATAAATTTCGTTCACTTATGAAATCCATTTTTTTTTCCATTTTAACACTTATAAAAACTCGTTTTATAATTCCAGTATTCTTAATTTATAAAATATCACTTTTATACATCTTTTATATAAATCGTTCATAATAATTCAAAAATCCCAATTTAAACTATTTTCTAAATCAATCAACTATTTATTTCAAAAACCACTTTTCATTTATATTTCACAAATCTCATAATTTTCATAACACGAAAATTATAACATTTATTTATTTAAAATGAATCAATTCCAAAATTCAATAGAACGTATACTTTCAAAAATCAGTTTAAAAATCCTTTATAAATCAAAATCGTTATTTTTAAACTTCAAAAATGGATTCGATGATGCCACAGCACCAATCATCAATCACGACAATCAAACATCACATATCATCATATGATAACAGAATATATCACAATATCTGTAAATAAATCAATACGGTGAGGAATCCAGTCGGATCCCTCCAACCTGCTTCCTTGCATCCACAGATATTAGCACAATACCAATTCCACTCCAGTACGGAATATCGCGGTATATGGGTTTAATAAATATTATCCGCTATTATGCGGCGCAATAGGGTCTCATCCGCTATACAATGCGGAAAATCAACTCCAATATATACATATTCCAATATATATATATATATATATTGCTATATACATATATAATACCAATTTCACTTCAATGTGAAATTATCGCGGTATATGTTTTTAATAAATAACCTCCGCTTACTAACGACGTATAATGTCTATTTTAACAATCAATAGATAACAATCATCATTCAAACATACAACCAACAATTTTAAATCTAACAATTTAAATCGAAACAAAACATTCGATTGAGTGAGAAGTTCTCACCTTTGATTTTCCGATAATAATTTGTAGCATTTTATTTCGAATAAAATTAAACGGACGTTTAATTTTACCCGAAATTCACACGAGCTCCAAATGACTCCAATCCCATTGCATCGCATAGTACTCGTCCATACGAACCCAACGCGACTTGTTTCGTCCAAATCGGACCTCGTATGAACAAGATATACATTTTTAAAGTTAATACGAATTTATATAAATTAATTTACAATTTATTTTAAATTTTTAAACCCAACCCATCATCATAGCCGTTCATTCCAGGTCATGAAATCAAGGCCGCATGTTTTGCCTTCATCTTCCCCAGGTTGTTCACGCGTACGTGAACCCATCTCTCACGTTCGAGACTTCAACGTCGCACCCCCCTACGTTTGTCGAAACCCCATCAAACCACCACCAAGTCGAAGGCCATCGCGTCCCCTACCCCCACCCCCACCCAGAGCACGGCCAGGCTCGGTCATGACATGGCCTTGGAAAACGTGCATAACAGCCGCACCTTCCAGTTCCAATTGCCGACGAACGGCTTCGCTAAAAACGATCTCCACCGTTGGTTTCAAAGATCTTAATACGATCTACAACTTTGTAGTTGGATGTTTCTTGAATTAATGTGTAGATTTGAAGAAATCGAAGAGGAAAGAAGGTGAGATTCTGGCCATTGAAAGAAGAAGTGGCGGCTGGCCATAGGAATTAGGGTTTTGAACAAAAGTGAAGAGTATGGTTCCTTTTTATAGAAAATTTCCAAAAATTACTATTCACTCGATTTTCCGAACTCCGAATCTCGCGCGGTGATCGGCGTTTCTAGGGTTTACCCCGCGTTCCGAACACAATGGAACAGGTTTCGGAAGCTAATTCGATCATCTGTGCGAGTTACGGCAATAAACGATCGATTTTAAATTAAATCGATAAATCAAATTTCTGTGCGTTTTAGCTTGCCCCGGACAAATAGTAAATCCGATTGACACGAAATTTGAAACCTTACAATAATATAACATTACGGATCCGATGAAACTGGTTTCGTCGAAATCCGAGACCGTTCGAAAAATGGCTAATTTCACTAGTCGATTAAATATTAAAATATTCAATTTTCACAAATTAACTCCAAATTCAATTTTAAAAGTTCTATAACATCACTATAACTTCAACATGATTTAATATAACTTCATAAATCATTTTTAATCACATTTAATCCATATTTCAATTATTTCTGGAATTTCAAGTATTAAATTATCGATTTAATTATCCAATTAAATCCAGCTATTCGAATTTAAATTATTCGACTTATAAAATTCATTTATTAATATTTAAAATTAATTAAATATTCAAATTTTAATTGATAGAAATTCTGGGTCGTTACAGGAGGATAGCACAGAAGTATACCTGTTGAATGAAAATGAAACCAGTGGAAGTGTTGAAATTCTCGAAGAGGTTAAACCAGTGGTGAATGAATGTGAAGATGTCGTTCCTATAGAGTTGTCCAAGAAATTACTGCCACTGAGGGACGTACAACATCATGTTGATCAAGTGTCAAGTGCTATTGTACCGCATATGCCACGTAATCATATGTTTCCGACAGAGCAGGTAGAGTTGAGAAGATTGGTTGATGGGTTTCTGTTCAAAGGAAGACCGTTGTATACTCCTGATTGCAGTTGGCAAATAAATTTTATCAAAGACTTACATATAGAAAGACACGAGGACTGTGATCGTACTATGCAGTTGATTGCAACGTCTTGTTTTGGGCCATCAATAAGGAAGGAGGTTGAAAGGTTTGTTCAGAGGAGCCATAATTATCAAATTTCAAAAGAGACCGCGGCGAAGTCAGGATTATGTATGTCATTACCTATACATACTAGATCATGGGTGGAGGTAAGTATGGACTCTGTATTGAATTTGATGAAGACGCAAAGTGACAACGAATCTATCTACTTGATGGTTGAACGATTTCTTGTTGGTACGTACAACAAGCTAGATGCTGGAGGGATGGATCGTTTGGAAATTATGAAGGAAATTGGTGAGAATGATTGTAAGTTGAGCTTGCCGGATCATCGTCCTATGACTAAAGTTGACAATATCAAACACTTGGTTCTGTTTCACGAGGATGAGAGTGTCGAAGACGAAGCAACTGTAAATTCGAGGACGAATTTCTATCAACCGGGGGAGGATGATGCAGCCCAGCCTGAGCCCGATTTTCCAATCCAAGATTTGAAGCTTATCTTAGGTCGCGAGCGACCTAACGAACTCATAAGTCGCCAGCGACCTAAGGAATTACAACCTAGCGAGATACGAGAGATGGATGATGAAGAGCACCATGAAAAGTCACCTGAGCGACCTAACGTGCTATGCTTTGAGTCGCTTTCCTTAAGTCGTTTGAAGCTTAGGTCGTTCCAGAATCATAGGTCGCGAAGTCCTAGGTCACGTGCAGAATTCCTATGCCGCTTTCCAGTTAGGTCGCTCAAGTTCATATGTCGCTCATTCTTAAGTCGCTCAGAACATAGTGACGAGCTACGACCTAAATCTACTATGCTACGACCTAGGCAAGATATGCCGCACTCTCACATGCCAATCTCCTTAAGTCGCGTCAACATTAAGTCGCAACCACCTTAGGTCGTAAGTCGTATGCCGCATTGACTTAGGTCGCTGACCTTAAGTCGCTCTCCGATTGGTGCTGTTGTCTATTTTAGGTCGCATGGAGCATATGTCGTTAAAGGGTTAGGTCGCAAGGTCGTTCAAGCTTATGCCGAAGTGAAGATGATCCTGTTTCTGTGTCAAAGTTTTAGGTCGTAAGTCGCGTGCTTTGTTAAGACGTGTGTGTTGTATTTTCTTCATGTTGTTAGGTCGTTAACGACCTATGTAAGGTCGTAGGACGAGTGTTTGTTTTAGGTCGTGAGGACCTTGTAATGTGTTGTGATGTAATGTGTTTGTTTGTTTTTAGGTCACAAGTGTTAGGTCGTTCACGACCTATGTGTTGTCAAAATGTTGAGTCGAGTGAGTTGTAAGCCTATAAATAGGCGGGTTGTGTCATTTGTAATGGTAGATTGATTTTGAATAAAACTTTGTTTGTGTGCTTTGTGGCACTTCTCAAATTGGTAGTTAAGTGTGATCTCCTATCTCCACTTTCGGAATTCGAGTGCGCTCGAATCAACGACTGCTGAAGCCGATTCACGGAATCTAGTGCGCTAGATCAACGTACGAAGAATCGTAGATCTTTAAACATGGTATCGTACGCGATCAACGTGTTTGAGATAGCTAGAATCCGGTATCTTTGGATCAACGGATTTGGGCCTTTGGTAATTTCAATCCACCGATTGCTACTTTCATCGTTTGATCCATTTCAATTGTCCGCTGCTGCGTTAGTTTTATTAATCCCAAAAAAAAAACCATCTTGAACGCTCGTATTCTCCCAAAATCAGCTTTTTAAATCCCTAAATCCTCAACCTAATTTTCCCCTTCCATGCACCAATTTGCCACCACGGCATCAATAAACAATACCAGCGCTACCCGCTACCTACGCCGTCACGACCAGTGCCAACTACAACTACGGTCTATTTTGCCTCCTCCAATGGATTGCAAGAGGTATAAGTTGTTGAAATGTAATTTGAAAGAACTTGTTCATTTCTTTTTATCGTCAATACTTTGTCTGGAAAATTTTCAACTTTATTGTCCTTTGTTAGTATTATTTAAATTTACTTGATATCAACAATTTGATATTTAAATTGATCTTCATACTCTTTCATGGATGGTTAGAGAATGCAAATGGCAATTTGCTAATTATAACTACTCTGTTACTCATAAAGAACATTGCTACAACAACCGCTTACTCTTTCTGATTTGCATGTGTTAAGAAATCGTTTTTTAGCGTTACGAAGTGTAGTTCAGGAGAGTTTTACAATCATCTAGCTAAACCGGTTGAAAATCAAGGCATTTCCCATTGTTGAAATAGCACTTTTACTGTATAAAAGCTAGATCCGAGGTTGTCTATATGGCACTCTTGATTTTTTTAATTTCTTTTTTACCTAAATCTTTTCTACTGTCATGAACTGGTGATGTCAGTATACGTAATTATAATGTCATGTGCAAAATAATCTACATTATAGCGTCGTCCTTTGAAATTCAACATGAAGCATAGAATATATCATTTCACTCATTTCATTTTAGAGATAAAGATTCATAACTGAATCAAAAGTATTTAGGCCACTCTTATTTTCTTCCATGTGCGTAGAAACGAAGCATTTGCTAAGGTATGAATTTTTTATACTATTTTGAATTTATAATTATGGATGGGATTGGGAATTGATTATTTTGATTTGGTTCAAACACAAGTAGTAGAAAGAGACATGTATTGGGAATTGATCCTTTTGATATTATAAGATTCTTGAATATTTGTTTTTGATCTGAAATTATTAAAGAAACATGCATTGATTCAGTGTGCTATTTAGATAATTATGCAGTTCATGATGAAGAATACAGGTAGAAATTGAAGAAAGAGACGCTTGCTTTGTTTTTCTTAGCAATGTGAGCTTGAATTTTACTAGTTTTATTAGTGTATTGATTTTTGATTATAAGACAACCATTGAACTTTGAATCTTATATGTGAAAATGTAGGCATGGAGATGGGGAGCCCATTGACAATGTTGCTAGATTTTAAAATAGCGAGATATATCGTCTTCATATTGATCAATATTCTACTGATCTTTTTGTTTGATTTAGTACATGGATTAATCAAAGGATTGGTTTTTCAAGAGAAAGGGAAAGATATGTTTCTTACGTGTCTCTGGTTTGTTGTTTCTAGATTAGGAAATGGACATTTTGGGCACTTTAATGAGGTTTGGAACTTCATATATGATTCGATGTTTGGATTTGTTATATGAGCATATCAACTTGAGCCAATTTGGCTAGTGGTATATGAGTTGTATATTATCTCTATTGTTAAAAAGGTTGCAGATACGGTGGAAGAGATCCTAGTTAGACAAGGTATATATACTTTCTGTTATTTTAGCTGGTAAGCATTCATTTTATCTATTCAAAAGAAACACATGTACTACCATTTTTTTTACAGAACTCAATAAACATGTATGTACTTGAAATTTGTGCTTAATAATGGTTCGAACAAACATCATCGCCGATGGTAAATGACCAAACAAGCTTCACCTTTTGTAACTACAGAATTCAATTCCATAAGAAATTATTGATGAATTCAGCTGGGATACAATATTTCTAAGGCAATGAAATTTCAAACTCCCATTAGTTTTAATTTAAAGAAAATGACTTCTTTTTTCAAAAACTTACAAATTTTCATTCTTTTAGATTTTAAGCTCAAACTTCAAACCATTAAATTTTAATTTTTAAATTTAAGTTCACAAATTTGAATTCACTTCAGCTTTCAACAGGTTTGAATTTCATCCCTTTTTAACTTGTTTTTTATATTTGCAATTCTTTATTTTTTCAAGAGGACCCGTATTTGTTCTTGAATTTTGAGTTAGGTGATCGCATATGTCCAATCAAAATTTATTTTTCTATTTGTTCAAGTACTTTATTTCTGATGAAGTTGGAGTATATATTTATTCCATTTTGATGGTTAATTATGTTAATTAATAGAATAAACTTAGATAAAGCGAATTCCTTAGTGGAATCTGTGGGGAACTGTGACTATGATTTGCACTCTTTGAATCAAGAAATTTAGAGATATTATACTTGTCTTAAGCTGTTTTTTTAAATATCCGACTTGTTTAATTTTAGATGTTATTGTTAAGCTTAGGTACTGTTGAACTGAATGATAAGATAGCTTTGTAAAGAGATTATGGGTTTATCACTTACAATAAAATTAGTCATGTATCTCTACTCATGGTTAATTATCAAACTCATTTGTATCAAACCAAGCTGGCATATCCATCCTTGTACCAAACCAAGCTTAGTATAAAGAGATAACATATACATTAATTATCAAACTCATTTGTACCAAACCAAGCTTAGTATAAAGAGATAACATATACATTAATTATCAAACTCATTTGTACCAAACCAAGCTGGCATATCCACCTTTGTATCTGGCAAAATGAAGGTTTTTGATTCAGTATACTTGTCACTGCCATTTTTGTGTCCGACACTCATAATTCATGGAGTTTGAAGTATAGTCAGTCAAGTTTAATCTATTAAATAATAGTAAAGCAGAAGAATTTAAAGCTCTCTTATTAGTTCTAGGAATTCCCTTTCCTCTCCTTAATTCTCTCTAGATATTTTATTTTTACCTCCTCACACTTTATTGTTATACTTATTACAATGTTTCTATTGGTTCTCTTTTCCATCATTACAATTTAATACACATTTTAACAATTATTTATAGATTCCTTCCAAGTTTTTTCTGTTATTTTACATTTAAGTCCATACATATTAAATTTAATTAGCTGATCTTAAATTTAAGCTTTAAAACAAATACAATTAACGAATATTCATTAATTGATCTAATAAATTTTTAAAAATGACAATTCAATATGTGTACCGCATTCATATTGACAAAAATGGTAAAACTAATTTTTCATTCAAGTCCAGATAGTTTTAAATTTCTATAATTATATACAAACTATTACAGTGTTCTACTAATATTCTCTTTTATCATTTTGCATTTGCAGGTCAACATTCACTAGTTTAACAATTATTTACGAATTTCTCCTAAGTTTTCTTATCTTATTTTACATTCAAGTCCATATATTTGAATTTATAATTGATCTTGAATTTAATTTTTTTAACTAAATCCAATTAACAAATATTTATTTATTGATCTAATAAATCATAAAAAATGATAATTTAATGTGTATATCGTATTTGTACTGACATTAATGGTAAAACTATATTTTTATTCAAGTCCATATAATTTAACATTTTCACAATTATATACAAACTTATCTTTGATACTTTTATATTTTTCTACATTTAAGTTCATAAAATTTCTTTCTTTCTAAAATTAGTTATTTAATACAAAGAAATATATACATAATTTTTTTCCTTCTAAAGTTGGTATTTCATTACAAACAAATATATAAAAAAAATTATTTTCAAAATTGATACATCATTACAAACATATATAACGTTTTTCCTTCATTAAATTAGTATGTCAAATGGACTTTTATCATTATTAAATTATATTTTGTGAAGAATAACATTACAATTAATGATAAGTGATAAATGTTTGTATTCTGTAATATTGTAAAATGAATAAATATTTTCAATCAGTACATTTTTGTCCAAAAAGTTACATTTCAATTATTTATATTTGTAATCCGAGTTAATCTTGGACAAAAATTATACCATATTTTGATTAAAAATATTTTTCTTTCATATTTTATTATCTTTTTTTATATAAATTTTAATTTTTTTTTGAAATGTTTTATTATAAAATAAAAATAGTAAGGTATGGAACAACAGATTAAAAATGATTTTTTTTACATAATTAAAATGATAACGTGATTTGTAATGTTTTGGGTCTTATTTTCACTTAATATTTCTTTTAGTAGTTAAATAAATATTTTTTATTATTCTGATAATATCAAATAATTATTTTTATATATACATGTGATACAAGAACTATTAATGCATACAAATACATTGACTCCTTGGTATTACACTTCTATTTTTAGGTATTTGTCGTCATTTTCTCAAGTAATATTTGAAATTTAATGTATACATCATTTAACTTTTAGTCAAATTATCAAAACTTAAATGTCAATTTCATATATATATATATATACATAAATATTTATTTATGAAATTTTATAAAAATATTAATTTCAAAATTTATTAAGCATACATATTTTCATTTATTTGATTGATAAATAATGAATCCTAAAAAATAATAAATCGATATATAACTCATTTTAATCAATAAAAATGATAATTTATTTTTTATTCAAATATAAAAATATACGAATTTCATAACAAAAATACAGCTATAAATATAGTAATTTCAATTTATAACTCATTTATCCTAACAAAGTTCATCAAGCATTGCATAATAAATTATATTTTTCAAAAATAGTTATAATATTATTTTTCTACAACATACCGTATGCAACGCACGGGTTACACACTAGTTCTTCATCATGCTAGGATGACATACATTTTCAAAATGCAGACAATGTCTTCAGGGATAAAATAGCTCCATTAGGAAATTATGTTATTATCGCTTCACATAAATTAGAGAAAATTTTATGATTAAGTACTGACCATAAGCCATCAGTTTTGGAAATTTTGATTTGATAACTGAATCTCTAACCCCCAACATATACATAAAAATATGCTTTTAGCATCATACCTGTCCTCGTGTCTGGTAAACTAGAGGGTTTTGACTGGTAGCATCAGGAGTGGATCCAGGAATTAGATGAAAAGGGGGCACATATCATACAAACTAACATAAGAATTTGTGATAAAACGTCAAAATATCACCAAAAAGTATACATCTTCTTTGTTCACATACTAAATCGTAGTAAACCCCTAAGGTTGCCAGATTTTGAAAGTAGCTCATGAAAACTTCGTTTGTCAAGCTATTGGTTGTCTACAAAATCAAAAGAGCTATTTTTTTCCTTCTTCAATCTCTTTTATGAATGTTGAGATTAAAATATGTTATTCTAGGTCATTTTCCTGGATTCGACGAGGCTAGGATATTAAAACTAGTTAGTTCTACATTGTTAGATTTTTGCAATCTTTGCTGTCTTTGTTAGACAATTTTTCGTTCACCAATTCGTGTTTTAGAGCGTTTCTTCGCTTCCTTTTCTTCTAAAATGATTCATCGTCTTCTCTAACAAAAAAAAAGAACAGAAAATTGCATCATGAAAATTGCAATATTTATTTTTATGTGAACAATAACAAGTATATACGCAAATCAATTGTCCCTTAGTCATACTTATTACGTAGCCTCAATTATATAATTAGCATAGATAAATGTTATAATTATTCTCAGTTACCGTAACACTTTAAAATATTACTATTGTGTTATTTTATTGAAAATATAAAATTGCAATTTTGTGCATAGTCTATCCAAGATAACAGCTCAATGATAAAAATTAAGACAAATCAACTGAGAAACTCAACGGAAATCCAAAAGTCCTAATACATCTTCAAACCCTCTCTGGTTGTTGTGAAGAGCTTGTAGTCGCAGCATGGACTGGAGGTTGCAGTCTTGTAAAATGAAGTGGAGCTTTGATTGGGAGAGCTTAATTGCATGTATCAACATCAGCTTCATATGTGCTCTTCTATTTGCATCATCAAACCTTGATTTTACTGTACTTAAATGTGACTAGAACTGACTGACATATGTCTTATATCATGAAAACAAGATGTGGAGATTTGCAAGAATTGTCAGAAACATGCAAGGGTTATAGTGCTTGCTTATGTGCAGTAAAAGTTCACTCCAAATATTTCTTGTTAGTCAAATTTTTATATTTCGTATTTCTTTATCAATTGCAATGATATTGCTATAATTGCAAAAATCAATAGTTGTTCGTGTGCAATTAAATTTTGTAATGGAGTCTGGATGATATTTTTTGGGGTATAGATGATGAATAATAACGCACCTTCAGGTCCTGTTGTAGTCAACTTGATGTTTACTTCTGAAGTGGAGTTGCTATGCATCCATACATAAATTTTGATAAAGTAACAAAGATGAACATCTTTAAAAGAAATCATGTAGAAATACATTTCACCTACACCTACAGTTATGTATAGCTCGTCATTCACTTTCACAAACTAAGTTATCGATGCATATTTAATTTTCATAAATAATTTTTTTATTTTCCCAGTTATGGTTGTCCGTTTAAATCGAGCCATTTCTAATTTTAAAAATGGATACACAGTCCTTCTGATATTTAAATAATGGTAAGACTAATAGGACTAATATTTTTATACTTCAAATAAATGAGTTTCTTTTTCCTAAAAATATTCAGATTACTTTTGCAATCTAATTTTTAGTTGTAAATGTTGGATGTTTAATCAAACCGACCGTTAGGGAGGTTTGCCCAGTGTCAGTCGGCAAAAATAAATTTTTCTGAAGAAAAAAATGGTTGCGTGTTTAGCCGCATGTCCTCTTCTTCTTCGGTATTCCCCGTTTACAAATTATCTCTCCTCAAAATCTCTCTATTCTTCTCTTGTGAATTTCATTTTTTCTCTATTTTATCTCTCTCAATCTTACACCTTAAAAACCTAGCTCCTCAATTCCTAAATTAGCGCCGCCCCCGCATTCTAACTTCCATCCCCACCGATCCCAAAACCTCTTTTCACGCCGCCATCGATAGCAGTAATTTTTCTCCCATCAGCTGACATCCCCACTAATCTCGCATTTCTAGGAGTCGAGGTTCCGAATTTTGCAAAACCTATGCTCACAAATTTAATTTTTTGTGTTCTGTACTTGCATCAACGCAAGTGGTAAATTGAAATTGCTCAAAGTCATTAAATTTTATGTCTGGATTTACAATTATGTTTGGATTTTTATTTTTCTATAATTATAGTTTCTGAGCATGTATTCATCCAAATGTGTTGATATTTATCGTATTATATTTGTAGTATGTTTATCTTCTGAGTATTTTAATATGCAACATAATTTCACTTTTCCAGATGAATATGACGGACCATGAAAATTTGATCCTCTTTGTTAATTCTGTAGGTGAAAGACATAGTGAATATATAAATCATTCAGGTTGCTAAGCTTAATGAATATGGCTAAATTGTCAGTACTTCAACCATTACAATTAGAACTTTTATTTCCTAATTTACCTATGTATAAATAGTCCAGGACACGAACCGTAGGGTTCAAGCCTTTATGGAAGTATCATGTTACTAATAGTTAAGTTCATAAAAATAAGTTCATTATACTTGAAATGAGTTAACAAAACTGATAAAGTCATGCTCTAAAGATGAAGTGATTTCCTACTAGGAATTCTACTCAATGCTTGTACAATTTGTACTTGAGTTTTATTGGGTTTTGAATTTGAAACTTCATTTAGATTAAATGAGTTGATTTGATAAGAGAAGAGTTTTGTATTACAAAACCATTGACTCGTTGATCTGGAGAATCTAGGTGTGAAATTTGGTAATTTTATTATAATATAATGCTTATTGAGATAGAGTCCCTCTTGTTGATACCTTGTATCTCCTATAAATCACCTTCATTCATTCCAACTGTCCTTAATTAATTAAGTTGATTTGTTTATAATATGTTTTATCTTAATATATGATAGATCAATGGTTGGGCTGAGTTTATAAATAGGATATACTTTTGTTAATTAGTTTACAAAGTAAGCCAAAAATCTCTATAGATATCTTCATTTCCATAAGTAAAGTTGTACCTACTATATTTGAACCAACAGCTACAAAAAAAATTGATAAAAATTGTATGAATGTCCTTTTATCTCTATGTATTTTTGGTTCACTTAAACAACTACCGTTTTAATGGTTGTTTTCATTTTATTATCTTCATCAAAACAAGTAGAATAGAATAATTGATGGGATAATAGTTATCTCTATGTACACAGACTCACAAGTTGCTAAAAATATGTCTTGTGTCTGAATCTCCGCAATCAGATTTGTATTTTTTTAAATACGAGCAGCAGTGATATTTCTAAGACTGAATCCAAGTTCACATTTGCCCCGAAAGGAGAGGATAATACACATACGAAGAAGATAAATGCAAATTTGTTTAGAAGTAAATCAAGAAATACAATAATCTGTGCAGAGGGCAAAGGAGATGGATTAATAGATCTCTTTTGCTTTCCAAACTTTCTAGTTGGAGCCGTCGTTAAGTGTTTAGGCAAGCGCTCTACCCTTGGCCGTGTAGATAACTTATACACAAGTGTAGTGAATTTGAGTACTAATGTTGATTACACCAAGTCTCAAAGGTGCAAGTTTACATTAGTAGATCCCAAACTTGCAAAATATTTTGGTTGCAATAGTCTTCCACCGTCCGTTGATGAGATATCGTCTTCTGAAATTAAGTTTTCTGAATGTGTAAATGCTATGCTGCAAACATTGGCACGTGGGCTAGTACCGACTGTGAACATGGAATAAAACATGCTTTATTACGTGAAGTTAATCCTAAATTAGTATCACTAAGCACATATGTTAGAGGTGGATATGCAAAGAAAAAAATGAAGTTCATGATAACTGATGAATTTGAAGTAATGCCATTTTCGTCTTTTAGAAGTATTCAAACTGTCAAGAAATGCAAAATTGCCTTTAACGACTTGGAAGAGAAGGGTATCGAAATCGGTTTATATGAGGTGCATTTTAATTACTATCTACAATTAATCCTAAGAACTTGAGTTGATTATAGAAATTCATGTGATAGTAGATTGATGAGAATCCTCGTAATAATTTGTATTTGTCTGTAGCAAACTTGGATTATTGTAAATCAATTAATAACCAATTGTATTAATTTTTTTCTGAACCATGAAAGGCCAAATTACGTCAACGACTAATTTATTCCCCGAGCTGTTGGTTTATTTAGTAGGAACTCATATTATCGGCTACACAGCATCTTATAATATATGCTGTTATATTTGATTGATTTTTGATCAAGGATTACAGAATCACCATCCAAGCATTCTATGCATGTTACTATTCTAATAATAACAATGAATTAATAATAATAATATAAAGATTAGAATTAGACTAATTCTTTAGACTAAAAATAATTAATTATTATAAAGAATTAGGCTTTGGCTTGTATAGCGTTGAAGTTTCATATTCCGTTAGTTTTATATGATATTACTTACTGTTATTTTTAATGCAGAGTTTGCATCTTTTAAAAGCATGCCTAGCATCTCAGAGATCACTTATTGATGCATTTGGGGTATTGGATACATGGCAAAAAATGTGACAAAATAATCACAAGCGTTGGAAGATATATCTTAGATTTGTGCTGCATCTCCAATGGGTTGTTGGTAGACTGACTTTGTTTGCTTTAGATGTACTGAACATGTTAATTGCCTAGTTTTGTTTCTTATTTTTATTTTATTTTGTTGTTGTTGTTGTTGTTTCTTTTTAAGAAAAATTATAGTTTTAAACTACCTGTTCTTTACGGTTACATTGTAGCACATGATGAAATTGTTGAAAACGTTTCCCCATCAAGTGTCAACATGAAAACATTGATTACAGTTCTGCATCTGATATTCTGATAGGCATAACTCATGCTGGCTTCTAGAAAACAATCCAATCAATATAAGTATACTTCATGCACGTCTTTTTAATCAAATTTATACAGTTTTATATCAAAATATTGAATTTGTTTTGTATGTATGTAGACGGTAACGAAATACCTATGATAATTTATACCATTTCAATTCTTATTTGAACTTCTACATTTTCACATGTATTTATATTTCATGAAGTTGCTTATATCCTTAGCGTTCTCATAATGTTAACTCAAAGTGTGCCCACGTTAAACTGCTAATTTTTTACTAATGCACACTTTCGACTTCTTCTTATTTTTTTTTTCTTATCGTGCAAACCACTTCCAATGAAGTAATTTCTTATCATGGAAAATTGTAATAACTTTAATTTCACAATTAGGCGGTCGGTTTTCCACCGTGATACGGTTATACTAGTTAAGAAAATTTCAAATTTTATCAAAATCAGTAAATGTTAAATAAACGTTCAAAAAGATTCAAATTTGTTCACTGAAATTCCAAAACGTTTGAAAAATACAAAACTTTTTTTATTTTTCCTGTCAAATTAAGATAAATATATATTTCCTTTTGAAAATTAATGCAAAAATGTTTTATTGCATAATTATATCACTAAACGGTCGGTTTTCTACACAGTTGTGCGGTTGTACCAGTTATACAATTAAACGTTGCGCGGTAATACTAGTTATTTGGAAAAGGAGTATTGCTACAATATTTGAAGCGCATTCAGGTATATAAACCGAAACAGAGAGGAAAAACTGGGTTCCACTTCCAGAATCCCACGCGGAATTCATGGAGACCCAGTTAATTCTCCCTTAATCGGCTATTATGGCGTTTTTGATGGTAAAGATTAGCAGAAACGAAAAAATTACGAAGTATATCTATTTTTTG
This sequence comes from Allium fistulosum, assembly GCA_030737815.1. Taxonomy (NCBI): domain Eukaryota; kingdom Viridiplantae; phylum Streptophyta; class Magnoliopsida; order Asparagales; family Amaryllidaceae; genus Allium; species Allium fistulosum. The sequence goes on along the minus strand of CM060905.1, from coordinate 197,203,658 downwards.
CCACATAATCAAGAATCGCCAATTACAGACTAGTGATCACATATCTTTGTGTCACACCATTAAATACTTTTTAAACTTTGCTACTACGACAGAAAATCAAATTTATCAAAATGTAAGAACAGTGCAATTTGAGAAATTATAAGAAAATGGTGTAATGTGTATTTTTTGGATAATGAATTGCGAGGATCATCCTTAATCCTCTAGTGTTTTAATTTTTCTTACAGTTTAATGCAGTTAAAAGAATGGATTCTAGAAGACTTATGCACCGGGAATAACGACATATTTCTCGAATCTCGATACAGTAAAGTAGGAAGGTTTGTAACAAGAGAAACAATTTGTTAATTATCATCTTAATCATTGTTTGTACCCAATAGTAGACAAAAATTGCTCAACTAAGAACTTGGAATCCAAACGTACTCTACTTGTTTATCTTAATGCCACACTCAAAATTTAAAATATGCATGATGTTCTACGATATTTACACTGTTATTTTCATGTAAACAGCTTTTTACAACCTTCTCTATACAGAAGCCTGTAACATACTTGAATTATGATGTTCATAGAATATTGGTCGATCTAAGTACCATGTCTGAGTGCACCAAAAAAACTGTTTTTGTGTTTCTGATTTTGATTGAGCTGTGGATTGCAACATGTCATATTAGCAATAACACATATGTGGGCTTATTTTATCAACTTGGCAAGCTAAATCTCCTATTGCACATCTTATATTTTTCAGTAGTCCATTGATCATCCTATCTGAAATTATCATAATTCATACAGAGAATGCATAAAGTTTCCAAATACTATTTATTTTTCAGAATAACGATTACACCATGACATTTATTTCATTCATGCAGGCAAGAGCAACTGCTTTATTATTCATACATAGGACACATGACTTTTATAAGCAGTGATGCTTAGATAAAGCCATAAACACTGAAAATGGAAAACACAACCTTACTAGGCGGCAAATAATCAATATTATAGTTGGAACCAATTTCTTGAATTCACTCCCATATTTATGAGTGGAGAAATTTAGCATACCAGTCGGCTGATTTTTTAGGGATTCTTGCAAGATTAGTTTTGCGGTCGATGTAGAAAAGCCCAAAGAGATTAGTGTATCCTGACATCCACTCATAGTTATCCATCAACGACCACACAAAATATCCTTCTACATTAAGTCCCTCGCTGTTACAAGATAAGATCACTGTAAGTAACTCTTCTCTTTTTATCCCAATCACTTCCATTTAATGAAATATCGTGTTATGATGTCTACATTTTTTGTAAGGTCTAGCCATGCATGTAATTTTAACTTACCGATCGATAGCATCTCGAAGTTCTTTAAGATGAAGAATCATGTAATTAACCCTATCTTGGTCGGAGATTGCATTATCTAGTAGTAACTTGTTATTGCTGCAATCAAGCTGCATTGTTCCTGTAAAATTTCAATACGAGAAAGAGACTTATTTTTAGTTTTCTTTTCTTCAATATATAATACTGAATTTTTATTTATTGATAACATGATATGCTATAATTTGTATTAAGCAAAATCTTTTGGATTCCCCTGCATTTGAATATACTGACCATTTTCCGTGACATAGAGCTTAGGAACATCATATTTGTTCTTTATATAAGTTAACAGATCCGGTAGTCCATCTGGGACCATGTATATCCATGTACCTTGCTGCAAAGTATGATCGAAATGAAATTAAGTAAACGTGAATGGTTAACATTTGATCGAAATTTTATATTTTGACATAAAGAAAAGTTACTGAATAATAAAAGTTGTCGCATTTACCTGTTGACCGATTTCCACACCATCTATGTTTATTGCTGTAAAAAAAAAAAAAATTAGAAAGAAGGAGAAGAGGAATCAATAATGAGTATCAGAGTGCACACATACACACACTCTAATGTATGTTTCCTCATGTTAGAAGTAGTATTCAACAGCATTTAAATTTGTATGCTAATCTTGTTTTTGCACCTTGTTTGAACCACCTTAGACATTACAAAGCACAAAGCACAAAGCACAAAGCACAAAACATGCTGGAGTTTCCTCAAGTTAGAAGTAGTATACTATTGAACATACCAGTTTCTTCAACCCAGGAGTCATCGACGCTTTTAGCCGGAGAAAACTTCTTTGGAACATTTTTTGCATAATTTGATGTGTAATAATTAAGTCCTATAAAGTCAAACGATCCTTTTATCATGTCTGACTCCTCCTTTTCGAATTCTGGAAGTCTCTGTCCGACCAATTCTCTCATAATGTATGGATATTCTCCGTTCACTAACGGTTCCATGTACCTAAGTCCACATAATAACATTGAGATTTAAACATGAATCGTAACTGGTTTATATATATATGCACAAGCTACTTTGTTGCTTACTGACCATCCAAGCATAAACTCCAGTGCCCTATGTTTTGCATCTTTATCTTTAAGTGAATCTGAATATGGCTTGTACCACGTGCAATTTAGAACGATTCCAATTTCCCCTCCCTGTATCGACTGAAAATAAAACAGCACAATGTATGAGAACAAGACTCATATCTTAAAGCATAAAATCATACCAGTTCTTATTAATTTAAACTCGTATTTTTTTCTTCAAATTTTTAATGTCAAATTCTTAAATATGAACCATTATAGATGTATTAAGTTCGAAAAACGTACCTTGTAGTGATTTCTATAAAGTTGAACAGCTGTTGCATGTGCTAATAGGAGATTGTGAGAAACAGTGTATGGTTCAGTGAGAGAATCACCGGCAGGGCATTCATTTCCAGAACAGCGCCCCGGTGCCATTTTTCCAGTTGAATAACCAAAGCAAGTAAATATATATGGCTCATTCAATGTTGTCCAATGTTTGACTCTATCCCCGAACTCTTGGAAGCATATTTGACAATAATCTTTGAAATCATTCCTAGTTAAGAATAACTTTTGAAATCACCAACAGGGTATTCAGTTAAATCTCCAATTGTTCTGGAGCCCTTGAGTTCAAACCCAATCATTTCAAACAATAAAAATGAATAAATAAAATAAAATTCTCTCACTTAAGTACTTCCAGATCCAAATGAGGTTTAGTGAGAACACAAGCATTTCGATGTTATAATAAAATTCTTTTAAGTGCTATATATGAATAAAATACTCACAGAATCTCTTTGCTAAGAAAACCATGGTATTTATTTTCTAAAGCTTGTGGTACATCCCAGTGGAATAGCGTAACAAATGGCGTTATACCTGCAATGTAAACAAATTAGACGAATGTAATGTGACATCAAACTTACATAAATGTGAACGCAAAATTTCAACAACTCACCATTTTTTATTAGCTCGTTTATGAGATTGTTGTAATACATTATTCCTTCTTTGTTTATTCCTCCTTTTATGGTACCATCTGTTCACACAATACATATGGAACACGGTCATGGTGTTTATATTTGGATGATTTTTCTGAATAAAACATTATCATTTGGACATTTTTGCAGGTTTGTTTAATTATAAATAGCGGATTTATCTGTTCTCACTTGGCAAAATTCTTGGCCAAGAGATTGAGAAACGGTACGAATCAAGTCCCATCTCCTTCATCAGTTGTATGTCATCCTGCAATCATTTGATGGTTTATCTCTTTTTCAATACATGGTTTATATTATATGGACAGGTCTACGTTATAATCTTCCAACTCCTGTTACTTACTTTGTATCTGTGGTACATATCCACGGCAACATCTCCATTACTCCTACCCTCGATTTTATCTGTACAGTAATATAGGTATATCATTTGGTTATTATGTTTTTAAGGTAGTGACATTTATTCACATTGTTTGGTTAGCAATATATTAACAAAAAATATATGTATATATATACTGGGATGTTGGTGAGCGAAAGTATCCCAAATACTAGGCCCTTTTCCTCCTTCATTCCATGCTCCCTCTACCTGAAAACATATTGCAAATTTTGACATGCATGATTTTTATATATATATATATATATATGTATATATATATATATATATGTATATATATATATATATATGTATATATATATATATATATATATATATATATATATGTATTCACCAAAGCGAAAATCCTTGAAAACTATACATTTGCAAAAGAAATAAAGTACCTGATAGGCTGCAGATCCAGCACCAAACATAAATTTTGGAGGAAACTGGGACCTCCTTATATCAATTTTAGCTGGATCAAGTTTTTCAGTCTCCTGTTGGGTTATAGTGGTTGTATTCACACCAACTGAGCATGAAATATGAATGTTTGACCTCTTGCTCCTAAAACTGGTGCTAATCAAGTTCTTCTTCAAAATAGAAAGATTTGCATTATGTTTAGTGGATGCTAGAAGGAACTGATCAGTAGTCCTTGTTTGAATGTGCATGTTCATAATCTGAGCCATGGTTTATTGATTTCAAGTTTTTAATGAAAGGGTTTATTGTTGTTTGCTTGCTTGCTGGGAATGCAACTACCTGCATGCTTTTATAGAGGTTTGGAGGCAGTGAAAACAGAAAGAAAATTTTAACTGTTACACAACTACTAAATTTATCGTTAGCACGTTTTTAATGAGATGAGGTAAAATTCCAAAGGACAAATGATATTTAATATAGGATGTACGTATCAAGATGTAGTTCGGAAATATATATATTCAATGAGATGATGGGTACAATTGGTCCCACTTCATATGTCATGTTATGTATGCGGCAAATCTGACGTTCATGTATTCGGATTCTTGTATTATCGGCCCAGTTAATTACAGTTCTATGTGCAATACGTGTTGCTTCCCTCTTCACACATAAATCAAGTGTTGTTTCCCACTTTCTAAACTACTAGTGTGTAACCCGTGCGTTGCACACGATAATATTGTTAAAAAATATTATTTATATTTTAATTAAATTGAGTTTATTTGAATAATTTGAATTAATGATCGACATAACTAATCAAATATAAAGAGTTAAATGTAAAAAAAGTTAAAATTTGGAAGAGCTTTTTACAAATTTGTAATTGAGAAGAGCATAGACCTTATGGTTAGGTTATCTGCATGTAAACTTTTTTTGAATCAGACGTGAACTTTTATTCATATTTAAGTTTTCATTTTAAAACAATTTTATCCTTGTAGTTAACCATAAATTTCATGTTCTTGTAGAAGGGTCATGCTTACAATTTTGATAGTTGCAAAATAATGTTATGTAGCATTTAGTTGAGTTATGAGTTGGGTACGGTTTGATAAGATGTTGAAGGTGAGAATGTTTGTATAATCTAATTTTTATCGGTTTAATCTGTGCGTTCACATCATAATGTTGTAAAATATAAATTTATCTTTTAAAAGTTGTTAAAATGAAATTATATTATGTAATGTATGATATTTTTTTGAGATAAATGAATTGGAATAAAAGAGTTATTATTATTTATGTATACATTTATATTATGTGATTTATATATCTTCATATATCCGAATAAAGAAGAAATAAATTTATTATTTTTCTCATATACAGGAATATTGTATATATTGAAATCCTCTTATTTTGAGGATTATTAGATGGATTAATAAATATTAGTTAATCATATTTATTTCAATAGTTTAAATTTTAGATTACACAATTAGTTAAATATATAGACTTAAATGTAAAATATTAAAAGATAATTGAAAAAGGTTTCTAAGTAATTGTAAAAAAAAAATTTAATTTTTAGGTATTTGAAGTTAATAGAATTTTACAGTGCAATGTATGATAAATTCATTTAGTAAATAAATTATAGAATAAATTTGTTATTATTATTAATGTGTATGATTTTTATTATGTAACTTATACATATTTGCATCTAAATCAATTTTTTTACCAATTTGTTATGCACCTATAATATACATATTGAAAATTTCATCTTTTAAGGTTTATTAATAAATATTAGTTGATTAAATTTATCAATTAGTTTAAATTTTAGACTATGTAATTAATTTAAATATGTGGACTATAATGTAAAATTTTGGGAAAGAACCGTGAAATATTTGTAAATAATTCTAGATTCTTTTAATAATAGATATTCAAATGTAAAATAGTGTGAAAAATTTAGTAGAATAACTGTAAAGTAGTAATCATAGGATTTTGAAAATAAAATATCCACTTAGAGAGAATTAAGGAGAACACAGATAACTCCTAGAATTAATGAGAGAGCTTCAAATTCTTCTGCTTTACTATTATTTAATAGATTACGAACTAGATGTTATTCTATTTTCATGTTGAATTGTGTGTAACAGATATTATTATATTTTCATGTTTTGCACATGGAATTTAGATGACTGGCAAATACAATCAGTGTTTAATGTTATCCATCACCATGGTAAATTTAGCACGTTGCAGGATGGAAAAAAAACCGTTAGGATTACCGTTACACTGATACACTACAAAGACACGCAAAATGGACTTATCCACATCATGCCGTAGTCATATTTGACGTTGGTAAGTTTAAGGCGAATTTTTTTTTGACCCCATGTAGATGCCTTGCTTAGGGTATTTATCGATACCTTATCGACGCCATGTTTCCGACGTCCTCTCTACTACAATTGAAATTGTGTAACTTGGATTTTCCGTCCTCTTACCGACGTCCTATCGACGCCTTGCCAACGCTTAGTTAAACTATCAAATTCAAATTTTACGACGTCCTGCCGATGTCTTACCGACTCCACAACTGAAGCAAATTTGCAGCATTGCTAACCTCGATCGCACATTCAAATACATATAATATACTCATTATCATCACAATAGCAAACAAATATAATCACAACATCATCTCAATACCATCACAATACAATACATATTACCCGACATAATAATATCATAAACATCATAATATCCAAATAATATCATCACAATACAAACAAAAAATTCAACCGATCCAGTCAAAGTATAAACCAAATATCCAAGGAGTATCATCACAATATATACAAACAATGACACCAAGAATCATCAACGTCGAGGGGATATTAAGTGATGCCGTTCTTCATTGCTTCCAACTAATGTCATCAATGATCAATTAAGAGGGCTTAAATGCAAGAGGTTATCAACACCAACAACACCGACCATCATCAACGTCGACATCACATATCATCGACAAGTCCAATAACCCAAAACAACATCAATGTCGACGACTTCCATATGACATTTGGAGGACACCGCGTGCCTATGCCAAGCAGTGTTAATGGTGAACGTCGTCAATATCCACGAAGCCATTAATACCGCCACATGGTTATCATTGCTTCATGCTTGTCTTAACTCAAGCTGGTGTCATCACTCACTCATAAAGGACGTCGACCATCATGACAATAGCTGTCGATGCCATAGTTCGTCGTTGCCGCATATCTCCACTAAAGGAATAAGGAAGAAGCTCAGCGCATAACAACATCGAAGTCCCCAAAGCCGTTTCCCACACTATCGTCGAAGTTAATGCTGAAGCTTACTGATGTCGAAAGCCATGCCGCCTTTCCCCTATAAATATAGATAGATCTAGAGATGCCATTTGGAGGATGAATTTTTCATTCTCTTTCCACTTCTTACATTTCAACTTTGTAAACCTTAAATCAATTTGAGGATTTTTGCCGATTGTAATACTTGAAATTTGTACACATAAGGATTTGGATAGTGAACAATTGCATAGCCTATTGGATCGGTTTGAACTTGTATGTTCATTTGACTTCGAATTTAGACTTGAACATTGACGAGCATACTGACTTGAATAACAACATGCATATTGACTTGAGCCTTAACTTTCCTATTGACTTGAATCATCTATGATGTCGTACATGACTTTGATGACACGACTCAGAATTGATATGGACGCATACTTCACCTTGATGACCTCGACAAGCCTCAACAAGGCTTCTCTTTGAATTAACACCGCTTTCTACACACTTTTGGGATTAACGAATTTATTCGTTAACGTTTTAGCGCTAGAAGGAGGATTTGAATCTCCGACTTCGTTAAAAACCTAAGTAGAACTGCCATAGAATGCATATTTAGGGCTTAAACGACTTGCTCAACCAAGCATATCTCATTCCAAACCAACCTACCTTTGATTGCTTCATCTAAGTCATGCTAATTAACCATGTTGAAATGTCTGAACAAGGATTCATCGAGCCTCAAACAACTAGGCCTATGTAACAACCCTGGTTTGGAGATTAACTTTCAATATTGAATTATAATGATAATTATAATTTAATGTTGTAAATTAAATTAAAATTGGAGAAAATAAATTGTTTATTTGGAATAAACAATGGATTTTGGAATTTAAAATGAGAAAATGAAATTCCAAGCTTTATTCTATTTTGTTTGGAGTGATAATAAATGGAATAGGGGCTTTAAATAATGAAAATGATTTCATTTTAGAGAAAATGCAATAATTATATTAATTATTGTCTAATTGCTTATTTTAATAATTTTTAAAAGAATTATGTAAATTTTAAAGGTGGTTTATTGAAATAAAAGGTGGAAATTGGGTTAAAGTAAGTTTTAGATATAAATAATGTTTTAAAATGGTTTGAAATATTTTTCTAAGTGAGAAAATAAATTTTGTGGAATTTTAGAAGTTAAAAACAATGTTTTATTCATTTATTTGAATAAATGGTGTATTTTTGTTAAATAAAGGCTTTTAATAATAAAAATGTTTAAAAAAAATAAATTAATCTTTTTTTATGGTAAGAAATGTTTTATTTTACAAGTATGCAAATTTTCATATTTTTCTTTTGTGCAAATAAGAAGAAAATGAATTTTTATTGGTGGATATGTGATATATACACATTTCTTTGTTAAGTGTTGATTTTTAGCCTTAACCATTATATTTCCTTTTAATTTCAAACCCACCTTAGCCCATTTAGCCTTGTCCTGGTAAGAAGGAGAAAAGGAGTTGGCTGTATGTTCTTTTTCCAGTCCTCCTTCCTTCAGCTGAAATAGAAAATAAGAAACATCTTCATTGATTTTTCAAAACCAAGCTAATTTCTTCAGCAAATTCAACCAAAATTCAAGTCTTTTTGCAAGTTAGAGATAAATAAAAGGTATACAACTCCAAATCATACAATTTCATCATCAAATTCCTTTTACAGTAAGAAGTTTCTAAATTTTTTTACTGTATTTGTTTTGCATGTTCTGTAATTGCTTTCTACAGGTTCTCAAGGCTTATAATCTCAAGCATAACTTCCTCCTTTCATCAAAAATCCGAGCTTTTGCAACAAATCAGCAAGGTGAGAATAATATCTCACAAATACTAGCTAAATCGCTTGAGAAATTGCTTGAATCTGCTGCCTATGCAAAAGTTTATTCACTGTAAACTCTACTTTCGTTTCTGGCCTGAAGTGCCAACTTTGACCGTCCATAACTTTCATCTCCGGCAACGAAATGATGCCGGATCTTTTATGAGCCAATTTTATATGTTGAACTTTGTTGCTGCATAATTTGGTTGAAAAATATTGTCATTTGAGTATTCAAACCGTTGCGGCAAAATCAACAAAACTCGGTTTTTCTGCCTGTAGAAATTGTGTTTTCTAAGTTGCTGCAAACATGGTCTGAGTCCATGTTTGAGATAGCATAACTCTTTCATATCTTACTGAAATTGCGTGATTCTTTTTTTTGAAAGATAAAGTTTTGTACTATAAGCATACCAAATTTCAAGTGATTTCGACCTATATAACTTACAGAAATATGCTGCCGAACTTTGATTTGGAGCATGTTTTTGCTCAGATTTTTTACAGTGAAAACACTGTATGAGTTTAACTTTGAGACATCATATCTTCCTCATATTTTATCTAAATTGCATGATTTTTTTTTGTTTTGAAAGATAAAGTCTTCTACTATTTGTGTACCAATTTTGAGCTCAATCCGATGCCTTTTGGTGCTCTGTTTTATGCTTGGAAGTTGAACCCAGAATGGATTTTTAGGCCTGGGCATATTCTTGTAGAACTGTTATAAATATGGTCTGAGTCCATGTTTGAGACAGCGTAACTTTTTAATTTTCTGTCGGAATTCATTGATTCTTTTTTTGTTTTAAAGATGAAGTTTTCGACTTTGTTCACACCAATTTTTAGTTCAATCAAAGGTCGTTCGACCACCTGTTTTATGTCCGAAAGTTGAACCCAGAGAAAATTTCAGATCTGGGTATTATTTTGCCCAAGTGTTTTGTATGTTCTTTTTCCATCCAATTTTTGACTTTTACTTCATGTTTTTGTGATATTTCTGAAATGTTTTGAGGGCTATGATTCCTATCAATAGGCTAGCCAAGTTCTGATAAATTTGAAATTCAAATTTGAATTGAATTTGAATGACAGTTTTGAGTAATTTCTTCTATTTCGAGCACAGATTTTTCCAAACAATTTTGAAATAATTTTTAAAATAAATTGGCATTTAAAATAATTATTATGTAATATTTTTTAAATTATTTTAAGCTACAAAACCTATTATTCTCTATAATAAGGGAATTTTCAAATATCGTCTTCAAAATTGATTTCGGAAAATTGTTTTACAAGCTTGTTTTCTGAAATAAATTATTTTATATATATAATACACGTTTTTGCACTATTCGAGCGAATGAGTAGGAGAATTAAACGGTTTGGTAAAATACGTGGTATGTGACACGTGCGTTTATCTTATCGGTTAATTCCTGACTTGTCCGTTTGATCGTTTTGACCTTCGGGTCGAGTTTACCGATGAGATGAGGTAAACTTTTTACTTTATTGAGTGTGAAATTTACTGGCGATTAGTAAACCGTTTAGTGCGAACGTGTGGTATGGGACGCACGTCAACACTATTCGGGTTCCTATTCGAGAATGTGTGACACATTTTCCATTGCGGCGTGCCAGTACTGGACCTTCGGGTCATTGCCATTGCGGCGTATTTGTCTTCGAGATGTTTGCCATTGCGGCATATTTGCCATTGCGGCGTATTTGTCATTGTGACGTTTTGCCTTCGGGCGAGGTACCTATTTGAGATAACAGTACTTGGCAAGGCTTCGGCCACATGCACGTGCAAACACTTTTGAGATGGTTTCTTTGACTATTTTCCCTAGTGTATTGCCCCTTTCCAGAATTGGTCCTTTGAACCATTCGATATATATTTGTGGCGATTACCTTTCGGGAATTTGAACTCTTGGAAGTTCTATTTTTGAGATTTGAATTGCCTGCACTGGCGTTATATGAGATTTTCCTTTTGGCGTTTACTTGAGAATTTATTCTCCTCTTTGGAGATATATTTGCCTTATGGCATTTTTGAGATGAGATCTCTTTATGCATGTTTTGGGTTTGCCAAGATGGCGGGTTTAGGTTTTCCCCAAAACCATATTTGATGTTTTATGAAGCCGATGATATGAGGCTCGCTACTTTTAGCGTTTTATGGGTTATTTTATCTCTTTTGAGATTATATGTTTGTGTAGTGATACCATATTATCACTTGATGTAATCATACACATTAGTTGTCCTCTTTTGAGATTATACATACACTCTTGGAATATTATCACATTATCCATATGCTCATATTATCGCTTATCCTTGTTAACTGATTTGTTAACTAGACTGACCCGTGTATTTTATACTCGGGTCAGACCGAGGTGTTTCAGGTTAGGTACATTTGGACTTAGCCTATGCCGCTTCCACATGAACTCTATTCTGCTAGCTCTTTTTGTTATAGCTTTTTATGTATTCCTTTTTGGTTTTCTACTCTGATATGTATATTCTTTTGACTCGTGTTTGTATTGTGGTCGTCATCCCACATATGTGATGTATCATTTTGTATACTCTGTGATGTATCTGTATATGTGTATATATGATATTATCTGCTGTTATGTGATGTGTTTTGCATTTGAGTTGTATTTTGTTCTAATAGATCCTATAGCCACCTATGGCTTTGTATTAAGTATTTATTGGATATGTCAATCCACTTGAGATAGAAAAAAAGGCATTTGTCGACATATTCAATAGATATTTAAGACAAGACTATAGATGGTCGCTCCTATCCAGCCCCATTCTCTGCATTAGCAGACAGTATTACCCAGTAATACTCTTTGTTAATGTGGGTCTCGGGGTGGGGCGTTACAGCCCAATTACCCAGTCACTAATGATCCCCGATGTCACATAGAACAAGTATTAAGAGTCAAAGCACTACAAGTCATGGAAAATAAAAGAAGACAAGTAGCATCTTATAACCCAGATAAATGTAGCCATCATTGGTTTTTGCCTCAGGAAAACGATGCAAGAGAGAAATGTCATGAACGGTATTTTTGACCTTCGAAAATCGACATCAATACATCCACTGTATTACATGCCGAACAATCGAATGCCAGAAATACCAGATCGCTAGGGAAAGAAGAAGAGGTAGAAGAAGAAAATAGAAATAACAACACAGAATCTCACAATCGCAGCGGAACAATATATAATAGATAACAACTGATCTTTATACAAAAAGAAAACTATAACTGTTTTTATACATTACATCATCAGAGTACAGTAATCAACAAACCAATACTGGACAGTTAAATAACTTGTCCTCACCAGTGCTGAATATACAGCCTACAATACACAACGGAATATAAAAACCAAGCATGTGAAAACTCTTATTTTCAAGATAATATTTTCTTTTCAAACATATTGCCATTACAAGTTCGGTCGAAGCTAACAAAAGATTGCAGCAAATGGTTGTTTATTAATCAAACCGACCGTAGGAATGTTTGCTTACTGTCAGATGAAATTAATTTGCTCTGCAGCGTAAAAAACATGGAACCCGCTTCCTACTTCTTTCCGTGCTAACTTTTCTCTCCTAATTTTTTTGCCAATTCTTTCCTCTTTGATTCTAATCATTCAGATTCAGTATCAGACTTGTTTGCCTATAATTCCATTTTCAGTCCACGTTTCCTCGTCTTTAGCCCCAAATTTCTTCCACAAATTTCCTGAAATACTGTAAACCTAGCCCTAAATCCTCAAACCGCGGTTCTCCCACCCATGTAGATTCTCGCCCACTGCAATCGAAAATAAAACCACAACTGCCCCCACCGGTGACCAACACCTCCATCATTACGTCATTCGCGGATTCACTCAATTTGAATACACTTCAGCTTTCAATAGGTTTGAATTTCATCTCTTTTTGTTGGAAAATGTTTTAAAAAATAAATGAATTATTAAAAAATTGACTAAGTGTGAATGAGTGGCTCTTATATGTGAATAGTCCTACACTGTAGAATTATATGAAAGAATCAAGTATTTATACTTGATTCTTTGAAGCTAAGTTGGGCCCTTTGGGCAAGAATGATGCTCTTTTGTGAGAAGGGAGACCATGCTTGACTAGCACACACGCGCGCGAGCCGACCGACCGATCCTACCCGAGCTCGAGTTTGTAGTGGTGTAACACTTATATTTTTGGTACAAAATTCTGTAACCGTTTTTGACCGGGCTGGAACGGTCAAATCAGACTGGACCCGTAATAGATATCGTTCATTATTTTTGACCTGTTATTTTCTTTGATCCGTTTTTCGAGACCACGTTTCCCCAACCAGTAACATTCTTTTTCTATTCCTCCTTCTTAACCGATAAGAAGACGGAACAGAAAGAACAACAAATTCTTCAAAATCCACAAATTCGAGCAACGTTTTTTTTGAGTGCAAACAGAATCGGTCCGTACGTGCAAACTAATCGATTCCACAAAAATATTGAGAGGCTGTTTTATCCTAGAGGCGGCGGCGATGATCCGAACTGCTTTGCACTGTACAACAGATCGCTGAAATGTCTTCAAGAGAGTGACGTAGTCCACGACTCAGCCGAAGATCGACATTGTTTTCAACAAATTGAAGACGACGCCACCAACGATGACTTCTGCTGCAGATATAGATGCAACTGCTCCCGCTTCTCTCTTCCAGATACCGATGGTCTCTGCTGCGCCTTTCAGATTCGAGGGCCTCCACTTCAAACGCTGGAAACAGAAGATGAAATTCTTCCCGACCATGAAAAAAGTGGTGGCTGTGCTGACAACTGACAAACCGCAGCTACCAGATAGACCGGATGAAGCAGGCGCAGATCTGATGCGAGCCTGGACAGAAAAATCAAAGGAACTGCAGAACTGGACAGAGCAAGACTACCTGTGCAGAAACTTCATTCTCAACGGCCTCAGTGATGACCTCTACGACTACTACAATTCCGACAAGACAGCCAAGGATATCTGGGAAGCACTACAAAAGAAGTATGATACGGAAGAGGCTGGAGCGAAGAACTATGCTGTCAGCCGCTACTTGAAATACCAGATGATGGATGACAGGTCAGTAGAGATGTTGTCTCATGAGCTTCATAAAATTGCTCATGAGATCATCTCCGAAGGTATGAGTTTGGATGAACAATTTCAGATTGCTGTTATTATTGATAAACTGCCCCCAGGTTGGAAAGATTTAAGAATGTGCTTAGGTACAAGACTAAGGAATTCTCCTTAGAGAGCTTGATCACTCGCCTCCGTATTGAGGAGGAGGCTCGTAAGCAGGACCAGAAAGAGGAAGTGCTTGTTGTCACCAACAACAACACTAAAAAGTCCAAGCCCGCAGTTCTGAAATCAAATCTGAAAAACTTTAAGAATCAGAACCGCAACTGCAACAAATAGAATTGGAACCCGCAAGGGAACCAAAAGGGATAGCAGAAACCGACCCAAAAGAATGATTCTGGATATTTGTTTCTGTGTTACAACTGTGGAAAACCAGGTCATATGACACGCAAGTGTAGAAACAGACCAAGCCTTGCACCGTAGGCTAACTTGGCTGAGGAGCCTCTTACGGCTATGATTTCTGAGATTCATCTAGTTGGTGGATCAAAGGGTTGGTGGGTAGACACTGGTGCATCCCGCCATGTCTGCTACGATCGTGCTATGTTCAGTACATACACGGCTGCTGATGATAAGAAAGTACTGTTGGGAGATTCTCACACCACTACAGTTGCCGGCATTGGAAATGTGGAAATAAAATTTACCTCTGGAAAGATAGTTCTTTTTAAAGATGTGATGCATACACCAGAGATGAGAAAGAATCTGGTTTCTGGATTTCTTCTTAATAAGGCTGGTTTCACTCATGTTATAAGGGCTGATTTGTATATTGACTTATAAATGGATGTTTGTAGGGAAGGGTTATGCTTGTGATGGTATGTTTAGACTTAATGTTGAATCTAATAAAGTAACCAGTTCTGCTTATATGTTGTGTGATTTTAATATCTGGCACTCTAGATTATGTCATGTAAATAAATGTATTATTCATAACATGAGCACCTTAGATTTAATTCCTAAAATGCCACAAACTGACTTTGATAAATGTGAATTCTATAGTCAAACAAAAATCACTAAGAAACCCCATAAATCAGTTGATAGAATTTCTGAACCCTTAGACTTAATTCATTCTGACATATGTGAGCTTGATGGCACTTTGACTAGACATGGACACCGTTACTTTATCACTTTCATTGATGATGGCTACGATTTCACTTATGTATATCTTATGAAAAATAAAAGCGATGCATTTGAGATGTTTAAATTATTTAAAACTGAAATCGAGAATCAATCTAATAAGAAAATTAAGAGACTTCGTAGTGATAGAGGAACAAAATATGAGTCTAGTTCATTTCTTGATTTTTATAAATTGCATGGTATAATTCATGAGATAACTGCACCTTATTCACCTGAAATGAACGGTAAAGCTGAAAAAAAATAGGACCTTTACCGAATTAGTTATAGCTATTTTATTAAATTCGGGTGCAGCAAAACATTGGTGGGAGGATATTTTATTGACTGTATGCTATGTACTGAATAGAATCCCTAAATTGAAGGTAAGATTTCACCTTTTGAAATTTTAAGAAATTATAAACCGAATGTATCTTACTTTAGTACTTGGGGATGTTTGGCATATGTATGTATACCTGACCCTAAGAGAATAAAATTAGCAAGTAGAGCATACGAATGTGTATTTATTGGCTATGTTATTAATAGCAAAGCATATAGATTTTATGACCTGAATACACATAATATAGTAGAATCTAATGATGCTGATTTTTATGAAACTAAATTGAGGAATAGTGGGGGCACGTCAAATAACACCGTGCCTATTGGAACAGAACTTAATGAATCTTCTGAAATCGAACCTAGAAGAAGTAAAAGAGCAAGAGTTGATAAAGATTTTGGCTCGAATTTTTTCACTTTTACTATAGAGGAGGATCCCACAAACCTCCAAGAAGCCTTATCTTCATTAGATGCCGATTTTTGGCAAGAGGCTATAAATGATGAGATGGATTCCTTGGAATCCAATAAGACTTGGTACTTAGTAGATTTACCACCTGGTTGTAAGTCTATAGGCTGTAAATGAGTACTTAAAAAGAAATTAAAACCTGATGGCACAGTTGATAAATATAAAGCCCGTTTGGTAGCTAAAGATTTTAGGCAAAGAGAAAATATAGACTTTTTTGATACTTTTTCACCAGTAACTAGAATCACATCCATTCGAGTACTAATTTCATTATCATCTATTCATAATTTAATAATACACCAAATGGATGTTAAAACTACTTTTTTAAATGGAGAATTAGAAGAGGAAATTTATATGGACCAACCTGAAGGTTTTGTAATTCATGGTCAAGAACATAAAGTTTGCAAATTGGATAAATCATTATATGGTTTAAAACACGCACCTAAACATTGGCATGAAAAATTTGATAACTTAATAATCTCGAATGGTTTCAAAGTTAATGAAAGTGACAAATGCATTTATTATAAATCTGAGAATGACATTTGCACTATAATATGTTTGTACGTAGATGATCTACTTATTTTTGAATCAAACATTCATGCCATAAACACTGTTAAATCTTTATTAAGTGCCAATTTTGATATGAAAGATCTAGGTGAAGCGAGTGTAATCCTTGGTATTAAGATTATTAGGTCCGAAAAGGGACTTTCTTTGGATCAATCTCATTATATTGAGAAGATCTTAAAGAAATACAATTACTTTGACTGTAAACCTGCATGTACACCATATGATCCTAGTGTAAAGCTATTCAAGAACACTGGTGAAGGTGTAAGATAGACTGATTATGTGAGCATCATTGGCAGCCTTCGGTATGCCACTGATTGTACTAGACCCGACGTTGCCTGTGTCATGGGATTATTATGCAGGTTTACTAGTAGACCTAGTATAGAGCATTGACACGCTATTGAAAGGGTCATGAGATACCTAAAACGAACCATGAACCTTGGGTTACATTATGAAAAGTTTCCAGCTGTCCTTGAAGGTTACACCGATGCAGATTGGAATACTTTATCTGATGATTCAAAAGCAACCAGTGGCTATATCTTTAGCATTGCTGGAGGAGCTGTTTCTTGGAAATCCAAGAAACAGAATATTTTGGCTCAGTATACTATGGAGTATGAGATGATAGCACTAGCCACAGCTAGTGAAGAAGCAAAGTATTTAAGAAATCTGCTAGTTGAGATTCCCTTATGGGAAAAACCAATACCAGCTGTGTTGATCCATTGCGATAGTACCACGGCTATTGCAAAAGTACAGAACCGTTATTATAATGGTAAAAGACGACAGATACGTCGTAAGCACAACACTGTTAGAGAGCTACTATCTTGATGAGCTGTTAGAGTGGATCACATATGCAGTGACGAGAATTTGGTAGATCCTTTGACGAATGGACTGGCCAGAGAGAAACTCCTTACAACTTCTAGAAAAATGGGACTATTGCCCTTAGATTGTTGAGTCACGCACAATGGTAACCTGACCTAATGACTGGAGATCCCAAGAACTAGGTTCAATGGGTAAGAACAAGTTGTGTAGTGATATGAGTTGAACATGATATTTTTTATATATATAGAAGCATGTATTCCTGAAGTGATTAGAGGATGAGTTAATAGAAACTCTTAATGAGATCTATACTCCATTTGGAGTGGAGTACCTACCTTCAGGAGTACTCTTGATAGACTCACCTGTGTGAATGTGGAAATTTGGCCGTTTCCTATGGAGTTTTGGGCAAAACTCCTAGAGCATTCACTAAACTGGGATGGACGTACATGGCCATAAATGCACGGACTTACTTGATTGCACTCTAGAAAGATTGTGTGTAGTCTAATGTCAGGAATAGAGTTCAAGACTACATGTCACTCTAGTAAAAACTGAATCTTATCCACTATGCAAAGGTTCAAGTCGAAAGACACCTTTTTTTATGCACAATCATATGTTTTTTAGAAATTGCTCGAATTTTTTTTTAAATTCAAGTGGGGGATTGTTGGAAAATATTTTAAAAAATAAATGAATTATTAAAAAATTGACTAAGTGTGAATGAGTGGCTCCTATATTTGAATAGTCCCACATCGTAGGATTATATGAAAGAATCAAGTATTCATACTTGATTCTTTTAAGCTAAGTTGGGCCCTTTGGGCACCGAATGATGCTCTTTTGTGAGGAGGGAGACCATGCTTGACCACCACACACGCGCGCGCGCCGACCGACCGACTCGACTTGACCCGGGCCGGGCTCGGGTTTGTAGTGGTGTAACACTTATATTTTTGGTACAAAATTCTGTAACCATTTTTGACCGGGCTAGAACAGTCAAATCAGACCGGATCCATATTAGAGAACGTTACATAACATTCATTATTTTTGACCCGTTATTTTCTCTGATCCGTTTTTCGAGACCACGTTTCCTCTAACCAGTAACGTTTTTTTGATATTCCGCCTTCTTAACTGATAAGAAGACGAAACAGAAAGAACAACAAATTATTCAAAATCCACAAATTCGAGCAATGTTTTTTTTGAGTGCAAACAGAATCGGTTCGTACGTGCAAACGAATCGATACCACAAAAATATTGAGAGGCTGTTTTATCCTAGAGGCGGCGACGATTGATCCGAACTGCTTTGCACTGTACAGCAGATCGCTAAAATGGACTTTTATCATTATTAAATTATATTTTGTGAAGAATAACATTACAATTAATGATAAGTGATAAATGTTTGTATTCTGTAATATTGTAAAATGAATAAATATTTTCAATCAGTACATTTTTGTCCAAAAAGTTACATTTCAGTTATTTATATTCGTAATCCGAGTTAATCTTGGACAAAAATTATACCATATTTTGATTAGAAATATTTTTCTTTCATATTTTATTATCTTTTTTATATAAATGTTAAATTTTTTTTGAAATGTTTTATTATAAAATAAAAATAGTAAGGTATGGAACAATGGATTAAAAATGATTTTTTTTTACATAATTAAAATGATAACGTGATTTGTAATGTTTTGGGTCTTATTTTCACTTAATATTTCTTTTAGTAGTTAAATAAATATTTTTTATCACTATGATAATATCAAATAATTATTTTGATATATATGTGCTGCAAGAACTATAAATGCATACAAATACATTGAGTCCTCGGTATTACACTTCTATTTTTAGGTATTTGTCGTCATTTTCTCAAGTAATATTTAAAATTTAATGTATACATCATTTAACTTTTAGTCAAATTATCAAAACCTAAATGTCAATTTCATATATATGTACATAAATATTTATGAAATTTTATAAAAATATTAATTTCAAAATTTATTAAGAATACCTATTTTCATTTATTTGATTGATAAATAATGAATCCTAAAAAATAATAAATCGATATATAACTCATTTTAATCAATAAAAATGATAAATTAATTTTTATTCAAATATAAAAATATACGAATTTCATAACAAAAATACAGCTATAAATATAGTAATTTCAATTTATAACTCATTTATCCTAACAAAGTTCATCAAACATTGCATAATAAATTATATTCTTCAAAAATAGTTATAATATTATTTTTCTACAATATACCGTATGCAACGCACGGGTTACACACTAGTTCTTCATCATGCTAGGATGACATACATTTTCAAAATGCAGACAATGTCTTCAGGGATAAAATAGCTCCATTAGGAAATTATGTTATTATCGCTTCACATAAATTAGAGAAAATTTTATGATTAAGTACTGACCATAAGCCTTCAGTTTTGGAAATTTTGATTTGATAACCGAATCTCTAACCCCCAACATATACATAAAAATATGCTTTTAGCATCATACCTGTCCTCGTGTCTGGTAAACTAGAGGGTTTTGACTGGTAGCATCAGGGGTGGATCCAGGAATTATACGAAAAGGGGGCACATATCATACAAACTAACATAAGAATTTGTAATAAAATGTCAAAATATCACCAAAAAATATACATCTTCTTTGTTCACATACTAAATCGTAGTAAACCCCTAAGGTTGCCAGATTTTGAAAGTAGCTCATGAAAACTTCGTTTGTCAAGCTATTGGTTGTCTACAAAATCAAAAGAGCTATTTTTTTCCTTCTTCAATCTCTTTTATGAATGTTGAGATTAAAATATGTTATTCTAAGTCATTTTCCTGGATTCGACGAGGCTAGGATATTAAAACTAGTTAGTTCTACATTATTAGATTTTTGCAATATTTGCTGTCTTTGTTAGACAATTTTTCGTTCACCAATTCGTGTTTTAGGGCGTTTCTTCGCTGCCTTTTCTTCTAAAATGATTCAACGTCTTCTCTAACAAAAAAAAAGAACAGAAAATTGCATCATGAAAATTGCAATATTTATTTTTATGTGAACAATAACAAGTATATACGCAAATCAATTGTCCCTTAGTCATACTTATTACGTAGCCTCTATTATATAATTAGCATAGATAAATGTTATAATTATTCTCAGTTACAGTAGCATTTTAAAATATTACTATTGTGTTATTTTATTGAAAATATAAAATTACAATTTTGTGCATAGTCTATCCAAGATAACAGCTCAATGATAAAATTTAAGACAAATCAACCGAGAAACTCAACGGAAATCCAAAAGTCCCAATACATCTTCAAACCCTCTCTGGTTGTTGTGAAGAGCTAGTCGCAGCATGGACCGGAGGTTGCAGTCTTGTAAAATGAAGTGGAGCTTTGATGGGGAGAGCTTATTTGCATGTATCAACATCAGCTTCATATGTGCTCTTCTATTTGCATCATCAAACCTTGATTTTACTGTACTTAAATGTGACTAGAACTAACTGACATATGTCTTATATCATGAAAACAAGATGTGGAGATTTGCAAGAATTGTCAGAAACATGCAAGGGTTATAGTGCTTGCTTATGTGCAGTAAAAGTTCACTCCAAATATTTCTTGTTAGTCAAATTTTTATATTTCGTATTTCTTTATCAATTGCAATGATATTGCTATAATTGCAAAAATCAATAGTTGTTCGTCTGCAATTAAATTTTATAATGGAGTTTGGATGATATTTTTTGGGGTATGGATGATGAATAATAACACACCTTCATGTCCTGTTGTAGTCAACTTGATGTTTACTTCTGAAGTGGAGTTGCTATGTATCCATACATAAATTTTGATAAAGTAACAAAGATGAACATCTTTAAACGAAATCATGTAGAAATACATTTCACCTACACCTACAGTTATGTATAGCTCGTCATTCACTTTCACAAACTAAGTTATCGATGCATATTTAATTTTCATAAATAATTTTTTTTATGTTCCCAGTTATGGTTGTCTGTTTAAATTGAGCCATTTCTGATTTTAAAAATGGGTACACAATCTTCTGATATTTAAATAATGGTAAGACTAATATTTTTATACTTCAAATAAATGAGTTTTTTTTTCCTAAAAATATTCAGATTACTTTTGCAATCTAATTCTTAGTTGTAAATGTTGGATGTTTAATTAAGAAAATTTCACATTTCATCAAAATCAATTAATTTCAAATATACTTTTTGGAAAAGGTTCAAATTTTTTTAATAACTTCTTTCGAAACAAAAATTAAGTTTGTTCTAAAACAAATTTTTTGATAATAAATATTTAATAAAACACTAAATGTTAAATACAAATTCAAAAAGATTCGAATTTGTTTGCTGAAATTCAAAAACGTTTTTAAAATACACAACTTTTTTTATTTTTCCTGTCAAATTAAGAAAAATATATATTTCTTTTTGAAAAGTAATGCAAAAATGTTTTATTGCATGATTATATCACCAAACGGTCGGTTTTCCCCACCATTGTGCGGTTGTAACGTTTATACAATTAAATGGTCGGTTTTCTACCGTTATATGTTAATAGTAGGTATTTGGAAAAGGAGTATTGCTACAGTATTTGAAGCACATTCAGGCATATAAACCGAAACAGAGAGGAAAAACTGGGTTCCACCTCCAGAATTCCACGCGGACAGTTAATTCTCTCTTAATCGGCTATTATGGCGTTTTTGATGGTAAAGATTAGCAGTGAAGGAAATTAATTGTTAGTTTAATTTCCTGAAGTGAAAAAATAACACGAACCAGAAAAGAAACAATCTATTTATTATATTAACCCAAGAAACACAGTACACTTTTATAGGTGTAAACACACGTGCACTATAAACTTGCTACACAAACTTAGATGCAGAAATAAAGCTAAACATGCCTAAGAGTTAGCCACTTCCAACTAATGCTGATCGAGTCCTGATCTTTAGGCAGAATTATTCAAACTAAGAACACCAACAAAAAAACTGCAATCGAACCTTATGAGTTTGAGCTTACATCAATCTCCAACATCCTCCCTTAAGCTCAGACTGTCAAGACTACACACACCTAGCTTCTCCCTCAGCCTGCAGAAAGCTTCAGCTTGTAAAGGCTTGGTGAGAATGTCTGCAACCTGGTCCTCGGATTTACAGAACTCCAGGTTAATCTCTGAACCTTTTACAAGCTCATGAATATAGTGATACTTGATGTCAATGTGCTTACTTCTGCCGTGAAACACAGGATTCTTTGTGAGAGCAATAGCCGACTTGTTATCACAGAAAATTGTCGTAGGAGCAATCTGTTCATGATGAAGTTCAGCAAGTATCCGCGGCAACCAAACAGCCTGGCACGCACAAGAGGCAGCTGCGATGTATTCTGCTTCGGCTGTGGACAATGCGACTACTTGCTGTTTCTTCGAGGACCAAGACACAACCCCCGAGCCCATGTGAAACACAAAACCAGAGGTGCTTTTGCGCTCTTTCACATCACCTGCCCAGTCGCTATCAGTGTACCCAACAAGAGTACAATGACTATCAGATCTATAATAAATACCATGGCTGGAAGTGCCTTTAACATAGCGTAAAATTCGCTTTGCAGCCTGTAAATGCACTTGACTTGGTTTCTCCATAAATCGGCTGATAATGCCAACTCCATAGACGATATCTGGTCTGGTAGAAGTTAGATACCGCAAAGTACCTACTAAACATCGATAGTACGTTGGGTTTACGGACTCGCCATTGTCACACTTATCCAGCTGAAGCCTTATTTCAACAGGAGTCTTGATAGGATTACATGTGTCTAGATGAAAACGTTTCAAAATGTCCGTTGCATACTTTGCTTGAGAGATAAAGATACCATCTGAAACCTGCAGCACTTCAAGGCCGAGAAAATAATGCATGAGCCCAAGATCTGTCATTTCAAATTTACTAGACATAGCCTCCTTGAATTCTTCAAACATGTTTGAATTATTGCCTGTGAAGATTAAATCGTCAACATACAAACAAACGAGAAGAAAATCTCCATGCGAGTTTGCTTTGACATATAACGTGGGTTCATTAGGACATTGAATAAATCCAGTTTCCTGAAAGTAGCTGTCAATTCGAGTATACCACGCCCGCGGTGCTTGCTTAAGTCCATAAAGAGCTTTCTTCAACTTAAGAACTTTATCTTGACAACCTGGCTGCACATATCCGACGGGCTGATCCACATAGACCTCTTCGTCAAGTAACCCATTCAAAAACGCTGATTTGACGTCCATTTGATGAATTTTCCACTGATTCTACGCTGTTAAGGCAACTATCATACGAACAGTATCCATCCTAGCCATAGGAGCAAAAACTTCAAAATAATCAATTCCTGGTTTTTGCTTATACCCTTTGACGACCAACCGTGCCTTCAACCGATCCACTTGTCCATCGGGTTTATACTTGGTTTTGTAAACCCATTTGACGCCGATAGATTTTTTTTCTTTAGGAAGAGAAGTGAGCTCCCAAGTGTCGTTCTTTTCGATTGACTGAATTTCATCATCCATTGCCTGAACCCAACCTCCATCTTGCACTGCATCTGAAAAATTCAGCGGATCACAGTCTGCAAACAAAGCAAAATTGACAATCTCTTCATCTGAAGCATCATTATCACTTGCGAGAACATAATCATGTAACCGAGAAGGTATAACACGGGTACGTGAGGATCTACGAGGAGCTACGACATGAGTTGTAGAAGTATCAGGTTGGAGTAAACTGCCCTGGGTGCTAGTGAACAGTGGTATATTGGAATCTGAGTCGATGGGAACATTGATTTCTAACCTTGCATTGTCAGCAACAGCCCAGTCCCATGCTTTGTCTTCACTAAATTCAACATCTCGGCTCACTATGACTGCACCTGTAGATGGATTAAATAATTTGTATCCTTTAGTTCGATCACTGTAACCCACGAATATACACTTCTCACCTTTCCCATCAAACTTTTGCCGCTTTGCATTAGGTACATGTGCGTAAGCAATACAACCAAAGACTCTAAGGGCTGCTACATCTGGCTTGAATCCGGTCCATGCCTCCTCGGGTGTCATATGTAGAACGCTCTTTGTAGGGCATCTGTTTAAAAGATAAACTGCACAAGCAATTGCCTCAGCCCAAAAGATTTTCGGTAACCCTTTTCCTTGTAACATGCTACGTGCCATTTCAACGATAGTTCTATTCTTTCGTTCTGAAATGCCATTCTGTTGTGGTGTATAACTTGCAGTGAGCTGATGCTTAATGCCTTGATTCTTACAAAAATCAGCAAATGCATTAGAAGTATATTCACCTCCTCTATCTGTCCGAAGCAATTTCAAGCTATAACCACTTTGTTTCTCAACATGTACTTTGAAGTCTTTGAATATAGTGAAAGCATCAGACTTTTGCTTCAAAAAATAAACCCAAATTTTTCTACTGTAATCATCTATAAATGTAATAAAATACCGATTACCTCCATGTGATTCAGTTTCCATTGGGCCACAAATATCTGAGTGCACTAGTTGTAACGGCTGAGTTGCTCTGCGAGACTTTCCAACTGCAAATGGATCTCTGTGTTGCTTTCCTAAAACACATGCCTCACACAACTGATTAGAACTCTCCAACAATGGTAATCCAGTAACCATTCCTTTTCTTGCTAACAATTTCAAGCAGGTAAAATTCAAGTGACCGAATCAGAACTGCCATAACCAGTTCGGATCAGTCACAAGAGCACTGAATGCATACACCATTTCAGTTTGGAAATTCAAAGGAAACAAACGACTCTTACTCATGCGAGATGCAACAACGATTTCTTGTTTATGATTCTCAATAGTGCATACACCATTGTGAATTACAATCCGAAGCCCCTTCTGAGAAAGCTGCCCCATACTTAGCAAATTCCACTGCAAGCTAGGAACATAATAGATTTCGGAAATAAATTCATGAGAACCATTCTTTAGTTGTATAAGAACTTTACCTTTGCCCATAATGGATACGGTTGAATTATTTCCGAATCGCACTTCTCCACGAACAGATTCATCAAGATGAGAGAAAAATGTCTTGTTCCCGCACATATGGTTACTGCAACCTGTATCCAAGAACCATGTGTGTTGATCAACCTCTTCAGCCTCATTGCAGGCTAAGAACATAGTTTCTGGTTCTTTGATCTCGACATAGTTAGCATTCTCAGAAATTTTTCGAGGTAATGTAACTTTGCACTGCGAGCGATAATGACCGTAACCTTTACAATTCCAACACTGAATGGAGGACTTGTCGGTTCACGGATGCTGAGAATGAATAGGACCAGAAACACCCTGTTTGGATGTTTGCTGACTGCCTTTACCTTGCTTTGATGCTTTTCTGTTGCTTGGGCTGCCTTTTTCAGTGACACACACTTTGTTCTGAAAAGCACTTTCAAGTGTACTGCTATTGTTTCGCTGATTCATTCTATGCTCATAGGCACATAATGATCCTTCCAAACCTGCAATAGTTAAGCTTGACATCTCCTTACCTTCTTCAATTGCCGCAACAACATAATCAAAACGACAAGTTAATGAACGCATTATCTTCTCAACAACACGGATTTCTTGTAACTTTTCACCATTAAGGCTCAACTGATTAACAACCAATTGAATGCGTGAAATATAAGAAGAAATAGATTCAGAAACATTCATGGACAAAGATTCGAATTCACCTCGTAAGGTTTGCAACCTTACACTCTTCACTTTCTCATCGCCTTTGTAGGACTTCTGCAACAAATCCCATGCAGCCTTAGATGTTGTCGCACTCGAGATTTTTTCAAAGACTACCTCGTCTACAGCTTGGTAAAGAAAGAACAAAGCTTTTTTATCCTTCTTTCTATTCTCTCTCAAACTGTCCTTCTGAACTTGAGAAAGAGTTGCTGCTGCTGCTTCATTCGCCGGTTCAGTGTACCCACTTTCGATAATCTCGGCAAGTTCCTGAAAGCCAAACAAGGCCTTCAACTGGATACTCCATTGCTCGAAGTTCTTACCGCTGAATCTCGGAAGCTGTGGTTGAATCATTCCATTCATTGTTGCTATATGCTAGCTAGCAATTTAAGAACAACAATAAGAACAGAGAGTTGTGGCTCTGATACCAATTGAAGGAAATTAATTGTTAGTTTAATTTTCTGAAGTGAAAAAATAACACGAACCAGAAAAGAAACAATCTATTTATTATATTAACTCAAAAAACACAGTACACTTTTATAAGTGTAAACACACGTGCACTATAAACTTGCTACACAAACTTAGATGTAGAAATAAAGCTAAACATGCCTAAGAGTTAGCCACTTCCAACTAATGCTGATCGAGTCCTGATCTTTAGGCAGAATTATTCAAACTAAGAACACCAACAAAAAATCTGCAATCGAACCTTATGAGTTTGAGCTTACATCAATCTCCAACAAGCAGAAACGAAAAAATTACGAAGTATATCTATTTTTTGCCACATAATCAAGAATCGCCAATTACAGACTAGTGATCACATATCTTTGTGTCACACCATTAAATACTTTTTAAACTTTGCTACTACGACAGAAAATCAAATTTATCAAAATGTAAGAACAGTGCAATTTGAGAAATTATAAGAAAATGGTGTAATGTGTATTTTTTGGATAATGAATTGCGAGGATCATCCTTAATCCTCTAGTGTTTTAATTTTTCTTACAGTTTAATGCAGTTAAAAGAATGGATTCTAGAAGACTTATGCACCGGGAATAACGACATATTTCTCGAATCTCGATACAGTAAAGTAGGAAGGTTTGTAACAAGAGAAACAATTTGTTAATTATCATCTTAATCATTGTTTGTACCCAATAGTAGACAAAAATTGCTCAACTAAGAACTTGGAATCCAAACGTACTCTACTTGTTTATCTTAATGCCACACTCAAAATTTAAAATATGCATGATGTTCTACGATATTTACACTGTTATTTTCATGTAAACAGCTTTTTACAACCTTCTCTATACAGAAGCCTGTAACATACTTGAATTATGATGTTCATAGAATATTGGTCGATCTAAGTACCATGTCTGAGTGCACCAAAAAAACTGTTTTTGTGTTTCTGATTTTGATTGAGCTGTGGATTGCAACATGTCATATTAGCAATAACACATATGTGGGCTTATTTTATCAACTTGGCAAGCTAAATCTCCTATTGCACATCTTATATTTTTCAGTAGTCCATTGATCATCCTATCTGAAATTATCATAATTCATACAGAGAATGCATAAAGTTTCCAAATACTATTTATTTTTCAGAATAACGATTACACCATGACATTTATTTCATTCATGCAGGCAAGAGCAACTGCTTTATTATTCATACATAGGACACATGACTTTTATAAGCAGTGATGCTTAGATAAAGCCATAAACACTGAAAATGGAAAACACAACCTTACTAGGCGGCAAATAATCAATATTATAGTTGGAACCAATTTCTTGAATTCACTCCCATATTTATGAGTGGAGAAATTTAGCATACCAGTCGGCTGATTTTTTAGGGATTCTTGCAAGATTAGTTTTGCGGTCGATGTAGAAAAGCCCAAAGAGATTAGTGTATCCTGACATCCACTCATAGTTATCCATCAACGACCACACAAAATATCCTTCTACATTAAGTCCCTCGCTGTTACAAGATAAGATCACTGTAAGTAACTCTTCTCTTTTTATCCCAATCACTTCCATTTAATGAAATATCGTGTTATGATGTCTACATTTTTTGTAAGGTCTAGCCATGCATGTAATTTTAACTTACCGATCGATAGCATCTCGAAGTTCTTTAAGATGAAGAATCATGTAATTAACCCTATCTTGGTCGGAGATTGCATTATCTAGTAGTAACTTGTTATTGCTGCAATCAAGCTGCATTGTTCCTGTAAAATTTCAATACGAGAAAGAGACTTATTTTTAGTTTTCTTTTCTTCAATATATAATACTGAATTTTTATTTATTGATAACATGATATGCTATAATTTGTATTAAGCAAAATCTTTTGGATTCCCCTGCATTTGAATATACTGACCATTTTCCGTGACATAGAGCTTAGGAACATCATATTTGTTCTTTATATAAGTTAACAGATCCGGTAGTCCATCTGGGACCATGTATATCCATGTACCTTGCTGCAAAGTATGATCGAAATGAAATTAAGTAAACGTGAATGGTTAACATTTGATCGAAATTTTATATTTTGACATAAAGAAAAGTTACTGAATAATAAAAGTTGTCGCATTTACCTGTTGACCGATTTCCACACCATCTATGTTTATTGCTGTAAAAAAAAAAAAAATTAGAAAGAAGGAGAAGAGGAATCAATAATGAGTATCAGAGTGCACACATACACACACTCTAATGTATGTTTCCTCATGTTAGAAGTAGTATTCAACAG
The DNA here is from genome assembly GCA_030737815.1 of Allium fistulosum. Classification (NCBI taxonomy): domain Eukaryota; kingdom Viridiplantae; phylum Streptophyta; class Magnoliopsida; order Asparagales; family Amaryllidaceae; genus Allium; species Allium fistulosum. The sequence goes on along the minus strand of CM060905.1, from coordinate 197,174,650 downwards.
CATTTAAATTTGTATGCTAATCTTGTTTTTGCACCTTGTTTGAACCACCTTAGACATTACAAAGCACAAAGCACAAAGCACAAAGCACAAAACATGCTGGAGTTTCCTCAAGTTAGAAGTAGTATACTATTGAACATACCAGTTTCTTCAACCCAGGAGTCATCGACGCTTTTAGCCGGAGAAAACTTCTTTGGAACATTTTTTGCATAATTTGATGTGTAATAATTAAGTCCTATAAAGTCAAACGATCCTTTTATCATGTCTGACTCCTCCTTTTCGAATTCTGGAAGTCTCTGTCCGACCAATTCTCTCATAATGTATGGATATTCTCCGTTCACTAACGGTTCCATGTACCTAAGTCCACATAATAACATTGAGATTTAAACATGAATCGTAACTGGTTTATATATATATGCACAAGCTACTTTGTTGCTTACTGACCATCCAAGCATAAACTCCAGTGCCCTATGTTTTGCATCTTTATCTTTAAGTGAATCTGAATATGGCTTGTACCACGTGCAATTTAGAACGATTCCAATTTCCCCTCCCTGTATCGACTGAAAATAAAACAGCACAATGTATGAGAACAAGACTCATATCTTAAAGCATAAAATCATACCAGTTCTTATTAATTTAAACTCGTATTTTTTTCTTCAAATTTTTAATGTCAAATTCTTAAATATGAACCATTATAGATGTATTAAGTTCGAAAAACGTACCTTGTAGTGATTTCTATAAAGTTGAACAGCTGTTGCATGTGCTAATAGGAGATTGTGAGAAACAGTGTATGGTTCAGTGAGAGAATCACCGGCAGGGCATTCATTTCCAGAACAGCGCCCCGGTGCCATTTTTCCAGTTGAATAACCAAAGCAAGTAAATATATATGGCTCATTCAATGTTGTCCAATGTTTGACTCTATCCCCGAACTCTTGGAAGCATATTTGACAATAATCTTTGAAATCATTCCTAGTTAAGAATAACTTTTGAAATCACCAACAGGGTATTCAGTTAAATCTCCAATTGTTCTGGAGCCCTTGAGTTCAAACCCAATCATTTCAAACAATAAAAATGAATAAATAAAATAAAATTCTCTCACTTAAGTACTTCCAGATCCAAATGAGGTTTAGTGAGAACACAAGCATTTCGATGTTATAATAAAATTCTTTTAAGTGCTATATATGAATAAAATACTCACAGAATCTCTTTGCTAAGAAAACCATGGTATTTATTTTCTAAAGCTTGTGGTACATCCCAGTGGAATAGCGTAACAAATGGCGTTATACCTGCAATGTAAACAAATTAGACGAATGTAATGTGACATCAAACTTACATAAATGTGAACGCAAAATTTCAACAACTCACCATTTTTTATTAGCTCGTTTATGAGATTGTTGTAATACATTATTCCTTCTTTGTTTATTCCTCCTTTTATGGTACCATCTGTTCACACAATACATATGGAACACGGTCATGGTGTTTATATTTGGATGATTTTTCTGAATAAAACATTATCATTTGGACATTTTTGCAGGTTTGTTTAATTATAAATAGCGGATTTATCTGTTCTCACTTGGCAAAATTCTTGGCCAAGAGATTGAGAAACGGTACGAATCAAGTCCCATCTCCTTCATCAGTTGTATGTCATCCTGCAATCATTTGATGGTTTATCTCTTTTTCAATACATGGTTTATATTATATGGACAGGTCTACGTTATAATCTTCCAACTCCTGTTACTTACTTTGTATCTGTGGTACATATCCACGGCAACATCTCCATTACTCCTACCCTCGATTTTATCTGTACAGTAATATAGGTATATCATTTGGTTATTATGTTTTTAAGGTAGTGACATTTATTCACATTGTTTGGTTAGCAATATATTAACAAAAAATATATGTATATATATACTGGGATGTTGGTGAGCGAAAGTATCCCAAATACTAGGCCCTTTTCCTCCTTCATTCCATGCTCCCTCTACCTGAAAACATATTGCAAATTTTGACATGCATGATTTTTATATATATATATATATATATGTATATATATATATATATGTATATATATATATATATATGTATATATATATATATATATATATATATATATATATATGTATTCACCAAAGCGAAAATCCTTGAAAACTATACATTTGCAAAAGAAATAAAGTACCTGATAGGCTGCAGATCCAGCACCAAACATAAATTTTGGAGGAAACTGGGACCTCCTTATATCAATTTTAGCTGGATCAAGTTTTTCAGTCTCCTGTTGGGTTATAGTGGTTGTATTCACACCAACTGAGCATGAAATATGAATGTTTGACCTCTTGCTCCTAAAACTGGTGCTAATCAAGTTCTTCTTCAAAATAGAAAGATTTGCATTATGTTTAGTGGATGCTAGAAGGAACTGATCAGTAGTCCTTGTTTGAATGTGCATGTTCATAATCTGAGCCATGGTTTATTGATTTCAAGTTTTTAATGAAAGGGTTTATTGTTGTTTGCTTGCTTGCTGGGAATGCAACTACCTGCATGCTTTTATAGAGGTTTGGAGGCAGTGAAAACAGAAAGAAAATTTTAACTGTTACACAACTACTAAATTTATCGTTAGCACGTTTTTAATGAGATGAGGTAAAATTCCAAAGGACAAATGATATTTAATATAGGATGTACGTATCAAGATGTAGTTCGGAAATATATATATTCAATGAGATGATGGGTACAATTGGTCCCACTTCATATGTCATGTTATGTATGCGGCAAATCTGACGTTCATGTATTCGGATTCTTGTATTATCGGCCCAGTTAATTACAGTTCTATGTGCAATACGTGTTGCTTCCCTCTTCACACATAAATCAAGTGTTGTTTCCCACTTTCTAAACTACTAGTGTGTAACCCGTGCGTTGCACACGATAATATTGTTAAAAAATATTATTTATATTTTAATTAAATTGAGTTTATTTGAATAATTTGAATTAATGATCGACATAACTAATCAAATATAAAGAGTTAAATGTAAAAAAAGTTAAAATTTGGAAGAGCTTTTTACAAATTTGTAATTGAGAAGAGCATAGACCTTATGGTTAGGTTATCTGCATGTAAACTTTTTTTGAATCAGACGTGAACTTTTATTCATATTTAAGTTTTCATTTTAAAACAATTTTATCCTTGTAGTTAACCATAAATTTCATGTTCTTGTAGAAGGGTCATGCTTACAATTTTGATAGTTGCAAAATAATGTTATGTAGCATTTAGTTGAGTTATGAGTTGGGTACGGTTTGATAAGATGTTGAAGGTGAGAATGTTTGTATAATCTAATTTTTATCGGTTTAATCTGTGCGTTCACATCATAATGTTGTAAAATATAAATTTATCTTTTAAAAGTTGTTAAAATGAAATTATATTATGTAATGTATGATATTTTTTTGAGATAAATGAATTGGAATAAAAGAGTTATTATTATTTATGTATACATTTATATTATGTGATTTATATATCTTCATATATCCGAATAAAGAAGAAATAAATTTATTATTTTTCTCATATACAGGAATATTGTATATATTGAAATCCTCTTATTTTGAGGATTATTAGATGGATTAATAAATATTAGTTAATCATATTTATTTCAATAGTTTAAATTTTAGATTACACAATTAGTTAAATATATAGACTTAAATGTAAAATATTAAAAGATAATTGAAAAAGGTTTCTAAGTAATTGTAAAAAAAAAATTTAATTTTTAGGTATTTGAAGTTAATAGAATTTTACAGTGCAATGTATGATAAATTCATTTAGTAAATAAATTATAGAATAAATTTGTTATTATTATTAATGTGTATGATTTTTATTATGTAACTTATACATATTTGCATCTAAATCAATTTTTTTACCAATTTGTTATGCACCTATAATATACATATTGAAAATTTCATCTTTTAAGGTTTATTAATAAATATTAGTTGATTAAATTTATCAATTAGTTTAAATTTTAGACTATGTAATTAATTTAAATATGTGGACTATAATGTAAAATTTTGGGAAAGAACCGTGAAATATTTGTAAATAATTCTAGATTCTTTTAATAATAGATATTCAAATGTAAAATAGTGTGAAAAATTTAGTAGAATAACTGTAAAGTAGTAATCATAGGATTTTGAAAATAAAATATCTACTTAGAGAGAATTAAGGAGAACACAGATAACTCCTAGAATTAATGAGAGAGCTTCAAATTCTTCTGCTTTACTATTATTTAATAGATTACGAACTAGATGTTATTCTATTTTCATGTTGAATTGTGTGTAACAGATATTATTATATTTTCATGTTTTGCACATGGAATTTAGATGACTGGCAAATACAATCAGTGTTTAATGTTATCCATCACCATGGTAAATTTAGCACGTTGCAGGATGGAAAAAAAACCGTTAGGATTACCGTTACACTGATACACTACAAAGACACGCAAAATGGACTTATCCACATCATGCCGTAGTCATATTTGACGTTGGTAAGTTTAAGGCGAATTTTTTTTTGACCCCATGTAGATGCCTTGCTTAGGGTATTTATCGATACCTTATCGACGCCATGTTTCCGACGTCCTCTCTACTACAATTGAAATTGTGTAACTTGGATTTTCCGTCCTCTTACCGACGTCCTATCGACGCCTTGCCAACGCTTAGTTAAACTATCAAATTCAAATTTTACGACGTCCTGCCGATGTCTTACCGACTCCACAACTGAAGCAAATTTGCAGCATTTCTAACCTCGATCGCACATTCAAATACATATAATATACTCATTATCATCACAATAGCAAACAAATATAATCACAACATCATCTCAATACCATCACAATACAATACATATTACCCGACATAATAATATCATAAACATCATAATATCCAAATAATATCATCACAATACAAACAAAAAATTCAACCGATCCAGTCAAAGTATAAACCAAATATCCAAGGAGTATCATCACAATATATACAAACAATGACACCAAGAATCATCAACGTCGAGGGGATATTAAGTGATGCCGTTCTTCATTGCTTCCAACTAATGTCATCAATGATCAATTAAGAGGGCTTAAATGCAAGAGGTTATCAACACCAACAACACCGACCATCATCAACGTCGACATCACATATCATCGACAAGTCCAATAACCCAAAACAACATCAATGTCGACGACTTCCATATGACATTTGGAGGACACCGCGTGCCTATGCCAAGCAGTGTTAATGGTGAACGTCGTCAATATCCACGAAGCCATTAATACCGCCACATGGTTATCATTGCTTCATGCTTGTCTTAACTCAAGCTGGTGTCATCACTCACTCATAAAGGACGTCGACCATCATGACAATAGCTGTCGATGCCATAGTTCGTCGTTGCCGCATATCTCCACTAAAGGAATAAGGAAGAAGCTCAGCGCATAACAACATCGAAGTCCCCAAAGCCGTTTCCCACACTATCGTCGAAGTTAATGCTGAAGCTTACTGATGTCGAAAGCCATGCCGCCTTTCCCCTATAAATATAGATAGATCTAGAGATGCCATTTGGAGGATGAATTTTTCATTCTCTTTCCACTTCTTACATTTCAACTTTGTAAACCTTAAATCAATTTGAGGATTTTTGCCGATTGTAATACTTGAAATTTGTACACATAAGGATTTGGATAGTGAACAATTGCATAGCCTATTGGATCGGTTTGAACTTGTATGTTCATTTGACTTCGAATTTAGACTTGAACATTGACGAGCATACTGACTTGAATAACAACATGCATATTGACTTGAGCCTTAACTTTCCTATTGACTTGAATCATCTATGATGTCGTACATGACTTTGATGACACGACTCAGAATTGATATGGACGCATACTTCACCTTGATGACCTCGACAAGCCTCAACAAGGCTTCTCTTTGAATTAACACCGCTTTCTACACACTTTTGGGATTAACGAATTTATTCGTTAACGTTTTAGCGCTAGAAGAAGGATTTGAATCTCCGACTTCGTTAAAAACCTAAGTAGAACTGCCATAGAATGCATATTTAGGGCTTAAACGACTTGCTCAACCAAGCATATCTCATTCCAAACCAACCTACCTTTGATTGCTTCATCTAAGTCATGCTAATTAACCATGTTGAAATGTCTGAACAAGGATTCATCGAGCCTCAAACAACTAGGCCTATGTAACAACCCTGGTTTGGAGATTAACTTTCAATATTGAATTATAATGATAATTATAATTTAATGTTGTAAATTAAATTAAAATTGGAGAAAATAAATTGTTTATTTGGAATAAACAATGGATTTTGGAATTTAAAATGAGAAAATGAAATTCCAAGCTTTATTCTATTTTGTTTGGAGTGATAATAAATGGAATAGGGGCTTTAAATAATGAAAATGATTTCATTTTAGAGAAAATGCAATAATTATATTAATTATTGTCTAATTGCTTCTTTTAATAATTTTTAAAAGAATTATGTAAATTTTAAAGGTGGTTTATTGAAATAAAAGGTGGAAATTGGGTTAAAGTAAGTTTTAGATATAAATAATGTTTTAAAATGGTTTGAAATATTTTTCTAAGTGAGAAAATAAATTTTGTGGAATTTTAGAAGTTAAAAACAATGTTTTATTCATTTATTTGAATAAATGGTGTATTTTTGTTAAATAAAGGCTTTTAATAATAAAAATGTTTTAAAAAAATAAATTAATCTTTTTTTATGGTAAGAAATGTTTTATTTTACAAGTATGCAAATTTTCATATTTTTCTTTTGTGCAAATAAGAAGAAAATGAATTTTTATTGGTGGATATGTGATATATACACATTTCTTTGTTAAGTGTTGATTTTTAGCCTTAACCATTATATTTCCTTTTAATTTCAAACCCACCTTAGCCCATTTAGCCTTGTCCTGGTAAGAAGGAGAAAAGGAGTTGGCTGTATGTTCTTTTTCCAGTCCTCCTTCCTTCAGCTGAAATAGAAAATAAGAAACATCTTCATCGATTTTTCAAAACCAAGCTAATTTCTTCAGCAAATTCAACCAAAATTCAAGTCTTTTTGCAAGTTAGAGATAAATAAAAGGTATACAACTCCAAATCATACAATTTCATCATCAAATTCCTTTTACAATAAGAAGTTTATAATTTTTTTTACTGTATTTGTTTTGCATGTTCTGTAATTGCTTTCTACAGGTTCTCAAGGCTTATAATCTCAAGCAAAACTTCCTCCTTTCATCAAAAATCCGAGCTTTTGCAACAAATCAGCAAGGTGAGAATAATATCTCACAAATACTAGCTAAATCGCTTGAGAAATTGCTTGAATCTGCTGCCTATGCAAAAGTTTATTCACTGTAAACTCTATTTTCGTTTCTGGCCTGAAGTGCCAACTTTGACCGTCCATAACTTTCATCTCCGGCAATGAAATGATGCCGGATCTTTTTATGAGCCAATTTTATATGTTGAACTTTGTTGCTGCATAATTTGGTTGAAAAATATTGTCATTTGAGTATTCAAACCGTTGCGGCAAAATCAACAAAACTCAGTTTTTCTGCCTGTAGAAATTGTGTTTTCTAAGTTTTTTTTTTTCCAAAAACCAGAATATTATAATAGAATGGAGAAACAAGCCTTTCTCCAACGGCTCACAAAAAACAGCAAGACATACAAAGTATGCGACCCACATACCCAATAAACAAAGAATCAGAAAAAAGAAGAAAAAGCTAAGCTGACAGAAGCAACATAATACAAAGCTAAAAGGACTAAATAAACAGCCGCTCAACCAACAATCCCGCTACACCCAAAGGTGTAGGCCAGTCCACCTGAAAGAAAATCACCCTCCGACATAGAGTGCAAGAACCACATAGAACCACAAGCCAACACTCGCTAACCAGAGAGAACCATAAAAGCTGGCCTCCAACAAACCCAGCCAGCGAAACAACAATACCAGATGAGCTCTGGATACCAACATCCGACTAGAATAACAGAAAGCTGAAGTGCAACCAATGGAATCAATCGTAGGAGAATATAAAACTCCCTACAAAACCTGGACCTGAAAAACTAGCGACCACATCAAAACAAACAATAAGGGGGGGAGGGAGAGTCAGGAACGTTGGATGAAGACCAACGCCCTGACAGGAACACTCAACCGATTCCCGTTCTAGCGGACCTCATCGCACAAGTAATAGAAAGTAGGCCCACAAGAGGATGGATACCGGGACTTAATCGTCCCCTGAAAGGCCGACCTCGAAAAGCAAGGAATACATCATTCCTGACTCGCTTAATAATGGTCACGGACTCCATAGGAGTACTATCGAAGATAGCCTTGTTCCTAGCACACCAAATGTGCCAGCAAAGGAGATAAGGAATTAATCGATGAATGATCGCACGAAGAGATTTCCTGGAGTTCCCAGACCACAATGTTGAAGGAAGATCGTTAACAGATCTGGTAATTCCTCGGACACCTACCAAATTTCCGAAGAAGTTCCAGCAAGATCTGGCTGTAGAACCAGTGAAGAATAAATGGTTCAAGGATTCTGAATCCCTGTTGTCGCAGCAACTACAACGGGAAACTAATGGGATTCCTATCCGCTGAATGTTCTCGTCTAAAGGAAGGCCATCATGGAGGATACGCCACATGAGGGTCGAAACTTTTGGTGGAGAGCGAGAATCCCAGATGAAAGAAAACAAAGGGCGAATGGGGGAAGGAATACGAATCGAAGTCCAAGCTCTGAGGATGGAAAATGGAGCATCGTCCCATCCTAAAAGACCGCCATGGGAGTCAGGTAAGGATTTCACTGACTGCATGTGCTTCCATGTCTCGCTAGCATAGGACGGAGAACCCGAATAATTAGTGCCCGCAAGCCTTCGATACTTAGCGTGTAGGAAAGAGAACCATAAAGAGTTGTTAGCACCGAATCTGTACCACAGTTTGCAAGCGAAGGCGGAGCAAATATCCTTGGGGTTGCGCAACCCCAATCCGCCCTCGTTCTTGGGGCGACAAACCGAGTCCCACGAGATCCAGTGATGGCGTCGATCGCCTTCCTTGTTGCCCCAGAAAAAGGAAGAGGCCAAAGAACGATACGACCTAAAGAAGGAGGCGGTAGGGGTCATAGTCGCAAAGACATGAGTTCCCATTGAATCTAACACAGACTTTATGAGAACCAGTCTGCCAGCCTGAGAGAGAAGAGCCGCATTCCAACGAATGACCTTACCCCGTACCTTGTCAGCTAAAGGATCAAAATAAGCATTAAGCTTCCTACCGCGGTACAGAACTATACCCAGGTAGGGAAGAGGAAGCGTGGTCTCGTTGAAACCAGAAATTGTCTCAATCCAGGAAGCTCTAGAGGGGGAGCAATCCTTCGCCCGAACGAAACAACTTTTCGAAGAGTTAACGAGCTGACCGGATGAACTCTCGTAAAGATGAATGAAACTAAGGAGCTTCAGAATAGATGAGCGACTACCGTTCGAGAAGATAACAATGTCATCTGCAAAAGACAGAGATGATATGAGAGGACAGCCCCTCGGAATCCCGAAACGCTGGATCTGACCGTATATCGTAAAGGAATGTAGACCGCGAATGAAAGCCTCAGCCGCGATCACAAAAAGAGAAGGCGATAGCGGGTCTCCTTGGCGTAGACCTCTCCCAGCCCTAAAATACCCATTAGCCGAACCGTTAATGAGCACAGAGAACCAGCAGTTGGAGATAAGCCTCCAAACAAGGTCAATGAATGTTTCCGGGAAACCGAAAGTTCTCAAGACCTTAATGATGAAAAACCACGACATACGATCGTAAGCCTTAGCCATGTCAAGTTTGAAAACAACATTAGAGCCCCGCACTTTCCTGTCTAACTGGGAAATAAGTTCCTGAGCCAATAGCACATTGTCAGAAATTAAGCGCCCTTTAACAAAGCCCGCTTGGGATGAAGAGATAATACGCTCAAGGAAAGGGGCCAACCGGGTAGCTAAAATCTTGGAAAAAACCTTGTTAGAAAAGTTACAAAGGCTGATGGGCCGAAAGTCGCCACAGGAGCGCGGCAGGTCGCACTTCGGGATGAGAAAAAGGTTGGTGGATGTCCAGCTAGAGGGGAGGAAACTACCAACGAAAAAAGACTGAACGACACGACAGAAGTCATCCTGAATAATAGGCCAGCAGCAACGGTAGAAGGTACCGTTGAAACTGTCTGGGCCGCTAGCACTATCCTTACTTAGTGCGAAAGCACTAGCTCGGATTTCCTCAGGCGACGGGAATTCTGAGAGGATATCACTTTCTGGCGAGAGGACCAACCTGGGAATGAAAGCTAAAAGAGAAGGGTCTGTTTCGGAAATCGAAGGCGAGCCTAGGAAGGATTGGAAGTGAGTCACAATTGTATCTATGACTTCCACAGGCGAGGATGCTAAAGATAGATCAGGGCGCATGATCTCCCGAATGGTAAGAAGGTTGTTTTTTTTCCGAATGAAAGAGTGGAAGAACTTGGAGTTCGCGTCGCCGTCGACTACCCACTTGACTCTCGCCTTTTGGCGAAGGAAGTCATTCTCAAGACGAAGTTCCGAGGCGAAAAATGATTGTGTTTTCTAAGTTGCTGCAAACATGGTCTGAGTCCATGTTTGAGATATCATAACTCTTTCATATCTTACTGAAATTGCGTGATTCTTTTTTTTTGAAAGATAAAGTTTTGTACTATAAGCATACCAAATTTCAAGTGATTTCGACTTATATAACTTACAGAAATATGCTGCCGAACTTTGATTTGGAGCATGTTTTTGCCCAGATTTTTTACAGTGAAAACACTGTATGGGTTTAACTTTGAGACATCATATCTTCCTCATATTTTATCCAAATTGCATGATTTTTTTTTTTTGAAAGATAAAGTCTTCTACTATTTGTGTACCAATTTTGAGCTCAATCCGATGCCTTTTGGTGCTCTGTTTTATGCTTGGAAGTTGAACCCAGAATGGATTTTTAGGCCTGGGCATATTCTTGTAGAACTGTTATAAATATGGTCCGAGTCCATGTTTGAGACAGCGTAACTTTTTAATTTTCTGTCGGAATTCATTGATTCTTTTTTTGTTTTAAAGATGAAGTTTTCGACTTTGTTCACACCAATTTTTAGTTCAATCAAAGGTCGTTTGGCCACCTGTTTTATGTCCGAAAGTTGAACCCAGAGAAAATTTCAGATCTGGGTATTATTTTGCCCAAGTGTTTTTATGTTCTTTTTCCATCCAATTTTTGACTTTTACTTCATGTTTTTGTGATATTTCTGAAATGTTTTGAGGGCTATGATTCCTATCAATAGGCTAGCCAAGTTCTGATAAATTTGAAATTCAAATTTGAATTGAATTTGAATGACAGTTTTGAGTAATTTCTTCTATTTCGAGCACAGATTTTTCCAAACAATTTTGAAATAATTTTTAAAATAAATTGGCATTTAAAATAATTATTATGTAATATTTTTTAAATTATTTTAAGCTACAAAACCTATTATTCTCTATAATAAGGGAATTTTCAAATATCGTCTTCAAAATTGATTTCGGAAAATTGTTTTACAAGCTTGTTTTCTGAAATAAATTATTTTATATATATAATACACGTTTTTGCACTATTCGAGCGAATGAGTAGGAGAATTAAACGGTTTGGTAAAATACGTGGTATGTGACACGTGCGTTTATCTTATCGGTTAATTCCTGACTTGTCCGTTTGATCGTTTTGACCTTCGGGTCGAGTTTACCGATGAGATGAGGTAAACTTTTTACTGCATTGAGTGTGAAATTTACTGGCGATTAGTAAACCGTTTAGTGCGAACGTGTGGTATGGGACGCACGTCAACACTATTCGGGTTCCTATTCGAGAGTGTGTGACTCATTTTCCATTGCGGCGTGCCAGTACTGGACCTTCGGGTCATTGCCATTGCGGCGTATTTGTCTTCGAGATGTTTGCCATTGCGGCATATTTGCCATTGCGGCGTATTTGTCATTGTGACGTTTTGCCTTCGGGCGAGGTACCTATTTGAGATAACAGTACTTGGCAAGGCTTCGACCACATGCACGTGCAAACACTTTTGAGATGGTTTCTTTGACTATTTTCCCTAGTGTATTGCCCCTTTCCGGAATTGGTCCTTTGAACCATTCGATATATATTTGTGGCGATTACCTTTCGGGAATTTGAACTCTTGGAAGTTCTATTTTTGAGATTTGAATTGCCTGCACTGGCGTTATATGAGATTTTCCTTTTGGCGTTTACTTGAGAATTTATTCTCCTCTTTGGAGATATATTTTCCTTATGGCATTTTTGAGATGAGATCTCTTTATGCATGTTTTGGGTTTGCCAAGATGGCGGGTTTAGGTTTTCCCCGAAACCATATTTGATGTTTTATGAAGCCGATGATATGAGGCTCGCTACTTTTAGCGTTTTATGGGTTATTTTATCTCTTTTGAGATTATATGTTTGTGTAGTGATACCATATTATCACTTGATGTAATCATTCACATTAGTTGTCCTCTTTTGAGATTATACATACACTCTTGGAATATTATCACATTATCCATATGCTCATATTATCGCTTATCCTTGTTAACTGATTTGTTTAGCTAGACTGACCCGTGTATTTTATACTCGGGTCAGACCGAGGTGTTTCAGGTTAGGTACATTTGGACTTAGCCTATGCCGCTTCCACATGAACTCTATTCTGCTAGCTCTTTTTGTTATAGCTTTTTATGTATTCCTTTTTGGTTTTCTACTCTGATATGTATATTCTTTTGACTCGTGTTTGTATTGTGGTCGTCATCCCACATATGTGATGTATCATTTTGTATACTCTGTGATGTATCTGTATATGTGTATATATGATATTATCTGCTGTTCTGTGATGTGTTTTGCATTTGAGTTGTATTTTGTTCTAATAGATCCTATAGCCACCTATGGCTTTGTATTAAGTATTTATTGGATATGTCAATCCACTTGAGATAGAAAAAAAGGCATTTGTCGACATATTCAATAGATATTTAAGACAAGACTATAGATGGTTGCTCCTATCCAGCCCCATTCTCTGCATTAGCAGACAGTATTACCCAATAATACTCTTTGTTAATGTGGGTCTCGGGGTGGGGCGTTACAGCCCAATTACCCAGTCACTAATGATCCCCGATGTCACATAGAACAAGTATTAAGAGTCAAAGCACTACAAGTCATGGAAAATAAAAGAAGACAAGTAGCATCTTATAACCCAGATAAATGTAGCCATCATTGGTTTTTGCCTCAGGAAAACGATGCAAGAGAGAAATGTCATGAACGGTATTTTTGACCTTCGAAAATCGACATCAATACATCCACTGTATTACATGCCGAACAATCGAATGCCAGAAATACCAGATCGCTAGGGAAAGAAGAAGAGGTAGAAGAAGAAAATAGAAATAACAACACAGAATCTCACAATCGCAGCGGAACAATATATAATAGATAACAACTGATCTTTATACAAAAAGAAAATTATAACTGTTTTTATACATTACATCATCAGAGTATAGTAATCAACAAACCAATACTGGACAGTTAAATAACTTGTCCTCACCAGTGCTGAATATACAGCCTACAATACACAGCGGAATATAAAAACCAAGCATGTGTAATATGTCTTCGCCATCCAAATCGTCTCCTGAGCTCCATAGCATCCTATCCAGTATCTGTAATACTCGGTCTGACCCGAGCATTATAATTAAATAACACCCGAGTCAGTCTGGAAAACCAACGTGAGAAAACACACTCAATTTGAATTATTAAAGCTTTGAAAATCCTTTGAAAATCAAAGGTATCTCGTAAGACCACGCCACAAATAAACACAATGGGTTTTTACCTTACGATAACCAAAAGATTTTCATATCAAATCCTCTGATATCATAATAGTGTCTAAGTACAAATACTTATTCAAATAGTTGAAATGCTTGCATCTCACGTTTCAGCATAGTTGGGCACAATCAAAACCGTACAGCGTTTATTGGAGAATGGATTCCAACCGAATGACTAGGCACTGGGGTACCACCTGTCGCAGTACATATCTAGAAACACTGTACCGAGATCGAACCTATCGATCCCTGCCACACAAGACCGGACTATCCCTGACCTGGATAGACCGAATATGCTATCACCCCGGGTGTTCCCACCCTCTCTCTGAGCTCCATCCACACATAGTAGTAATATCCGAGGTAATCTAGAAGGGTGATAGACATACCCTATTTGGGTGCAACCCACTTAGCCTTGCTGCATCCCCTTGATTTTCAGTCATTCCCGGTTGATGAGGCTAGAGGCTACGATTACCTTTTTATAAATATTCACTTAGAATGCTCATTGTCCTCCAATGACAATGTACTGATAGCATTCATCCATACAAGTACGTTCCTGGTCCGAACGGAACCGAAGACACTATTCCTACCACATCCATTTTGAAATCACCCTCAGGATTAGTAGCGATTAGCCCTTGCACTTCACTGCTCCATCTTCGACTCCAAGCTCTTGTCTTTATTTCAAAAACGTACTCGTTGGATCGAAGTGGGTTTTGGATCACAAATCCGATCCCGGTCTCTTCGAAACAACGTTCGCTATTTTCGGTAAACTCAACCCCGGTTCTCTAGGAAATAAACAGACGAAGATAAGATCGGAGATCACCTCCTAACCGTTAGTGGACGGATATCCTTAAAAACATCCTAGAAGAACGAAACGAGTTTATATGTACAGTATAGCACCTCGAACGGTAACTGTACCATATAATTCCCGTGCTCCTTCTAGATATTTCCAAAGTTATATTTAGGTCCAGATTTGATAGTCGGTTATTTAACTATCAAATAAACAATCAGTTCAACCAAATATTTCATTTCCATCGAAAACCCAAGTCTTATTTAATTCAAATATTGAATAAATTAAATCTCTTTATCTAAAATATACATTTGTCTTATCGAATTCAGCATATTAACAAATTATCCTTTTTTTCAAAATATTTGAAAACCCTTTTAAATAATATGGAAAGTACCACTGCGGTATCAAACCATGGATCACAGTTCAATGATTACGTCTCTATCGTAGAGAAATCCAAGACTTAGCTGCAGGCGCTCGCTGCCTCCGATTTCGCCATGCGAGTATACCAATACTCTCTGCAACTTTATTTACAAATTTTCAAAATAATACTTATGGAATTTCTATAAAAAATTTCCAAGTTAACTTTAGATAAAACTACTTTTTAAAATAAAAGTTATTAAAAATAATATTAATATTAAATAATTTATCCTTTTGAAATAATAATATTGCTTACTTCTTAAATAATTATTATTTTAATATAACTATCTTAATTCATAATTTAAAATATACTTAAACCCATTTTAAAACAACTAAAGAATTAATTTTCCAAAGTATTCTTTCAACACTTTAAATTTTCTAGTTAATACTTCAAAATTCCCTTTTTAAATAACTTAACTTCTCAGAAAAATATATTTTCAACTTCCATAAAGCCAGTCCAATATTAATAAATCCTTCTTGATTTATTTCCAATTGATTTACGTCCAATTCCGTAAATTCCCTTTTCACATTTTTAAAAATAAAACTACTATTTATTTTTAAAAACGATTTACCCATCTCCTTATAAGTTCCCACCATGAATTTAAAATTTTCAAATTATCCATTGATAATCACTTCACTTTATTTATAAACTTCGTTTATAAATTCCATAGTCTCATTTCCCGTTTTATCACTATTTCACAACACTTAATCGATTTTAAATCGATTTTCAAATTAAATTCCATTTTTAAATAAATTTCTTAGTTAACCCAAATTTATTCCAAAACCACTAATTTCAGATTCACTTCCTTATTCTGATTTAAAATCTTACTTAAATCTGGAACATCAATTCCATATTTTATTTTTCAAATTCCCCTTTTATTTTTCCCAACTATTTAAATCTCAAATTTAAAAATAAAATTCTTTTATACTTAAAAAATATCGCTTAAGTTTTATTCTTAAAAGCCCTTTAATTCACATTTATTCAAAAATCTCTATTTTTCCATATTCCGAAATTATTAAACAGGATTTTAAAAATCAACTATTTATTTTTTCCCAAATTCATTACTTTTTAATTTATCCACCTTTACTATAAATATTTTACTTTAAATTCTTCTTTTTATTTTCCTTTAAAATTTCAATATTCATATTTTTGATATTTTAAAATACCAAGATATATCCAGCAATACCATAGCATCCAAATAAATTCAAAACATGCTATAATCTATCACAAATTATCCAATATATCATGTTACTGAATATGAAAATAAATTCAACATTTTTGAGAAATCCAGTTGGATCCCTCCAACCTGTTTCCCTGCATCCATAGTTGTTAGCACAAAATAAAAAAACCAATCTCACTTCGAGGGGGATATCGCGATATATAGGGTCATCTGCTATTATGCGGGGCACATAGGGTCTTATCCGCTATATATGCGGGAATATCAATCACTCCAATATATATACACACACTACTATATATATAATATCACATCCAACTGGTAATAATTCATCAATTTAAATCAATCAACAATAATTAATTTTAACCATCTAAAATCAACTGCTGTAATCCAAAATCGAGTGAGATAAACTCACCTTGATTTTCAGTCGTTTTCGCGTTCCGTTTTCAATTGAATCCGGACGCGTTTTAAATTGTCTGAAATTATCAGATGCTCCAAATCCACCCAAACTGATTCTTATGTGTAGATGCCGACGATATGATCCCAACGTAACTTGAATCGTCCAAAACGGACATCGTACGCACGCGATATAAATTTTATAAGTTTAATGGTATTTAAATTTATAAAACAGGCTAATTATATTAATAAATTCATACACAAAGAACAAAGCCCGACCCAAAAACTGCACCCCCTCTTCTTCTTCCTCCCCTTTTATTTCCTATACATGCACGCGCAAGCAACCCCCGCACTCAACAAATCCATCACCAGACATCACCAATCGACTCGTCACCCCCATCTCCACATTCCGGCTACCACGATGGCGACTCCGAAGCCTTCCCATGACTCACGACCTGAAACTTCCTCCCCACCATCCAAAAAAAAAACGCGATCCCCCTTTCACGGCCGCGCACGCCCAAACAGCCACCACCGCTGCACTTCGATTCGAGGTGCTCGAATATGATCTCCAACACTTGAATCGACGCCAGAACCTTAAGGAAAACGTAACCCTAGTCGAACGCTCTACACTGCCCCGAAATCGAACAACCCAAATCAAAGCCGCACTTCCCAACGTATATACCAGATTGAAGTTCGCTGAGAAACATGAATTTACCAATTGGTTTGGGTTTTTTTAGTTGAAAAATTAGGAAGATAAATTTTTTTGAAGTCAGATGTTTTTTTCTTTTTTTCTTTTTTCTCGGTACTGTGATGTTGCGTGTGTTTTTATAAAGGAGGGAAACGTGTTTAAACTGCTTTGCGTGAAGAAATTGTCTTACTATAGTGATTGAAAAGAAAGGGTAAAAAGTGGACGTGAATATATATGTCAATCAATGAATATAAATATATATATTTAAATTTAAATCGTCTCGAATCCGTAGCTTAAAATTTTGACATCCTATTGAGACATACCGCTAGAAGTTTATAATGTTATACCCCTATTCCAAACGCAATGGAAAAGTTTTCGAGTCCTAATTCGATCGTATGGAGAAGATAGCTTTTTGGATCCAATTATTATATTGGATTTTCGATATAAATTTTAGCGCGTTTCTAACCCGTGTAACCAAACGATAACTACAAACGCTACGAAATTTGAAATTCGATAATAATATACTATTACGGATCCAATGGAACTAGTTTTGTCGAAATCCGAGACTGCGCCTCGGAAGGCTATTTTAAATGTCAATTTAAACGATATATTTTCAAAACTGAACAAATCACCTTTAAATTCGATTTTAAATTTTTTATTATCTTCCTTATTATCAATTTAAGTTTTATAAGCCTTTAAATTATTTTTAACAAGCTTAAAACTCCAGATTAAAATATTTTACCCAATTTCCAATTATTAAATTCAATAATTAAATTATCCAATAAATGGTTATATTTGAAATTCAAGTTAAAAATTAACTTTTAAATACTTAAAATCAATTAAATATTCCAATTGAAAATATCCAAAATTCCGGGTCGTTATAGAAAGTGTCTTCTCAAGAATAAAAAAACAGATTCATCTTAAAGCCAATGGGACCATTTTTGAAAGAGAAGTGGCAAAGGACTTCGAACGATTTACTAGAAAATGGAAAAATATTCTTAGCCACTCCTAAGGACAAAATGAAACTCGAGATTCTTTGAAAAGGAAGCTTGTCATGGAAGCTAAGGAACTTAATGTAAGCAACAAAAGAACTAAGCATCAGCTAAAAGGCTAACCTCTAAATCACGACTTCCAAAAGATTGCACTCTCACTACTTCTATTGAAAACGTCTATTTCTTGACTAAAGAGAAGCTCAACTATTGGCCTTCGCAAAAGAGGAGATCCAAGTTTGAAAGGAACCATGGAGGATCATATTGTCATTATCATCTTACAAATGACCATGACACCAACCAATGTAGGAGCTTGGAAGGGATAATCATTAATTTTCTGGGGCAAGAAAAACTTAACGAATTTGTAAAGAGGTATTAAACAAGTTCACAATAATGGAAGGTTCTTAAAATAAGTAAAGCTACATGGTTGAGAAGTAGGATTCTCCTAAGATAAAGAATATGGTCATCAAAGGTCTTATAAAAGCCTTCTGTATCGTCATCAAATGCATCACTGAAGCGCCTCTTGGAGGGAGGATAGAGTAAGCTTTTAGTGCCACCATAAAAGGCCTCGCTAAAGCACCGACCAATCCTTCAACGTCATCTTAAGCCTTTAGTACCGTCATCAAAGGCCTCACTAAAGCACCGACCCAACCTTTAGTGTCATCATCAAAGACCTCATTAAAGCGTCTCCTAGAGGGAGGATGGGATGTCCAAAGCACCAAACAAGTCTTCAGTGCCGTCATCAAAGGCCTCACTGAAGCGCCTTCTAGATGGAGATCAGGTAAGTCTTTGGTTCTACTCAAGATATCTAACCAAACGCACCGGATAATAGACCTAAATCATTTTCTAAGACGTTGATAAGAGGTCTGATCCAAGTAGTGATCATCACCTAAGTTTGTTTCAAACAAATCAAATCCGAGCTAAATAGTGCTCCAAATCAATCAATCTTCTAAAGGAAGATCTATCAAAAATTCGAGCCAATTAGCGCTTCAAATAAAACAAATATTCTAGAGAAAGTTTCGTCGAATATGAGCTATTTTTGCTTCCCAACAAACGTAACGCTCAGCCGCCAGATAAAGATTCCTGGTCTTCTACTATTTCTGCCAGAAAGAGATTTATGGTCTTCTTCTATTATGGATTTTCGGTCTTCTATTATTATTTCTAGATTTGGATTTCTGGTCTTCTATTATTATTTCCAGATATGCATTTCTAGTCTTCTATTATCATTGCCAGATTTGGATTTTTGGTCCTTTTCTATTATTACCAAACAAGGATATCTGGTCCTCTATTATGGATTTCTGGTCCTCAATTATTATTGCCATATATGGATTTTCGGTCTTCTTCCATTATTGTCAGAAATGGATTTCTGATCTTCTATTTTCATTGCCAGATTTGGAATTCTGGTCCTCTTCTATTGCAAAATTTGGATTTCTAGTCCTATATTATGAATTAATGGTCTTCTATTATCAAATATGGGTTTATGGACATTTTTTATCAGATAGATTTCTGGTTTCTGTTATTGACTATCGAATGGGTTTCTTAGTCTTTTATGAGAAAGAAAATTCTAATATGAAAATTTCTGTTAGTAGGATTTTCAGTTATCTTAACAAGCAAAATGTTGATCTAGACATCAAAAGCTCAAAGTACAAAAAGTAAGATAATCAGACAATTCGATTCAAAGCCACATACTTTACATTTGAGGTAACATTCATTCCAATACAAGTTCATTTATAACTAATATAGTGCATACAAAATTATAGGTACAATAATCAGGCAGATGAGAGGATCTATTCAAAGCAAATCTTCACTAAGGCCCAAAGTTCCGTGCTAGCTTATTTAGGTCCAAGACAATTAAAGGATCAGTGATGTGGCAAATGGCCACATCCATAAATTCTTTGATTTTCTTTTCTTTTCTCTGGATAGTGTTTGCATCATTAACTGAATCAATTTGAATTTCCAAAGTGCGTTGGAAAGTCTTGTTGGCTCCTCATAAAGTTTGAATCATACTCTTTAACTCTTTGATCTTTTGTTTATATTTTTCGCGCTCAAGCGCTTGAGTTTTGCTTTCATGTTTGTTACGTTGAGATAATTTTTCATCCATTTTCCTGCTAAAGTGTTATATACATTCAAATTTAACTTTTCTACTCCATTTTGAGATTGTTGTTAGTCCATGAGTTGATGGTTCTGATGACAACAACCTTAGAATAAGATTATAAAATATAAATACTAACATTATAGTTTAGATATATATGTATATGCAGGATTTAACCATGCAGGTACAAAGAATGAAGACTGTACAGTATAGAGATTCAAGATATCAAGATTGAAGACTCATGAGTATCAAGATTATCAAGATTTCAAGATAAGTATTGAGTCTAGAATTATGTTAAAACTTCACAATAGCACTGAAATCTTCACTCCATTTTTCTTTTGGGATGGAACCCATTTCTACCTTTTTAGTGGCTTACAAACCTACGACAAGTAGCTTACAAACCTACGACAAGTGGCTTACAGACCCACGAACATCCTGGTTTTGTACAAGTTCTCGAGTCCTATCATGATGAGATATTCTGCAGAAAGAAGCTTGCAAAACTACTTCAAAATGATTTTCAAAACTACTTCAGAATGATTTTCAAAATTGTTTTTCAAAATGTTTTAGCCTTAAAAATTATCTTTTCAAATGATTTTCAAAAAGATGTTTTAGCCTTAAATATTCTTGTTTTTAAACTTCGGTTGTTTTAAACTATCTTTTAATTATAATATATTTATACTTAGACTTAAATATAAAATTATAGTAAAATTTTATATATATTATTCTCTATATTTATCTATGTATTTTATCTATATTCAAGTATATTTATAAAGTTTAAAATAGTTTTAATATAAGATAAAGGTTATTTTCAAAGAAAAACAAAACATCGAAATTTCCTTTGGGATGTCAACATGCCCTAGTACCCCATGTCGACATAGTGTCAGTTAGATTCAAAAATTTGAATTTCAAAAGAAGTGTCTATTCGCCATAACCTTTCACGAATGGACATGACTGTTGTTCTTCTATAAATAGGGGTTAGTTTCAACGAATTTTATATCAGATTTTCTGGTTTTTCACTTCTCTTCTTCTTCCACATTTTCTTATTCAAAATCCTATCATTACTCTGCCGAAATCAACATTGAATCTAACTAGATAATCTCTGGTTTGATTCTCTATCACTATCTCAACAAGATCCAAGTGCTATTCAGAGTTATAGGCTTCGTTGTAATCTATCTAGCGAGAAAAGGTGTGATTGTAGCCTTGGAAATCAATCAAGCAAGAAAAGGTGTGATTGTAGCCTTGGAAATCAATTGGGTGAACTTGTTGCCCCGAAAATCAAGCATCTCTACCCAGAGGATTGTGATTCTGGAGGGTGTACCTCGTAGCTTTGAAACCGAGGGTTGTAATTGTTGAATTGCTTTTGAATGGAAATCCGTACTTAGTTGTGCGGGACAGGATGTAGGATAACCCCGAACCAGTATAAAATCTGGTATGTTCTTTCCTTTACTGCATTTACTTTAGTTCTGCATCTGTGATTGTTTCTGTGATTATATCTGTGTCTGAATATTGCATACATTTGTGTTCAAATTAACATAAAATCAAAAAGATTTAGTAATTTCTTAAAAACACTATTCACCCCCCCTCTAGTGTTATTCCTAGCCTTAAGATCCGTAATCCGCATTCCTCACATTTGGTATCAGAGCAAGGTTTTCAAAAGTTTCATAATGTGAATTTTGAAAAGTTTTCTAAATGGCTACCAACACCGGTACTGTTTCTAACACTAGTTCATTTATAGAAGGTCAGTCTACTACCAGACCACCACTTTTTAATGGCAGTAACTATGCATATTGGGCATGTAGGATGAAAATATATTTACAATCTATAGGATTAGATACTTGGAATATCACACAAACTGAATATTCTGAACACACAACTAATTTTGCACAGTGGACCACTGAGCAAAGGACTGTTGCACAAAATAATTCTAAAGCAATGAATATTTTGTTTTGTTCACTTGAAAGAAATGAATTTAATAGAGTGTCAGTTTGTAAGTCTGCATATGAAATCTGGAAAACTTTGCAAGTAACTCACGAAGGAACAAGCAAAGTTAAACAGACCAAAATTTCCATGCTCACAAATCAGTTTTAGTTATTTAAAATGAATACTAATGAGTCTATTTCAGATATGTATAGTCGATTTTAAGATATTGTGCATTCTTTAATATCCTTGGGAAAGGAATTTTTGAAAGAAGATCAAGTCAGAAAAATTTTAAATTCTCTCACTCCATAATGGGATCAAAAGACACTTGCAATTGAAGAGGCAAATGACATCAGTACTTTAAAGATAGAAGAATTGGTTGGAAGTCTAATGTCGTTTGAAGTTCAAATGATCGGGAGAAGAGAAAGCAAAGCATCTGAAAAGAAATCAATGGCATTCAATGCATTAACCGACGGATCAGACTCAAACAGTGATAATGATGAAGAGATAGCATTTATGACCAGGAATTTTCAGAAATTTCTGAAATACAGAAAGATTAATAATCTCAAGAGAAACAACTATAAGAATTCTGGAAATCTGAATGCAGTGTCAAGCAATGTCAAATGTTTCAACTGTGATGAACCATGCCATATCAAAAGAGACTGTCCGTATCCAGAAAAGCAGAATCCTCCTATAAACAATGATTCAGTAAGGAAACGAAAGCGTGCATTTACTGCTACTCTAGATGACTCAGACTCATCCTCAAGCGATGATGATCAGAAGACAGATAACTCAAATTTGTGTTTCACAGCAGTTCACGACTTCAACAAATTCAAGGAAACGGACTCAGAAAAAGGTACACATTTACAATACAATTGATTGAAATTGCATGCTTAGAATTAGATGATTGATTGATTTTGAATTGGTGTGTTGATTGAATTTTCATTTATTTTTTATTTTTATTATTATAATTTTGTTATAATTTTTATTATTTTTAATATAATAATATTTTTTGGAATATACTATAAGAATACTCCAGATATACATATACATATATATAAATATATAGACATTAAAATAATAAGTATATATATATATATATTAGAATACTTAGGAAAAATAAATCATAGAAATTCATGGGCACATGTCGACATGGTCCCTACCATGATGTCGACATGGGTACAAATTTTGAAATTCAAAATTTGAATTCAAATGGTTGAATTTCCCTCCATCTTTTCACTTCATTCAATACTCTGAAAAGACATCTTTTGACCAGAGAACATGTCTTTCAAAAATCTATTTAGTCACTATCTTTTATCACAACTCTTCACTTTCATTTTCAAATTCAAACTCTCTCTTCAAAACTTCAAGCTCTCTACTCTCTACTTTAATGGCTTCTTCAAGCAACCCCTCCACCATGAGACTTTCTAGAAACTTGAAAGAGCAACTCCTCAATAATTCGAAGGCAATAAAAGCATACATCAATTATGCTAACTATGGAAAAGTCCATCAAGGAAAGTTTGCTATTTTCCAAGATTTTGCTTCTTATGAAATTGATACTCTTTTTGCAAACAATCAAATTCTTAGTCTTGTTGATTCTTCTCAAAATGATTTTGTTTGTTACCCAAATCTTGTTAAAATTTTCTATGCAAATCTCAATCGAGAATTTTATCAAGGAAATGATAATGAAATTTGGAGTAGTGTCAAAGGCACTAAAATTGTTTTGAATTGTGATCTTTTGGGTACCATTCTCAATTGCAAAAGCAAGGGAATGGATCTTTCTAGTTTTCAAATCGATGAACATGATCGTGAGACATTTCATCATATTTTTGAAGTAGATGAAAACTTTGAATTTAAAAACCGAAACTTTCGTCCTAAAGCAAGGATTGTCAATCTTCTTTTACAACATACTTTGACCCCAAGTTCGGGAAATTTTAACAATCCTACCTCAAAAGTTTGCAAAGCACTTTTTGCTATTTTCGGAAATTATGATATCAATTGGGCGCAAGTTATTTTGGATGAACTTCGTCCTAAAAATTTTGAAATGGGAGAAAACACTTTATATCATGGAATTTACCTTACTCGAATTTTCAACTATTTTGGAGTAAATTTCAAAGGAGAAGAATTTATTTCAAGAAAAGTTTTTAATATCTCAAACATTTCTCTCATGAAAATCCCATATGTTTTTCAACCTTATGAGACTCTTGTCGAAAAGGAAGAGTGTTTGGCTCATGAAGAAATGGAAGAGGAAGAAGAAGAAGAAAGGGATGAAATGGAAATAGAAGAAGGAGAAGGAGAAACATCCCTAGAAAGTATTGAATGTCCCTCCAATCCTACCAACAAAATCCTTCTCAAAAACCAAAAGATTATTGTTGAGAATCAACGGGTTCTTGAAAGATCCGTTAGTAAGAAGCTGGACAAAATATCATCCAAGATGAACAAGTTTTTCTCCAAAGTCAGCAAGAAACTTGCTTATCTTATCTCTTAAATAAATGTTAGTATATTATATAAATATATATATATATATACACAATTATTCACAAAATCAAAATTACCATCAAATTTCACTGTCGTATGTCGACATACCCCCCTTTACCATGTCGACATATACTGGTCAGAAATGACACTTCATTTTTGAATTTGAAAAACTACCATATGTCTATTCATTTCAAACGAATTTCTACACTTATAAATACCCATTTCTTCCAGAATTCATTACTGAATTATTTCTTATCTATTCTATCTTTTATTCTTCTCACAATTTCAAAAATGGCTAATCCAATTCATGACTTATCCGAGAATCTTGAAGAAACTCTGAATTCATTCAAGAATATTCTCTCGTTCATTCTTCATAACCAGCGACACTTAGAGTTGAGTCAAATGCAGATGATCAAGGAACAAGAAAGGCATTTCGAGGAAATTCGATGGATGATTTCTTCCCTGCACAAGGATGATAACGAAGCACATCCTCCTGTCTCTCTCACAAATGACAATGAAAATTGGGATGCCATCAAAGCAGATCCTATTTTCGGAGAAGAAGGATGGATGGAAGTTCCCCATAACGTTTAATTTGTTTGCTTTATTTAATTACTTTGTTTGAAATGATTGTTTTGATTGAAATTAGTTGTTTTGATTGATTTGATTTATACATTAATGTGGTTTGATGATTGTATAAATATACATTAATATATTTATAATCGTTGATTGAATATCATGTCTATAAGTATAGTTATTTCTTATATACTCTATTATATAGTTTATTAATGCAGGTACTTGAGTACAAGAATGAGGGGGAGTTGTATAGTTTAGAGTTTGTTTGTTTTTGTTGATGACAAAGGGGGAGAAATATAAAATAGGAGAGTTAGGCATAGATTAAGGGGGAGTTATTAGATTTAGGGGGAGTCAATAGGATGAAAGTAATATTTTATAAAAAAAGGTTGTCATCATCAAAAAAGGGGAGATTATTAGTCCATGAGTTGATGGTTTTAATGACAACAACCTTAGAATAAGATTATAAAATATAAATACTAACATTATAGTTTAGATATATATGCAGGATTTAACCATGCAGGTACAAAGAATGAAGACGGTACAGTATAGAGATTCAAGATATCAAGATTGAAGACTCATGAGTATCAAGATTATCAAGAGTTCAAGATTTCAAGATAAGTATTGAGTCTAGAATTATGTTAAAACTTCACAATAGCACTGAAATCTTCACTCCATTTTTCTTTTGGGATGGAACCCATTTCTACCTTTTTAGTGGCTTACAAACCCATGACAAGTAGCTTACAAACCTACGACAAGTGGCTTACAAACCCACGAACATCCTGGTTTTGTACAATTTCTCGAGTCCTGTCATGATGAGATATTCTGCAGGAAGAAGCTTGCAAAACTACTTTAAAATGATTTTCAAAACTACTTCAGAATGATTTTCAAAATTGTTTTTCAAAATGTTTTAGCCTTAAAAATTATCTTTTCAAATGATTTTCAAAAAGATGTTTTAGCCTTAAATATTCTTGTTTTTAAACTTCGGTTGTTTTAAACTATATTTTAATTATAATATATTTATACTTAGATTTAAATATAAAATTATAGTAAAATTATATATATATTATTCTCTATATTTATCTATGTATTTTATCTATAGTGAAGTATATTTATAAAGTTTAAAATAGTTTTAATATAAGATAAAGGTTATTTTCAAAGAAAAATAAAACATCAAAATTTCCTTTGGGATGTCGACATGCCCTAGTACCCCATGTCGACATAGTGTCAGTTAGATTCAAAAATTTGAACTTCAAAAGAAGTGTCTATTCGCCATAACCTTTCACGAATGGACATGACTATTGTTCTTCTATAAATAGGAGTTAGTTTCAACGAATTTTATATCAGATTTTTTGGTTTTTCACTTCTCTTCTTCTTCCACATTTTCTTATTCAAAATCCTATCATTACTCTGCCGAAATCAACATTGAATCTAACTAGATAATCTCTGGTTTGATTCTCTATCACTATCTCAACAAGATCCAAGTGCTATTCAGAGTTATAGGCTTCTTTGTAATCTATCTAGCGAGAAAAGGTGTGATTGTAGCCTTGGAAATCAATCAAGCGAGAAAAGGTGTGATTGTAGCCTTGGAAATCAATTGGGTGAACTTGTTGCCCCGGAAATCAAGTATCTCTACCCAGAGGATTGTGATTCTGGAGGGTGTACCTCGTAGCCTTGAAACCGAGGGTTGTAATTGTTGAATTGCTTTTGAAAGGAAATCCATACTTAGTTGTGCGGGACTGGATGTAGGGTAACCCCGAACCAGTATAAATCCGGTGTGTTCTTTCCTTTACTGCATTTACTTTAGTTCTGCATCTGTGATTGTTTCAGTGATTATATCTGTGTCTGAATATTGCATACATTTGTGTTCAAATTAACATAAACTCAAAAAGATTTAGTAATTTCTTAAAAACACTATTCACCCCCCTCTAGTGTTATTCCTAACCTTAAGATCCGTAATCCGCATTCCTCACAATTATGTCATCGCTTAAGCCTAGAGGTGGGTTTAATAAAGTAGAGAATTCTTGGCTAACCAGAGATCGCAATCTGGTCATTCTCCCGGGAGTAGGGCTAGGAAGGCCAGCTTCGTCTTCACTTACAATAAGTTCTAATGATTGACAATAGAATTGGCTTTTCATTGGCTCCACTTCAAGATCATTTGTTTGTTGATGCAATTTAGTTATTTAGGCATCAAAATCAATTGGAGTCTTAGATTCTAAAAATGATTCAATCTTCTTTATCAATGATTAAACTCCTTCGTCCTTCTTTATTTCTCCTTCCAAGCTGGAAGTTCGCTCTTTTGGACCTTTAAAAAACACTCTCAGTTAAAAGTATTTCTTGTGCCATTTTCATGCATTCGAATTATTCGAAAATAGTAAAGCTGAGTCGTCTTTGGAAGATTTCTTCTTCTCACCATCGTCTAGCAATCTATCTTTGATTTTAACAACTCTTGAGAAAGCGTCTAGAGGATCAGATGTACACACTAACAACATTTTTTATTAAGAATAAGTGAAACAAAGATCAATACATAAAGAGAAATAATAAGTTCTTTCATTTAACAACGACAAAAGTTTACAAACAACACGGAAGCTTGAAATATATCAATACTCTATTTTCAAACATTTAATTGATTCTTAAAGCTTTGAAATGACGGTTTTGGCATTTTCAAATGACTTAGCCGACAAAGCGAGTGTAGAATCAAAGGAAGCATTGATTCCTTCCAGGGTATAAACAGTAGGTAACCCATGATAATCTCATTCCCAAATTGGAGGGCTATCACGAGCACATATTAATTTTGTGTGATAGGATTGAATTTCGCTGAGTAACTTCTCCTTTTCATCATTCAGAAATTCAAAGCGGAAATGAGGAAACACATGTAGACTTCTTTTAAATCCATGAGGAAACAATGTCTCGCCAGTTGTGATGTTTTGAGAATCAAAGATTTTTCCGTAAAATCTTTCTTTAGCTTGGAAAATTTACTTAAAAGATACCTAGGTACCAAACCTCTTGAGAGGTCTTTATTCTATACCGCATGTTGAAATTAGACTAAAGATAAGAAAACTAAAACGATAAAATCCATTGGTAAACCAAGTTGCATATCACAATTGTATAATCATTCGGGTTCATACAAGATTGATTTCTTATACATTTCAGAAATAAATCTCTTCTTATTATATCTAAGTTTCTCAAGGGGAAGAGAACGAGAAGAAAGAGGAATGGGGGCAACTCTAGGGAGATTCCAACACACCCCAGGATGGGGATCGGACCCATGTTCATCTAGGTATCTACAATGAAAAC
Source organism: Allium fistulosum (assembly GCA_030737815.1). Classification (NCBI taxonomy): domain Eukaryota; kingdom Viridiplantae; phylum Streptophyta; class Magnoliopsida; order Asparagales; family Amaryllidaceae; genus Allium; species Allium fistulosum. The sequence continues at coordinate 197,145,999 of CM060905.1, read as the reverse complement.
GTCTAAGCAAACCTACACAGTTGTCGCCTAAATATGAGAAGTCAACGATACCTCTCGAGTAAGCTCTGTAGAGAAACTCTTGCAATGCACTTCTATCGTCAATTAACATCCAGAAAGGAGTTATTAGTTCAACATTCTCCACTAAGATCTTTTCTCGATGGTGGCGTGCTTTCTTCATCAGAGAAGCAACTCCACTCTCCTTGAAAAATCTTAATTTCGATGCACTCTCGGCAAGCTTCTTGTACTTCTCAGACAAATTGCTATACTCCTTCAGTTGTTTATCCAATTCTCTATTTAGACGATCTATATCCGTTTGTTTCTTTTCAAGCATTACGTCGTAATAATATTTTGATTTTCTCTTTAGCTAAAGTAATCAATGTATTAATTAAAAGTTATTTGATAACTTAAAGCATTAGGATAAGGAGGTCCATACCTGAGAAAGTGGAACTGAAGACGAGGAGATCATTCCTTTGTCTTTGGATTTTTGGCCTTGGGAAGCATCGTCCTTTTTAGGAGAGCTTATCCTTGGAAGGTTAGGAATTTTAGTAGCCTCCGTGCCTTGAACCGCTAGGTCTAGGTTAGCATCTCCCGACCCATCCTTGTCATCCGATGGCCCAGAGAAGCCCTTTCCATTACCTCCACTGTTGTCGTCATTGCTATCGGCATTGTCATCATCAAGGCCATCATTGTCATGATCACCTCCATCCCTGTTCTCATCATCATCCTACTCTTCCTCATCTAACTCCGTCGACTCATTAGCTGGAGGATCAATGAAAGTCAATAGCTTTGCAACATCAAACTCCTCCTCTTTCCTAAGAACATGAGATTCATGTGACATCCCTTCAAATTTACTCATAAACTTTTTGTTCCATGCTGGAGGGAGAGAAAAAAATCTAAGCATTTGTGGGCGTTGTCAACATACGCAATAAAGAGCGCTTTCTCATGAGAACTCTCGATAATGATATCGAGGGACTTGCCAAGAAAATGGAACACATTCTGTTTTGCATCTTTAGTTACATCGGTTGACATATTTAAAAGAATTTTTTTCTTTTTTAGCCTTTTCTTGAGAGATTCATTTTTGCTACAAGCTTGGCCTCCTTCATTTCAGCCTCCTCAAGCGCTAATTCTAAGGCCTTAATTTTGTGATCTGAAATCTCTTTACCACTCTTTTCTTTAAGGAGTGAAGCTTCTGTTTCCTTCAGAAAAGTAGCCAGCTTTTATTTTTTCCTTTATAGCTTCAACTCTCGCTGTGGTTAAATCAATGGTATAGTTGTTAAGAAAGGAGTTTGTTCCTTAAGCTTTGATGTCTCGCTAGACGATCCTGAGGCTTCCTCTTGAAATGAAAACAAATGTTTGGCGAACTAGAACGAGTAACAAAACTTGAGTTAAGATGTTATACGTGAAATATTAAGAGTATAAAATAGTTAAACAAGAGGGGCACATACCAATAAGTGTTGCTTAAGAAGTGCAAGTCGATCATCTTGAGTATAGGAGAAAGGTTGTAATGGCTTAAGAGCAGCAAAAGAAGGGGATTGAATGACCAGCTGGAGAAGGTCATCAAACTTACTAATAGGAGTTGACGACTGGGACTTGGAAGGAAGTAGATCTTCTGGTGTAAAAGAAAATCCAAGATCCTCATAAATACGGTTCAGAGCTTCAGGAGAGTTTGGGAACATGATACAGAGAAGTGGTTCCCGAGAATGCTCTGCTTCAGCCATCTGTTCAGCCTCATTTCCGACAGTGTTAAGATTTGAGGTCTCAAGATTTGAATCAGTGCCAACCAATTCTTCATCTTCAATAATAACAGGGGACTGCACGTTTTCAATCTTAGGCTTCTTACCGGGGATAGATGCAGCAACAGAACTATCACTTAGTTTTCATCTGGGAAGAGCAAATGAGCCAAAGATAACATCCTTAAGAGATTGAGGTTCGGGAGCCTGAATCGAGGCAGAAGTATCATTTTGTCCGACTTGTCTTTGGAAGCGTCAATTACGGCTTCCTTCTCTATAAGAGCAACTATTAAAGCAGATGAGCTCAAATCATGGGAATAAGCTTATGAGGTGGTATTTTAATAGATTTCGAATAAATGTAATGATATCTTACCAGTATCCCGGGCTGAACGAGGGAGTTAAATGTAAAAGGTTCGGGCTTGCCTATTACAACGAGCTTTTGCCTCGAGTGTTGTACTTTACCATCGAAGGCTCTCCTAGAACTTTGTGGAAATCCAAAATGATAGAATATTGAACAAGCTTAGCTGGGGTTAATAGTCTAAGCCTGTTCGCATTTTCCCTGCCACTTGAGTTAACGACAGCATGAGTTTTTGATCCTTAGGGTTTAACTTCATAGGGGCAGGATCTAAAAGAGACACCTATTAGTAAATAATAATTAACCAACATGGATAAGTAGGAAAAAGTAACTTACCAGTAGTAGAAAATGTTCCTCTGATATTAGAGAAGCATTTGACAAGGAAAAATTGAGTTTCCTATCCACCCGTTTCGTTAACGCTCTCAAAAATCAAGCTTTTTAGGTGTGGATGGATTCGATACAATTAACGGCCTGGTTGTTCACCAACCTTAGCAGGACCGACTATATAATGGAGAATTTCACACTATGAGAAGGAAGTCCGACCTCCTAAGCTAAAACTTCCAAACAAGTCAAGTATGTAAGTATTTAGCAAAGACGAGATCAGTGCAATGTTCAGGCACTCCAGATATCTTAAAAGGAAGCCTGAAAAAGGGAGATAATCCATGTGCCAGATATGTATGGGAGTGAAAGCAAAGTACCCTTTTAGTGGGCTATAAATATTGTCCATGGGGCCAACAGGAATGGCTTCAACCCTAGTGATCCCAAATTGTTCAAGAATAAAGTCAACCTCAGCTTAAGATGTGATGTACGATGGATTTGAAATAATATCTCCCTTCTTGCCAACTGAAGGCGAACGTTTAGATCCTTTACTAGCTTTCTTAGTGGACTTCTTCCTAGATCGTTGACCTATAGTTTTCTTGTCAGGTGATATTATTCCAAACTTAAGAAATACCATGATTCATATTATATAAAAATATTTGTGCATGCTAAGTCTAAGCTTAAATAATCTTACTGCCAAAGTGATAAGGTACTCGTTAGTCACAAGACAACGATGCATAAAAAAAACATATGACAAGTTTGTTAGAAAACGTGAATTTCAATCTTGATAAAGGAGCTTCATGAAAGAGCTACAAAAATGGGAGTTAACATGCGACGTCCATAAGCTCATGACAACTAAGATAAATCATTGTTAATAATCACGTAACCATAGAACATTGGTAAATGCTATAAGTTGGGTAATGTCGAAAATAGTAAGGTTATCGACGTTAACGAATAAGCGTTAGTATAAATTAGCAATCTGTTAATCAGTTAAACATTTTGCAATGAATTAAAATAGTAATGTCGTGAGTAGCGGTATAGTATAAAGTTCCATTTGTGATATTAAGGTCGGTAAAAAGCAATAAAGCTATTAGCATCAATAAGCCTACATCGACAATGTTGCAAAACTTTTGTTATAAATATTAGTAAGCTTCACAACCATGACTAACACCGAAAGGATAAGGATATCGACACTGATGAATAACGACGATGTGAATTGGAAACATAATAATTGGCTAAACAATTTATAACATGTTAAAAGTAATGGTGTTGACGAAAGGGTCGATGTCATACAGAGCTCCGTTTACAATGTTAAAAATGATCGTTAAAAAAGTAAAGAAAAACAATAAGGCTATTGCTATTAAACTATGCTAAGTAAATGTCGAAGATGAGCAGCATTGTCCTTAATTAGCCAAGTTTATTAACATCGCATCTTATCAGAACACATATCGTCGACGACCTCTATATTCTAACCTAAGGGCTGATGTGCTTTAACTTAGTCAATAAGATGTGAAATGACTTCAGTGCTATCGATATTAATCAAACAGTAAGGAACCCTACTAATGTCGACAATCACAACAGCAAGAGATTGTCGTGTCTTATCAAAATTAAAGTTTGATGCTATCAAAGTTTTAAGAATTTTATTGGTGCCGAGTGTCATGCTAACATCACAACACCATTTTAAAATTATTATCGAAGCTATTAATGTTGCATCAAATAACATCTATAACTCTGAATAGGTCACTGCATTTCGCTTTCATCATTTATGATGGACTAATAAGGTGATAAAGGGTTTTATTAAGTTCGAGAATCACAACGTTGTTTTAAATCATCAACATCGATCATCACAATGATGTTATGAGTATTGCCGCTGTTAATCATTAATGGTTTTTGGGTCTAATAAATCAACTTTTTCACTAATTAACTTAAAACAAACTAGGTGTGATACCCGCTTCAATTAATATTAAAACCCATAAGAGCGGAATAAAGGTCTGCTATTCATCTAATCTAAATCAACTATCGCTGAGGCTAATAAGAATTAAGGCTTAAGGATCGAACCCTAATTTCAATCTAAAATCTATAAAACTCAAATTGAACCATAAAGCATCGTACAAAATCACCAGATATAATTCGATAATAAAGGCAAAATGAAATAGATGGCATACCTGAATGATTTGGTTGCTTGAAAACTTGAGAGAGTTCTGGATCACTTTAAGAATAATGATTTCTTCCTCAAGTTTTTATCACGGGTAAGAAGAACAGTTGAGAGAAGGTTCATGTATTTATAGCCAAAATGGGAGATGAAAGACCATCGTTGGATTAGCTTCAATAAACTGCTGGATCGACGAAAGAAGACCAAAAGACGGGAAAAGATGATGTAATACTATTGACTTGAAAAGTTAACGCTTCTCCTATACTGGGGGCAAATGTTACTACTATAATTGTTACTGAAGGAGTTCGCAGTGCAACTTGACCATGGTAATAAGCAGTTCCAAAAACAATAGTTTCGATGTCATTGAAAGTGTTATCTCCATTGTTATCATCGAAAAGGTGTAATTAGCATCGAAGAAGCAGGGTGCTGCACTTCGCCAATAGAAGGACATAGACAATGTCACAAGTAATAAAAGGGACAATAATGCCAAACCTAGTCAGTGTTAGAACCTAGAATTTTGATGTTTTGATTGTGACAACTATATAAGTAAATATTATATGAACTAACCAAACTTGCAGGAGAAGATATTGTTATTTAGTCAAGAAATATTCTAACAATTTGAAAACCAGATTCTAGATTGAAGCTTTAGCAAATTATTAAGTCTAAGGTCTGAGTTTAGCCGTAAATATATGTTAGAATCTCTTCAAAGTGGTATATGCACCCACACATGTATAAAGTTCATCAAAAAAATTTGAAAAACCGGCCAGAAAATACAAATTTAGCCGGCTGAATAGTGTGCATGTGCACAAATAAATTTGAATATTCAGTTGGCTGAATATGATAATACAGCCGGCTGAATTATGCCATTTTTGCACTATTTCTTTGCTGTTTCGATTTTCAATCGATCCAGCTGGCTGAGTTGCTCCATTCGGACGGCTGAATCTTCACAACGACTAGTTTTTCAAGAGACACTTCATTTCAATGAACAGAAACAACTCTTGATTCAAGAGTTGCTTCCATATCTTTTCATGGCTATCTTTCATGAACGAATACAACTCTTAATCTCTATAAATAGCCATGAATTCCATTGTTTTATAAAAAAATTATTATTCTTATTTTGAATCTATCTTGCTATTTGAACTCTAAGCATTCAATACTTATAAACTTCATTATGATCACTTGTTCATTCAAGAATAGTTCATTGGTGATCTAATAAACTTCCCGTCTTCACGTTACATGATATATCACAAAGGAGAAGATTATAGGAAGGGTGTACTCTAAAGACTTATCTATGCTATTAAAAGAGAACATTCAGTCAGATAATTTTATGTATTATTGAAGTCATGTTCGGTTGCTCAGATGGTTGAAGTCTTATTCTATTGCTTAGGCAGTTGAAGTCATGTTCGGTTGCTCAGGCAGTGTAATACCTGTTCCTCCGGGTTAAGTAAGGGTTGATAGTTAAATTTCAAAAGGAGTCTAGGACTGGATGTAGAACGAGAAGTTCGAACCAGTATAAAAATCTTTAGTGTCATTTACTTTATTACTTTACTTTTACATTTACATTCTGCATAAGTAGATAGTTTATTTAATATTCCATATTGCATGATCCTTAGTCACTTTCATTTGGTATCAGAGCAAGGTCAGCATATAACCATAACACAATTATTTGATATTCTATTAATATGGAAAATAACACCAGCACAATTTTATTGAAGGTCAATCCACTGCACGACCACCATTATTTAACGGTTTGAATCACAACTATTAGTCAACTCGCATGAGAATTTATATGCAGGAAAAAAGATATGACACTTGGAATATAACTCAGGATGAATATATTTTACCAACCACACCATATACACAATGGTCAAACACACAAAAATTAGATGCTACCTCAAATGAAAAAGTCGACGAGTAAGGGAATATTATTCGAAACAAAGCTAGATTAGTTGCACAAGGATACAATCAAGAAGAAGGAACAGACTACGAAGAAACGTTTGCTCCTATATCCCGACTAGAAGCAATACGTATTTTATTAGCTTTTGCATTTTTTCATAACTTTAAACTATATCAAATGGATGTAAAGAGTGCTTTTTTAAACGGTTTTATAAAAGAAACTGTGTATGTAGAACGACTACCTTTATTTACACATGAAAAATTTCCAGACCATGTTTATAAGTTAAAGAAAGCTTTATACGGTTTAAAATAAGCACCTCATGCTTGGTATGATTGTAACAACCCGCATATTTTACGAACTGTATATTTAAATATAGCATCGTTAGTCGGATTAAATTCCGAAAAGCTACTTTTTGCAAACAGTCGAATTAAGACTCGAGATCACTTCCATTAGATCTAAAATGGTGTTTGCGATTTTTTTGAGTATAAACATCGATATGTTTGGAGTTTGGTGAATTTTGCTATTTTTCTATTTTGTGCTTTTGGTTTGGGTTTCAGCCCACTAACCCAACTTAATACCCTAACACTCCACTCAACTCCTCTTCATTCACTCATTCCTTTTACTAACACTCTAGCTCAAGAGAAATGGGGAAAAAGATTGGAAATAGAAATTCCGAACCCTAGTTTGATTTGGAAACACAAGTTCTTGCTCCAAAAACCAAAGAGAAGCTTAGGTAAGCATCATCTTCATCTTCTCCATCTCTATCTCTTTTCAATTTCAAAAATTCCTAAACTCTAATTTAGGAAATATTTGCTTATTAGCTTAGATTGGAGCTTCTTGAGTTGAGATTGAAGAGGAATTGGCCTTTCCTTTGTTATAAAGCTTCTCATTCGTGTTGTTTGGTTTAAAAAGGTGAGTTTTTGAACTCACATCTACGTCTATAACTTTCGTTGTTGTTAGGTATGAATTCCTAACATCTATTCATGTTCATTTGTTTTTGATTTGGATTGATTTGGTGAATTTTTCAATTTTTGGTTTTTGAAGTCCAATTTTGTGAAAATCCTTTTATGGGTGTTTGAACATGTTTACCAGGGTGAATCGAAGAGCCTATTAGGCTGGGTTGTAGCTTGACATAAATCCCTAGTCGTCGTTGCTCGATCGATCGTTTCCGGTAGAATTTTGCCCTACTTAGGGGGCTAGGCTGATTCTGCTCTGGAAGCTGGTTCAGTCGACTGAACCGGTGGGTCAGTCGACTGAACCAGGGGCATAAAACATTCTGTCCCTGTATCAGTCGACTGACCTCTGTGTTCAGTCGACTGAACCTGGGGATAGAAGATTCCTGTCCTCGTATCAATCGACTAACCACCTGGGTCAGTCGACTGACCTGGAAACCGAAAGTTTCCAGGCATGGGTCAGCCGACTGACCACCTGGTTCAGTCGACTGATCTGCTTGTCTCAGCCCAATTTACCTATTTTGCTTGGGTTTCCAATTTTAATCGATTCGTGTTGATCCGAATTGTTTTTATCATTTATTATCGACTTTGATGACTTCTTTTTCGGGATTTTTGGGAATATCCATTTTGATGGATTCGGTATCGATTTCTATGGATTTGATTCACGTCTTCGAATGTGGATTTTGGTGATTGATTGTTTCTACAATCATTTCTGTGATTTGTCACTTTAAAAATACAAAAGTTTCTATACTAGTAGTAAATATTCAAACTCTTTCACAAAGATGATTCCAACTCTATTTTTAATATAAATCTCGTTTATAAAACCGTTTTCCAATCTATTAGTATATACAAACCTTTACCTCATTCGTATGAGAAATCTAATTAAACGGCTTACCAAAACAAGTGGTATGAAACGCTTGCATTTACTTTGTCGGTTAATTATTAGACTTGTTCGATTGAAAGCTTGTGACAATTTTCGAGTGAAAATCTACAATTTGTTCGTAAATATTTAAGTTAAGCTAGTGGTTATAGGACATGAAGCTAAACTCATTTATTTACTAGCTTACTGTAATCGACACTTCTTATTAATCAATGGTGATCATTTTATGATTTAGACTAGCACTGTGCGATGTCTCTTTGTCCGCAATGGGGGACTATACCCTGTTTGGAGGAGCTTCGGCTCATTTGGAGGAGCTTTGATGCATAGTCCGCAATGGGGGACTATACCCTGTTTGGAGGAGCTCCGGATCATTTTATGGAATAGCGTTCCATTTGCGTTTCTGGATTTCTAGTTGATGATTTCTAGTATTTGTGTTTCACCGATTTTTGTGATTGACATTGATATGTTTTGTCATTATTTGTGTTTTGGTGAATAATTTAAAAAAGGTGATTCTTTTTGGTGTTTTGAGATGATTTGAGATTTTGTATGATTTTTGTTGTTATATGATGTCTACTTGTCATAGTATGGAATTATTGTTATCATACGTTTTAGTCATATCTCTTATCATATCTCATTTTATCTGATATTTATTGCTAGACTGATCCGTTTATTATTTTCTTCTTAAATAATACTCGGGTCAGACCGAGGTATTTCAGGTGATCCTGCTTGACTTCTTATCAGGGATTATCATCTGATTTTTGGCTAACTACTTTAGATTTGTAGTTTTTGTTATTATACATTTGAGCTATAGACTCCTTGATGTATAATTATTCTTTTGTCTAGCACTTGTATCTATTCTTTTGAGATGTAGTGGATCTAGTTTGACCACTACTTTGATGTACACGTTTTTGTGTAATATTCATATCTGATTCCGCCTTTGTGATATGAATATCTGTGACTGATTTGTGTTATGTTTATTTCTATATTTGTTTCCGAAGTCCACATAGCCACTGTGTGGTAGCTTTGAGTTTGTATTCGATATGTCGGATTTCATCTTGAAATGAAATGTAAGTTATATTACCTGACATATTAGTACTCGCACAAAGCAATTACACAGATGGTCGCTCCTCAACAGCTTTATTGTAACGACCTTGAATTTTTGACATTTGAAAAGTGAATATTTAATTGAGTTTAAATATTCGAATGACAGTTTAATTTGAAATTCGGGATATACGAATGAATTTGGCGATTAAATTGTTGAATTTAATTATTGAAACTGGATAAAAAAAAAATTGAATCTTCAGTTTTAAGCTGATTTAAAAATAATCTGATCACCTTGAAAATTTATATTGATAATTCTGAAGATAATAAAAGTTTCAGAATTGAATTTGGAACTGTTCTGTTCAGTTTTGATTTTATCGTTTAAATCTATATTTAAAAATAGCGTTCCGGGGTACAGTCTCGGAATTTAACGAAACCAGTTCCATTGGATCCGTAATATTGTATTATTATTGGATTTCAATTTTCGTAATGTTTGGAGTGATCGTTTGGCCGTACGATAAGCAAACGCGCTGAAATTAAATCGAAAATTCAATATTTTAACTGGTCCAAAAAGCTATCTTTTCCATACGATCGAATTTGGACTCGGAACCCTTTCCATTGTGTTCGGAATAGGCATATAACATTACGAACGCCTAGCGGCACGCCTTGATAGGAAGTCAAATTTTTTGATTTTGTTTTCGAGTTGATTCGAATTTGAATTTAAATTGGATAATTTTATCCTAGTTGACTTCAGCTGAAATTCTTTCAACATCAAAGCTTTTTGGTCTCCTCTGCTAATCCCTGTAACCCTTCTTCATCACGCAAACATCACATCTTGTCCCCTTTGTTTCTTTATCATGCGAGCAGTTCAAAAGAATATCATGTCGTTCAAATTAAAAGGAAATGGCAGAGCTTTCCAAAATCCCACTGCCTCCTTCCCTTATTCCTCTCGTTCAAAAAATAAAATAAAATAAACAAACGAGATTTCCCTCTTTCTCGTTCTGAAAATTTTGAAAACAAAAAAAAATCGTTTTCCCCTAATTACTCGAACTCGATCAAATCAGAGGCGGCAGCAATCGAGTGGCATCTGCAGACGAGTAGGGTGGTGATTTCACTGGGTCGCCGCGTGGGTTTCAAGCGAGGCGTTCGCGTGGGCGTTCACGTAACAGCGGCGATGGAAGCTCTCAGGTGATGGCGTTGTCGCAGTAAGGAGGCGCGCGATTCAATCGCGAGTTGGGAGTTCGCATCGATTTAAGGCGACTGGGTCGCGTGGTCCAATGCGAGGCGCGACGGTGAGAAGGTGGGGAGTGGTTCGACGTTGACGAGGCATGGCGCGCTCGCGGCGGCAATGGAAGATGATCGCGTCGACTGGGAGGGTCGCGATGATTTCGTGGTCCAGTCGCCTGCGTTGGATCTAGGAAGAAAGGTATAAAATCCTTGTTTTAATTTAGCATTCAAATTTGTTAAAATGTAAGTGTTTAATTTTGTACGTATGCATAGAAAGTATATATATTAAATTAAAAAAAAAAGACTGAAGTTATATGAAAATAGATTTTTATATCTATAATTTCTTTTATAAGTATATAGCTTTAAAAGAAAATAACTAGTTTAAATAAAATCATTTGTTTAAATTAAAAATATAAATGGGAATTTATTTTTCGACTAGCGGAATTAATTTGTACAAATGGTTCATTTAATTATTGGCATTAAAAATAAATTTTTTTAAAAACAAATTGGGTCAAAATAAAATCACCGGTAAATCGAAATTATCAAATGAAAATTTATTATTCGATCTGTTCGAATATTAATGAATTTGTATAATATTTATACAAGGTCTATAAAACGAGAAATCAAAGCAGAAAATGGAAATGGGATGGCAAAATAAATTCAAAGGTGAGATATTCTCACTCAAAATTTAAAGTGGAATTTACAGTTATTTATTGATTGACTGTTTGGATGTGTTATTAGATATAGTAGGATATATCTATATATATATAGCAATATATACATATTGGCATATGTATATATTGGATTGATTGATTTCCCGCCTCGTATAGCGGATGAGACCCTATTGCGCCGTTAGTAAGCAGATGATATTTTATAAAACCCATATACCGCGATATTCCACCTCGAAGTGGAATTGGTATTGTGCTAACATCTGTGGATGCAGGGAAACAGGTTGGAGGGATCCAACAGGATTCCTCAAAACTTTTGAATTGATTTCATATGTTGTTTTGATTGATTATTTATAATCTGTGTATGATTATATCTGTGATTGAATGTATTGAGAGCTAAAATTTAGCCGAATGTATTTTTGGTATCGTTGGATACCAGAAATAAATGAAATTGGATTTCTGAAATTAAAATTGAATTTTTGATGGTTTGGAAAAATAAAAGAATTTATTTTAAAGGAGATAAATTTATTTGAAATCATAGTGATAATTGATTGGGTATTTAAAGTAAATCTTTGAGGAATCCATATGGAAACTTATTTAATGTTGAATGAAAAATTGATTTTTGTGTTGAAAATAAATTTGGGAATCGATTTGTAAAATGATTTGGTAATTGGGATTGAAAGTTAAAATCAATTTGAAATGTGATTCAGTGTTGAAGTAAATTCAGAAATCAATTTAAAATTCGATTTGGGATTTGAAATAAAATTTAGAAATCAATTTTTAAAGTTGATTTGGGGTTGAAAATAAATATTTGGAAAACGATTTGAAAATCGTGTAAAAGTGGATTTTTAGGAATGTAAATTCCGAATAGAAGTTGTAAAGGAAAGGGAAATTTGTTTTAAAAATAAATATTGATTTATTTTTAAAAGTGTGGAAAATATGGTTTGAAATCGGATTTTCAAAGTGATGAAGTGTGGAAATAAATTTACAAATTTGAAATGTAAATTTGAAATAAATCGATAAGGATTTATCAAATTGGTTTAAATGGACCATAATATGATTTGAAATTGATTTTTCAAACGTGAAGTATGAAATATGATTTGAAATTGATTTTTTTCAAACGTGAAGTATGAAATATGATTTGAAATTGATTTTTTTCAAACGTGAAGTATGAAATATGATTTGAAATTGATTTTTCAAATGTGAAGTGTGAAATATGATTTGAAATGGATTTTTAAATGTGAAGTGTGGAAAAATATATATCTTGTGAAAAGATTTGAAATTTAATAATTTGGGAAAAATTATTTGAATTGGATGTTTGTTATGAATGTTATTGATAGTTAAAGAACCAACTATCAATATTTGCCTTTGAAATGACACTTGATTTGTTTTTAAAACAAACGCTCATTATTCGGTTAAGCCGGGAAAGGACCTTTGTGTCATATAACCCATTCCGAATAGTGATACGTCGTGAATGGATAGCATTTGAAGACCGGTGTGAAGACCAGATATTTGTGAAAATGAAAGGACAACCTGTCGAATGTCTCTGCACCGAGTTGCTCCGGTATAGAGATTTATATCACTCTTTTTGTGATGGGAAGTCCGGACGTGATTAGTGAATATCCGGATTGCAAGGGCTTCTTTGGAAGTGCCTTCGGTTCCGTTCGATCCCGGAACGGACTTGTATGGATGTGTGTCTGACGTTACACTTTGAGATGTAAAGCTGGTTTCTATCAAATACATTTCTGTTGGTGGCGGAGAATTTATTCTCTTAGCTTAACACCCTTCTCTGAGACGTACGAGCTCAGAGGTTATGTAGTTGATGGTTACTAGTGATACATTCCCAATTTGGTAATGTGGCACACGAAGTGCTGATTGATCATTGTTGATCAAAGCGTTGCTTTGTGAAAAAGCGTGGCTTTGTGAAAAGGCGTGGCTTTGTGAAAAAGTGTAGCTTTGTGGACGAGACTTCGTCGAGCCTCACAACCCGGTAATGGTCGAAACAGGAATGTGCGGCAAAGGTTTGTAGGGGTAGCGCCCCTAGGGTATGCCATTTCCTTCTGGATAAAAGGTGATATCATGGTATGGAGCCCAGATATTTTACCTATGTGGATTATATTTTGCGACTATTGCTTTTCGATTGAGGATCCTCGGATAAAGGTCGGTAATGACCGGGGGATGGCATAGCTCGTGTGTTAGTTACCTAGTTACAGCTCAGTTAGAGCGTGAGGTAGCGTCGGCCTTTTGTTTGCAGAGATCCGGTTAGGATCCGAGGCGTCTTTCCAGAGGCGTTCTATTTCGGTAAGGAAGTTCCTTAGCCTGACCATTTGTTGGAAATCCAAAGAAACAATACGAATCCTGTACGGTTTTTAATTGTATTACCTACTATGGAATGTGGCGGTAACCTGCTATTGAACGTAGTAGCTATAGTAGGCATACGACAATTGTTGTATGTTGGCTAAGATTGATATTATACTTTTGAAATGTTTTTCACACTAGACATTAATAATAATATCAACTGTTTTTGCGTAGTAAGCATTTTTGACTATCATAAGGAGAAATCTCCTCCAATTCTGCGTTTGCATTGTGTGTGTGGTGGGAGGCCTTATGGTAGTTTCATTTTCCAAAAGCATTGCGAAATTGTTTTATTTTCTTTGCGAAAATAACTGTTTTACGATCTCACACCAGTCACCATGACTGACCTGGAGTTTATTGTTCCCTTTCTAAACTCTGGGTGCCCATAATTTTCCACACGGGCAGCCTAGAGTTATGTTATCAGGATATTCTGGATATTCTGGAGCTTTGGAGATGAGCTGGATGGCGAAGCGTACTATCGTACTTGTTATTTATTCCGCTGTGTATTCTGTATGAGGACAAGTTTATATAACTGTCCATTGTTGTAAACTCTGATGATTGATGTATGTATAAACTGATATAGTCTTTTGTTTTAAAGATTATTGATTTATCTATTATATATTGTTCCGCTGCGATATGTGAGATTCTGATAATTGTTTTTGTTTCTGTTCTTTCTCTTTCTTCTATCTTTTCTTCTACCTCTTCTTTTAACCCTAAAGTTTCGCGTTTCCGCCATTCGATTATTCGACAATTTGGTACAGTGGACGTATCGGTGTCGAGTTTTCGGAAGACGGATTTGCGGGTCTTTACAAGTGGTATCAGAGCATCCGGTTAAGCGACAACCCTGCTCTGTTGGGTGTTACTCATTAGAGATAGAGTCAGTAGTACTCTAGAATGAGTGTGAGTGTAATAATAGATATGAGCGCGTATTTGTTAGTGAATACAAAATTTGTTTTGTATTGTGTTGACTTATCGGTTGATTGTTTATAGATTCTGGTCGATGCAGGGTGGCCAACTGTAATCGATAGGGGTTTCTAAACTCTTAAACAAGATAAACCGACACAGTATTGTTTTAAATAGGGTAAATGAAATAATTTCGCCCAAAACTATTTTTGTATAGAAAAGAAATGATTTTCTATAAATTATCATAGTATTTGGATGCTTGGTTGTTAGGAAGAGATAATATTGAAGTATTATCATTGATATATGGAAGTGAATAAGAAATTCAAATAATAACCAAAAATTTGAAGATAAATTCATTTAACAAATGAATTTTATAAATATGAATTGAAAGATAATGAAATAAAATCCATATACGAATGAGATTTGGGAATGTGAATTGTAAATATAATTTACGAATTGAAATGGAATTCCAGAGAAATATTTGAAAATAAATTCATTAATGGAATGTAAATAAGTTTGATAACTTATAAAATATTTGAAATCTAATTGGAATGAGATTCAAATTGAAAATGAATGAATTTGTGAATGAATAAATAAATTTGCAACTGCAAGTGCAAGAAAATGAAATTGAGTGTTAAAATTCATTTTGAATTTGTAAGTAATTAGAACTGGAATTGAATTTGATTTGTGGAAAACGAAGTGATGTATTAAACTAAAATTAGTAAGTGAAGCTAATTGAAGATTGACCAAATGAATAAGGTTCGAAACGAATTGAATTCAATAATTATAAATGAAATATTGATTGGATTTATATGAAATTGGTAATCCAGTTTAAATATAAGTGGTAATTGAAAATTAATATCAAAATTATGGGAAATACTTGTATTGAACTTAAGAAATAAGTGTGAAATTCTTAAGTAGATTTGATATTGAAAATATTCTAAGTTGGTGAATGTGAATATGAAATGCCAATTAAAATTGAATGGAATCAATTGGAAATGAAGTACTATACATATATGACATGTTTTCCAAACTAAGGATATGAAAAAGTACCTTCCATTGAAAAAATTGTGAAGGTGTTGGAACTCAGTATGAGTATCCGTTTGATCGTGATGGGATCATATTGATTGATCACGACGTATGCCATAGCGAAATTCGAGGGGCGAGATGCCTATGGTTACAAGCGATTCCACTGAGATAGTGGTGTAACCGCCGTGTGAACTACGATCTATGGCAACAACCATGGCGAAATTTAAGAGATGAGAAATCTACGGTTACAAGCGACTCTACTGGGATAGTAGCGAAACCGCCGGGTAAACTGTAATCCATGGGGGAACGTGCTTTCCATATCCATTTTTTAAAAAGGACTTTTAAGTGATTTCAAATTGGAAATTGAGATAAAAGTGAATAAAGCTCAATATTCGAAATAAGAAGATGAATCGAATTCAAGTAAAAGCTGAATGAAAATCTGAATGAAAAATCTGAAGATAAAATGAATTCAAATTGAATTGAAATAGTAAAGTAAATTCAAATGAAATTGGAAATGCAAAATTGAATGAAAATAGATATGTAACTTCAATAGTGAAGTAAAAATGTATAAGAAGCATACATTGAAAATTGTGTAATGGAATTTGCAAAATGGTTTGAATATTGTAACTAGATATTATGGCTAGTAGGATATATACAGGTGTATACAGGAATTGGAATTTTGATTTCAAAAATAAATTTGAAATTGCTCGACCAAAAGGTATGTATTTAAATTTCAGTATGAAATTTGATGAGTTTCTGATTCTGCCACTTGGCATTTTGTTTTCTTTTGAGATCTGAGAGTCCGTAGGGACGTTTTGTAGCTGTACCGTATTAGCCGCGCAAAGGAGACGCTGGCGAAATTTTTCGAAAATTTCGAGTGTAAGAAAAATTTTGAGAAATTTTGGAAATTTAAAATTTGAATTTAAACTCGAATTTGAATTGGGAAGTTAAACAATGTTGTTTGAAACTTATAATTGAAGTTAGAAATTTAGTTGAAGTGATAACGAATCTTGAATAAAAAGATTTGTTTTGAAAATGTGATAAAACTATTGGATGGTGAAAATAGTAGACGAGTTAAGGACCATTTTTCCTAACTTGTAATTTCGGGACGAAATTCTTTTAAGGGGGGAAGATTGTAACGACCCTGAATTTTTGACATTTGAAAAGTGAATATTTAATTGAGTTTAAATATTCGAATGACAGTTTAATTTGAAATTCGGGATATACGAATGAATTTGGCGATTAAATTGTTGAATTTAATTATTGAAACTGGATAAAAAAAAAATTGAATCTTCAGTTTTAAGCTGATTTAAAAATAATCTGATCACCTTGAAAATTTATATTGATAATTCTGAAGATAATAAAAGTTTCAGAATTGAATTTGGAACTGTTCTGTTCAGTTTTGATTTTATCGTTTAAATCTATATTTAAAAATAGCGTTCCGGGGTACAGTCTCGGAATTCAACGAAACCAGTTCCATTGGATCCGTAATATTGTATTATTATTGGATTTCAATTTTCGTAATGTTTGGAGTGATCGTTTGGCCGTACGATAAGCAAACGCGCTGAAATTAAATCGAAAATTCAATATTTTAACTGGTCCAAAAAGCTATCTTTTCCATACGATCGAATTTGGACTCGGAACCCTTTCCATTGTGTTCGGAATAGGCATATAACATTACGAACGCCTAGCGGCACGCCTTGATAGGAAGTCAAAATTTTTGATTTTGTTTTCGAGTTGATTCGAATTTGAATTTAAATTGGATAATTTTATCCTAGTTGACTTCAGCTGAAATTCTTTCAACATCAAAGCTTTTTGGTCTCCTCTGCTAATCCCTGTAACCCTTCTTCATCACGCAAACATCACATCTTGTCCCCTTTGTTTCTTTATCATGCGAGCAGTTCAAAAGAATATCATGTCGTTCAAATTAAAAGGAAATGGCAGAGCTTTCCAAAATCCCACTGCCTCCTTCCCTTATTCCTCTCGTTCAAAAAAAAAAAAATAAACAAACGAGATTTCCCTCTTTCTCGTTCTGAAAATTTTGAAAAAAAAAAAAATCGTTTTCCCCTAATTACTCGAACTCGATCAAATCAGAGGCGGCAGCAATCGAGTGGCATCTGCAGACAAGTAGGGTGGTGATTTCACTGGGTCGCCGCATGGGTTTCAAGCGAGGCGTTCGCGTGGGCGTTCACGTAACAGCGGCGATGGAAGCTCTCAGGTGATGGCGTTGTCGCAGTAAGGAGGCGCGCGATTCAATCGCGAGTTGGGAGTTCGCATCGATTTAAGGCGACTGGGTCGCGTGGTCCAATGCGAGGCGCGACGGTGAGAAGGTGGGGAGTGGTTCGACGTTGACGAGGCATGGCGCGCTCGCGGCGGCAATGGAAGATGATCGCGTCGACTGGGAGGGTCGCGATGATTTCGTGGTCCAGTCGCCTGCGTTGGATCTAGGAAGAAAGGTATAAAATCCTTGTTTTAATTTAGCATTCAAATTTGTTAAAATGTAAGAGTTTAATATTGTACGTATGCATAGAAAGTATATATATTAAATTAAAAAAAAAGACTGAAGTTATATGAAAATAGATTTTTATATCTATAATTTCTTTTATAAGTATATAGCTTTAAAAGAAAATAACTAGTTTAAATAAAATCATTTGTTTAAATTAAAAATATAAATGGGAATTTATTTTTCGACTAGCGGAATTAATTTGTACAAATGGTTCATTTAATTATTGGCATTAAAAATAAATTTTTTTAAAAACAAATTGGGTCAAAATAAAATCACCGGTAAATCGAAATTATCAAATGAAAATTTATTATTCGATCTGTTCGAATATTAATGAATTTGTATAATATTTATACAAGGTCTATAAAACGAGAAATCAAAGCAGAAAATGGAAATGGGATGGCAAAATAAATTCAAAGGTGAGATATTCTCACTCAAAATTTAAAGTGGAATTTACAGTTATTTATTGATTGACTGTTTGGATGTGTTATTAGATATAGTAGGATATATCTATATATATATATATAGCAATATATACATATTGGCATATGTATATATTGGATTGATTGATTTCCCGCCTCGTATAGCGGATGAGACCCTATTGCGCCGTTAGTAAGCAGATGATATTTTATAAAACCCATATACCGCGATATTCCACCTCGAAGTGGAATTGGTATTGTGCTAACATCTGTGGATGCAGGGAAACAGGTTGGAGGGATCCAACAGGATTCCTCAAAACTTTTGAATTGATTTCATATGTTGTTTTGATTGATTATTTATAATCTGTGTATGATTATATCTGTGATTGAATGTATTGAGAGCTAAAATTTAGCCGAATGTATTTTTGGTATCGTTGGATACCAGAAATAAATGAAATTGGATTTCTGAAATTAAAATTGAATTTTTGATGGTTTGGAAAAATAAAAGAATTTATTTTAAAGGAGATAAATTTATTTGAAATCATAGTGATAATTGATTGGGTATTTAAAGTAAATATTTGAGGAATCCATATGGAAACTTATTTAATGTTGAATGAAAAATTGATTTTTGTGTTGAAAATAAATTTGGGAATCGATTTGTAAAATGATTTGGTAATTGGGATTGAAAGTTAAAATCAATTTGAAATGTGATTCAGTGTTGAAGTAAATTCAGAAATCAATTTAAAATTCGATTTGGGATTTGAAATAAAATTTAGAAATCAATTTTTAAAGTTGATTTGGGGTTGAAAATAAATATTTGGAAAACGATTTGAAAATCGTGTAAAAGTGGATTTTTAGGAATGTAAATTCCGAATAGAAGTTGTAAAGGAAAGGGAAATTTGTTTTAAAAATAAATATTGATTTATTTTTAAAAGTGTGGAAAATATGGTTTGAAATCGGATTTTCAAAGTGATGAAGTGTGGAAATAAATTTACAAATTTGAAATGTAAATTTGAAATAAATCGATAAGGATTTATCAAATTGGTTTAAATGGACCATAATATGATTTGAAATTGATTTTTCAAACGTGAAGTATGAAATATGATTTGAAATTGATTTTTTTCAAACGTGAAGTATGAAATATGATTTGAAATTGATTTTTTTCAAACGTGAAGTATGAAATATGATTTGAAATTGATTTTTCAAATGTGAAGTGTGAAATACGATTTGAAATGGATTTTCAAATGTGAAGTGTGGAAAAATATATATCTTGTGAAAAGATTTGAAATTTAATAATTTGGGAAAAATTATTTGAATTGGATGTTTGTTATGAATGTTATTGATAGTTAAAGAACCAACTATCAATATTTGCCTTTGAAATGACACTTGATTTGTTTTTAAAACAAACGCTCATTATTCGGTTAAGCCGGGAAAGGACCTTTGTGTCATATAACCCATTCCGAATAGTGATACGTCGCGAATGGATAGCATTTGAAGACCGGTGTGAAGACCGGATATTTGTGAAAATGAAAGGACAACCTGTCGAATGTCTCTGCACCGAGTTGCTCCGGTATAGAGATTTATATCACTCTTTTTGTGATGGGAAGTTCGGACGTGATTAGTGAATATCCAGATTGCAAGGGCTTCTTTGGAAGTGCCTTCGGTTCCGTTCGATCCCGGAACGGACTTGTATGGATGTGTGTCTGACGTTACACTTTGAGATGTAAAGCTGGTTTCTATCAAATACATTTCTGTTGGTGGCGGAGAATTTATTCTCTTAGCTTAACACCCTTCTCTGAGGCGTACGAGCTCAGAGGTTATGTAGTTGATGGTTACTAGTAATACATTCCCAATTTGGTAATGTGGCACACGAAGTGCTGATTGATCATTGTTGATCAAAGCGTTGCTTTGTGAAAAAGCGTGGCTTTGTGAAAAAGTGTAGCTTTGTGGACGAGACTTCGTCGAGCCTCACAACCCGGTAATGGTCGAAATAGGAATGTGCGGCAAAGGTTTGTAGGGGTAGCGCCCCTAGGGTATGCCATTTCCTTCTGGATAAAAGGTGATATCATGGTATGGAGCCCAGATATTTTACCTATGTGGATTATATTTTGCGACTATTGCTTTTCGATTGAGGATCCTCGGATAAAGGTCGGTAACGACCGGGGGATGGCATAGCTCGTGTGTTAGTTACCTAGTTATAGCTCAGTTAGAGCGTGAGGTAGCGTCGGCCTTTTGTTTGCAGAGATCCGGTTAGGATCCGAGGCGTCTTTCCAGAGGCGTTCTATTTCGGTAAGGAAGTTCCTTAGCCTGACCATTTGTTGGAAATCCAAAGAAACAATACGAACCCTGTACGGTTTTTAATTGTATTACCTGTTATGGAATGTGGCGGTAACCTGCTATTGAACGTAGTAGCTATAGTAGGCATACGACAATTGTTGTATGTTGGCTAAGATTGATATTATACTTTCGAAATGTTTTTCACACTAGACATTAATAATAATATCAACTGTTTTTGCGTAGTAAGCATTTTTGACTATCATAAGGAGAAATCTCCTCCAATTCTGCGTTTGCATTGTGTGTGTGGTGGGAGGCCTTATGGTAGTTTCATTTTCCAAAAGCATTGCGAAATTGTTTTATTTTCTTTGCGAAAATAACTGTTTTACGATCTCACACCAGTCACCATGACTGACCTGGAGTTTATTGTTCCCTTTCTAAACTCTGGGTGCCCATAATTTTCCACACGGGCAGCCTAGAGTTATGTTATCAGGATATTCTGGATATTCTGGAGCTTTGGAGATGAGCTGGATGGCGAAGCGTACTATCGTACTTGTTATTTATTCCGCTGTGTATTCTGTATGAGGACAAGTTTATATAACTGTCCATTGTTGTAAACTCTGATGATTGATGTATGTATAAACTGATATAGTCTTTTGTTTTAAAGATTATTGATTTATCTATTATATATTGTTCCGCTGCGATATGTGAGATTCTGATAATTGTTTCTGTTTCTGTTCTTTCTCTTTCTTCTATCTTTTCTTCTACCTCTTCTTTTAACCCTAAAGTTTCGCGTTTCCGCCATTCGATTATTCGACAATTTGGTACAGTGGACGTATCGGTGTCGAGTTTTCGGAAGACGGATTTGCGGGTCTTTACATTTATTCTTCGTGCTAGTTGACGGCATTACCCCATAGTGTCCTTGGTTAGTATGAGTATAGAGATGGGGCGTCACAATGATCGTCTTAAAAGTTATCTTATAAATTCTGGTTTTAAAATTGGAAAAGTAGATCAAACTCTGTTTATAAAACAAGATAAAAAGGATATTTTAATAATAAAATTTTATGTAGATGATATCATTTTTAGTTCCATGAACAAAAAATTATGTCAAGAATTTTCGAATATTATGACAAGAGAATTTGAAATGTCTCATGTGGGAGAACATTCATATTTTCTTGGATTACAAATCAAACAATTAAATAATGGAATTTTTGTTAATCAAGAAAAGTATTGTAATAATCTAATAAATCATTTTGGTATGGAAAATACTTCTGCTAAACTAACACCTATGAGTACTACGGTACATCTTGATCGAAATGAAAATGGAAAAGTATTGACCAAAAACTATGTCGAAGTATGATTGGATCTTTACTTTACTTAACTGCTAGTTGTCCTGATATAATGATGAGTGTATGCTTATGTGCACGATTTCAAGCAAATCCCAAAGAATCACATTTGCGAGCAGTAAAACGGATTTTGCACTACATAGGCAAAACTAAAGACTACGGCCTCTTTTACCCAAAAGAATGTCCTTTTGAGTTAGTATCATATCGTGATGCTGACTTTGGAGGATGTTGAACGGATCGAAAGAGTACAAGTGGTACATTCATTTCATTGGACAATCTTTAGTATCTTGTTTAGTAAGAAATAAAATTGAGTTTCACTTTCGACGTGTGAAGCAGAATATACTTCTACTGCTTTGGCATGTACTCAAGTAATATATATGCAACAAATACTTTAAGATTTTGGTATAAATTTATCTAAATCAACAATTTATTGTGATAATACAAGTGCTATAAATTTATCGAAAAATCCTATAAACCACTCTAGAACTAAACATATTGGCATCCGACATCATTCTCTTCGTGATAACGTAGAAAAAGGTAATATCTCTCTTGATTTTGTATCATCAGAAAATCAAATTGCAAACATATTTACTAAACCTTTAAATGAAAATATTTTCTTAAATTAAGACGTGAACTAGAAATTATGTCATTACATGATTTATAATTTAATAATCAAGAGTGAGTAAAAAGTTATAAAATAACTAAAAATTTAATTAGACAAAAATTGGAGATGATGGCGCTCGAACTTTACACTCATGGGAGATAGTCATACGTCTTTCCAATGTTCTATTTTATCAATTGCATTAAGGCCTGTCATTCTTTTTGTTTTATATACGGTAATAATCTTTTCATACTTTTTCACCTTTCAAACTTGTAACTATTTATAACATATAGTTAAAATAAAAGGATTGGCTGAAGTTTAGAGATTAATGTTAAACAGAAAATTTAAACTTCAGAAACAAAAAAAATAAATCAACATATAAATACAAGAAGAGGATATTTTAAAAATTCATATAAAAACAACCATCCTCTTATAAAATGTCGTTTGAAGAGAATTCCGACCTCTCATCAATTGTTTTCAGCACTCCAACTTCGGATTCGTCAAATAAACCTACTCCAGTATATGTTTCAGCAAAGATTACTCCATCTCCTAATCGTCATACCGGATATACATCAAACGGCAAACGAGCTAGAAAAAACTTAGAATTTGGATCACCTTTTACGAAGGAGAAAATTGATGATATTCATCACTACCAGAGTGAAACTTTAAGTATACAACGTGAGATGTATTATGAGCAAAAACACCATGGTAGGCGTTTAAATTTTCTTGAACAATTTGCTCTTAAATTCTGTGGAATGACTCATAAACGAGGTGTGCGCAATACATCTCCTCAATGACCTCACGTATCTCCAAATTCTTAGGATCAAGGTGCTCAACATAATACTTGGTCTCCTATTAATCCATTATGAGATAACACCAAAGTTGAACCAAGCTCGTTCGAAATTTCCTCTTCGGATGAATCCAAAACTTCTGAAAATTAAAATCTACGTATATATATGTTATTCTTTGTTTGCCAAAATAGAAACAACTTAAAATAGGTTGTCTATAAAAAAAATCAACAGATTCAGCCAACTGAATCTATGGATTCAGTCAACTTAATATTCAAATGCATCTGAAAAAATTTCTGAATTCAGCCGACTAAAGCCACCGATTCAGTCGACTGAATTATGCCAATCTTGAACTAATTCCTTGTGGGTTCTAATTTTGCAAATGTCAGCCGACCACCTTCAACGTTTCAGCTGGCTATTCATTTTATATCCGTTTTTGAAAAGACATACACGTTTTTCAAAGCAAGCATCCAACCGAACCTCCATCTTATTATTATCTACCCGTTCATTTTGTAGGATCTAGATTAACCCTAGAGGGGGGTGAATAGGGTTATCGCAATCTTTTCGAATTAAACACGTAATCAAAATGCAGATAAATAAATATGCAGAAAAGTAAATCACACACAGAATTTACCCAGCTTCGGCAACCCCTGCCTACTGCTGCATTCCCAGATTTCTATTAGAATTAAACAGTATCCCGCTTACAAACACTCCTACAGACTCGCACACCCTGCTCCGCCTATAGAGTTTCGTAAACTCGCACACCCTGCTCACTGAACTAACCCTAACTAGACAATCTGACACTACCTAAACCCTAGGTGGTGATTTACCCTTACTTGACTTGAAAAAGTAAAAACTAAAAACTAAAAACACAAGTTAAAACCAGGGCAAAATTTAAATTGAAAATTTAAAATAATTTTTGCCCTCAAATAATAAATAACCCTAGAAAACAAGACCGGCCCACAAATTTAAAACTAAACCCTAATTAATAAACTAGCCCGGCCCATTCTTTATTTTCTTTAGACAAATGTCGGCTTGCTTCAATTCCCGTTCGATCCCCTTTCTCTGATGAAAGAAATATGGCGATTAGAAAACTAGGGCTCCGTTCTTCTTTATGGCGATTCTGGAATTGTTAGCTTTGCCTTCTTGAATCTCTGTTGTATCTGGAATCGAGGCTACGTCTTCTATTTGCTTGCTCCTGGAATTAGGGCTTTGCCCTTGTTCGTTTTACTGGCGAATTGGAGCTTCGGCTTCGTCGATTCTCTGTAGCTCTGGCTTGTAATGATCCTTGCGTTGAGACTGGAATTTGGGATTAGAGCTTCGGCTCTCTCTCTGAAGTTCATCTGCGATACCGGTATATGAATTCTTTTTGCTTTGCTGGTTTTGGATTGATTGGACTCAATGTGATTCGAGTTATTGGTTTATTGTTCTCTGTTAGCTCGAACTCGAATGCTTCATTTGTCGATGATGTTAATTCTTTTATAGGGTTCGCATCCCTCGATTTTCATTCGTATAATATAATTTGAATTTGTTAGTCGATTTGCTCTGGCCACTTGATAATGCTTAAACGATTTAGATGATCGCGACTTGTTCAAATGCGTATATATTTTCATTGCTTGACGGTCACGGCTTTGATTCTTTTCGTGATGACCACGGCTTTGTTTTTATTGCTCCTTGAATATCTTGCTTTGACTTGATCAACTCACGACTTTGACTTCGATCATATTTTGACTTTGTTCATTTTTGATTTTGTGATTTACTTGCTTCCTGTTGCTCACGACTTCGACTCTCTGACACTCAGTATGATTCTATTTTGAAACTGCTACTATAAAAATGTTTGGCCTAGACTTCATTCATTTTTTGATTTATTTGCGTTTATCCCTGCTTGCACTTGATCACTTGAGTTGTTAGCTGCTGCACACCATGTTTGAAGTGCTACAACCTTGTTCCCTGATTTAATTTGAGCATGTTGGCATGTTGCACTGTGATTTGAGTCTGTGCATGTATCATGTTTGTAATTGCTTGTTTTGTTGTAGCTTGACTTGCTCGAGTTGCTTGATCACATGTATTTTGCTATTGAACTTGTTTGGAGCATTTTGTTGTTGTTAAGTTGATATAGTTCGGTTTTCATTCATGTGTATCAGTGATGCTTCATATGCATTGATCTTTTTCATGTTGCATATCATGAATGCACTGTTCATTGTATATTTAGGTTGCTGCACCACGTTGGTTGCTGTGGATATTGTGTTCTGTTTATTAGCTTGGTAGCAATCCTTATAGTATTTGTGAAATGCCATGACTGTTCTTCGTTCCACTGTGCACTGCTTGACTCGAAATCTAGTTGCCTCCTTGTGATGATATTGTTACTGGTGCAGTTTTGGGTTTCCAGTTGTACTTGGTTCATGTCAGATTGGTTCATGTCTTATTTGGTCTGATTCATTTGTTTGTTGGTCTTTGTTGTATTGAGTTGCACCAGTCTTCGTTCATGTCCACTTGATTGTATTCGGATTTGATTTTCGAATTACACCTGAGTTGAATCCGGTTTGGATTTGATCTTGTGCTGAAAGATGTGACATCATTTTATTGCACTTGAGTTGAATCCTGTATTTGGGTTTGACCTGTGCTCACTTGTCCCTGTAAATCGATCAAGTGTATATCGGTGTGCACGGCCTTGTGGCATGTACAGTGATACACTGTGCATGTCACATTGTTCGTGTGTGATGAATTCAAATATAAATGATGACGAACAACCCAAATAACTGAGGCAAATATTATTTTCAAAAATCACATTTTATTTTATATTGCAAAAACATTTCCTTTTCAATTTTACTGCGTCAAAGTATATTTTTGCAGATTGCTCAGATGCTGGATTCACATTGGAATGAAGTTGAAGATAAATACGAGTGTGAGTGATATGTAGTAAGGAACTGATGTAACTATGAAATTGTGATGTAAATGTGTTGTGACTGAAATTGTATAGTTATAGTGAGAGCTTGAAATTGTACCATCGAAATTGTAATAAATATTTGTTTGAATAAAATATTCATTTGAATTCCAATTCTGTGTTATTTAATTTATTCAGTAAATATTTAATTTATCTGTGAAAAATAAAATAGTACAATATCGAATACATTTAAATGAATGTATATATGTTTATTATCATCAAACAAAAAACATATACATGCATATTCCACAATCTCCCCCTTTTGATGATAACAAACATATATTTAAGATTTTGACTATTTTAAATGTATTTGATTATTCAATTTGCTCCCCTTATTTGAATGCTCTCTTTCTACACAATACTCCCCCTATATATATGCATGAGAATAAAATATTCAAATGAGCCTTGATGCAATTAGAAAATCTTTGACCTTTATTTTCAAAATCTTAACCTTTCTCTCCCCCTTTTGTTATTAGCAAAAGAATAATAGTAATAGAAAAATAGAGATATAGTGATAGACATTAATACAATATTAAAGCTCAATCAAGTGTAATTATTAATTTCAATAAGAAAATCAAACAAAAATCATAAATACTTTAATTGATGCATATTCCACTTTTAGAATGATATGAATGATTTCATCGAATAAAACCATATAGTTGTGTCTATTTGTGGTATATTTATTTTAGGAAATTTGAATATCTACTAACCATGCATAACCGTTAGGACTTTTAAATGAGATTAGTAGTATTCTAAATTTTTATTTTAAAAATGAATTCAAGTATCTTCTAACCACGCATAACCGTGAGGACTTTTAAATGGGATTAGAATCAACTTGCCTATTTAATCAATCAATTTTGATATGCGTTCCATACATACATAACCGTGAGGACTTTTAAATGAGCATGGAAACACATAATCAAAAATCCAACTAATTCACCCATGCATAACCGTGAGGACTTTTAAATGAGAGTGAATATTTTGGATATTATTATTTATTGTTAGAAATATAATAAAATTGAAGCACAAATGATTTCCCGTTTAAACTACCACATATTGACATACTATATTGACCTTTGATGAGTGATGGTCGATAGAAAAATGATAGAAATAGAAATGATCATGGAATATTTATCAACAAAATGTTTTTATAACTCTTATTTAAATTTCTAAAGAAATTTTCTAATTATACTTTCTCAAGTCATAATATATGATTAATATCAACACTCATCTTATTTTCAATCACTATCTATCTTTTTAGTTAATTATTAGGGGGTCAGATCAGTTAATCAATTTCAAAAATAATTATAAAATCAACTTTTCTTAAATAACTAATCTGATACAAGGTCAACATAAATTATTTTCTAGAAGGGGTTCTTAAGAAAAATTTCTGCTAAAATGAAAATTATTTCAAGTGAAAAACATGCAAATGTTTTCTTTGAAAAATGATGCAGCTAATGAAAGTCAATAATCACATTTCACTAGTAAATTTTCTAACAACTACATTGCCAGTGAAATCTGCATCTGATTTTTACTTTCACTTAGTAATTACTCGTTTGAAGTCATAGACCAGATTATGAAATTTCAACAAACTCTTTCAGAATGAAATTCTCTTGAAATTGAATTGAAGCCGTGTAAACAATCAAACAAATATCATAGTGTCAGATTTAGAAACCGTAGGATCAACAGTTATTAAACCATCATCATTATTTCAAAAACAATTTCTTGAAGTTGCACCAATTTCATAAAGTTTCAACAATTTCAGCAATTTCTTAAAAACCTTTTTATAGCATGTGTAATCAGTAATCAATCAACATCATAATTTGACCAAACAGATTAAGTTCAATAAAAAAATGGTTGGTCAACTTTTAAGCACAAATCAAAGTCATAGATAAGAACAAGCCATGTAAGATCATATCAAGTAAGTTAGAATCTGTCAACCATCATAATTACTTCAAGTAATTCTATTTAATGATGATTGGGGAAAAAAATCAGAATTAATCTTCATCAATCATTTCACATAACTGGCTGATTTAATTTAGATTATGGTGCAAATTTTCACATTTTATCCATCGTTTGAAAATAAATACAATTACCTGTTTTACCTGTACGATAATCTTTCGTTGTTTGCCCATAGTGAATCTGTCACCTTTATACTAGGCTAAAGAACGTTGATTTGTTGCTCGTTGGGTGTTTGGAACAGCCAGAATGCAGATAACACTAATGTTGTTCCTTAGCCTGCCACCACACCTACACGGTTAAAGATTTATGTGACCTATTTGTTTTTATAGGTCCATGGTTGTTAGTGGCAGAATAATTGTGAATAAACAATCCCTTTGGAACCCAAATTTGTTTTGTCCTTTCATTCTTGTTCCAATAGACATGAAATTTATTTGTAGAATTTTTAGGAACCCAAACTTGTATAAATTTTGTGTTCTTGTTCCTATGACTATGATGTCCATTTATTTCACATCCAGTAAAGACACTCTTTCCTTTAGCACTATCAACTTGTGTTTTTCCAAAACCTAGTCCTTTTCTATTGTTAGCAAACAATTGATTTCCCAATAACATATTGAATGATTTTTCTCCTCTTGAAAAGTTACTCAGTGATTTCTCAAGATCTTGGACTTTGGTTTTCAGTGTTGTGTTTTCAGTCACAAGTGAGGTGCATCTGTTTATAAAATCCTTTTTCCTAGTTTCAATGGTTTCCTTTAGATTCAAGTTTTCTTTTTCAAGATTCTCAAAGCTATTCTTCAGTTTTGATAATTCTGAATCTAAAGTTTTACAGTTTTTACAGTCTAGGTTTTGAATATTTTCAAGTTCAGTTTCTAACCTAAAATTTTCACGGGCAAGTTCTCTCCTATCAAATTTCTGTTTTTCAATTTTAGAATCTAGAGCATCAACTGTTTTAGTAAGATCAAGGCACATAAAGACAAGTTCTTTATAAGAATAGTTCTTTACCTCACTAGATTCCTCTGAGCTTGCTTCTGAATCTGATCTTGCCGTAAGACACAAGTTTGCCTCCTCTAAGCTATCAGTTGAAAGTTCCTCTCCTTCCTCATCATCCCAAGTCGCTGCGAAGGCCTTTTTCTTCTTTTTCTTTCCCTTGTTGTTTTTGAGAAGTGGGCAATTTTATTTGAAGTGACTAGGCTTGTTGCAGTTATAGCATATTAATTCATTTTCGGAATTGTCAGAATCTTTTGACCTATTATCACTCGTTTTCTTCTTGCGTAGCCTGAATCTCGATAATTTTCTAAGATTATTGACAGTCATCGCAAGTTCTTCAATTGGATCTTCTGCTTCATCATCGCTCTCTTCTTTGCTCTTTAAGGCAATCGTATTCTTCTTTGATTCGGAGTTGTTGCGTTCCTCCTTTGCTTTTAGCTCAAGCTCATATGTCATCAGGTTACCGATCAAATCTTCCATGCTCAATTTACTCAGATCTTTTGATTCTTGTATTGCTGTGACTTTTGCCTTAAAGTTCATCGGTAAGACTCGTAGTATCTTCCTCACTAGCTCTACCTCGGAGAATACCTTTCCAAGCGCTCTAGCATTGTATACCAAGGTTGAGAAGCATCCAAACATGTCTTTTATGCTCTCGCCTTTGTCCATCACAAAGTTCTCGTATTCATTGCTGAACAGGGCTAGACGAGACTCCTTGACTTGAGAAGTTCCTTCGTGTGTCACCTCCAAAGTATGCCAAATTTCCTGTGCTGTTTTACAATGAGAAATTCTATTAAATTCAGTTTTATCAAGAGCACAGATCAAAGCATTCATGGCTTTAGCATTCATAGTTTTTAATTTCTTATCGTTAGCATCCCACCTCTCCTTAGGTTTAGGAATCTAAGTATCACCAATAGTTATAGTGGGAGGTGTATAGCCAATTTCAATAATATCCCAAACATCATAATCTACAGAACTAAGATAAATTCCCATCCTAACTTTCCAGTAAGCATAATCACTCCCATTAAACATAGGTGGCCTAACAATAGATTGTCCCTCAGAAAAAGCATTATTTGATGAATTCATGACTCTAGAGTTAAAAAAAAACCTGGCTCTGATACCACTTGTAGGATCTAGATTAACCATAGAGGGGGGGTGAATAGGGTTATCGCAATCTTTTCGAATTAAACACGTAATCAAAATGCAGATAAATAAATATGTAGAAAAGTAAATCACACACAGAATTTACCCAGCTTCGGCAACCCCTGCCTACTGCTGCATTCCCAGATTTCTATTAGAATTAAACAGTATCCCGCTTACAAACACTCCTATAGACTCGCACACTCTGCTCCGCCTATAGAGTTTCGTAAACTCGCACACCCTGCTCACTGAACTAACCCTAACTAGACAATCTGACACTACCTAAACCCTAGGTGGTGATTTACCCTTACTTGACTTGAAAAAGTAAAAACTGAAAACTAAAAACACAGGTTAAAACCAGGGCAAAATTTAAATTGAAAATTTAAAATAATTTTTGCCCTCAAATAATAAATAACCCTAGAAAACAAGACCGGCCCACAAATTTAAAACTAAACCCTAATTAATAAACTAGCCCGGCCCATTCTTTATTTTCTTTAGACAAATGTCGGCTTGCTTCAATTCCCGTTCGATCCCCTTTCTCTGATGAAAGAAAATTGGCGATTAGAAAACTAGGGCTCCGTTCTTCTTTATGGCGATTCTGGAATTGTTAGCTTCGCCTTCTTGAATCTCTGTTGTATCTGGAATCGAGGCTACATCTTCTATTTGCCTGCTCCTGGAATTAGGGCTTTGCCCTTGTTCGTTTTACTGGAGAATTGGAGCTTCGGCTTAGTCGATTCTCTATAGCTCTGGCTTGCAATGATCCTTGCGTTGAGACTGGAATTTGGGATTAGAGCTTCGGCTCTCTCTCTGAAGTTCGTCTGCGATATCAGTATGTGAATTCTTTTTGCTTTGATGGTTTTGGATTGATTGAACTCAATGTGATTCGAGTTATTGGTTTATTGTTCTCTGTTAGCTCGAACTCGAATGCTTCATTTGCCGATGATGTTAATTCTTTTATAGGGTTCACATCCGTCGATTTTCGTTCGTATAATATAATTTGAATTCGTCAGTCGATTTGCTCTGGCCACTTGATAATGCTTAAACGATTTAGATGATCGCGACTTGTTCAAATGCGTATATATTTTCATTGCTTGATGGTCACGGCTTTGATTCTTTTCGTGATGACCACGGCTTTGTTTTTATTGCTCCATGAATATCTTGCTTTGACTTGATCAACTCACGACTTTGACTTCGATCATATTTTGACTTTGTTCATTTTTGATTTTGTGATTTACTTGCTTCCTGTTGCTCACGACTTTGACTCTCTGACACTCAGTATGATTCTATTTTGAAACTGCTACCATAAAAATGTTTGGCCTAGACTTCATTCATTTTTTGATTTATTTGCGTTTATCCCTGCTTGCACTTGATCACTTGAGTTGTTAGCTGCTGCACACCATTTTTGAACTGCTACAACCTTGTTCCCTGATTTAATTTGAGCATGTTGGCATGTTGCACTGTGATTCGAGTCTGTGCATGTATCATGTTTGTAATTGCTTATTTTGTTGTAGCTTGACTTGCTCGAGTTGCTTGATCACATGTATTTTGCTGTTGAACTTGTCTGGA
This sequence comes from Allium fistulosum, assembly GCA_030737815.1. Classification (NCBI taxonomy): domain Eukaryota; kingdom Viridiplantae; phylum Streptophyta; class Magnoliopsida; order Asparagales; family Amaryllidaceae; genus Allium; species Allium fistulosum. Next base: position 197,113,967 of record CM060905.1, on the reverse strand, counting down.
GCATTTTGTTGTTGTTGAGTTGATATAGTTCGGTTTTCATTCATGTGTATCAGTGATGCTTCATATGCATTGATCTTTTTCATGTTGCATATCATGATTGCACTGTTCATTGTATATTTAGGTTGCTGCACCATGTTGGTTGCTGTGGATATTGTGTTCTGTTTATTATCTTGGTAGCAATCCTTATAGTATTTGTGAAACGCCATGACTGTTCTTCGTTCCACTGTGCACTGCTTGACTCGAAATCTAGTTGCCTCCTTGTGATGATATTGTTACTGGTGCAGTTTTGGGTTTCCAGTTGTATTTGGTTCATGTCAGATTGGTTCATGTCTTGTCTGGTCTGATTCATTTGTTTGTTGGTCTTTGTTGTATTGAGTTGCACCAGTCTTCGTTCATGTCCACTTGATTGTATTCGGATTTGATTTTTGAATTACACCTGAGTTGAATCCGGTTTGGATTTGACCTTGTGCTGAAAGATGTGACATCATTTTATTGCACTTGAGTTGAATCCTGTATTTGGGTTTGACCTATGCTCACTTGTCCCTGTAAATCGATCAAGTGTTTATCAGTGTGCACGACCTTGTGGCATGTACAGTGATACACTGTGCATGTCACATTATTCGTGTGTGATGAATTCAAATATAAATGATGACGAACAACCAAATAACTGAGGCAAATATTATTTTCAAAAAACACATTTTATTTTATATTGCAAAAACATTTCCTTTTCAATTTTACTGCGTCAAAGTATATTTTGCAGATTGCTCAGATGCTGGATTCACATTGGAATGAAGTTGAAGATAAATACGAGTGTGAGTGATATGTAGTGAGGAACTGATGTAACTATGAAATTGTGATGTAAATGTGTTGTGACTGAAATTGTATAGTCATAGTGAGAGCTTGAAATTGTACCATCGAAATTGTAATAAATATTTGTTTGAATAAAATATTCGTTTGAATTCCAATTCCGTGTTATTTAATTTATTCAGCAAATATTTATTTTATCTGTGAAAAATAAAATAGTACAATATCGAATACATTTAAATGAATGTATATATGTTTATTATCATCAAACAAAAAACATATACATGCATATTCCACACATTTATCATCTACCCAACTATTCACTACTCAGAAAAACAAAAAGAAAACCCTATCTTTTTCAAAAATTCAATCTTTCTTCATTTTTCATAAATCAACATGCCTCCAAGATCTAAAAGAGCAAGAGAATCAACAACTGGACCATCTGAAAGTCAAATTCGAGCATGGCTATATAATGATACAGCGATGAATCGCTTCAATAGCATGAAAAATTCCAAGCTTTTCAAAGGAGCCTTTATGAAATTTCCTGAATTCAATGGCTATGCGATTAGAGAGTTAGCCGAAACCCATGGATTTGATTCTCTATTTGGGTATGATTCTAATAATGTTAAAATCTACCCTCTTTTGATTAAACTTTTCTATGCCAACATGAACCTTGATCATCAAAATCCACAAAATAGAAATGATTGTGTATGGACGTTAGTTTGTGGAGTAAAAATATAGTTACCCCTTCAAAGGTTAGGGCACATTCTAAGATGTCCATCCGAAGGGTTGGATATTGATGATATTGATGTTGATATGGACAATCGCGATGAAGTATCACATCGATTCTTGTCCCGATGATTTAACCGTCTTAAAATCTAGCTCCTTACTCCCAAAAGCAAGAATTATTCATTGGTGCTCATACATTCTCTTCAACCACGTACCAGAAGCTGTGAAAAATTGTATAAACATGACTTCCAAGCCCTCTATGCTATTCATTCCTCTCAGCAAGTTAACTGGGGCAAAATTATTTTGGATGAATTTCTTAATGTCAATCATAGGAGAAGTTACAAAACCATTCATTATGGAGCTTACATAATGCGGATACTACAAAATTTTGGAGTTCCTTTGCCCGATTCCGACTTCATGACTGTAGGTGAGCTTAACTCCTAAACTCTTAGTCTCATGGGTCTTCTTAAACATCCCGAGAGTCAACAAATCATTAGTTTTCAAAGATGGGTCGCAAATCGTACTCCAAGAATTCCACAACCTCGAGACACGAATATTGCCTCCTCTTCTTAAGTTCCTCAACAAGAAGAAGAGGACGATGAAATTCATGAACTAAATATTGACGTGCCTCCTAAGCAAGCTCTTGTCACATTATCTTGGAATTAAAGCAAACTTGGTCAAAGTTTAGCTGATGTTGAGAAGAACGTTTCCAAAATAAACAAAAAGCTAAACTCGATAAAATGCTTTCTGAATAAAATTTAAGAAAAAGTTTCTTGTTTTGGATCCACTTCAACATGTATTCTTGAAATTCTGGCACCATTTTCTTGGACAAGCTCGGAAGAAGAAGGAGAGGAGGAGGAAGGAGAGGAGCGACGAATGAGTTGGTATGCTTTTTATCTAAACCTTGTGTCTATTTGTTGTGTTCCTCTGATGTTTCATTTGTGTCAATATGTTGTATGATTACTTTGTATGGTTAAGACATGTTTTTATCTTAAAACCTTGTGATATTTATGTATTTGTGATATTTTCTTCAATCATTACTATCATTTTGCATGTGAAGTATCTATGTGAAATGTTGATTTGTTTGTCATGTCTATATGTTTATATGTCTATATGAAATGTTTGTCTATTTTATTTCTCATATCAATTCTTTTTCCTTTTTGTCGATGACAATGGGGGAGAATAAGATTGATAGGGGGAGTATCCAGTCAGGGAGAGAAAATTACTCTATATCTTTAAAACTTACATAACTGTCATCATCAAAAAGGGAGAGAATGTTAGAATCTAGAATTTTGATGTTTTCATTATGACAACTATATAAGTAAATATTATATGAACTAACCAAACTTGCAGGAGAAGATATTGTTTTTTTACTTGAGAAATATTCTAACAATTTGAAGACTAGATTCCGAATTGAAGCTTCAACAAATTATTAAGTTTAAGGTCTGAGTTTAGTAGTAAATATATGTTAAAATCTCTCCGAAGTGGTATATGAAAACACATATATAAAGTTCATCAAAACAAATTGAAAAACCTAGAAAATAGAAATTCAGCCGGCTGAAAGGCATGAGTCAGCCGGCCGACTACTGTGCATGTGCACAAATAAATTTGAATATTCAGATGGTTGACTATGATAATACAACCGACTGAATTATGCCATTTTGCACTATTTCTTTGCTGCTTCAATTTTCAATCGATTCAGCTGGCTGAGTTGCTCCATTCAAACGGCCGAATCTTCATAACGGCTAGTTTTTCAAGAGACACTTCATTTCAATAAACATAAATAACTCTTGATTCAAGAGTTGCTCCATATCTTTTCATGGCTATCTTTCATGAATGAATACAACTCTTAATTTCTATAAATTCGCCATGAATTCCATTGTTTTATAAAAAATTCTTATTCTTATTTCTAATCTATCTTGCTATTTGAACTCTAAGCATTCAATACTTATAAACTTCATTCTAGTCACTTGTTCATTCAAGAATACTTCATTGATTATCTAATAAACTTCTCATCTTCACGAATTACACGATATACCACAAAGGAGAAGATTATAGGAATGATGGACTCTAAATACTTATCCGTGCTATTAAAAGAGAATATTCAGTCATATAATTTTTTTGTATTATTGAAGTCCTATTCGGTTGCTCAGGCGGTTGAAGTCCTATTCTGTTGCTTAGGCGGTTGAAGTTCTGTTCGGATGCTCAGGCGGTGTAATACATGTTCCTCCGGGTTAATTGAGGGTTGATAGTTAAATTCCAAAAGGAGACTGGGACTGGACGTAGAATGGGAAGTTCGAACCAGTATAAAAATCTTTGGTGTCATTTACTTTATTACTTTACTTTTACATTTACATTCTGCATAAGTAGATAGTTTATTTAATATTCCATATTGCATGATCCTTAGTCTCTTTCAGTCAGTATCATAACTGATCAACATCGTAAGCCATCAATGAGTGTTGACCAACCCATATTGAATCTCATTGATGCGTCACTTTGGTGACATCGCTGTTTACCTATTGTAATCAAGACAAACTTTTCATCGACCAGCACAAAAGATGTTAGTATTACATTAAAACAGCGCTACACTTTATAGCACATCGAGGATATTGCTCTATAATGACACCAAGAATCATCAACGTTGAGGGGATATTAAGTGATGCCGCTCTTTACTGCTTCTAACTAATGTCATCGATGATCAATTAAGAGGGCTTAAGTGCAGGTGGTTATCAACACAAACGACGCTGACCATCATCAATGTTGATATCGCATATCATCAACAAGTCCAAGAACCCAAGACAACATCAATGTGGACGACTTCCATATGACATTTGGAGGATGTCACGTGCCTATGCCAAGCAGTGTTAATGGTTAATGTTGTTAATATCCACGAAGCCATTAATATTGTCATATGGTTATCATTGCTTAATTCTTGCCTTAACTCAAGCTGATGTAATCACCCACTCATAAGGGGCGTCGACCATCATGACAGAAGCCATGCCATAGTTCGTCGCTGCTGCATGTCTCCACTAAAGAATTAAGGAGGAAGCTTAGCACATAACAACATCGAAGTCACCAAAGTCGTTGCCCACACTATCGTCGAATCTAATGCTGAAGCTTAGAGTGATAACCAATAAAAGTGGAGACAGAGCATCTATCTCTCAACTTTTCTTCTCTATAAGGTCTTCACTTTTATTGATAGTCTCTCTCCGTCGAAAGCCGTGCCGCCTTTTCCCTATAAATATAGACCTAAGGGTGCCATTTGGAGGATGAATTTTTTGTTCTCTTCCCACTTCTTACATTTTCAACTTTTTAAACCCTAAATCAATTTGAATATTTTTCCCAATTGTAATACTTGAAGCTTGTACACATAAGGATTTGGATGTTGAACAATTGCATAGCCTATTGACTCAATTTGAACTTGTGACTTGCATATTCATTTGACTTTGAATTTAGACTTGAACAGTGATGCGCATATTGACTTGAATATCAACATGCATATTGACTTGACCCTTAACTTGCCTATTGACTTGAATCATCTATGATGCCATACATAACTTTGATGACTCGACTCGGAATTGCTATGAACACATACTTCACCTTGATGACTTCGACAAGTCTCAACAAGGCCTATCTTCGAATTAACACTATTTTCCACACACTTTTGGAGTTATGAATTTATTCGTTAACAACGTTGTTAATTTTATTATAAAACAATGGAATTCACAACGTTTTCAAAGCTATATAACCTAGAAACTTCTACACTTTTTTAAATGGCTGGCCATCCTACTTTCCATTACAAACGCAACGATATTTACATTTTGTAAATCATTCAAATCATATGATTAACAAAATTTCGGCAGTACTTTCCCTTATTTTCGGTATCACAAGCAAAAGAGCGTACACGGGGAATAAGATGGAAGTGTCGTCAAAATTTCATTAACTGTTTGATTTGAAATATTGATTTACGAAACATAAATACCATTGCATTTATAACTTATTCAACACTGAGACAAATCCGACAAATAACGTAATAGATGAATATCGATTTTCATTTTATTAAAAACATGAATATCTATATAACGATCATATATGGTACTTGTCAGGCGAGACCAAATTAAACATCTACAGGGTTTCATTATTAATGTCATATTGATAACAATGAATTTATCTAACAATTTTGTAACAATATCAACGATATCTCAATTCATATACGAATTATCATACCAACAAACCTATGTCAACGATCATATACCAACGAATCTATATCATATACGAAGCTAATCAAATCATAGTATTGCATAGAAATTGACTCGGATCAATAAATCATACCGACAAAGCCTTGGACGGCGACTAGGAGGAGGGGATATGTGCGGCTTGGGCTTTGCGGCGACGTCGAGCGGCATCCACTGAAGGTGGCGGGCTTCACCTGCTGGAGGCGTTGGGGCTGGAGGGCTTGGTGGTTGAGGGGGAGGTCGAGGGGGAGGTGGGTGGTTGGAGGAATGCGTAGGCCAAAGGTGTTGGGGTTTGCATGGCCGAGTGGTAGGCTAAAGGCATAGGGGTTTGCGTGGTAGGCTGGAGGCGTGTGGGTTTTTCGGTCAAAGTGGAATTTGGGTGAAATGAGGAAAAAATGATGACATCTGGGTGGTTATGGAGCGGGGAAACGCCCTGCCGAAGCCATATATTGTCGACGTCGTTATTTTTGCATAGATAATGTTTTACATATGCCTTACCAACGCCCCGCTGATGTTGTAATCAATGTCGTCGGCCATACATCGGTTATGTCAAATAGGTAAATGACATGTTTTCTAATAGTGATAATTGTTATTATACTGATAAAATTGATCATCATTTGTTGGTAATAATAACTTCATTGTTAAGTATGATGACAAAAAGTTACCTGAATGTCTATACTTTAATTGTTACTCAATTTTATCTTGATCAATACTACATACTCCATTATCAAATAGACCATTAGGGATGTTTGCTTACTGTGAGAACCTAATCAAATTAGTCTGGAGTAAAAATAACTAAGTTTCATGTTTCACACGCCTTTTAATTCCCATCCATCTGCCCAAATTCCTCCATATCTTTCTCCTCTTAAACTACTCTATAAATTCAAAAATCATACGTAGATCTGTAACTAGTCACAAACTGTTGGGTTGGAAACAAATGATCTTCGATTGAGTCGTGTACTTGGTCACTATCTTGAAGACGTTTCGGCGTTCTGCTCAGTGGTGCAATGCAGTCTAACTAACGTTGCCGCCTCTAGGATAAAGCAGCCTCTTCTTTCTAGTTCGATATCTATTCGCTTGCACAGACGAAACCGGCCCAGTAGCACTCAAATACGACAGCTCGTCTAAGAATTTCATGGAGAAGAAGATAGGTTTAGGTTAAAAAAAGATGTCGTTCTCTTTTGATTTCTTCTAAAAACCAATTAAATAAACGGAATACCAAAAAAAAAGTATTACTAAATAGTGGGGTGATGTTGGCTCAAAATTCAGATCTGAAATTTTACCGTTTCAAATAAAATAACGGTTAGAAAACGCCGAACAAATTTCATCCAAAAATATAAGTGCTACACCACAACAAGCCAAGGCACCAACCCGAGCCCGGCCTGGGTCGCGTCGAGTCGGTCGATCGGCGCATGCACGCGTGTGGTGGTCATGAATGCGCTCCCTCCTTAACACAAAACAACATTTGAGTGCCCAAAGGACCCAATCTAAGAAACTTATATATATATATATATAAGTATCTTTCAATAATCCCTATGATATGGGACTCAAGCAATAAATGCGCTTACTCCAATGTCTTTAATTTTTAAACAATCCCCCAGTTGAATTTTTTTAAAATATTTTTCAAGCAGTTTCTGAAAACATAAGATTATGCATAAACAAAGGTATCTTTCGACTTAAACCTTTGCATAGTGGATAAGATTCAGTTTTTACTATAGTGACACGTAGTTTTGAACTCTGTACCTGACATCAAACCACACACAATCTTTCTAGTGTGCAATCAAATAAGCCCGTGCATTTATGGTCATACACACTATTCTAGTTAAGTGAATGCTATAAGAATTTTGCCTAAAATTCCATAGAAACAGCCACATTTCCACATCCACATAGCCGAGTCTATCAAGAGTACTCCTAAATATAGGTACTCCACTCCATATAGAGTATAGATCTCATGAAGAGTTTCAATTAACTCATCCTCTAATCACTTCTGGAATACATGCTTCTAAATATATAAAAATAGCATGTTCAAATGATATCACTTCACAACTTGTTCTTACCCATTGAACATAGTTCTTAGAATCTCTAGTCATTAGGTTGGGTTACCATTATGCGTGACTCAACGATCCAAAGGCAATAGTCATATTCTTTTAGAGGTTCTAAGGACTTTCTCTCTGGCTAGTCCTTTCGTCAAAGGATCGACCAAATTCTCATCATTGCGTTTGTGATCCACTCAAAGCTCCTAAAGAGAGTAACTCTCTAACAGTGTTGTGCTTACGACGTATCTGTCATCTCTTATCATTGTAATAACGGTTCTGTACTTTTGCAATAGCCGCGGTACTATCGCAATGGATCAACATAGCCGGTATTGGTTTTTCCCATAAAGGAATCACAGCTAGTAGATTTCTTAAGTAATCTGCTTCTTCACTAGCAGTGGCTAGTGCTATCATCTCAGACTCCATAGTGGACTGAGCCAAAATACTCTGTTTCTTATATTTCCAAGAAACAGCTCCACCGGCAATGCTAAAGATATAGCCACTGGTTGCTTTCGAATTATCAGATAAAGTATTCCAGTCTGCATTGGTGTATCCTTCAAGGATAGTTGGAAATTTTCATAATGTATCCCAAGGTTCATAGTTCGTTTTAGGTATCTCATGACCCTTTCAATAGCATGCCAGTGCTCTATACTAGGTGTAACACCCCATATTTCTATAACATCCTTTAGGATATTTAATTAGCAAAAATTAAATAAAACAATGCGAAGATTAATAGGTTGAGATTTGATTAAACTAAGGGTAGCAGTGCCATGTTAGTGTGTAAATTAAAATGAGATAACATAAACTAAGGTGTTAGGAAATGAGTAAGGGCAATATGAGAAATAGGAAAGACTTATACCCTAAACCCTTAGGAATTGAAACTCACGTTCATTCTCATTTTCCCAAATTAAAAACTCTTAAGGCTGGCCACCATTATTGCTCTTAAGGAAAGATTAAAGCTAGGATTCAAAAGGAGGAAGCTAATGAAATAATTCAACATCAAATCTCACATCTTTTAATCTCAAAGCTAAGGTGAATAATTCCTACATCCTATTTTCTTATGGTTTTCGGTTTCAAGATTAGATCTGAAATGTTTTCGCAAGTATATGCCAGTTTTGATGATTAAAGTAATATATGCTTGTTGGTGAATTATGCATGTTCATATAAGTTTTTATGATATGTTTGATTGAAAACCCTATTCAATGACATCCAAATCCCTTGAAAATTTAAATATAGGTCAGAAATGATATTTTATAGATAGTTTCCAATTTTCATAATTTTCTGAATTAATGTGGATTTTATATAAATTTTCTAGTGAAGAAAATGATTTATTGGATTATAAATTATTTACGGCTAAAATAATTATTATTTGGGTTTGAAATTTTTATATGTTGGAAAACATATTAAAATAGATTTTTCCTAAGTGTTTTGATGAATATATAAATATATTTAAAGTATGAGACTTAAATGTTTTATATATTAAATTAAGGAGAAGGGGCATTTTATAAAATAAAATTATTGTTTATTCTGAAATTATTGGCAGCACTTTTCCTGAAAAGTATTTATTAACCAATGAGAATTTGACAAACAAAGGCAGGTTAGTTGAAAAGTTATCTCTTTTTGAAGTTAAAAACAAGAAAATCATGCTTTTAGCATGTTTCAGCCATTTTGGCATCAAACCTTCCGACCCAGACCTTTTGAAAAGATCGAAGGGTATCAAAGCTCTCGACAAGGTCAAACTAATGAATATGGTACCAAGTTGCTTAGTACGCAATGAATTGGACAAGGTCGAAGGGTACCTAGTCGAAGTTAGTTGCCAAAGAGGTTGGAGTATGTTTGTTTTATAAGCCAAAGAACGCCTGCTTGCTTTCGAAGAAAAGCTTTCAACTTGGTTGCTTTCGACCAGGTCTAATATTTAAAATGAAGTATTGAACCTTCCGAAAAAGTTGAAAGGTTTCTGCTGCTTTATTATTGTTTTGTTTTAAACCTTCCGACAAAGTCGAAAGGTTTACTTGTTTTAAAACAAGCCGCTTCTCCATGCTTTTGAAAGAGAACTTTCGACTTAGATGATTCACCCTTGTTTTTTTAATTGAAGTATAACCCAAAGCTTTCGAAGGAGTTGTTTTAAAGGCAGAGACCCATTGTTTTAAATGTTATGTTTTAAAGCTTTCAAAGCAAAGCTTTTAACAAAGTCGAAAGGTTGCTTCTAATGAAGTCGAAAGGTTTTTGAAAGAAGATTTTCCACTTGTTTTAAATTGAACCCAAAGAGTTTTTGAAAGTTATGTTTTAAGAAGTTGAATGCTATCGAAAGATTTTACTTTCTGAATGATTTCAAAAGAGTCGGAAGGTAGTTTCCGACAAGGTCGAAAGGTTCTATTTTCTGATTGGTTTCGAAAGGTTTTAAATGGAAGGTTTTCCAAGGTTTTTTTAAGGCAATGTTTTAAAGTGTTTTTAAAGCAGGATGACTAAAGTTTTAATTCTTCCGAAATGATGATTTCAATAGTTTCGAAAGGTTTGAGGTATGTTTTCAAAAGGTAAAGTTTTGGCCTTTTGGCCTAGATAATTAAAGGATTTTAATTGGTTTCGAAAGAGATGCTTTCAAAGGTTTGGAAAGGGATACTTTTAAATGTTTAAATGTTTTCATCAACTAAAATTTGAGTAAAGAATATATATAACATGGCAATGTAATTTTGAGTAAAGCATAAAGGTTATAAAATTTCCTTGTAATAGTTGGATTTAAATATTTTAAATCATTTTGATAATGTTTTCAAGGAAAATTATGGGAGGGGATCCTTAAGTAGAAATGACTCAGATATTAGAATACCAGATGAGACTAGTATGGAGCCACGCCATATACATTAGTTAATAGCCCCAACTAATTGTTGTTCAAAATTCCAGTGTGTAGGGCTTTGTCACAGATAAACTAAAATTATGATTACTGTTAGCACCAAAATTGGTCACTAACACCCAATCGTCGATGATAGCGGCAAATAACAGTTACAGATGACAGAGAGAGTGTATGTAAAGAGTATAAATATGAAGAGCAAAAAAAATTAAAGATAAAGCAGCAATAACAGAGGATTTATAATGGTTCGGCTGACTCTGGTCTACGTCCACTCCCAAAATTTCCTTTTTATTGATATGAGAATCAATTACAGTTACAATCTGGAGTTTTTAACAAAATAATGGCAGAGTAGCCTTAATGGAGAAGAAGAAGGAAAACAGAATGAAGATCCCCCTTTCTGAAGCCCCGCCTGTTGTATTTATAGGCAAAACCTGAGTTATTGGGCTTCCAGAGTGATTCGGGCCCATCAAGACCATAGCCGAACCTATGCCCTTTATCACGACCGACCTCGAGCTTTGTACATGCCGACCTGAAGCAAATGAACAGCCGACCCAGCTTCCTACCGACCCAGTTTCCTTCTGATCCAACTTCCTGCCGACCCAGCTTCCAGTCCAACCGACCCAGCTTCCTACCGACCCAGCTTCCTACCGACCCAGCCAGCTTCCTACCGACCCAGCTTCCGGCCGACCCAGCTTCCTACCAACCCAGCTTCCGATCGACCCAGCTTCCTACCGACCCATCTTCCTACCGACCCAGCTTCCATCCGACCCAGCTTCCTACCGACCCAGCTTCCATGACCTGAAGCATTAACCTGGATGACTCGAAGCAACCATCAAAAAAACCCGAAGCAAATTCAAATATGACTCGAAGCAAACTCAAAGCAATCCAAAACGACTCGATTTTTGTTAAAACTCACTTTTCATGTATCCCCTGCTTTTTACCTATCGACTATGCCGAATCCCAGCTCCATAATCATGTTTATCATTCATGATTGACTATCTTTCTATCCAGTCGAATCAAACCCGTTATATTCCAGCCTTGATAACCGTGCAGTCGATTGGGTTAAATCTGCCTGTACGTTGCCTTGCCAAAAGGCGAGTTAACAATTACACATCGAAAGGAATAATATGCTTGTATACAGATTGGTTATTGGTGAGCCAAAAAAACCATTAGGATCGGGAAGACCTAGGAGATGATTAAGTTAGGGACGAACCGCCCAGAAGAGAAGTATTTAACATATAGTTAAGGACAGACCGTCCAGAAGAGAATTATTTAACAAATAGTTAAGGATAGATTGTCCATAAGAGGAGTATTTAATAGATGTTAGATTAATTTTTTTTATATTGTCTGGTAGGCCCGAGTCAGCCAAAGGTTAAAAGTTAGCCAAACAAAACTTACATGTTAGAACAGATAGTTAATTTATTACCTGATATTTATGTATGTTTACATAACGAAGCTTTACAGTATTTAACCAGTTTTGGTTGCAGGAAAAGGTTTTGCAAAGATATGTTTTAAAAGGATGTTAGTGAGGGGAAACTTGTTCCACTAAGCGACGTGGTCTCACTTAACATTATAAACCGAAATGTATAGTATTATTCATACCAGGCTTTATGCCTCACTCGAAGTTTATGTTTTTCCCCTTAAACTCTCGGGTGCTCAAAATTAATTTGAGTAGGCTGAGGGGTTAAGGTCTTTTCTAGTTTTGGTAGGATGACGAATAAGGCTACCGGAGGCATGCAGGAGCAAACAGATAACTATTTAGGAATTGTAGTTCTTGTTTTATGTTTTGTTGAATTTCTGCTGTGTTTGTATCTGATCATCCAAGGGTGTATCTTCACATACCGCTCTTGGCGTATTTTGTAATAAGTATATTTGATCTGTGATTGGGAACGTATTTGGGTTTATGTGAAATGAATATGGGACATCTGTTTTAAATGTAATAAAGAAGAGCTGTTTTGACATCCGTGTTTTGTTTCATATTCAAGTGCTACTGATATTATAGATACCATTAAAATAGCCGTGTTTAGACGCCGGAAGCTAATACTATAGATGACTGCAGCATCTGTAGCGCTTAGTTTTGGGCCTCTAGATAAGGGATGTAATAGTTTGGTATCAGAGCATGGTTTATGAAATACTTTAACTAAAAATGGTTTTGAAAACATAATCCTTAGTAATTAGAGTTAAGATCGGGATATGAGATAACGCTATAGTAATGTACTTGTATTTGCTATATATAAGTATACCCTATATCTCTAGACTCCTATCTTAGTTAGGCTATTCATTTGTATCTCACGAAGCTTGAATACAGATATGGAAGGAAGAAGAGGCAGAGTTAATCTTGGAGGAGATAGCACCACCACTAATGGAAATGCTTGACCAAATGCTAAAAGAGGTCCCAGTCAGGCTCAAGCTAAAAATGTTGGTGCTGGGGTTCACTAAGTGGATATGGGAGCCATGTATTAGTTCTTTGTAAACATGATGCAAGCTGGAATTACAGCTAGAGTTGTTAGAGGGAATGCGGCTGGAGGAGGAGTTCAGGAAGCTCCAATAGCCAACCACTATGCTAACTTGAGCAGGGACTATACCAGGCTTGGAGGGAAGCCGTTCATTGGAACTGAAGATGCGATCAAGGTGGAAAATTGGCTGCTGCATTATGAGTGGATTTTTGCTGACTTAAGGTTGAATGATGAGCAGAAAAGGAGACTAGCTTCAAGACAGCTTCAGGGAGCTGCTCTATTCTGGTGGATACTATCGTAGCTGGTGTTGATGAGGAAACCGTAACTTGGACGGAGTTTAAGAGGAGGTTTCAAGAAAGGTTTATGTCGGTGATGGCGTAGTCGCCACTGGTTAGGAAGTTTGTAGAACTAGAACAAGGGGAGATGTCTGTTGTAGAGTATGCATGAAGATTTGAAGAGTTAGCCTGGTATGGGTATGCCTTGGTTGATACGGTAATCAAAAGGAACGAGAAGTTTATAAGAGGCTTGAAGCCGGAGTTGATAAGTGCTACGTTGCCGCACCTAAGAGATCCAAGTGATGTAGTGGTAGAAATGGCACTGAGGCAGGAAGAGGCGTTCGCTTGTTTGAGGAAGAGAATGAAGGAGGTCCAGGTGGGACAAGGCTAGAAAAGAAAGTTTTTCCAGAAGAAGAATGCTCAGAAGGGAGGAGCACAGAAGAAGGGAAAAGCTGAGGTGGTTTGTTATAAATGTGATAAGAAAGGACACTATGCTAACGAGTGTCGTACTTGAATAGGAAAAAAGAAAGGAAATGAGGTGATTGGAAAGAAGAATATCCGATGCTTTAATTGTGATCAGATCGGCCATTATAAGAACCAATGCAAAGAACCTGCTAGAGAAGGAAAGGGACAGATGTATGCATTAGAGCCCGCAATTTCAAGGCCAGTTGTGCAGGAAAAAGGGAAGGCTGTTCTGGAAGGCTCGCTACAGATTCATGGTATGTTTGTTAGCATTCTGTTTGATACTGGTGCATCACATTCTTTTATTTCTCGATGTTGGGTAGATAAGCTTAACCTAGAACCCTCATGTTTAGTCACTTCCTTAAGGGTTGCAAATCTGATGGAATGGTATGCAACACTTGGGATGAGGTGCGACCATTTAGAGATTGATTTGCTAGGTCATACTTTTGATTGTTGTTTGCATATGTTTGATTTTGTGGGAATTGGAATTATTCTTGGGATGGATTGGTTAAGTAAATATGATGCCAGGATATTTTGCCATGATAGGAAAATATCACTCAATCATCCTAATTGTAGTGACCGGATAGTTTATACCGTAGAGAACCCTAGTTGCGAAGTGAATGCTTTATTGGGAATCATGGATTTGGAAGATGAATTGCATCGAGTCTTTGTAGTTAGAGAATTTGCTGATGTGTTTGAGCCGGTTGTTGGACTGCCACCGAAACGAGCCATTGAGTTTCTGATTGATTTGGTGCTTGGAGAAGAACCGATGAGTAGGCCACCAAGTAGGATGACACTAACAGAGATAAAAGAGTTGAATGTGCAGTTGGTGGATTTGGAAGGCAAGAATTTTATCTGACCGAGTAGTTCGCCTTGGGAGGCTGCCACAGTGTTTGCTAAGAAGCCGGATGGATCGTTAAGGCTATGTATCGATTATCGTAAGTTGAATGAGAAGACGATAAAGAATCGATATCCATTGCCGAGAATTGACGATTTGTTCGATCGGTTAAGTGGAGCCAAGGTATTCTCTCAACTGGATCTGGCGATGGGATTTCATCAGCTTAGAGTAGCAGAGGATATCATTCCTTTGATGGCGTTTAGGACGAGGTATGGATCATACGAATGGTTAGTTATGTAATTCAGACTAACTAATGTGCTAGCATTCTTTGTGGATTTGATGAACCGAATTTTCCGAAAGCACTTGGATAGATTTGTATTGGTCTTTATAGATGATATTCTGATATACTCTAAGGATGAGAAAGAGCATGACGTTTATCTTAGAGTTGTGCTTGAGACATTGAGGGAGCATCAGTTGAAGGCTAAGTTTTCGAAGTGTCATTTTTGGAAGAAAGAAGTAAAGTTCCTTGGTCATGTAGTCTCAGAGAAAGGATTGTTTGTAGATCCGACTAAGATTGAGGCGATGAATAATTGGAAGAGACCCGAAACGACGATCGATATAAAGAGCTTTCTCGGATTGGCCGGATATTATCAAAGGTTTATAAAGGATTTTTCATGAATAGATGCACTGATGACTAAGATTACGTGAAAGATGTGAAGTTTGTATGGACTGATAAGTGTGAGGAAGCATTCCAGAGCTTGAAACACTTATTGACCCATGCACCGGTGTTGGTGGTTTCAGAGAGGAATTAGGATTTAGTTGTTTATACTGATGCATGTGGAACTGGATTGGGAGCTGTGTTGATGTAAAGGGGTAAAGTGATTACTTATGTTTCTAGACAGCTCAGACCACATGAAGTAAGGTATCCAACGCATGATTTGGAGTTGGCTGCCGTTATATTTATTTTGAAGGTGTGGATGCATTATCTGTTGGGAGAGCGATTTGAGCACTATACAGATCATAAGTCGTTGAAATACTTATTCTCTCAGAGGGAGCTAAACATGAGACATCAGAGATGCTTGGAGTTTATTGCTGCTTATGATTTTGGATATGAGTACACACCCAAAAAAGGAAACAAGGTAGCGGATGCACTTAGAAGGAAACATCAGAATGCAGTACTAGCTATGATTGCTGAGTGGAGAGATCTAGAAGCATTGTCAGCTTGTAGAGGGCTATGATTGCTGAGTGGAGAGATCTGGAAGCATTGTCAGCTTGTAGAGTGCAGTTTAGATCTGAGGTAGGTTCTAATGTAGGAAGTGCTATGTTGTCTTGTTTAGAAATTCGATCGGTAATGACTGAGAAGATAGCTTCTAAATAGGAGGAGGGTCCAGTTTTGGCTGAACGGATCAAAAGGTTAAGGGAAGAAACAGAGAGCAATGACTTAAAGGATTTTAGTCTTGACTAGAAGGGGTTGTTAAGAAAGAAAGGAAGGTTGTGTGTTCCGAATGTAGGAGACATGAGGAAAGAAGTTTTGGAAGAATACCATCATTCGAAGTTCACTATCCATCCAGGAGGAACGAAGATGTATCGGGATATGAAGAGAAGTTTCTTCTGGGAAGTTATGAAACATGATATTGGTTTATGTGCTAAGCAGTGCTTGAATTTCCAGCAGGCAAAGGATGAACACCGGAAGCCAAGTGAATTGCTTCAACCGTTGGAAGTTCCGTTATGGAACTGGGATTCTATCTCTATGGATTTTATTGAGGGGGTTTCCAAGGACTAGTAGAGGAAATGAAAGCATATGGGTCATAGTATATAGATTAGCTAAGAGTGCCCATTTCATTTCGGTGAAGTCAAATAGGACAGCACCTTTTTTAGTGAAGTTATTTATGAAGAATGTAGTTAAACTGCACGGGATTCCTTTAGTATTATCAGTGATAGAAATTCTTTATTTGCTAGCGAGTTCTGGAAGAGTCTACAAGAAGCATTAGGAACCAAGCTCAACATGTGTACCACTTACCATCCACAGACTGATGAGAAAACGGAAAGAGTTAACAAAATCTTGGAGGGTCTGTTAAGAGTTTGTGTATTGGATTTCGAGGGATCATGGGAGGACCATCTTCATTTAGTCGAGTTCTCGTATAACAATAGTTATCAGACTAGTATTGGGATGGCTCCGTTTGAAGCTTTGTATGGAAGGCCATGCAAATCTCTCGTGTGTTGGATAGAAACCGGGGATAGATTAGTTCTTGGTCCAGATTTAGTGAAAGAAGCTGCAGAAAAGATTGAGTTGATCCGAGGTAGGATGAAAGAAGCTCAGCCTAGGCGAAAAAGTTATGCTGATAGGAGAAGGAAAGACTTGGAATTTTCTGTTGGAGACTATGTGTTTATTAAGGTTTCACTGATGAAGAGTGTGATTAGATTTGGAAAGTCAGGAAAGTTAGCATCTAGATTAGTTGGAACCTTCCGTATTGTTGAAAGGATCGGGAAATTTGCTTATAGAGTGTAGTTACTGAATAGTTTGGCAGGAGTACATGATGTTTTCCATGTTTCTCATCTTAGGAAGTGTGTTAGAGATCTGGAGACTACTATAGCACCTACAGTGTTAGAAGATTTAGTAGTACAACTAGATTTGACTATAGTTAGAAAGCCGATTCGGATTGTGGCAAGAGATGAGAAGAAGCTGAGGAATAAGACAGTCAGATTAGTAAAGGTCCAGTGGAGGGACGATGTTAGAGACTGTACTTGGGAGACTAAGAGCAGGATTAGGGACACTTACCCTGAATTGTTTGATGGTATGTTTTACCTTTGATTGTTTTGTTGTGTACCTTATCGTAATTTCAAGGACGAAATTCTTTAAGGAGGTAAGTCTGTAACACCCCATATTTTTATAACATCCTTTAAGATATTTAATTAACAAAAATTAAATAAAACAATGTAAAGATTAATAGGTTGAGATTTAATTAAACTAAGGGTAGCAGTGCCATGTTAGTGTGTAAATTAAAATGAGATAACATAAACTAAGGTGTTAGGAAATGAGTAAGGGCAATATGGGAAATAGGAAAGACTTATACCCTAAACCCTTAGGAATTGGAACTCACATTCATTCTCATTTTACCAAATTAAAAACTCTTAAGGCCAGCCACCATTATTGTTCTCAAGGAAAGATTAAAACTAGAATTCAAAAGGAGGAAGTTAATCAACTAATTCAACATCAAATCTCACATCTTCTAATCTCAAAGCTAAGGTGAATAATTAATACATCCCATATTCTTGTGGTTTTTGGTTTGAAGATTAGATCTGAAATGTTTTCGCAAGTATATGCCATGTTTTGATGGTTAAAGTTATATATATGCTTGTTGGTGAATTATGCACGTTCATATTAGTTTTTATGGTATGTTTGATATGAGAATCCTATTCAATGACATCCAAATCCTTGAAAATTTAAATATAGGTCAGAAATGATATTTTAGAGATGAGTTTCAATATTCATAATTTTCTGAATTAATGTGGATTTTATATAAATTTTCTAGTGAAGAAAATGATTTATTGGGTTATAAATTATTTACGGCTAAAATAATTATTATTTGGGTTATTCTGAAATTATTGGTAGCACTTTCCTGAAAAGTATTTATTAACCAATGAGAATTTGACAAAAAAAAGCAGGTTAGTTGAAAAGTTATCTCTTTTAAGTTAAAAACAAGAAAATCATGCTTTTAGCATGTTTCAACCATTTTGGCATTAAACCTGCCGACCCAGACCTTCCGACAAGGTCGAAGGGTATCAAAGCTCTCGACAAGGCCAAACCAACGCATATGGTATCAAGTTGCTTGGTACGTAATAAATTGGACAAGGTCGAAGGGTACTTAGTCGAAAGGTTAGTTACCAAAGAGGTTGGAGTACATTTGTTTTATAAGCCAAAAATAGGCCTGCTTGCTTTCGAAGAAAAGCTTTCGACTTGGTTGCTTTCGAACAGATCTAATATTTAAAATGAAGTCTTCAACCTTCCGACAAAGTCGAAAGGTTTCTGCTGCTTTATCATTGTTTTGTTTTAAACCTTCCGACAAAGTCGAAAGGTTTACTTGTTTTAAAACAAGCCGCTTCTCCATCATTTTGAAAGAGAGCTTTCGACTTAGATGATTCACCTTTGTTTTTTTAATTGAAGTATAACCCAAAGCTTTCGAAGGAGTTGTTTTAAAGGCAGAGGCCTATTGTTTTAAATATTATGTTTTAAAGCTTTCGAAGCAGAGCTTTCGACAAAGTCGAAAGGTTGTTTCCAATGAGGTCGAAAGGTTTTTGAAAGAAGATTTTCCACTTGTTTTAAATTGAACCCAAAGAGTTTTCGAAAGGTTTATGTTTTAAGAAGTTTAATGCTTTCGAAAGATTTTATTTTCCGAATGATTTCAAAAGAGTCGAAAGGTAATTTTTGACAAGGTCGAAAGGTTCTATTTCTGATTGGTTTCGATAGATTTTAAATGGAAGGTTTTTCAAGGTTTTTCTAAGGCAATGTTTTAAAGTGTTTTTAAAGTAGGATGTCTAAAGTTTTATTGCTTTCGAAAGGAATGATTTCAATGGATTCGAAAGGTTTGAGGTATGTTTTCGAAAGGTAAGGTTTTGGCCTCTTAGCCTAGATAATTAAAGGGTTTTACTTGGTTTCGAAAGAGATGCTTTCAAAGGTTTGGAAATGGATACTTTTAAATGTTTTCATCAACTAAAGTTTGAGTGAAGAATATATATAACATGGCATTGTGATTTTGAGTAAAGCATAAAGATTATAAAATTTCCTTGTAATAGTTGGATTTAAAGATTTTAAATCATTTTGAAAATGTTTTCAAGGAAAATTATGGGAGGGGATCCTTAAGTGGAAATAACTTAGATGTTAGAATACCAAATTTGACAACATGAAAAAACCAAAAGCTCTGCCCTTCCCTCCCTTGGATGGATAGTGAAGGGCGGAGGCCTTTGGTGTTCCTTCCAGTCCATTTTTCGTCAAGCAATACGTAGAGTAACTCCCGATATAGCAGTAAAAGCAAGACGTGTAGGCGGGTCGACTCATCAAGTTCCTATTGAAATAGGACCAAAATACCCAACAAGCATTAGCTCTCCACACTAGTATAGGATCGCGCCCTATACCTTAGCTAATAGCCCCAGCTAATTGTTGTCCAAAATTCCTGTGTGTATGGCTTTGTCACAGATAGACTAAAATTATGATTACACACCGAAAGAAATAATATGCCTGTTAACAGATAGGTTATTGGTGAGCCCAAAAAACCATTAGGATCAGGAAGACCTGGGAGATGATTAAGTTAGGGACAGACCGTTCTGAAGAGAAGTATTTAACAGATAGTTAAGCACAGACCGTCCAGAAGTGAAGTATTTAACAGATAGTTAAGAATAGATTGTCCATAAGAGGAGTATTTAACTGATGTTAGATTAATTTTTTTTATATTGTATGGTAGGCCCGAGTCAGCCAAAGGTTAAAAGTTAGCCAAACAAAAATTACATGTTAGAACATATAGTTCATATATTACCTGATATTTATGTATGTTTACATAATGAAGCTTTACAGTATTTAACTAGTTTTGGTTGCAGGAAAATGTTTTGCAAAGAAATGTTTTGAAAGGATGTTAGTGAGGGGAAACTCGTTCCGCTAAGGGGCGTGGTCTCACTTAACATTATAAACCGGGATGTATAGTATTATTCCCTTTTGACCTAGTAATCTTAATTTCAAGGATTATACTCGTTTCACCTAGATCTTTAATATCAAGTTGGCACTTAACAAAGATTTGACATTGTTTATAGCGTGAATGTTTGATCCAAAAATAAGTAGATCATCTACATACAGACATATAATAGTGCAAATGTCATTCTCAGATTTATACTAAATACATTTGTCACTTTCATTAACTTTAAAACTATGTGAGATTATTAAGTTATCAAATTTCTCATGCCATTGCTTTCAGTGCTTGTTTTATACCATATAATGATTTATCTAACTTGCAAACTTTATGTTCTTGACCATGAATTACAAAGCCTGCGGGTTGGTCCATATAAATTTCCTCTTCTAATTCACCATTTAAAAAAATAGTTTTAACATTCATTCGATGTATTATTAAATTATGAATAGATGCTATGGATGTAATTCTAGTTACAGGTGAAAAAGTGTCGAAAAAGTCTACATTTTCTCTTTGCTTAAAACTTTTAGCTACTAAACGGGCTTTATATTTATCAACTGTGCCATTAGGTTTTAATTTCTTTTTAAGTACCCATTTACAGCCTATAAACTTACAAGCTGGTGGTAAATCTACTAAGTGCCAAGTCTTATTGAATTGCAAAGAATCCATCTCATCATTTATAGCCTCTTACCAAAAATCAGCATCTAAAGAAGATAAGGCTTCTTTGAAATTTAAAGGATCCTCCTCTAAAGTAAAAGTGCAAAAATCTAAACAATAATATTTTGTAATTCTCGCTCTTTTACTTCTTCTAGGTTTGTGTTCAGAAGATTCATTATGTTTTGTTCTAATAGGCATAGTCTTACTTGATGTGCCCCCACTATTCCTCAATTTAAAAGGAAATCTCTATTCGTACAAATCGGCATCATTAGATTCTATTATATTGTGTGTATTTAGATCATAAAATCTATATGCTTTACTATTAGTAGCATAGCCAATAAATACACATTCTTATGATCTACTTGCTAATTTTATTCTCTTAGGGTCATGTATACGAACATATGCTAAACATCCCCAAGTTCTAAAATAAGATACATTCGGTTTATAATTTCTTAAGATTTCAAAAGGTGAAAATTTTCCTTTTAACTTAGGGATCCTATTCAAAACATAACACACAATCAATAAAATCCCCCCTCCCACCAAGGTGATGATGCACCAAAATTAAGTAAAATAGCAACTACTAATTCAGTTAATGTTCTATTTTTCCTTTCAGATTTACCATTCATTTCAGGTCAATATGGTGCAGTTCTTTCATGTATTATTCCATGTGAGTTGTAAAATTCAATAAACAAACTTGATTCATATTCAGTTCCTCTATCACTACATAATCTTTTAACTTTCTTATTAGACCGATTTTCAATTTCCGTTATGAAAGATTTAAACATCTCAAATGCATCACTTTTATTTTTCATAAGGTATACATAAGTAATATCAGAGCAATCATCAATGAAAGTGATAAAGTAGCGGTGTCCATTTCTAGTTAGAGTGTCATCAAGCTTACATATATCAGAATGAATCAAGTTTAAGTGTTCTGATTCTCTAATTACAGATTTATGTGGGGTTTTAGTTATATTTGCTTGACAACAAAAAGCACATTTTTCAAAATCATTTAATGACATATTAGGGATTATACCTAAGCTACTCATGTTCTTTATTATTCATTTATTTACATGACATAGTCTAGAGTGCCAGATACTAAAATCACACAACATATAAGCAGAAGCAGACATTTTATTACATTCAACATTCAGTTTAAACATTTCATCAGTTGCATAACCCCTACCCACAAACATACCATTCATATTGATGGTGTACATATCAGCTCCAGTAGTGTGTGTAAACCCAGCTTTATTAAGAAGATAACCCGAAAAAAGATTCTTTCTCATCTCCGGAGTGTGCATGACGTCTTTCAGAATGACGGTCTTTCCAAAGGTAAACTTCAACTCTACGCTTCCAATCCCAACAACAATAGTGGTTTGAGAGTCTCCCAACAACACTTTCTTGTCCTCAGTCTCTGTGTATGTTTTGGACATAGCACGGTCATAGCAGACATGACGTGTAGCGCCAGTATCTACCCACCAACCCTCTGATCCCCCAACAAGGTGAATCTCATCAAAAATCATAGTTGTAACAGGCTCCTCAGTTAGGTTATCCTATGGTGCAGAGCTTGGCCTGTTCCGACACTTGCGTGCCATATGACCTGGTTTTCTACAGTTGTAACAAAGAAACAACTGTCCGGAGTCATTCTTTTGGGGTGGTTTCTGTTGACCTCTATAGTTTCCTTGCAAATTCAAATTCTGTTTGTTGCAGTTTTGATTAAGCTTGCGGTTCTGATTCTTAAAGCATTTGTGATTCGGTTTCAGAACTGCGGCTTTCTTAGTGTTTCCTGAAACAACAAGCACTTCTTCCTTCATATCCTATTTACGAGATTCCTCCTCAATACAGAGACGAGTTTTAAACTTTCTAATAAAAATTCCTTAGTGTTATGTTTAAGATTATTCTTAAAATCCTTCCAGAGGTAATTTATCAATCAAAACTGCTACTTGAAACTGTTCATCCAAACACATACCTAGATGATCTCATGAGCTATTTTCTGAAGCTCATGAGATTGCATCTCTACTGACTCGACATCCAGCATCTGATACTTGAGGTAGCGGGTGACGGCATACTTCTTTGCTCCTGCTTCCTCTATGTCATACTTTTTCTACAGCGCTTTCCAGATCTCCCTTGCTGTTTTGTCATAGTTGTAATAGTCATAGAGATCGTCACTGAGTCCGTTGAGAATGAGGTTCTTGCACAAGTAATCCTGCTCTGTCTAGTTCTGCAACTCCTTTGATTTCTCTGTCCAAGCTCTCATCTGGTCCGCGTGTGCTTTGTTGGGTCTGTCTGGCGATTGCGTTTTATCTGTTGTTAGCACATCAACCACCTTCCTCATCGTCAAAAAGAACTCCATCTTCTGCCTCCAGCGCTTGAAATTGATGCCCTCAAACCTGAAGGGTGCAACCATTTGGACCTAGAATAGTGACGTGGGGGAAACATCGTCCAAATCTGCAACAGAAGTCATTGTTGTTGGCGTCGTCTTTAATTTATTGTAAACAAATGATCTTTGGCTGAGTTGTGTACTTGGTCACTATCTTAAAGACATATCGGCGTTTTGCTCAGTGGTGCAAAGCAGTCTAACTAACGCCGCCGCCTCTAGGATAAAACAGCCTCTTCCTTCTGGTTTGATATTGATTCGCTTGCATAGACAAAATGGACTCAGGTGCACTCAAAAATGACGGCTCGTCTAAGAATTTCGTGGAGAAGAAGATAGGTTGAACATATTTGGAACAATGCTTGCTGTCCCAAAATGTCATCATTCATGTACATACTTTTCCACGCTCAAGACTGGGATGCTAACCAAGATCCTTACGCTGGGTACAGCATAAGCATTTATCAAGCATTTTTATGTCGATGATGGGTGGCAAGCGACGACCTTGGTGATGAACGATGGTGTTAGAATGTTACATTTAGTTTTACTCTGGATCTGTAAGTTGTGTATTGTTGATAAATAATAGTTTTGTTTTTGTAATCTGACTCTTTTGGATCATTCTATCAAAACTATGTTTACGTTACTTGTGCACTTTGCAATGCACATGAGCACATTTCTAGTCTATGATTCGATTTATGAAGGTGGCAGCCTATCTTATAAAAATAAACAACTAATCAAAATATTTAATCATGCATATTAGATTAACAATTCATCCAACAAACTTCTCTAAAGTTTATTAAAACCTAACATGTTTAAATCATATTTTTTTACCATTAAAAATTAATTTACATTTTTATATGTGGTTGATAATTCATACTAAATATTTAATGATTAATAAATTTTAGCTAATACTTAAGAAATTTTAATTAATATCTAAATTCGAAATTATTTTAATAAATTTTAGTTAATAATCAGTACATTTTATTCCACAGTTAATCAAACAGACCATTAGCGAGTTTTGTCAATTACATGCTTGCAAACCAAATTGTATGAAGTCAAAAAAACAAACAACATGCCAACATATGGCTTAGTTGATTGGTAGTTTAGACTACGAGATTAAATCTCATGAGTTCGATTCTCAAGATCGATACTTGTTGGCATTAATATATCATATTTAGAAGAAAAAAAACAAGTAATATGTTTTTAACATGTCTTTTTAAATCTCTCTTATGATATTTACTTTGTTTATTTCACTCTTGTCTCCTTAAAGCTCTCTAATTCTAAATTTTTCCAACATATTATCATTTGATATTTAATTAAAATCAATGTAAAACTGCAATAAATATTCAATAAATATTGTTTTTTTAGTTTTTCAATCAAAGGTTTCTCCACTATTGTACGATTGTACTAGTATTTATGGATATTTTAAATGCTACAAGATTTTGGATTGATCCATTACAAATACATCGAAATTTTATAGAAAAGTGAAGTTTGGAAAAATTGTAAGATAAATAATTTGAATCATTCATTGTTTGTTAATTAATTGAATTAATTAGATTGCTTGATGGGATAACTAGTTATGATTGGGTGGAGATAGGAGACACATGGTATTTGGAGATAGAGGATTTCGGCTCATCTTAAAATACGTGTTACTTTCAAAATACCAATTAAAATGATGGTAAAATTACCGTTACAAACACTGATCCTATTTATTCAGCTACTAAGGATGTGCTTTGTTAGGCTGTAAAGGCATCCGAGTCAACCCCCAAGGTACATATTTATGGTAATTTATGAAATAATAATTGTTTAGCTGTACTCCTTCATGTATGAAATTGGTCCGTACCTTAAGAGGAGAAGAAGATATTTGAAGTATTAGTCATAAATGAAAAGTAACAACTGAATCAAACAATTAAGAAGAGTTTCTGTTGCATAATCGCATTACTGTTAAAATAATAAGGTTACTTGTATCTTTTATAAATATAAGTCCATATGAGATACTGTAACCAGGCTCCTTTTTAATAGCTTATAGTCTTATGCAACCTAGTTGGATTTTTTGGAATGTTCTAAGTTCTTCGGCTACTACTGTTGATCTCAGAGAAAACCTTTAACACTCAAACAGAAGCTGAAAACTTCGATACTTTATTATCATAGTTTACTTGCCTTTAAATAGTCTAAAGATGAGGACTCAGTCTTCTACAAATACGCAAAAGAGAAATTACTGGAAATGCAATAGAAACAAAACGAAATACTAGAACAACTAATTGACCCCTGATTAATTGGAGCTTATTTCCTACTCTGCAGTTGAGCGAAGACCAAATCAAACCCAACAATGCCTCTCCTAAACTGAAAGCAGTAGCATTCAGTTTACCCTTTCGCACACTCCAAGCTTTTCCCTTAATCGAACGAAAACCTCCAACCGCAAAGGCTTAGTCAGAATGTCTGCAATCTGCTCATTGGTTCCGCAGTGAACAAGCTTAACAACTCCATCCTTAGTAAGATCCCTCAGAAAATGAAATCTGACATCAATATGCTTGCTCCGGCCGTGAAGAACGGGATTTTTTGACAACTTAATAGCTGAGCTATTGTCGCACATAATTGTAGTACTTCCTGACTGTTTCAACCCAAACTCTTCTAAAATCCTCCTCATCCAAATACATTGACAGGCACAGTGAGCTGCTGCAACGAACTCGGCCTCCGTTGTAGACAAAGTTACCACCGGCTGCTTCTTTGATGCCCACGCTACAGCTCCTCCACTAAAAAGAAACGCATAACCACTTGTACTCCTTCTATCATCAATATCTCCGGCATAATCACTGTCTGTATAGACAGTTAGCTCACTAACAGCTCCCCTTTTGTAAAACACACCGAAACCCAAAGTACCTTTTAGATAACGAATCACTCTTTTCGCCGCCTGCATATGTTGATCAGTAGGATCCGCCATGTACCTGCTTAATAAGCACACCACGTACATCAGATCTGGCCTCGTTGATGTGATGTACATCAAGCTCCCAATCAACTGTTTGTACAGCGTTGGATCCACCTTATTCCCATCTCCTTCCTTTGAAAGTCTTGTCCCTGGCACAATCGGATTTTTAACCTCATTTCCACACTGCAAATTGAACCTCTTCAATATTTCTCCAGCATATTTCCTTTGATGAATGAAGATCCCATCTGCATCTTGTATCACCTCAACTCCTAAAAAAAACTTCATTCTTCCCAAATCGGTCATATCAAACTCTTCCTTCATGGATGATTTGAACTTTTCAAGCATAGTCACATCACTCCCCGTAAAGATCAAATCATCCACATATAGACTAACAATGAGAATCTTGTTACCTTCTCTGGTTTTTAGAAACAGTGTGTGTTCGTATTCGCACCTTTGGAATCCTTCTTTGGTGAAGTATGCTTCGATTCTACTGTACCAAGCACGGGGTGCCTGCTTCAAACCGTATAGGGCCTTTGTGAGCTTGTAGACTTTATGCTCCTCTCCCCTTTTTGTGTATCCTTGCGGTTGTTCCACATAGACATCTTCGGATAGCTCACCGTGTAAGAAAGCGCTCTTTACATCCAATTGATAAACACACCAACCTTCTTGAGCGGCCAAGGCTAAGATCATGCGTATCGTGTCCCATCGTGCTACTGGAGCAAACACCTCATTGTAGTCCACACCTTGTTGTTGTGCATAGCCCTTGGCTACGAGTCTAGCCTTGTATTTTTCTACTTCTCCTTTCTCGTTGAGCTTTGTCTTATAAACCCACTTCACTCCAATCTTCTTTGCCCCCTTTGGTAGCTCTATAAGATACCATGTTCCGTTTCTTTCTATTGATTCCAGTTCAGTCTCCATGGCTTTTATCCATTTGTCATCTCCTTTGGCTTCATCAAACGTGGCTGGATCATCAATCGAAACAAACATGACAAAGTTGGTTGTATCTTCTTCTTCTTCTTCAGATAGTTCTTCTCCAGTCGTATAGTCTTGTAAATAAGTAGGTGGCCTTCGAATTCGTGGAATCGGAGAAATCTGGGGAATCTCCTCCGGTCTTTCAACTGCAACTTGCGGCGTAGGAGGATCTTGAGGTAATTCTCCCTCATTCTGCTCCATATCTGACTCACAATCCTCCCAAATCAACTGCTCATCATTTGTTCCTCCGGCTATCTTCTCCCAGTTCCATCCCTTTTCTTCTTCGAATATGACGTCTCGACTCGTCACGACCTTCTTTGTAACCGGATTGTATAATCGATAGCCTTTTGATTCGTTGCTCACTCCAATTAGCACACACGTGGTGCTCTTGTCGTCCAACTTCTTCCTTTTTTGATCTGGAACATGAACATGTGCTAGACAACCGAACACCCTGAAGTAATCCACCATCGGTTTCACTCCGCTCCACATCTCTTCAGGTGTCTTTTCCTTTAATACAGAGGTTGGACTTCGGTTTAGTACATGAATAGCCCATCTTGCTTCTTCAGGCCAGAATCTTTTAGGGACTTCTTTGTCGTTTAGAATGCATCGCACCATGTTCATAATAGTATGATTCTTGCGCTCAGCCACTCCATTCTGCTGTGGCGTGAACGCGGTTGTGAGCTGTCTACTTATCCCCGTCTCTTCGCAGAAAAACTTAAACTCATTGGATGTGAACTCTCCTCCTCTGTCCGTTCTCAAACAAACTAATGTCTCTCCAGTTTCTCTCTCCACCTGACTCTTAAATCTTGTAAACAAAAAAAAAGTCTCAGATTTGTTTGATAAGAAATAGATCCAAACCTTTCTACTGTAGTCATCGATAAAGGTAAGAATGTATTTCTTATTGCTGTTTGATGCTGGAGAGATTGGACCACAGAGATCTGAATGTATCAGTTGTAATCTCCGTGATGAACGCCACAAGTTCTTCTTTGGGATACTTTCCCGATGTTGTTTTCCCACCAAACAGCCGACACACGTTGTAGCTTCCTCTTTTGTCTTTAGATATGGTATCCCTTTTACCATATTCTGATACTTCAACGTTCTCAAGCCTTTATAGTTGAGATGCCCATACCTGCGGTGCCAGAGTTGAAACTCGTTTGTTGCAGTGGTTTGTAGGCACTCGGACATGGCATTCATGGCATTTTTGGTTGCCATGATCTTGAACAGTTTGTTTGTCGTCATCCTTGACTGCATAATTAGGCCCAGTTCAGGATGAAAAAGCTTGCATGCTCCATGCTTCATCAAGACTTCACATCCTTTCTCAAGAAGTTGTCCTATGCTGACCAGATTGCTCGTCAATTCAGGTACAAGGTACACATCGGTGATTGTGTGTGATCTTCCATCGACTCGTAGACTCACACTTCCTTTTCCCGTTACTGACAATGACGAATTGTTCCTTAGTTTCACCGAATGACGAAATCCTTCATCAAGTGTGGTAAACCAGGATTTGTCTCCACACATATGATTGCTGCAACCCGAATCAAAAAACCAGACTTCTTTCTTTTCTTCATTGTTTTTGGTGAAAGCCATCAGCAATACATCACCCTCTTCGCCATCTACCTCAGCATAGTTAGCTTTACCCTCCCAGCCTGGACATTCGTATTGAAAATGTCCAAGTTTGTGACAATTGAAGCACTCTATTGTTGCTTTGTTGAAGGATCTTCCTCTCCCTCTTCCTCTTCCTTGTCCCGTTCCTCTTCCTCTGCCTCTACTGCCCCGATCTCCATAGGTGACTTTCAGCACCTGCTCTTCTCCCCCACAGTTTGGCCTTCTCATCTTTTGCTCATGTACTAACAGCGAACTCTGCAATGCATCAACTGAGAGACTATCAATATCTTTGGATTCTTCAATTGAACAGACGATGTAGTTGAAATTCTCAGTTAACGTGCGCAGAATCTTCTCCACAATCTTGACATCTTGCATGTCATCTCCACAATTTCTCATATCATTCGCCACTACCATCACCCTTGTGAAGTAATCAGAGATGGATTCTCCGTTCTTCATCTCCAACAGCTCGAAGTTTCTCCTTAACGTCTGTAGCTGAGCACGCTTCACTCTTGAATTCCCTTGATATTTTGTTTTCATCGAATCCCACAACTGCTTGGAAGTCTCCTTCAAAGTGATTGTCTTGAGAATGGATTTGTCGATTGCACTAAAAAGATAATTCTTCGCTTTGAGATCCTTCAGTCTTGCCTCGGCAAGGGCCTTCTTCTGTTGTTCGGACAGTGTTTCCTCACTGGTTGGCTCAGTGACTCCATCTTTCACCACACCGAAATATTCCTTTGATCTCAAGAGATTCTCCATGAGAAGACTCCAATGATCATAGTCTCCGTCGAACTTAGGTATGCTTGGCTGCGCAAAGTTACTTGATTCTCCCATCTCACTCACTCACCCGTGTTTTTCCTTTACTCTTGATTTTGCTCTGATACCAAATTTGTTGATCTCAGAGAAAACCTTTAACACTCAAACAGAAGCTGAAAACTTCGATACTTTATTATCATAGTTTACTTGCCTTTAAATAGTCTAAAGATGAGGACTCAGTCTTCTACAAATACGCAAAAGAGAAATTACTGGAAATGCAATAGAAACAAAACGAAATACTAGAACAACTAATTGACCCCTGATTAATTGGAGCTTATTTCCTACTCTGCAGTTGAGCGAAGACCAAATCAAACCCAACAACTACAAGTTGTAGATATAGCCTAAGAAAATGTTTAGTTATAGATTCAATCTCTATCACTAGATGAATTTCATATAATCTTGGAGAGGTATCAAATCCATTTAAAATTAACCAATATTCAATTTTTATTGCATTTGTTTAACTTCAAAAATCACAAAAAGAAAAAAAAGGTTCTGAAGATTAATTAGTATTTTTACATTGGAAAACATGTATGTTCTTCATCACGGTCGGTAACAGGTTTTGAAGATTAATTAGTATTTTTTTACCAGGTATGAAGAGCAAATGAGATTTCACTGTTGATTGAGATCTAAGCAATCTTAAGAGGATTTAACAGTGTGAATGATATCACCCTTTGTTGATATGAATTGATCATGACTAATAATTATTATAGCGTGTACTTATACGACGTGTAAATCAAACCACTAATTCAACATAATTTTGGTTCAGATCAAAAACAACATTAATGGCTTGGGAATAATTCAACAAGTAGCATATATATATTGACGTTCAACAAGAAGACGCTTATAGTAGTTGTAACGAGTTGTTATTTACAAAGAGGAGTAAAAAAAACCTAATCCCTAAATGATTCAACAACTAGCAAACATAATCCACAATATAACCCATACATACACACTCAGCCTGATACAATACTAAAGAACAGTTGATTGAATCAGTGTGCAATTAATTGTGTTAGCTATGTGTACAAGTGTAGTACAACTTTAAAATTTTAAATATGGTTAATTGTTGTCACCAGGATTCGTTCCCACCACATTTTTGGTAAACAGACTTTGTAACCACCCGTAAATTTTACGCTTTTAATATTAAATTAATCAAAATAATTTTTTAATGCAAAAGTATTAACAAGCCGATCACTTTGATATATAATTTTACATATTTAGAGTTACGATTTGCGAAATATAGACTTTACAATGTTTAAACATCGTATGTAGCTGTTTCAGGCCAAATTGGATACACAACACATAACCCAGCCTAACTATTATATAAGCAAGGCTACGAAAGCCTAACAGTCACCTCTATCTTTAGTTTTCTTTCTTAATCCTGAAATTCCTTCTAATTACAATTTAATAGAGGATGATTTTCGCTAACTACAAATTAATTCAAAAATGAAAGTGCCCAAACCCTACAGTTAAGAATTATCATGTGAAAACTAACTAACATAGGGGTAATGTTGTTATAACAACCATATATTTTAATTTTAGTCCGAGTTCTTTAAAAATACAAACAATTGTCACAATTCAACATTCAATAATCATCATTTGGAATGTGGTATTCAATAAATATTCAACCTTCGGTTTTCATCATTTTAAACAAAAGAAGTCCAAGAAATGCAAACAAAATTGAACATTTTGAGTTCATTGAAGATTTGATATTTGAAGAAAGTAAACAAAATAGAACATTTTGAGTTTATTGAAGATTCGATATTTGATAAGATTACAGAAAACTGTTTTTTTAATGCGAGTTTTAAAAAAACTCTAAAATTGTTAACAACTTCTATTACTTTGGTTATTTTTCCAAAAAGTATAGTACGTCCAACCTATCTAAAATTTTGCTAAAATGTGAACGCTCTTAGGTGTGTCTTGTATTGTTTCAAAGTGGGTGCGTAGATTGAATTATGATTAGTCCCATGTCGCAAAATATACTAAAAGAAATGAGCATATATATGAGACTGGTAGCATGTAACAACAAGGGATTCTTTTTGTTATAAATAAATATTGCCATGAAAATATATGTGCTCTAGGGGGATGTAGGGACATGACGCTAACACCAAAAAAGCTTCGTTCGGTGGTCTTTGTGAGAAATGCGGATTAAGGATCTTAAGGCTAGAATTAACACTAGAGAGGGGGTGAATAGTGTTTTAAGAAATTTGTTAATCTTTTTGAGTTTATCTAACTTTATTAACAATGTATACACTAATTAGACATAGATATGAACACAGAATCAAACACAGATGCAAATATAAAGTAAAAGCAGTAAAGGAAAGAACACACCAGATTTTATACTGGTTCGGAGTTACCCTACATCCAGTCCCGCACAACTAAGTACATATTTCCTTTCAAAAGCAATTCAACAATTACAACCCTCGATTTCAAGGCTACGAGGTATACCCTCCAGAATACCAATCCTCTGGGTAGGGATACTTGATTTACCGGGCAACAAGTTCACCCAATTGATTTCCAGGGTTACAATCACACCTTTTCTCGCTTGATTGATTTACAAGGCTACAATCACACCTTTTCTCGCTAATATATTACAAAGAAACCTATAACTCTGAATAGCACTGAGAACCTTGTAGAGATAGTGATGGAGAATCAAACTAGAAGTAATCGAGTATGATTCGATGTTGATTTCGGTAGAGTAATGGTATGATTTTGTAATAAGAAATGAGGAAGATGAAGAGGAGTGAAAATCAGAAAAATATAATTGAAAATTCGTTGAACCTAACCCCTATTTATAGAAAACCAACAGCCATGATCATTCATGAAGAGTTATGGCGAATAGACACTTCTTTTGAAATTTGAATTTGAACTTCAAATGTCACTATGTCGACATACTACCTAGGGGCATGTCGACATCCCTCAGCCAAAAATGATAATTTGAATTTCTATAAAAACAATATTTATCTTATATAAAAACTATTTAAAACTTTATAAATATACTTGAATATAGTTGAAATTCATAAGTAAATATAAAGAACAATAAATACATATTTTAACTATAATTTTATATTTAAATCTAAGTATAAATATTAAAAGTTAAATATATTATTTGAAAAGACATTTAAAAACAGGAGTATTTTGACTTTGAAATTAAAGATGTTTTGAGGCTAAAATTATTTAAAATCAGGATAGAGGGTTTTGAATCTTTTAAAAGGAAAGTTTTGAAATCATTTTGAAAACAAGATAATTTTGTAAAATCATTTGAATTAAAATAAGTGGATACAAAACAATGTCCCACTAGATTTTCGTAGGTTCCATCCTACTTAGGGTTCCATCCCTTTAACGGGCTCGAAGTGGATTTCATTCCACGAATAAATTGGATATTAAGATGCCAGTGCTTTTCTACGAGTTTTAACAAATATTCCTAATAAAACAGACTTAACCTTGAACTCTTGATAATCTTGATACTCATGAGTCTTCTATCTTTGTATCTTGAATCTCTATACTGTACAGTCTTCATTCTTGATACCTGCATGGTTAGATCCTGCAAATACATATATATCTAAACTTGTAATGTTAGTATTTATATTTTATAATCTATCCTAAGGTTGTTGTCATCAAAACCAACTCCTCAGGGACTAACAATCTCCCCCTTTTTGATGATGATAATCTTTGTTTATAAAATATCACTTCTATTCTAATAACTCCCCCTAAATCTAACAACTCCCCCTTAATCTATGCCTAACTACCCTATTTTATACTTCTCCCCCTTTGTCATCAACAAAAATTTTACTCCCCCTTATTCTTGGTCTTTAGTACCTGCATTGATAAACTATACAACATAATATATAATATATAGATTAAGAAATAATGATACTTATGAGCATAATAACTTAACTAAAGACTATATTCATTTTAATGTATATATACATGTTTCACACAACAAACTTCAAACCAAATGAAATCAATCCACACAAAGTATCAATCCAAACCAAATCAAATCAAACAAATTAATTCAAACAAATCAATCAAAGATAGAAAATTAAACGTTACGAGGAACATCAACCCATCCTTCTTCTCCAAAGATAGGGTCTTGTTTGATGGCATCCCAATTTTCATTATCAACAGATAGAGAAATAAGAGGATGTGCTTCGTTATCGTCTTTGTGCAGGGAGGAGATCATCCATCGAATTGCATCAAAGTGTCTCTCTTGTTCCTTGATCATCTGCATTTGACTTAATTCTAAATGACGTTGATTACGGAGGATTATAGAGAGAATATTCTTGAATGAATTGAGTGTTTCTTCAAGGTTTTCAGATAGATTATGAATAGGATTGGCCATAATTGAATTAGAGAAAGAAATGAAGGATATAGATAATGAGAAATAAATTTCAGTGAAGATTTCTGGAAGACAGAGGTATATATAGGTGTAGAAATTCGTTTGAAATGAATAGACATTTGGTAGTTATTCAAATTTCAAATTCAAAATCAATAGTCACTTCTGCCCAGTACATGTCGACATGGTCAAGGGAGGTATGTCGACATACTTCAGTGAAAATTGATGATAATTTTATTTTGTGAATAATGATGTATATATATATTTCTATAATATACTAACATTTATTCTAGATATAAAATAAGTTGGATGACAGGAAGGAAATTCAATTTCATTGCATAATTAGATAATACAATGATTAAACATAAGGAACTACACGAACATTCGAAATGAAACAAACTAAGACTAATACAATAAGATACTAAAAGATAAAACTAGTTAGAAGATGTTATCCCGCATTTTGGTCAAAGCCGGAATATCAAACAAATCGACAGGAAAGGATGGATATCAGTATTGGAAGTCGATTGGAAACAAGGCTGCAATGGATATCGTCAAAAGTTGGCCGAGCTCCGATCAGGACGGAATCGATTGGAGATGATGATGAGGACTAGAAGAGGCTACGTTTCAAGTTTCAGGTTAATTGGAGTTTGTATGCTCGAGATATGGATGGGTCAAATTATGTGAAAACTGGTTTGTATCGATGCATTTCGTATCGATGGATATTGGTTCGAATCGATGTTGTTCGCATCGATCATGGTCTGTCACACTTCGTATCGATACACTTCGTATCGATCGACGTCGCTTCAGATTGATGGAGTTCGTATCGATTCACAGGGTACGAACGACATGTTCGTATCGAATAGATAGGCACATGGAGTTTACTTCGAATCGATGTCGTTCGCATCGATGAGAAGGATGCACAGATATGCTTCGTATCGATCAGTATTGGATCGATATGAAAAGGAAGTAGCAGTTTGGGATTCTGGATTCGTACCAATCGATACGAAGGAGGCGTTCGAGATGGATACATTGGGAGTTGGCTTCGTGGATACGAAGTCATGGATACGAGGGAAATGATTAAAGCAGCATGGAGTTATGGATTCGAATTGGATGTAAAAGATCAATACGAAGGATGGGTGAGTGCATGGATTCGAAGAACTCAAGGTCAATGTTCGTATCGATCGTGTTCCAATCAATCGATACGAAGGAAATGATCAGAGCGATACGAACGAGAGGATACGAACTAGTTGTACGTTCGAAGCAAGGGAATAGGAGTTCAACACGGAGAAATATCTGGAATGACTCGTTCAACACGGCGACAAAGGTGGATCGACTCTAAGAATTCGTGACACGCCATCGCAGGAGCGCATGCTTGATCGATTCGAAGCAATCGATTCGAACATAATCGATTCGAACAGAACACTACATCCAGAAAAGCGACCTTGAATCGATCATAACTCGAGATCTACAAGTCCAAACGCTACGAAATTTTCACAGTAGCTTGAGCACATGTTGAAGGATGTTCACAGCAAATTTCAGCTCGATTGAACAATTTCTTGATCGATTCGAACGTAGCTTCGAATCGATCCCAAAGTGGGCCCGGATTTCCAGAAAGCGGGCATGTGGGCCCTCTCACATGCCAGAACTGGTCTCCCTTCAGTTTAGGCGAAATATCAGCCTCCTACACCTATAAATAGAGCCCCTGGTCATTCAGAAAAGGGGTCGGACAATTACAAGAGCTAAAATGCGCCCAGATTCTGCCAGATTTACTCCAGATCACCACTGCTTCCTTAGATTCAGACTTAGCTCATAAAACACTTGTACTACGTGATAGGAAATTGTAATCTTCAAGTATCAAGCAATAAAATCATAAAAACCTTGGAGTGGACGTAGGCTGGAGATAGCCGAACCACTATAAATCGTGTGTCACTGTTTATTATTTCTGGATTGCTGCTTGTTATTTGTTTAGATCTGTGATTTGTGTGTGAATACTGTTGATTTGTATTCATACGCTGGTGCTTTCACAACACTTGGGGTTTGTGACCATTTTTGGCGCAAACACTTTGGTGCTTTCACTGAGAAGGACTAGCACCCGCTACATCGGATTGAAGTTTAGGTTTGAAAGACAATGACTCGACAAACAAGTAGAAGACAAAGAGCTGAGAGAAGCCAACAAGGAGGAAGTCAAGAGGCATCCTCCGGAGCTGGAGAAGGACAAGCTTCGATTTACATTACCAGAGACGAGATGGAAGCTATGGCGAATTCATTACACGAGAGGTTGCTGAAGAGTCAACAGGATATGATGCAGACTTTCTTCGAGCAGATGAGAGCTGCAGGAACACAGAACCTTGGACCAACTATAACGGCTGCAAATGTGGAACAAGGAACTAGGGTTGCGGAACCCACTGGAGGACAGAATACAGAATCGGAAGGCAATCAACAAGGGCTTTAGGGCAGGCCCGCAGGATCCAACGCAGAAGGACCTTTGGAAGGAGTTCAGTAGGCTAGAGCCAATGCTACGGCTGATGAGCCACATGAAGAATATGTGCCGGAGTTCCCTCGGGAGCATGGGGGGCAACCCCTAACAGGTAACGCTGGATTAGTGGAAATCATCAGGAAGACTATGCGTGGAGGTTTGACCAACCGAGATTTGGAAGTAGTGAACAGGAGTCCGTTCGCTCGGGAAATCAGGATAGCTCAAAATCCACCTAAGTTCAAGTTACCTAGCGTGGAAGCATATAATGGCAAGGCTGATCCAACTGATCATTTGATGAGATACACTAGACACATGGAAGTGCTGGGGGTATCAGATGAAGTAATGGCTCGATGTTTCCCTTTATATTTAACGGACATAGCTGCAATGTGGTTTAGGCAGTTGGAAGAAGGAACTATCAGGACTTGGAGGGAATTGGTGGATAAGTTTTTGGGATAGTTTCGGGTTCATATCAAGAGGCCGAAGAACGTGATGACGCTGACATCGGTGAAGCAAAGGACGGATGAATCACTTAGGGCTTTTCTAACTCGATTTAATGCGGCAGTTGCTTCGGTGGATCGGCCGGATCCATCAATGGTTTTGATGGCAGCAGTGTCGGGAGTCAGAGAGGATTCGGATTTCAAGGTATCTTTAGTACGAGACCCACCACTGGATCTCGGGGAATTCTTTCATGAAGCTGAAAGGTTCCTTCGGCAAGAAGATGCACGTATGGACTTAAAGCTAAAGGAAGTGAATGTGACCGGGGGTGGAGGAACATTCGACGGAAGCTCGGATAAAGATAAGGGAAAAAGGAAACTGGACGAAAATTCTGAAAAAGCTAGGAAGCGATGGAAGGAGCCAAAGTTTTCCACATACACAGAATTGAATGAGACGCTGGAGCGGATTTACTTGGAAACTCGGAATCGCCTTCCTTACCGAAGGCCGGCTAGAAGAGAACCATCCGAACGGGAAAGGGCATCAGGAAGGCACTGTGTCTTCCACGATCTGGACGGGCATGATACCAACAGCTGCAAGCACTTAAAGGACATAATTGAGGAACATGTGAGGAGTGGCCAATTAAGCCAGTATGTTGGGACTCGAAATGCAGCGGTGGAGCAGGAACAACCACCGCCCACCTCAAACCATGATGGAATGAGGCCCAGGAATGATGGTCGATTGATTATCAATTGACCAGGATAATATGAAATAAGTAACAAACCATTGGCGAGCAACCAAGTCATTTACACATGTATGGGGACGGAGATAGCCCCTAGGCATGCTCTGAATGATGATAAACCACAAAGCCATGGTTTGCGAAATCTGTCTTTTGTTTTTAGGTTGGACACTTGGTTTTCTGGTTTGGTTTTTGGGGTTTGGATTGAACTCCTGATTTTGCTTGTTTTTCTGTTTTTGGCATTCATTCGGATGATTGTTCTCCGTTTTGGATGATGATTTCGATTTTTGATATGGATTTCTGGTTTTCCGATTTGATTTGGATTTTGGATTAGATCTTGATTGGATTCTTTTTTGGTTTTTGATAAACGGTCGTCAGGTATGGGTTATACCTGGCAAAGGGTGAGTCGTTCTGTCCGAACGCGGTAAAGTAACTCATTCAGGTCGTCGAGTATGGACTATGCTCGGCAAGGGTCCGGAGTGACCAGGATTCTGCCTAGGACTTAGGCCCCCTATTATCGATTATTGTTTCAGGTCGTTGAGTATGGACTATGCTCAACAAGGGTCCGGAGTGACCAGGATTCGGCTTAGGACTTAAACCATGGCATTACTTACGCCCAGGGACACTGGACCACGGCCGTCAGGTGTGGATTGCGCTTGGCAAGAACCCGGAGAGGTTAGCTTAACGTTCAGGGAAACTGGACCACAGTCGTCAGGTGTGGATTGCGCTTGGCAAGAGCCCAGAGAGGTTATGGATTTGGATATCGACCCGAAAAGGTCCTGGATTCGGTTATTGGCTATTGGATAAGGATGGATTAGGATTCGGTCGTCGGGTTCAAACGGATATGGATTTGGCTAAGGCTTTGGTTATTGGGTTTGGAGTTGGGCATTGACTCCGAGCAGTCAAGGATGATGCACTTGGATGATGTGGCTATGGACTTTGGATATCGGATACGGAACTATTCAAAACACGCCTTCTTATCACAAGGCATGTTTTGGGGGGCAAATGTTATCCCGCATTTTGGTCTAAGCCGGAATATCAAACAAATCGACATGAAAGGATGGATATCAGTATTGGAAGTCAATTGGAAACAAGGCTGCAATGGATATCGTCAAAAGTTGGCCGAGCTCCGATAAGGACGGAATCGATTGGAGATGATGATGAGGACTAGGAGAGGCTACGTTTCAAGTTTTAGGTTAATCGGAGTTTGTATGCTCGAGATATGGATGGGTCAAATTATGTGAAAACTGGTTCGTATCGATGCGTTTCGTATCGATGGATATTGGTTCGAATCGATGCTATTCGCATCGATCATGGTCTGTCACACTTCGTATCGATACACTTCGTATCGATCGATGTCGCTTCAGATTGATGGAGTTCGTATCGATTCACAGCGTACGAACGACATGTTCGTATCGAACAGATAGGCGCATGGAGTTTACTTCGAATCGATATCGTTCGCATCGATGAGAAGGATGCATAGATATGCTTCGTATCGATCAGTATTGGATCGATACGAAAAGGAAGTAGCAGTTTGGGATTCTGGATTCGTACCAATCGATACGAAGGAGGCGTTCGAGATGGATACATTGGGAGTTGGCTTCGTGGATACGAAGTCATGGATACGAGGGAAATGATTAAAGCAGCATGGAGTTATGGATTCGAATTTGATGTAAAAGATCGATACGAAGGATGGGTGAGTGCATGGATTCGAAGAATTCAAGGTCAATGTTCGTATCGATCGTGTTCTAATCAATCGATACGAAGGAAATGATCAGAGCGATACGAACGAGAGGATACGAACTAGTTGTACGTTCGAAGCAAGGGAATAGGAGTTCAACACGGAGAAATATCTGGAATGACTCATTCAACACGGCGACAAAGGTGGATCGACTCTAAGAATTCGCGACACGCCATCGCAGGAGCGCATGCTTGATCGATTCGAAGCAATCGATTCGAACGTAATCGATTCGAACAGAACACTGCATCTAGAAAAGCGACCTTGAATCGATCATAACTCAAGATCTACAAGTCCAAATGCTACGAAATTTTCACAGTAGCTTGAGCACATGTTGAAGGATGTTCACACCAAATTTCAGCTCGATTGAACAATTTCTTGATCGATTCGAACGTAGCTTCGAATCGATCCCAAAGTGGGCCCGGATTTCCAAAAAGCGGGCATGTGGGCCCCCTCACATGCCAGAACTGGTCTCCCTTCAGTTTAGGTGAAATATCAGCCTCCTACACCTATAAATAGAGCCCCTGGTCATTCAGAAAAGGGGTCGGACAATTACAAGAGCTAAAAAGCTCCCAGATTCTGCCAGATTTACTCCAGATCACCACTGCTTCCTTAGATTCAGACTTAGCTCATAAAACAATTGTACTACGTGATAGGAAATTGTAATCTTCAAGTATCAAGCAATAAAATCATAAAAACCTTGGAGTGGACGTAGGCCGGAGATAGCCGAACCACTATAAATCGTGTGTCACTGTTTATTATTTCTGGATTGCTGCTTGTTATTTGTTTAGATCTGTGATTTGTGTGTGAATACTGTTGATTTGTATTCATACGCTGGTGCTTTCACAACACTTGGGGTTTGTGACCATTTTTGGCGCAAACTGAAGATGAAGATGAAGATAGTCCAAGTTTCTTGCTGACTTTTGAAAAGAACTTGTTCATCTTCGAAGACATGTTATCCAACTTCTTACTAACGGATCGTTTTAAAATCCGTTGATTCTCCACAATTATCTTTTGGTTTTTGAGAAGGGTTTTGTTGGATGGATTGGAAGGATATTCAATACTTTCTAAGGATGTTTCACCTTCTTCTTCTTCTTCTTCTATTTCCATTTCATCCCTTTCTTCTTCTTCTTCCTCTTCCTTTTCGGTAAGAGTCTCATTAGGTTGAAAAACATATGGGATTTTCATGAGAGAAATGTTTGAGATATTAAAAACTTTTCTAGAGACAAATTCTTCACCTTTGAAATCCACTCCAAAATAGTTAAAAATCCGAGTAAGGTAAATTCCATGATATAAAGTGTTTTCTCCCATTTCAAAATTTTTAGGACGAAGTTCATCCAAAATAACTTGCGCCCAATTGATGTCATAATTTCCGAAAATAGCAAAAAGTGCTTTGCACACTTTTGAAGTAGGATTGTTAAAATTACCCGATCTTGGGGTCAAAGAATGTTGTAAAAGAAGATTGACAATCCTTGCTTTAGGATGAAAGTTTCGATTCTTAAATTCAAAGTTTTCATCTCCTTCAAAAAATATGATGAAATGTCTCACGATCATGTTCATCGATTTGAAAACTAGAAAGATCCATTCCCGTGCTTTTGCAATTAAGAATGGTACCCAAGAGATCACAATTCAAAACGATTTGAGTCCCTTTGACACTACTCCAAATCTCATTCTCATTTCCATTATAAAAAGCACGGTTTATATTAGCATAAAAGATTTTGACAAGATTAGGATAGCAAACAAAATCGTTTTGAGAAGAGTCAATAAGACTTAAAACAACATTGTTTGCAAAAAGAGAATCAATTTCATAAGAAGAAAAATCTTGAAAAATAGCAAATTTTACGGGATGGACTTTGGCATAATTAGCATAATTGATGTATGCTTTAATTGCCTCCAGATCATTGAATAATTGCTCTTTGATTTTTCTGGGAATTCTCATGGTTGAGGGGTTGCTTGAAGAAGCCATTAGAGTAGAGAATAGAGTGCTTGAAGATATGAAGAGAGAGTTTG
Source organism: Allium fistulosum (assembly GCA_030737815.1). NCBI lineage: Eukaryota > Viridiplantae > Streptophyta > Magnoliopsida > Asparagales > Amaryllidaceae > Allium > Allium fistulosum. The sequence continues at coordinate 197,072,543 of CM060905.1, read as the reverse complement.
AATTTGAAAATGAAAGTGAAAAGATATGATAAAAGATAGTGAATAAATAGACTTTCAAAGGACATATTCTCTGGTCAAGAGGTATCTTTTCAGAGAAATAAATGAAGTGAAAAGGTGGAGGAAAATTCAAACATTTGAATTCAAAATTTGAAATTCAAATTCAGGTAGGTATGTCGACATAGTGGTAGGGGACATGTCGACATGTGCCTGTGAATTTTCTTGATATGATTTTCCTAAGATATCTAATATACATATATATAAATATTATTATTAATGTCTATATTTCTGAAATATTATTTTACTTATAATATATTCCAGAATGTGTCAAAAATAATAAAAATAATAATAAAATAATAAAATAATAGTAAAAATAGAAAATAAATTTTAAAATTCAAACAGCATATCAATTTAAAAACAATCAATCAAACAATCAAGCAACTAATTCTATGCAAGCAATTTCAACCAATTATATTGTAAATGTGTACCTTTTTCTGAGTCCGTTTCTTTGAACTCGTCGGAGTCGTGAACTGCAGTGAAACACAAATTCGAGTTATCCGTCTTTTGATCATCATCACTTGAGGACGAGTCTGAGTCATCTAGAGTAGCAGTAAATGCATGCTTCCGTTTCTTTGTTGGTTCATTGTTCATAGGAGGATTCTGCCTTTCTGGATACAGACAGTTCTTTTTGATATGACCCAGTTCGTCACAATTGAAGCATTTGATAAAGTTTGGTACTGTAGTCTGATTACTAGAATTCTTAAAATTGTTTCTCTTGGAACTATTCAATTTTCTGTACTTCAGAAATTTCCTAAAATTTCTGGTCATAAATGCTATCTCTTCATCATTATCACTGTTTGAGTCTGATCCATCGGTCAATGCATTGAATGTCATTGATTTCTTTTCGAATGCTTTGCTTTCTCTTCTCTCGATCATTTGGACTTCAAACGACATTAGATTTCCAATCAATTCTTCTATCTTTAAAGTACTGATGTCATTTGCCTCTTTAATTGCAAGTGTCTTTTGATCCCATTCTGGAGTGAGAGAATTTAATTTTTTTTTGACTTGATCTTCTTCTGAAAATTCCTTTCCCAAAGATATTAAAGAATGCCCAATATCTTGAAATCGACTATACATATCTGAAATAGACTCATTAGTATTCATTTTAAATAACTGAAACTGATTTGTGAGCATGGAAATTTTGGTCTGTTTAACTTTGCTTATTCCTTCGTGAGTTACTTGCAAAGTTTTCCAGATTTCATATGCCGACTTACAAACTGACACTCTATTAAATTCATTTCTTTCAAGTGAACAAAATAGAATATTCATTGCGTTAGAGTTATTTTGTGCAACATTCTTTTGCTCAGTGGTCCACTGTGAAAAATTAGTTGTGGGTTCAGAATATTCAGTTTGTGTGATATTCCAAGTATCTAATCCTACAGATTGTAAATATATTCTCATCCTACATGCCCAATATGCATAGTTACTGCCACTAAAAAGTGGTGGTCTGGCAGTAGACTGACCTTCTACAAATGAACTAGTGTTGGTGGAAATAGCAGTACTAGTGTTAGTAGCCATTTTGAAATTTTTTCAAAAATCAGATAATGAAAATTTTGAAAACAAAGCTCTGATACCAAATGTGAGAAATGCGGATTAAGGATCTTAAGGCTAGAATTAACACTAGAAGGGGGGTGAATAGTGTTTTAAGAAATTTGTTAACCTTTTTGAGTTTATCTAACTTTATTAACAATGTATACACTAATTAGACATAGATATGAACACAGAATCAAACACAGATGCAAATATAAAGTAAAAGCAGTAAAGGAAAGAACACACCGGATTTTATACTGGTTCGGAGTTACCCTACATCCAGTCCCACACAACTAAGTACGGATTTCGTTTCAAAAGCAATTCAACAATTACAACCCTCAATATCAAGGCTACGAGGTATACCCTCCAGAATACCAATCCTCTGGGTAGGGATACTTGATTTACCGGGCAACAAGTTCACCCAATTGATTTCCAAGGCTACAATCACACCTTTTCTCGCTTGATTGATTTACAAGGCTACAATCGCACCTTTTCTCGCTAATATATTACAAAGAAACCTATAACTCTGAATAGCACTGAGAACCTTGTAGAGATAGTGATGAAGAATCAAACTAGAAGTAATCGAGTATGATTCGATGTTGATTTCGGCAGAGTAATGGTATGATTTTGTAATAAGAAATGTGGAAGATGATGAGGAGTGAAAATCAAAAAAATATAATTGAAAATTCGTTGAACTTGACCCCTATTTATAGAAAACCAACAGCCATGACCATTCATGAAGAGTTATGGCGAATAGACACTTCTTTTGAAATTTGAATTTGAACTTCAACTTTCACTATGTCGACATACTACCTAGGGGCATGTCGACATCCCTCAGCCAAAAATGATAATTTGAATTTCTATAAGAATAATATTTATCTTATATAAAAACTATTTAAAACTTTATAAATATACTTGAATATAGTTGAAATTCATAAGTAAATATAAAGAACAATAAATACATATTTTAACTATAATTTTATATTTAAATCTAAGTATAAATATTAAAAGTTAGATATATTATTTGAAAAGACATTTAAAAACAGGAGTATTTTGGCTTTGAAATTAAAGATGTTTTGAGGCTAAAATTATTTAAAATTAGGATAGAGGGTTTTGAATCTTTTAAAAGGAAAGTTTTGAAATCATTTTGAAAACAAGATAATTTTGTAAAATCATTTGAATTAAAATAAGTGGGTACAAAACAATGTCCCACTAGATTTTCGTAGGTTCCATCCTACTTAGGGTTCCATCCCTTTAACGGGCTCGAAGTGGATTCCATTCCACGAATAAATTGGATATTAAGATGCCAGTGCTTTTCTACGAGTTTTAACAAATATTCCTAATAAAACAGGCTTAACCTTGAACTCTTGATAATCTTGATACTCATGAGTCTTCTATCTCTGTATCTTGAATCTCTATACTGTACAGTCTTTATTCTTGATACCTGCATGGTTAGATCCTGCAAATACATATATATCTAAACTTGTAATGTTAGTATTTATATTTTATAATCTATCCTAAGGTTGTTGTCATCAAAACCAACTCCTCAGGGACTAACAGTCTTGCCCTTCTACACTAAATGAAGCGCGCGCATAGCAGAAGATGCAAGGGGTGTAGAAAATTTCAACTTGGTATCAGAGTAGAAGATTTTACTCAATAGATTGGTATTAGAGCAAGGCGATTGGTTTAAATTTGAGCATCAATGGTTTCTAGAAAGAGTGGTAGATCCGGTAGTAATTATGCTATTACTCATTTGGATCGAAAAGGAGATTTGTGCAATATGGAAGATAAAGATGGAGGAGATTATGTTGAGAAAGAAGAGCGTTCCACTCTTGGAATTTTGGTGATAAGGAGTTAAAGGAACATCTGGATTTGGGAACCTATATCTACTTCACGGCTAGACGCTGATGTGCGAGTCTTATGTTGATTTCCATGGGAAATTTGGAAGATTGCAAATGTGGATTCCATTTTCTTTTGGTGCACCGTATTTATAGTCCATTTGGTTCTACGAGTATTGAGGATGGTGCTCATAATATTGAAGAGTTCAACTGATGTAGCTGATTTTAGTGATAGATTTGGAGCCGTTGAGGCTTGTCGACTTGTTATGCCGTCTTGGAGAGTTTAGTTCATAGAGATGATTTTTGGCGGATTCTGTTAGGTGTGGCTCGTATTGTAAATGGAGTGGGTGCATGGATTGAATGAGTTAAAGTCCCACATCGCAAGATATTTGGAATAATCATGGTATATATATGGGATTGGTGGCAAGTAACATTGGGGATTCCTTTTGTTACAATGTGCTGCCAAGACCATACTATATGCCCGATGTGAGGTGATGAAGGGATGTTCAATCGGGACGCCGACATAGGAGACTTCAACCGTTGATGCCACCTAGACACGGTGAAGCGAATGCGTATAGAATGCGGGAATGCCGAAACTCAACATGGTACCAGAGCTCCATGGTTCGAGGGACCGATACGATGCAACATGACCGAAGCATGGCTCCTGAGGGGCTTGAGCATGGGATGCTCATCAAAGTGGAGATATGGTTAAGCAGCCCGCTTCCCCCTGTTTATGAGAACTCAAAGTAGCAGTTTGACACCACTGCGAAGAGGACTCGATATAACTCCAAAGATGATTTGAGCAATGCTTGCCAAGGTAGAGACTGTTAGGTGTAGCTCGCATTGTAAATAAAGTGGGTGCGTGGATTGAATGGGTTAAAGTCCCACATCGTAAGATATTTGGAATAATCACAGTATATATATATGAGATTGGTGACAGTAACATTGGGTGTTCCTTTTGTTACAATGTGTTGCCAAGACTAGATTATATGCCCAATGGGAGGCGATGAAGGTATGTTCAATTGGAACGCCGGCATGAGAGACCTCGAGCATTGATGCCGCCTAGACACGGTGTAGCGAACGCGTACGAAACGCGGGAATGCCGAAACTCAATAGATTTGGTGCCGTTGAGGTACATCGTCGATTTTGTGATGCCGTCTTAAAGGAGCTGTGCAAATCATGTGTGGACTCTGGGGACATAGTGAAATTGTTAGCTAGCTTTGGATTTGTTGATTTGCATATTGGTGCTTTCGAGTGTGCCTCGAACTTCGTTCATTTTTCTTAGCGACTTGTGGTGCAACATGATGGTATGTGGGAGAAGAGAGATTTGTCTTGCATATAGAGATTTGAATTAGCTTTTTTTTCTTTTTGTCCATTGGCTTTTGTTTTCTAGCTTTGTATTTGGATTAGTGATTGAGAGAATTTTTTGACCTTTGTGGAATAGAGATTATTTTGGTATTCGCCTTCTTTTGATTTTGGATATTTGCAACATTTTGTTGACGGGTGAGGACATAGTCTGAGCTCATTATCAAGGTGCGATGGGGTTGGCATTATCGGAACCCAATAGGTAAGTATTCATTTTTAGTATTTATCTTGTTAAGAGATTTTGGTTGAAGGTGGAGTTCATTTTTAAGAGTTTTATGTTGAAAAGAGAATTTGAGTCGAGGTGGGATGTTGGAGATATGTGGTTTTGCATCAAGGTGGAGTGTTAAATTTTGGTGATACAAAATCACAAATAGAAGGAAACAAATATGCGAAAAGGAAAGTAATCACGTGTGTTCATTATGAAATTGCATAAATTATTGGATCGCATTTATATGAGTTGGTAAGGAAATAAATGCATGTGCACGTTATGGAATAATATATATGCAAAAGGATATGCATATTATTTCTTTCTCACTAATATCATTGCTTTGTAATTATTTTCTTCCATTTTTGTTAATTAAAGTAATGAGTGAATTACTTGCTATGTTTGCACCATTTGTTACCATTATAATTTGTCTCCATTATCTTCTTACCATATCTTGGCAATTTAATCGACGCCTCACATGAATTAATACTGACTATATATTGAGGGTAGACTTCATTGTAACTTTATCTTGGCATTCAGCCAATGATCCCTAAATAGGATGTCTCTTCTTGTTAAACCTAACTTAGTGCTTTGGTATGTAAATTCTTATATTGTAATCTTTTGTAACTCTTCCATGTGTAATAAAATCTCTCTCCTTTGGAGACGTACACTATCTTTATGATAGTGGAACCAATATAAATATTGTGCCTCACTTTTCTTCTTTATAGTTATCTACTATATATTTGGCGTAATAGACTAATTGTTGCTAGATTGAGTGATGTTCAAATTGGTAAATATAGATCCTGTTTATTTTTTTTGCATTTGTGCAATCTTTGCACAACAAACGCCAGGTCAGCAATTGACAAATTATTTAATGTTCTCTCTCCAATGAGGCTGTTAGTTAAAAGTTAAAGATGAAAATGTCAAACGAAATGTCTAGTTCAGGACAATCAACATCACATTTTAAACCCTTGTCATGTCACCGTTCTGTTATCATTTCTTTCTCTTTTCTCTATTCTTCATCGTAGAACAATTCCACTCTTTTGATCCATAAAAGTCTACCCTAGATCCACACTATCATCTTCTTATCAATAATGAACTCTATCGAGAGCTGAATTTTTTTACGCTCTGTCGTCTCACATTCGAAAAAACTATTTATCAAGGAAGCAATAAAGCTTAACAGGCATGCGATGAGTGTTTAAAATTTTCTTTTTTATTCTATATTGAGTACAATAAACAATATTAGTTATTTTATACCAAAAACGAAGTACTTTCATGGCTGTTTTACTCTTGTACTTATTTTATAGGATAATTTTTAAGTTTAGGCCAATTTTAAAAACTAATTCAACTTCAATTGGTTTGGATTTATTACTAAAATTTGATGAAAAAGCAATACTCTAAGACAAACGTTATATGCTCATCCTTTAGCGGAAAAGGTAACAATAAAATAGTGATCAAATAGTGTATGTATATGTGTTTTCTAAGGGCATAATATATGTTGGTACCTACTTTTGGTTTAATTTTGCGCTTTTTTTCGTGATAATGAAATATGAAGACATCTTATATTACTCACTGTGTACGTCAAAATGATTCACCAAACATTTTATTAATCTTGATGCATGTTGGAATATGATTGGTTGCAAGTTTACCAAAATACCAACCTTGTTCTCATTTATATGTGTGTATTTCTAAAATAATGCCTAGTTCTTTTTATGTACATTTTGCATGTAAGGGAGTTATATATTGCAAGTAGTGTTATATTGTTGTATTATGCATTTACAGATGTCTTCATCAAGTTCACAATTTGGTACTGATAGTTCATGCTCAAGCAATGATTTGTCTATCACCCACAATATACTAGATTTAGAGGAGATGGATGAATGTGGTAACTTCAACTTACTTGCGATTCCAATTGCACTTATGGCTGCAAAAGTGCATGGAAAACGACCACACTGTAGATCAACTTATGGTAGGCGCTACATTCCTTATGAGAGGAAGTTTCGACATGATCTAATTGTTAATGACTACTTCAAAGAGGAATATTCAAAATATACATCGGGCCAATTTCGACGTCGTTTTCGAATGGATGATAATCTGTTCAATCACATATTACACGAAATTGGAATGTTTGATGATTATTTTACACAAAAAATCGATGCATTTGAAGAATATCGGTTAAGTCCTTTACAAAAAAATGATAGTTGGCAATTCGAATGCTTGCATATAGTTATGCAGGCGATCTTCTTGATGAATACCTTCAAATAGGTGAAAGCACCACCATTGAAAGTCCTAAGCATTTTTGTGATGCTATAATTGAAATCTTCGAGGAACAATATTTAAGAAAACCAAACGAAGCAGATATTGTAGTGTTACTTGAAGAAGGAGAAAATCGAGGTTTTCTAGGCATGCTCGGTAGTTTAGATTGCATGCATTAGCAATGGAAGAATTGTCCTACGACATGGCATGGTACACATACAAATGACTTGAAAAGGGTTTCTACACTCATCTTGGAGGCAGTAGCATCATAAGACTTACGGATGTGGCATGCTTTCTTTGGCATGGCCGGTACAAATAATGACATTAATGTTCTTGATAGATCTCCATTGTTCGATGATATTGTTAATGGAGTTGCTCCACCATGCAATTTCATATTCGATGGCCAATAGTTCAACAAAGGATATTATCTATCTGACGGTATTTATCCTAAGTACGCTGCTTTAATTCAAACAATATCTCGACCTTCTAATTGTAAAGAGAAGCTTTTCTAAAAACGACAAGAAGCTGTAAGAAAAAATATTGAGCGAGCCTTCGGAGTATTACAAAGCAGGTGACATATAGTCAAAGGACCATCTTGTATGTGGAAGGCAAAGGATCTAGGAAAGATTATGAAGACTTGCATCATCTTGCATAATATGATACTTGAGAGTGAGCGTCATGAAGGACTGATCCCGAACGTTGGGAGCCTCCTATAAATGAAGCTGTTGAGAATATCAATATAGAGCATGAGTATGCTTTTCTTGTTTCAAAGATGATTAATAAACTAAAACAATTTAGAAATGAAACTTACAACCAGTTAAGCCTTATCAATCATTTGTAGAATAAATATGGAGACGAGTCAGATGACGAAAGTTAATAATGTGGATTTGTTCATTATATGGTAGTTGGATATGCCAATAGAACTATTGTTGCTACATATCAATTGAACCATTATGCATTTTTTAATAAATCTTATGCTCATGTCATGTATTGAAATACCACTTTTTTGTGCTTCATATAAACATATTTTTTTATTTTGTTTATGAAAGATGGTTTATGTTTTCTTATAAATAATTTAAGTCTCATAAACTAACAACATTGGTGATCTCTTATGTATGAAATAGTATTCACTCATCTAATTTAATGTTTTTCATTTTACGTATATTTGGATAACAGTTAACCTATTTAAATGTTGGTTATATTTTACAGATCAATTATTTCATGTTTTTCTTACTATATTTTATAGATCAGGCTATATCAGCATGTATTATAAATCAAGCTATATTAGCAAGTAGTAAGCAGAGAGTATATACGAAATACGAATAACACGGCTTTGATGGAAAGAAATAAAAGCATATCATCCTTTACTGGCTATGCAAAATCAATTAGAAAAATACCAAAATTGCAACCATTGTTTGTATACAATGTTGGCAGTAAAAAATAACAAAATAACAATCATTGATTGTATACCAATAAATGTGTCAGTCAACAAAAGTTGCTTACTATGACATATTGTATCAATAATTTTATATATAATGTCGGTTGTATATAAATACAAGGAAAGTAGACGGGAGGAACAATATTAGCTCGGAGATTACAATGAATATATGGAGAATACTATTACAAATAAAAGAAGTAAACATTTAATAACATCCATAAAACAAACATAGAATAATCTATTACAAATTATTATAATTAAACAAACATAAAGAGGGATTAAACTACCTAACATAAACTACTAGCACACATATATGGAAAACTATAGAAATTTTAAGATAGATTGTTTAAATATCAAACTTCATCACCATCCTTGTCAAAAAACCATCATTTTCCCATTCTTTCAATATCCGACTTCGCATTCTTATGTATAGCCTCCAAAAGTGAATCAATCTTGTACTTCTAATCTTTCAGTGATTAATAAAATATCTTCTCCTCAAGCGAATTGCCTCGAGGTAGTGGAGCCACTATAAATACTAGTGTTATTTATTTTTTTGCATTGCATAGACCTGCGACTGTCTGTTCTGGTGTTATTTCTGTTTGTTTCATCTCACTACAATCACGATCCAGTTGTTTTCTATTGCATTAGGTTTTTTATTCCCTTAGACTGATTATTTGAAGGGATTTTCCCCAACAGTTTGGTGTTAGAGCTACTAGGTTGATTGAGGTTAGACGCTATGGTAGGAGATTAAGCGACTCCAGTTGTTACAAGACCTTATACAAGAGGGATGCATATCGCGTCAGGATCACAGTTGGAAATTGAGAAATATAATGGAGATAAAGACTTCGATAAGTGGCAATAGAGGATGAAGGCTGCTCTAATGAGGAATAAAGTCCATCTAGTAGTGTTTGCCCTTGAGGAGTTGATGGCTGGGATCTCAACCGTGGAAAGGAAGGAAATGGAGAAATGGTCATTTACTACTTTACAACTCGCTATGGGAGAGAATGTCATCTCAGAGATTAGTAGTGAGACCACTACTAGGGGCATTTGGACCAAGCTTGAAAATCTCTGCTTGAAGAAATCTCTGACTAACCGTCTGATATTACTGAAGACATTTTTCACCATGCGGATGAGAGGGGTACTTCAGTGAAAGAATATCTTGATTTCTTTGATGATCTCGTGATGAAAATGAAGACTGTTGACTTGAATATGGATAAGGGGCAAATGGAAACGATTTTTTTGTGTTCTCTTCCGGAGAATTATACAGGTTTCACTAATAGTCTTATCTTTGCTAGAGACACATTGACAGTGGAAGATGTGAAGTCAGACCTTCTATCTGAGGGATTGAGAATGAATGAGATAAGTGAAGGAAGTAAAGGTGGAAGTAGTAGTCACAGCTTGTTTGTTGAAAGAGGTGGAGAAGAAAAGAAGAATTGGCACTCTAGAGGGCGTTCTAAGTCTAGGAAGCCCGATAATGGCAGGAGAAGAAATTAAGGATGGAAAGTGCTTTATCTGTAAGAAACCTGATCATTGGAGGAAGGATTGTCCAGATTTGAAGAAGATGAAGGAAGAAGACGGATCTTCATCATTTGCGGTGGAGAAGTTTCTATCTAACGATGCATTGTCTGCAGTAGTCTCGGATGTCTCAGACCATTGGGTGCTGGACTCTGGAGCATCTTTCCATATGACGCCTAATAAGGATTACCTCAGTTCATTCGTTGGACGAAAGGGAAGCTCTATTCTTATGGGTAATAATGCTAGTTGTAGAGAAATGGGTGAAGGTACAGTGAGGATCAAGATATTTGACAGAGTGATACACACTTTGATAGGTGTCTGGTATGTTCCAGGTCTTCGGAAGTCCTTAATTTCTTTAGGACAAATTGAAATCTTTGGGATGCAAGGTAATTATCAAGAAGGATAGTCTGAAGGTTTCGAGAGGTACACTAGTTCTTATGAAAGGAGACGTGTTCCAAAATCTGTATTTGCTGAAAGGAACCACAGTTCTTGAAGAGTCGTGTGTTGGGGTAGACAGTTCTCGTGTTTTGGATGCCACAAGGCTTTGGCATCTCAGGTTGGGTCATATTTCAGAGAAGGGCTTGGAGTTACTACGAAGACAGAAGATGATTAAAGGAGAAAGCTTCGACAAGATGGACTTTTTCCAAGAGTGTGTGTTAGGCAAGCAAACTAAAGTATCTTTTGGAGTTGGACTCCATAGATCGAGGCGAGTACTTGAATACATGCATACAGATGTTTGAGGACCGGTTGCTACTCCTTCTTTTGGAGGAGCAAAGTATTTTATCTCTTTCATTAATGAATTTTTTTGGAAAGTATGATTGTATGTGATGAAGGCCAAATCAGAGAGTTTTGAGAAGTTCAAAGACTAGAAAGCGCTTGTTGAGAACTAATCCGGTTCTAGGTTGAAGATGCTGAGATCTTATAATGGCGGTGAATTTGTCTCTAGGGAGTACCTCGACTTTTGTAGACAGCATGGCATTCAGAGACATTTCACTACACCCGGCGATCCGCAATCCAATGGGCTTGCAGAAAGAATGAACATGACTCTACTATAGAAGGCTCGTTGCTTGAGATTGACGGCGGGCTTTTCTAGAGGATTTTTGGCCGAGGCATTATCAACTGCGGCGCATATCATAAATCGATTTCCGTGCTCAGCCATAGATGGGAAGATTCCAGAGGAATAGTGGAGAGGTGAAGCAGTGTATCTTAGTTACTTCCGAATTTTTGGTTGTCCTGTGTACGTTCACCATACAGGTGATGACAAGTTGGAGGATAGAACAAAGAAGGGCATACTAAGGGATACACCAATGGTATCAAAGGGCATCGAATTTGGAACCCTATTGATCGAAAGATTGTTCATTCCATACATGTTACTTTTGATGAGTCTGCTATGTTCAATCCAAAGGAGAAGCTACATACCACATTAGAAGATTCTAATAGGCCTAAAAAGATGGAAGAAGTTCATGTGTTCCAGCTAAATAGTAGAGTTGTTGTTGATGCTGTCGAGGAAAATGCAGTTGATGAAACATCACTGGATAGTCCATAGGTATCTTCTAGTAGTGTTGGTGATGTGCGTGAATCTAGAGGAAGTTCAGTTCAAGGTGGAGCTGAAAGGAGTTTAGGCAAAGCAGTACTTACCTGGGTCAGTCTTAGGACTGTTAGGCCGCCCGAATAGTATGCTGATTGGCAGTTTGCGAACCTTAGCCTTGGTGATCAGTTTGACTATGCCCTACATGTGGTTCTTAAGGAACCGCTTGACCTTGATGAAGCTTTGAAGTCATGTGACAGTTCGAAGTGGATGTGCGCTATGGAAGATGAGTTAGAGTCATTGAAGAAGAACAAGACTTAGGATTTGGTACCACATCCTTAAGGAAGTCGAGCCATAGGTTGCAAGTGGGTGTTCAAGGTGAAGGATGATGGGAGATATAAGACTGGACTAGTTGTTAAAGGGTTTTTACAAAGAAAGGGATTGGAGTATGATGAGATATTCTCTTCAATAGTGAGGCATACGTCCATCCACATTTTTCTTGCTATCGTCACAGCTTATGACTTGGAGCTGGAGCAACTAGACGTGAAAACCGCTTTCTTGCACAAAGACTTGGATGAGACCATCTAAATGAAGCAGCAAGAATGATTTGTTATAGATAGGAAAGAAAATTGGGTTTGCAAATTGAAGAAGTCATTGTATGGACTTAAGCAGTCACCTAGACAATGGTAAAGGAGGTTTGACTCTGTTATGCTTTCACTTGATTTTGATCGTAGCATCAAAGACGTTTGTGTGTACTTTAAGAATTTAGATAATGGTAGATGGGTGTACCTACTCTTATACATGGATGATATGTTGATTGCTTCCAAGGATAAGGCAAAATCGATAGTTTAAAGCGCAAGCTAAAAGCGGAATTCGAAATGAAAGACCTTGGAGAAGCAAAGAAAATTTTGGTATGGATATCCAAAGGGCTAGAAAGCTAGGACTTTTGAGCCTCACTCAAAAGGAGTACATTCGAGCGGTGCTTGCTCGGTTTAGCATGGAAGGGGAAAAGGCAATCAGCACACCCATGACTTTGCACATAAAGCTTTCTAGTAAAGGTTCTCCGATCTTGAAAAAGGACAATGCTTATATGATGAAGGTACCATATGCAATTGTAGTTGGCGGCTTGATGTATTCCATTGTCTGCACTAAGCCTGACATTGCACAGGCGGTTGGATTGGTGAGTAGGTTCATGGCAAATCCAGGAAAGATGCATTGGGAAGCAGTGAAGTGTATCTTCAGATATCCGAGAGGAACTCCAAGTCATGGACTTGTCTTTGGCGACAGAGGAAGAGATTTCAGCCTCGTTGGATTTTGTGATTCCGACTATGCCGGTGATAGAAATCGAAGGAAGTCAACCTTCAGATATGTGTTCACCGTTGGTGGGACATCGATCAGTTGGAGAGCGAGGTTGCAGAATATTATGGCTTTTTCCACAACTGAGGCAGAGCTCATAGCTTCGGTTGAAACAGCTAAGGACATGCTTTATTTGAGGCGACTGTTGTGTGATTTGGGCTTCGTATATGGTGTGGATGTGTACTGTAACAGTCAGAGTGCAATTCACTTAGCTGAAAATCTAGCATTCGGCTCGAGGACGAAGCATATTGAGGTGAGAGAGTCGTTCCTTGTCTCGATGAGTGAAGAGAAGCTAGTTCGTCTTCAGAAAGTTCACACAAAGGAGAATGCAGTAGATATGTTTAACAAGTCGTTGCCTGTTGCTATATTCGAGTATTTCTCGAACTTGATTCGCTTAATGAAGTGCTAGGTGCCATGAGGTGGCACGGAGGGAGAGTTGAGATGGTTCATGGAGACGTTTGTTTTTATGGTGGAGATTGATAGGTTCTACACGGACTGGGTACTTTGAACACTTTGTTGATGGGTGGTAGCCTTGCCAGAGTTCATTGACATAGTGTAATGGGTGATGACATTGCCGAAGTTCATTGGGTAAATATCCAATTAGAGCATAATGGTGTAGATGGAATTGGAAGGCTTGTATGAAATTTGGTATCTAGGTGGAGATTGTTAGATGTCATACCAATTTCATCGGAGAAGAGAATGTCAAGGTAGAAGTAGGAGTCTTGAAGCCACGGTGTTGTGGAGAAGCTTGGAGGCTGAACCAGAAGTCTGGTTCAGTGGAGGAAATGCCGGACCTAAGATTTGGTCCGGTGGAGTTTTTTTTTCGATGAGAAGGTGACCACGTTCGGTGGAAGACTGGACCAGAATTTTGTTCCGGTGGTAGTGCTTCGATCGACAGTGAATGAAAGAGGAAGTCTCATTCCGTGATGGGAGATGCTGACCAAAGGTTTGGTCCAGTGGTGATTAGGGGTTGCCGCTCCAAATATCTCGTCCAGTGGTGATGGGATGCCGGTCCAGAATTGTCGCTTTAGATATTTAGTTTGGTGCTGAAGCATGACCGAACCAATGATTACCACTCCAGATCTATGGGCTTGTACCGAACCGGTAGCGTTGATATGGACTGCCATCCAAGTGATGCCGAACCAAGTTAAGGTCGAACCAAATATTTGGTTCGTTATTGGACCATACCGGTCCAGATCTTGAGTGTTGTTTGCCGAACCAAATGCTATTGTGTTGTTTGTCGGACTAGATTTGCCGAACTAAACCTCAGGGCTGCTATATAACAGCTACCCCTCCTCATTTCTTCACTCTATAAATTGTGGAGCTTCTAGACAACAATGGAAGCAATCTTAGAGAGTTGAAACTCTGCAAAATTTTGTCTGTATTGTTAATTCTTCTTATGTATAGCCTTCAAAAATGAATCAATCTTGTAATTATAATCTTTCAGTGATTAATAAAATCTCATCTCCCCAAGTGGACGTACACTGCCTCGCGATAGTGGAACTACTTTAAATATAGATCTGTGACTGTCTATTCTGGTGTTATCTCTATTTGTTTTGTCTCACTACAATCATGATCCAGTTGTTTTACGCTGCATTGGGTTTTTTATTCCCTTAGACCGATCATCTGAAGGGATTTTCCCCAACAATTTATGTTTTTTGCTGTAAAAAAAGTTAGAAAGAAAGAGAAGTGGAATCAATAATGAGTACCAGAGTACACACATACACACACTCTAATGTATGTTTCCTTAAGTTAGAAGTACTATTCAACAACATTTAAATTTGGATACTAATCTTGTTTTTGCACCTTGTTTGAATCACCTTAGCATTACAAGTATATTATTGAACATACCAGTTTCATCAACCTAGGGGTCATCGACGCTTTTAATTGGATAAAATGTCTTTGGAACATTTTTTTTGCATATTTTGATGTGTAATAATTAAGTCCTATAAAATCAAACTATCCTTTTATCATGTCTGACTCCTCCTTTTTGAATTCTGGAAGTCTATGTCTGACCAATTCTCTCATAATGTATGGATATTCTCCGTTCACTAACGGTTCCATGTACCTGAGTCCACATAATAATATTGAGATTTAAACATGAATCGTAACTGGTTTATATGTATGTACAAGTTTATTTGTTGCTTACTGACCATCCAAGCATAAACTCCAGTGCCTTATGTTTTGGATCTTTATACTTAAGTGAATCTGAATATGGCCTGTACCACGTGCAATTTAGAACGATTTCAATTTCCCCTCCCTGTATCGATTGGAAATAAAATAGCACAATGTATGAGAACAAGACTCATATCTTAAAGCATAAAATCATCCCAGTTTTTATTAATTTTAACTCATATTTTTCATTAATTTTTAATATCAGATTCTTAAATATTAATCATTATAGATGTATTAAGTTTAAGAAACGTACCTTGTAGTGGTTTCTATAAAATTGAATAACAGTTGCATGTGCTAATAAGAGATTGTAAGAAACGGTGTACGGTTCAGTGAGAGAATCACCAGCAGGGCATTCATTTCCAGAACAACGCCTTGGTGCAGTTTATCCAGTTGAATAATCAAAGCAACTAAATATGTTTGGCTCATTCAATGTTGTCCAATGTTTGACTCTATCCCCGAACTCTTGGAAGCATATTTGACAATAATCTTTGAAATCATTCATAGTTAAGAAAAAATAACTTTTAAATCACCAATAGGGTATTCAGTTAAATCTCCAATTGTTCTAGAGCTATTGAGTTCAAACCTAATCATTTCAAAGAGTAAAAATGAATAATAAAATAAAATTCTCACTTAATTTCTTCCACATCCCAAATGAGATTTAGTGAGAACACAATCATTTTGATGTTTTTCCATCTTATAATAAAATTCTTTTAAGTGCTATATACAAATAAAATACTCATAGAATCTCTTTGAGTTAAAGGAAGTAAAATGAACAAGATACAAAATGATGTCTCATATATTATATTTAGTATTAATGCGGTTACGAGTCATAAAGCCCAAAAGCCCATATATCATGCAATGTATAATGACTGTATAAATACAGTCTAAACTCTGTATTCCAAAATCAATTCATTCAACATAAAATTATCTTTGTTTCTTCAAACTCAATATTCATTAAATCATAATATTGTATCAGAGACATTTAAGGCTTAACAGCATCAAATTCAATTCGCTGATTGAAGAAAAAGAAGAAGGAGAAAACTAATTATCATCAGATTGATTATCATCATCTGATAATCAGAACCCATCAGAGTTTAAGCTCGTCATTTGGGTTTTTATCAAGAAATCATCAGAGTTCTGTGCCCTGCCTAGAAACACAATATTTTTGTTGCAACTCAAACTCTGACAAATTCAGAGATCCAAAGAAGGAAAATCAAAGTAGAAATCAAGAACTCAATCAAAATTTTCAAGAAAAGCTAGTACCTTGCCAGAAACTTATCAGAGCAAGCTCACCATCTAAGTTTGGCTACATCAAACCTGATTCTTGATTGTTGAAGAGGTTCTTGCATCTGCTCATCCTCTAATCTTCTCAAATCAGTGTTTCTTGTTAATCATCATGTTTGGTGATAACAGCAACACTGCAACATCTGAAAGTTCAGCCAATACACAACACCTTGACACTGCAACAGAGAATCTCATCAAAACAGTGATCAACCCTCAAAGTCAATTAATAACTGTTCGTCTTGAGGAAGACAATTATTTGCTATGAAAGCTTCAAATCGAAACTGCACTTCAACATTATAGCCTTGAAGGGTTCATTCTTGGCACCATCTCTATCCCTCCAAAGTTTATAACTAATCAAGAAAACAAAATGATTAGCAATGAGGAATACACAAGATATCATAGATAAGATTGGCTTATAAGTTCATGGTTATTATCATCTATTAGTACTAACTGGTTCTTGGCTGCAAAACACCTAATGAGATATGGGGTACTGTTGAAAGAATATTCAACACACGGTCAGTTGCAAAGGTAATGCACTACAAAAGAATGTTACACAATTTCAAGAAAGACAACTTACCTATGAAAGATTATCTATCAAAGATCAAAGTAACATGTGATATGTTAGAAGCAGCATGCCACAAAGTGTCAAACACAGAACAAGTTTTAACCATTCTAAATGGCCTTGGTGAAGAATATGAATCTATTGTGGTAGTGATCACATCAAAGAAACCATGCCATCCTTAGAGTACATACATTCAACTCTTCTTGCTCATGAAGGAAGAATTGATCACAAAAAGCCACTAGATTCAGATATGTCAATCAACTATGCAGCCAACTACAAAGGATTAAGTCAAGGAAACAACAAAACAAATCAAACATATCAAAGAGGCGGTTACAACAACAGAGCAAGAGGCAGAGGTAGATGAAATAACAGTAACAGGCCAAAATGTCAAATATGTGAGAAGATTGGCTACACTACGGTCAAGTGCTACTTCAGATTCAATGCAAATTACATAGTAAGTCAAAATCAAAACAGTCAAAGAAGATCAAATCCAAATGTTAACATTGCACAAGTTGATTCAAACAATCAGTTAGATGCATCAAGAATCTGCCAACAAAACTCAGTTATAAAGACAGATGATGTAGCATATGAAAGCTGGTATCTTGAATCAGGGGCCACCAATCACATTACAAACAATTTGGATGATCTGAACTTGGGATGAAAGGAGTACAGAGGTAAAGAGTCCATATGTATGAGCAATGGTAAGAGTATTGAAATCACATATACTGGACCCACTTGCATAAAAGGTCATAGCCTGTTGTATCTTAGCAATTTGTTGAGAGTGCCACAAATAAAGAAAAACCTCATAAGTGTGTCACAATTTGCAAGTGACAACAATGTTTACTTTGATTTTTATCCTAATTATTGTTTAGCAAAGACATACTCACTAAAGATATTCTCTTATAGGATAATATTGACAAAGGATTATACAAGTTTAATCTTGCTAACTCAAGAAAATCCAAAAGTTACAAAAAATCATGTAATCTGTCTTCTATCACCGATGAGAAAAATAGTGTGTTTGATGCTTGGCATAGCAAGTTAGGGTATCCCAATGTCAATTTTGTAAAGAAGGTTTTAATGAATAATAAAATTTCTTTTGAAAATATTACTCTACCATATGTATGTACTTATTGTCAAATGGACAAAAGCCATAAGTTATCATTTACAGAGTCACAAACAAAGTATGAAAAACCACTTGAATTGGTTGCTGCTGATCTTTGGGGTCTAGCACCAATCAATTCAGACTATGGCTTTAATTACTACATATCATTTGTTGATGCACACACTGGATACACATGGATATGCTTTCTCAAAACCAAATTAGAAACTTATAAGGCATGAGTCATTTTGTGACACAAGCAGAAAGGCAGACTGATCACAAGTTAAAAATCTTGCAAATAGATGGTGGTATAGAATTTAAACCACTCAATGATCTATTTTAAAAGAGAGGAATCATTCATAGAGTAACATGTCCATATACTTCAGAGCAAAATGGTCTGGTTGAAAGGAAACACAGACACATTGTATAGTGTGGCCTTACTTTATAAGCTCAAGGGTCAATACCTATGAAGTTTTGGCCAGATGCCTTTAGCACTATAGTCTACTTAATAAATAGGCTACCAACAAAAGTCTTGAAAAATAAGTGTCCTTTAGAGACATTGTTCAATATAAACCAGATTATCATATATCTAGAATATTTGGATGTCCGTGTTTCCCCTATCGAAGATCTTACAATGCACACAAGTTAAATTTTAGATCAACTGCCCGTACCTTTTTGGGCTATGCAAGCAACCAAAAAGGTTACAAATGCTTGGACAGTAATGGAAAAGTGTTTATAAGCAAACATATTGTCTTTAATGAAAGTGTCTTTCCGTTCTCTAGCACAGGTGTAATGACAACACAGAAAGTATACAATCCAAAGGTTTCAATACCAGATATAGCTTTATATCAAACAGAAGATAGCAAGGAATGGATTGAAGAAGGCTCAAATCACTCTGATCCACAAAACACTGTGCTCAATGAACCAGGTCATGAACAAGCAGAGCAATCTGATCAACTCAATCACACTCCTGCAAATAATCAGTCACACAGAACAACTCAAGAAGGAGAATATGAACATCAAGATGTAGAACAAGACAATACAAGTGAACAAGCATGTATATCTCAGCCCGCTGAGAGCAGACATCCTATGGTTACTGTAACAACCCAAAATTTGAGCTATAATAATTAATTAACGAATTAATTAAATAATAAAATAAGTTTGTGAAATTGTTAGAATCGAGCTACGTGAGTTGCACCATTGTGTCTGTGACGATTTTCTGATCAATTTCCATATATAATTTGTCAGAATTTGAGTCGGTATGGAGAAGATATGAGTGAAACAAGAATTCAGAATTTAAAACCAAAAAAAAAACCACAAGGCCTAGGTCGACCCAAATATGGGCTAGGTCAACTCATACATGGGTTAGGTCGACCTTAGGGTCGACCCCCATTGTATTCAGGTCGACCCGCCTTTTCATTTGGACGTAAACTTGTCCAGATTCGAGCTGTTTGACGTGTTTTGCAATATTCTTCAAATCCTATGTGTTCGTGCTTCCATCCGATGGTTCCTAGCGAGCCTATGATGTGGTTGCACCAGATTTAATCTTCAAATGCAACGGTCTGAGTTCCCCAAGTGACACTATAAATAAGACCCTAGGCCTAGCTATTTTTCTCATTCAGATTTTCTCCCAATTGGGTTAATTGCCAGAGGCTGGACCCTAAATAGAAATTTTTTCTAGGGAGAAGATCTTTTTGATAAAAATATTCTACGCTCTAGGAGTGGATCAAGGAAGACCAAGGACTAGAGCTAAGAACCACAGAGGAGTGTTTAGTAATTATTTTAGATTTTTAAGTAATTTAAAATAACAAGGTTCTTAATAGTTGTAGTTTTTCTGTATTGTTGAGACAGTTTTTATATAAGTTATTTACAGTTAATTTTTAAAGTTCTTTTTTGTCTATTTTATTCAGCCATTTTTATTTAGCTATTCTATGAAGTTATTTACAGTTATTTGCATTTTATTTACATATGTTTGAAATTAGAATTTAGCTTGTAAATATTAGTTTCTTTTTATTCCTTTTTACGTGAATAGAACATTAAAAAGAGAAGAATTTGCTAATATGGATAAAATAGAAATAAACACTAAATTTACAGAAATTAGATGTAAAATAAGAAGAACTGTAATAAAAAGAAGATAAACTTTGTCAGTTAGGAACTGATGGTCTCACAATAATTAGGTAAGGTTGGGACACGCTTATGCTGATTAGGGTAAGTAAGTGACCAATAGATAGAGGCTCAAATTTGGGAATTTGGGCAAGGGGCGCAAACTAGAATTTGTTTGTTAGGACCAGTACCGGTAGCATTCCCTTTCATACTAGGACTGATGGTCTCATAACACTTAGGTGAGGCTGGGCAACATCCCTTTCAGACTAGGACAGATGGTCTCACAACAGATTAAGTGAGGCTGGGCACGCTTATGTTGATTAGGGTAAATAAGAGGTCAAAATAGGGAGCGACTGTTAGTGTATACCGGCGATGACCAAGCATGCGACATCGATTAGGGTAAATAATTCACTACTACGCTCCAAGCGCTAAACTGGTGTCTTTTGCTGTGACCAACAGGATTGGTTCATAGTAGCACAATAGACATAGAAGGCTGATCAACGAGTAGAATTAGGATTTCAGCCTAATTAAAATAGGATTAGGGTTTCAGCCTAATCACAACAATCTAAGACATGTGCAAACAATCGAAACAATCAAAACAGAATCAGAAACAGTATTTTATCCCAGTTTTATCTTTTCTATAGTTTCCTTTTATACTAGAACTGTTGCTAAGTCTATTATCTTTATCTTGCTTAGAAATGCTAGTAATTACTTTTACTCACCAGACTTATAGTTTGACCCACTACTCTATTTCCCCTTTTCCCCCCATAGGCCAGCAAAGGCAAAGACAGTAGATTTGGATTGCTTGAGAGATATTCCTTGAGTTCTTCATGTATTCTTCTTCTTCTTTTCAGTTTTCTTTTGACTTCGGATGTACTGGTACTTTATGAGAGGGATGATTTTGATTGTTTATGTACTCTAATGATGTGACTGAGATTGTATTTTTCACGAGACATGTGTATTTGTTTTTAAGACATATTCCGTTTTTATGACTTATTATATGAAGTAATAATAAGTATCTTAAATGTTTCCGATGTTATTATTTATTTATCGTGTGAATCTTAGTCTCTGCGATGCTTTAGCTATATCTATAATGCACTATATCTCTTAGTGTGCCTTTTTAGGTATACTAAGGGGTGTGGGGTGTTTCACTTGGTATTAGAGCCTAAGGTTACAAGATTCCTAAAAAATTCTTTTAAGAGTAAAGTATTTTTTAAAAGTAACATATCTACAAACTAAAATTATTTTTTAGAAAGGGACTCTTATTATAGAAATAGTTTTCAAGTATAAGAGATTTTTTATAAAAAGTCCCCTTAAAGTCCAGTTCAACCTTCTTTCGATTCTTTTGAACCTAAATTCTCTTTTCTTTGCATAGAATGGCGGACTCCCCAAACTTTCCAGAGGGTGTCCAAGTCCCTGGCTGGTTTCGTAGATACCTTCAAGCTACGACACCAGAGGTGTAAGGGAAAACTCCAAATCCAGCACCGGCGGGTGGAGATCCCATTAATCCACCTTTAGCAGCCAATCTTTCTAAGCTATGCAAGGACTTCGCTAATCTAGGAGGAAAAACGTTTTTCGATACGGAGGATTTCATGGTGGTACGAGCTTGGTTGAGGAATACAGAGCAGATATTTGGGATGTTAAGATTGGAGGACCGACAGAGAGTTCAGCTTGCATCTTGGTAGCTGAAAGGAGAAGCTTCTTACTGGTGGGAGATCATAGAGATGGAGGGTAGAGACGTTGGTTGATTTGGATTCCAAGAAAGGTTAGAGAGAAAGTTCTTGTCGCAAGCTGAGGAAAGCATGCAGTTGGAAAAGTTTATTAGTGTAAAGCAAGAGAGTCTTTCGGTGAAGAAGTATATAAATCAGTTTAATGAGTTGTCACGGTTCGGGATGGAGCTTGTTAATACACCGCATAAGAAGGCCATCAAGTTTGCTAAGGGTTTGAACCAGCCCCTCCAAGGGTTATTGACACATGTACCTATGGGAGCGACGTATGAGTCACTTGTGGAGATGGCTCTCATGTTAGATGCTGTTAAGGAAGGAGAGCTTAAGGAGGTTCCTAAGTCAGAAAACTCTAAGAAGCGGTGGTGGAAGAACAAGAAGGATAAGGACAATAAGAAAGGAGGAGGACCTCAGAAGGGACAGATCAAGAAGAGCGAGAAGTGTCATAGTTGTGGATTGGTTGGGAATTTCACAAAGTACTGTAAGAAGGACACAATGAAGGGGAGGTGTTACAACTGTGGCCAGCCTAGTCATCTTAGTATAGCTTGTCCGTAGAAGATGGGGCAGAGAGCAGGCGCACCTATAGCGCAAGTACAGGCTTTGGATGCAGCACCTTCTAGTAGTGGACCGATCGAGGTAGGAAAGTCTCTGTAGAAGGTTTAATCTCTATTTCGGATTTTCCTATTCAGACTCTTTTTGACTCCGGAGCGTCACATTCTTTCATTTCTAGTTCCTTGGTTGATTGTTTGCACTTAGATATTTCTCTAGTAGTAGACCCTATAGTTGTTTCAAACCCCGTATGAGGATCGACACATTTATCCATAATTTGTAGGGGTTTGATAATTTTTATATTAGGCGTAGAATTTGATTGTGACACCTATGTATTAGGATTTTTGGGATATGGGATGATTTTGGGGATGCACTGGTTATCCACTTATGGAGCGATATTATACTGCGAGATGGGAATCGTCAGATTAGAGACAGTAGCGGAAGGACTCTCGAGGTTTCTTACGACCCACAGGGGTCAGTCATGTTGAGCTTCCTTTATTCCCTTTATTCATCACTAGGAGAGTTAGATTATGTTCCAGTCATTAGAGATTTCCCAGACATTTTTGAAGAGATTAGGGGACTAACCCCTAAGAGAGAGATCGACTTTAAAATCTATTTGAATGACAATGCTAAGCCAGTGGCATTGCCCGTGAGACGTATGGCTCCTAGGGAGAGGAAGGAGTTAAGTAAGCAGATTGGTGAGCTATTGGAGAAAGGCTTCATCAGACGGAGCATATTTGAGTGGGGAGCGCCAGTCGTCTTCGCTACCAAGACGGATGGTTCCTTTCGACTTTGCGTAGACTATAGAGAGTTGAATAAGCTCACAAAGAAGAACCGTTACCCACTTCCTATGATAGACGATCTTTTCGATCAGTTGGTTTGCTCTTTAGTATTTTCTCAGCTTGATTTAGCTACTAGATTTCATCAGCTTAGGGTCGCTGACGATAGCATCAATAAGACATCATTTAGGACACTTGATGGATTCTTTTAATGGTTGGTTATGTCGTCTGAACTGACCAACGCCCCAGCCTATATTGTAGATTTGATGAGCCGTGTTTTTCGAGATGTCCTAAATAAGTTTGTTGTAGTATTCGTGCACGTCATTTTGGTGTTTTCCAAGAGTATGAAAGAACATGCTATTCATCTTGAGGAGGTTCTTCGTACACTTCGTGTTCATTAGTTGAAGACAAAGTTATCGAAGTGTCACTTTTGGCGTGAGGAGGTGCGTTTCTTGGGGCATGTAGTCTCAAGAGAAGGTCTAGTTGTGGATCCCGCTAAGGTAGTAGTAGTACAAGATTGGAAGGCCCCCAAGAACATTACCGAAGTTAGAAGCTTCCTAGGTTTAGTTGGTTATTATAGGAAGTTGATCAGATATTTTGCTAAGATTTTAGCACCACTTACTCACCTCACTAAGAAGAATACGACATTCATGTGGAACGTAGATTGTGAGGATTCCTTCACGATGCTAAAGAGGGCCCTTACTAGTGCACCGGTATTAGTTTTACCCGATGGAGCTAAGCCTTTTGCAGTATACACTGATGCATTTGGGACGGGTCTTGGAGCAGTATTGATGCAAGAAGAGAGGGTAGTATGCTATGCAAGTAGACAGTTGAGAACTCATGAGAAGAACTACCCACCCACGATTTGGAGTTAGCTGCTATTGTTTTCGCGCTCAAGTCTTAGAGACATTACTTGCTAGGAGAGAGATTCGAGCATTTCACTGACCATAAATCATTGAAGTACCTGTTCTTACAAAAGGATTTAAACTTGAGGCAGCAACGTTGGATGGAGTTTTTGACATCATATGACTTTGAGATAGCTCATACCCCTAGTAAAGGGAACATGGTTGCGGATGCGTTAAGTAGGAAGAGAGCAACTCTTAGTCCAATGTTCGTGGAGTGGAAAAGCCTTGAGTTTATTTCCACCTTTGATTTTAAGCCCTCTATGGACATTACCCCTGGATTATTGACAACACTTGAGGTTAAGCCTACCCTCATAGATCAGATTGGCTCGAGGCAGCGAGAGGATTCAGAGCTTGTGGATATTTTGGATAGGATTAGCAGAGGAGAGGTCTCTAGACATTTCCAACGCTGTTTCATAGATAATAAAGGGTGGCTAAGGAGATATGGAAGACTTTGTGTCCCCTGCACTGGTGATTTGATGAGAGTAGTTCTAGCAGAAGCACACCATTCTCGGATGACTATTCATCCGGGTGGTGATAAGATGTATAGGGACATGACGAGAGTGTTTTAGTGGAGTGGCATGAAGAAGGACATAGTAGAGTTTGTAGCTAAGTGTCTTGTGTGCCAAATGGTTAAGGCGGAGCAACAGAAGCCCATCGGAATGCTTCAACCATTGGATGTACCCAAATGGAAGTGTGATAGTGTTTCGGTGGACTTCGTAAATGGTTTACCCCGATCTAGGAAGGGGAATACCAGTATTTGGGTGATTGTAGATCGTTTTACTAAGAGCGCCCACTTCATTCCGGTCAAGAGTAAGAGGACAACACCTTATTTGGCATCCTTATATGTTCGTGAGATAGCCCGACTTCATGGAGTTCCCTCTAGCAATGTGAGCGATAGAGACCCTATCTTTACTAGCGAGTTTTGGAGAAGCTTGCAAGAGACTTTAGGTACACAACTTAGATTGAATATGGCTTATCACCCTCAGACAGATGGCCAAACGAAGAGAGTTAATAGAGTTCTTGAGGATTTGTTGAGGATGTGTATTCTTGATTTTGAAGGAACTTGGAAGGAGAACCTTCCTTCAGTGGAATTCGCATATAATAATAGTTTTCAGGCTAGAATTGGGATGCCGCCTTTTGAAGCTCTTTATGGAAGACCTTGCAAATCACCGTCGTGTTTGTTGGAGTCTACAGAGAGATTTCTACTTGGTCCCGACATGGTTAGAGAGACTTCGGAAAAGATTGATTTGATTAGAAGGAGAATGAAGACGGCCTAAGATAGACAGAAATCCTATGCAGATAAGCGGAGAAGGGATATTGAGTTTGAGGTAGGAGACTTGGTTTTCTTTAAGGTGTCTCGTCTAAGAAAGGTAGTAAGATTTGGATCAAGTGGGAAACTTGTTCCCAGATTTAATAGGACCATTCCCCATTGTCGAAAGGGTAGGGAAGATGGCGTATCAGATAAAGCTACCGGAGAGGCTCGTGGGAGTTCATGATGTTTTTCATGTTTCACACTTGAGAAAGTGCTTACATGATTCAGTAGAGGTAGTGGAACCTAGCCAACTTGAGGAATTTGAAGTGGAGAGAGAAGCATCGGTTCGGCGCATTCCTACCAAGATCATTGCACATGATATCAAGAAGCTTAGGAATAAAGAAGTCCCATTGGTTAAGGTGCAGTGGGGAGATAGCATTGAAGACACTACGTGGGAGGCTAAGGAGAAAATACGTACCTCTTATCCGTATCTTTTCGATGGTACATCTTGAATTTCCTATTTCTATCTTTAGTATTGAATAGGTTCTTTCTTTTATTATCCTTTGGGAGGGTAGATCTTAGGACTTAACCTATGGATGGTAGGACTGAATGTAAACATGTTACTAGAACATGTTATGTATGTTGGACGGTTGCAAGTGTTTGCTAGTGGATGCTAATGGATGCATATATATACACTAGGCACTATTATCTCTTAGGGATTGGCTTAACTAGGTCACTAAAGCATATACATATGGATGTATGCACATTTTCATTTTTATTTTATTTCCATGGTTGCTATAAATGGATGATTATCATATGATTGTTGCATTTGGATGATGATTGTAGCATGCATATAGAACTATCAGTTATCGTTAGGAAATTTTCATTCATTTGGATACATGGTACATACATGATTGCATAAAAGGAGATCGATAGAATTTGTAGACCGCCTAACCTTTTGCATTAGTTAGGGACATTGACACTACACTATTGCATATAACATAAATTGCATTAGAAAGCTTAAGGACAATGGATGTAATGGATCGTGGTTGAATATTCGGTTGTAGAATTTGGATGAAAATATTTATTTCATTCTTCTATCCTTGGAGATTTCGGGGACGAAATCCTTTAAGGAGGGGAGAATATAACAACCCAAAATTTAAGCTATAATAATTAATTAACGAATTAATTAAATAATAAAATAAGTTTGTGAAATTGTCAGAATCGAGCTACGGGGGTTGCACCATTGTGTCCATGGCGATTTTCCGATCAATTTCCATATATAATTTGTCAGAATCCGAGTCGGTATGGAGAAGATACGAGTGAAACATGAATTCAGAATTTAAAGCCAAAAAAAAAATAACAAGGCCTAGGTCGACCTAAATATGGGCTCGATCGACCTATAGGTCGACCCATACATGGGTTAGGTCGAATTTAGGGTCGACCCCCATTGTATTTAGGTAGACCCGCCTTTTCATTTGGACGTAAACTTGTCCAGATTCTAGCCGTATGACGTGTTTTGCAATTTTCTTCAAATCCTGCGCGTTCGTGCTTCCATCCGACGGTTCCTAGTGAGCCTATGACGTGGTTGCACCAGATTTAATCTTCAAATCCAATGGTATAAGATCCCCAAGTGACACTATAAATAAGACCCTAGGCCTAGCTATTTTTCTTATTCATATTTTCTCCCAATTGGGTTCATTGCCAGAGGCTGGACCTTAAATAGAAATTTTTTCTAGAGAGAAGATCTTTTTGATAAAAATATTCTACGCTCTAGGAGTGGATCAAGAAAGACCAAGGACTAGAGCTAAGGACCACAGGTGAGTGTTTAGTAATTATTTTAGATTTTTAAGTAATTTAAAATAACAAGGTTCTCAATAGTTGTAGTTTTTCTGCAATTTTGAGACAGTTTTTATATAATTTATTAGCAGTTAATTTTTAAAAAAAATTCATTCTATTTTATTCAGCTATTTTTATTTAGCTATTTTATTTAGTTATTTACAATTAGTTGCATTTTATTTACCTCTGTTTGAAATTAGAATTTAGCATGTAAATGTTAGTTTCTTTTTGTTCCTTTTTACGGGAATAGAATATTAAAAAGAGAAGAATTCGCCAATATGGATTAAATAGAAATAAACACTAAATTTACAGAAATTAGATGTAAAATAAGAAGAACTTTAATAAAAAGAAGATAGACTGAAATAGGCAAATTTGAGACATTTGCAAGCATGTTTATAACTAGTGGTTATAACTAAAAGAGAAAATAGAAGAGTAACAATTATAACATAGGTTATAATTAGAGATAACAAAAATGGCTTATTTTAAGACTTAGATTAAGTTAATAAACAAATATAGCAGAAATAATAGAAGAGGCTTATTTTAAAACTTACACTAAGTTAATAACCAAACATAGAAGCAGGGCCCGTACCAACAACATTCCCTGTCAGTCAGGAACAGATGCTCTCACAATAGTTAGGTGAGGCCGGGACATGCTTATGCTGATTAGGGTAAGTAAGTAGCCAATAGATAAAGGCTCAAATCTGGGGATTTGGGCAAGGGGCGCAAACTAGAAATTGTTTGTTAGGACTAGTATCGACAACATTCCCTTTCAGACTAGGACTGATGGTCTCACAACACTTAGGTGAGGCTGCACTGCATCCCTTTCAGACTAGGACTGATGGTCTCACAACAGATTAGGTGAGGCTGGGCATGCTTATGCTGATTAGGGCAAATAATAGGTCAAAATAGAGGGCGACAATTAGTGTGTACCGGCGATGACCGAGCGTACGACATCGAATAGGGTAAATAATTCGCTACTGCGTTCCAAGCGCTAAACAGGTGTCTTTTGCTATGACCTGTGCGGTTAAAGCGCTCGGCAGATTCAATGCAGCGGAGGTGCAAAAAGTCATAGCGGAGATACGGCTAGGATATAGCGGGATATAGCGGATGACTCTAAGATAGCATATAAAACTCGTACTTAATGTTTTTACAAATATATAAATGGTAATTAAATGAAAAATTAACATTCAATTGAATTGTAATTAATGCATAAATAATTTTAAATAAAAACATGTGCGAATATACGGTAAATAAATGTAAAATTGTTATATAACATAATTAAATTTAGTAGAATACTAGAGTATTTTCATTTCTGAAAATATATTAAAAATTCAATTAAATAAATTAATTTCATAATTTTCATAATGTATAAATATCATTTTTCAATTCATTTCTTTTGAAGAAGATATGGCGGAAATAGTGGATTATAGCGGGAATAACGGGATATAGCGGAAATAGCGGGGCTTAAAGCGGAAAGGCTATAATTGGGGCTATATGGAAAAATCATAGCGGTAGAAATCCGCTATGAGATATTCCAGGTTTACAGCGGGGAATTAACTGCACAGGCTGTGACCAACAGGATTGGTTCACAGTGGCACAACAAAAATAGAAGGCTGATCAACGGGTAGAATTAGAATTTCAACCTAATTAAAATAGGCTTAGGGTTTCAGCCTAATTGCAGCAATGTAAGACAAGTGCAAACAATCGAAACAGAATCAAAAATAGTATTTTATCCCAATTTTATCTTTTCTGTAGTTTCCTTTTATACTAGAACCGTTGCTAAGTCTATTATCTTTATCTTGCTTAGAAATGCTAGTAATTACTTTCACTCACCAGACTTATAGTCTGACCCACTCCTCTATTTTCCTTTTTTTGCACCCATAGGCCAGTAGAGGCAAGGACAGTAGATTTAGATTGCTTGAGAGATATTCCCAGAGTTCTTCATGTATTCTTCTTCTTCTTCTTTTTAGCTTTCTTTTGACTTTGGATGTACTGGTACTTTATGAGAGGGATGATTTTTTATGTTTATGTACTCTAATGTTGTGACTGAGATTGTATTTTTCACTAGACATGTGTATTTGGTTTTTAAGACATATTCTTTTTTATGACTTATTTTATGAAGTAATAATAAGTATCTTAAATGTTTTCGCCGTTATTATTTATTTGTCCTGTGAATCTTAGTCTCTGCGATGCTTTAGTTATACCTATAACGCACCATATCTCTTAGTATGCCCTTTTTGGGTATACTAAGGGGTATGGGGTGTTTCAGTTACCAAGTCAAAAAGTGGAATA
Organism: Allium fistulosum; assembly: GCA_030737815.1. Lineage (NCBI taxonomy): Eukaryota > Viridiplantae > Streptophyta > Magnoliopsida > Asparagales > Amaryllidaceae > Allium > Allium fistulosum. Next base: position 197,042,892 of record CM060905.1, on the reverse strand, counting down.
TTCAAGCCAAAAATATACACTGCAGTAATCACATCAGAGGAACTAAATAAATTTGATCAAGCAATAAGCAACAAAAACTAGAAAAAAGGCAATGGATGAAGAGTATGATGTACGTATGAAAAACAACACATGGAATTTAGTTCATCCACCAGAAAACAAAAAATGTTGTGGGAGTGTGAGTGGACTTTCAGATTGAAGAGAAACCCATATGGAACAATTGCTAGATACAAAGCAAGGCTAGTGGCCAAGGGATATACACGACAAAAGGGATTTGATTTTGATCAAACATTTTCACCAGTTGTTAAACCAACCACAATCAGAGTATTGCTTACTATAGCATTGAACAAAAAATGGAAAACCAGACAGCTAGATGTGAACAATGCTTTCTTGAATGGGAATTTGAAAGAAGAAGTCTACATGGAGCAGCCCCAAGGATACAGAAAGAATAAATAACTAGTTTACTAACTAAATAAAGCCATTTATGGCCTTAAATAGGCTCCCAGAGTCTGGTTTAACAAGTTGAAATCCACACTAACTAGTTTAGGATTTCAACCTGCTAAATCAGACAATTCACTTTTTATAAGAATAACCGGTGCTTCAATTATATATATACTAGTATATGTTGATGATCTAATTATTACAGGAAGTGATGAGTCAGAGATAAGCAACATTATTCAGTTCTTAGATAAGCGGTTTTCAATAAAAGATCTTGGAGCACTAAGTTACTTTCTCAAAACACCAGAATTGTCATTTTGTAACGGTTATAACCGTTGATAGCAGGTATGTTATAATTTCTTTTACTAACAGTTATAACATTGAGAATTTTGGTATTTCCAACGGTTCTAACCAGTGGGAATTTTATCTTTTCCAACGGTTATAACCGTTGGAAATTTTTTCTTTTTCAACGGTTATAACCGTTGGAAATTACGGTTATAACCTACGACTATTTTCATATTCCCAATGGTTATAACCATTGGAATTTTTTTTATTTTCCAACGGTTATAACCATCGGGAATTCCTCACACACATAGGTAAATAGAAAAATTACCAATACTTATAAGTGTTGCAAATTTGGTATAGTTGAACCATATCTTATTCAGCATTTAATCGTATTTCATTCAACTATATCCATACGAGTTTATAACAATAGAAAACACGAAAATAAATTTCAAAACTAATATATCATCAAGTTATGAAAAAATATCAAACGTACGAAATAGTACAAATCAAATTCTACAAAGTTCATTGTGACAACTTCAAATTTCACTACTACAACATATATAGAAGCTTACAAACAACGAATATGACACTCCAGCCAAACTACAAAACCACTGTTAACCAACTCGGACAATGTATAATGACCATTTTGAGGTGCATCAAAAAGTGGCTCGTCGGGATTAAGAACATCCTCCACCCAAACAACCTTTTCTCCATCTCCAACCTTTCTACCATGACAAATCTTTTGCACTCCCTGAGCTCAGCATGATAAGAAACCTATACTTTTTAAAGTATAAATATAACCATTTTTATAAATCCAAACCACCGATACAAAACATTCAGCTTACACGTATAACATTCGGTTGTAATCAATAATATTGTTTTATAAAAAAACCAAACAATCGATACATACCCCATACTAATATATAACTAAAAATGTTATAGCCATAAACCTAATATGTTTTTGTTGAGATAAGCATTAGACTTTTTTGTTTTAAATGCTCAATTCTAATTCTTGATTGTGGAATACTGAATCATGGATTGATTGTTTGTTTTAATTTTCAAAATTTCTTTAAATGATCCTTGATTCCATCACAACCTTCATTCATTTTATTATATAAGTTTGTTCTCATTCCAAAAGTTTCTTTAACACAATAAACTAACCTTAATACAAGATCAGATACTTCTCTCTTTCTTAATTTTGCTTGGATCATGGATGCGAAGGTGAGTACATACCATACCCCAATTTCATATCTATTTTCAGTTTTTTCTGTTCATTTTCTAATATTATATATTTATAAGTGTATCAAAAAATGGTTGAAAAATGAATTACCTCAATCATAGCTCCAACCTCTGAGTCAAAGCTCTCATAGCGCTTGCGGACAAGCTGCTCCAATGGACCATCCTGGATAAAAAAAAGAGGAGAGCATAAGCTTTAAGTCACTATAGTGCAAATAAATCTACAAACACCATTCACTTGCAAAAATTTTACCCCCAGCATAACTAATTAGTAGATACTTACTAATCTTTTGCTTGCAAAGTAGTCGCATCTCCAACTTTGACCTTCTGGTTGAAGAATTCTTTGCAATCAGCTTCTTTTACTACAAACTCAATTAGAAATGTATTAGTAGAAGTCTATATTTGAACCGTCAATTTCAACAAAAATTACAAGAAAAACAAATTTATTGCTAAAATTATGAGAGTAAAGAAGAGGAAGAGGTGCATATCAAATTACTTATATGATAGAATAGGATAGGTAATTAAGATAAGATTAGTTGTTCTTTGTATACTGTACCCATGTATACTGGCTTGTGTTTTTATTAAGTGAAAATTTGGTTCTGCCCTTTATTCTGATTTGATACTTGAAAAACTTTTCTTCAAACATATTTTAAGTTAAACTTCTATTTTTAGTTTCGGTAAAAAAAAATTTGCCTTTTTGAAAAATCAAATCTAAACATTAATCACATGTATTTACGAGTACACCAATTTTATTTAAATTTTTTAGAAAAGTTGCACTATAAAAATATTTGCAGAATTTTTTGCAAACATTTGTGGTTCATAAATTTTAAAATTTTGTAGATTTATTTTGCAAATATTTGCTAATTACTCTGCAAATATTTGCTAAGTTTTATGTAAATATTTGTATAGTTTTCCACAAAATTCCTGAAACCTACAAATATATGTTTTTTTATAACATGTTTATGCAGAGGACCGGTTTTGTAATTTCAAACAAAGTTTCCTTCAATTGATTTGTTTTTGTTGTATAACTCTCTATTCCTAAGTGAGATCCTCTGTTTCCAAAATCCTTATGCCTCGTGTGCTCTTTAAATTTATTTTATCCTTTTAATATTTATTAATGTGATAAATAAATTCTTTTTAATTGATGTATAAGAGATATGCTGAACATATGAGAACATGCTAAATTGAAAGTGAAGCTTTATACTTTGTACTTCAATAAAAATCAATTATGTTCCAACAAATTATAATTGGTAAGTTAACACATCATCACACATTTGAAATTTAAATGTGGGTTCAGTCCAACCTTCTCGGAGCATACTTATTTTATTTTTCCTTAAAAAACAAAAACAAAACGCCAGCAGTTACCAACCAAAAGAAATGATTATATTTTGGTTTTTATTTTTTCAATTAACAAGTGTATACGTGATATGTCCTAAGTCCTAACATTAAAAAGAAGAAGAAGAAACAAAGAAACAAAGCCACCAGTCAACTAAAGAGAAAGATAAGAAGTGTACGCATGATAATTGTATATATTTTGGTGATGTATGCCGGCAAGCAAGCTTTAGATGGACACAACTAGCGAGTATCCAAATTTTCAATAAACAAAAGTGGTTGTTTACATGGACTATGAATCTATCTATGATTACTACATGAGCATGGACTTATATATGCCGTCGTAGATCATGGACCAAATTGACATTTGCTACAACAATCACAGGAACCATCACAAAGTCATTTTAATCACATTCATCTACGTATCGGACAAGCAATCAACTTGACAAAAACATGCATATATAAGAAACCATACCCTAGCGGGCCTAGCCAGCATTTCCTCATTATTAGATTTTGATAATGTCAAGATATTGTGTTTACTGATTATTGAAGATCAAAGAGAATCGAAAACAAACTGAGAGTGATTTTGTATTAATCAAATGAAAGACTGAATAATCGTTTACAGTTATCTTCAGCCTATTATATAGAATACAATGATATTGGGCTTGTTTACATGGCCCAAGGCCCAGACCCGATATGCTAACAAATACATATGTATTGGTATCTTCTGTAGACGGAATGGTGAGAACGTTTCATTTTCTAACTCGCCCCCTCAAACCAACATTAGGGTTTTCATGGCTGCTTCTCCTTACGCCGCCTCAAGGAATTGATGATTTTTTTAATCAGATCTAGGGAAAAATTGTATGGATCTGAGTGGTTCCTTTGGTCTGGATACTTCAATCTGTTTTAGAGATCAGTGCTGACGATGGATCTGCTGTTGTTTGAGTTAAAGTTCCTGACTTTTGTCCAGTGAACTTTGACGTTTCTTCAGATTGAGTTGGATTTGTGAGAGTCGTAGCCACCTTTAGTTCTTCTCTGAATCTGATGAAGCTTTGCTTTGACAAGGCCTTGGTAAGTGTATCGGCCCTTTGGTAAGCTGATGGTAAGTGATTTACTTGCAAGTTTCCTTTTTGTATCTGTTCTCTGATGAAGTACAAATCTACCTCTATATGTTTTGTCCTTGAGTGTAATATCGGGTTTGCTGACATATATACTGTACTTTGATTGTCACACCATAATGTCGGTTTGGCTTGCGATTTGATGTTTAGCCCATGTAGTAAAGACTGTATCCACATGATCTCGGCAGTTGCACTTGCAACGCTTCTGTATTCGGCCTCTGTGCTGGATCTTGAGATTACAGCTTGTTTCTTTGAACACCATGACACTGGATTGTCTCCTATATATATGCAGTATACTATAGTTGATCTGCGATCCTCTAGATTGGTTCCCCAATCTGCATCAGTATATCCAGTTATATTTAGATTGTTGCTTCTCTTCATTAGCAGTCCATAATCTATAGTTCCCTTTATGTATCTCAATATTCTTTTTTACTGCTTTCCAGTGATCATCTCTTGGTTCTTGCATAAATTGACAAACTTTGTTACCACTGAAAGATATGTCTGGCCTTGTAATGGTTAAGTATTGTAAAGCACCAACAACACTTCTGTATTGTTTAGTGTTTGTTATGTTTTCTCCCCTGTTTTTAGATAAGTATTGGTGGCTTATCATTGGAGTAGGCTGAGGTTTGGCATTGTCCATCTTTGCCTTTTCCAATAGCTCTAGGATATATTTTCTCTGCCTCAGGATAATCTCTGACTTTGATTTCCTCTTGACTCTATGCCTAGGAAATAGTTTAGTAGACCCAAATCTTTGATGGAGAATTCTTTGTCAAGATATTAAGCAAGATTTTTAATTTCATCCTCATCATTTCCTATAACAACCAGATCATCAACATATATTAGAATATACACACTTGTCTTATTGTTGTTTTTAATAAATAAGGAATTGTCTAATTTTATAGACTGATAGCCAAGATAAGTTAGTGTGGCCTTCAGTTTATCAAACCAAACTCTTGGAGCCTGCTTAAGACCATATATGGCCTTTTTCAGTTTGCACACATGACTTGTATTTTCCCTGTACCCTTGTGGTTGCTCCATGTATATTTCTTCCTGTAATGTTCCATTCAGGAAAGCATTATTGACATCATATTGTCTAATGTTCCATTGATTATATAAAGCAATACTTAGAATAATTCTTATAGTGGTTGGTTTGACAACAGGAGAAAAGGTTTCATTAAAATCAAACCCATATTGCTGTGTGTAGCCTTTTTCTACCAGTCTTGCTTTGTATCTTGACATTGTTCCATCATGAATTTTTTTAATTTGTATGTCCACCTGCATCCTATGATGTTTTTATTATCTGGTGGGTGTACAAGTTCCCATGTATTATTCTTCATCAATGCATTATATTCTTCATCCATTGCTGCCTTCCAGTTATTGTCCTTTGCAGCTTCCTCAAAGTTTTCTAGTTCCTCTAGATTTGATGTAGCTGTGTATAATTTTGGTTTAAAGATTCCACTTTTTGACCTTGTAATCATTGGATGACCAGTTCTGTTCTGTGGTGATACATCTGTAATTGTTTGATTGCTGTTATTTTCTGATTGTACTGGTATGCTTTCAGCTTCTCTTTCATCAACTGACTCTGTTTGATGTCTTGAATGTGCAGGAGTTTGATTGAGATAGCTGGGTGAGCTTGATGATTCATGACCTGGTCGGTTTGACATTGTGAGTTGTGGATCTTGACCCTCAGCAGTCCTTTCAATCACCTCAGGATGGAGATCATCACTGTAGATAGGTATACTAGGTACAGAATTCTTTGGATTCTGTATCTTTTGAGTTGTTTTAATACCTATACTTCTAAAAGGAAAAACATGCTCATAGAACACAACATGTCTACTAGTTATAACTTTGCCACTTTCATCGAGACATTTATATCCTTTTTTATTTGACCCATATCCTATAAAAGTACATGATTTGGCCCTAAAGCACAACTTATTGTTGTTGTATGGTCTTATGTGGGGAAAGCACAAACATCCAAACATTTTCAAACTCCGATAGTCTGACTTAACACCTAATAGCTTTTCTACTGGACTGATTCCTTTAAGAATTTTTGTGGGTAGTCTGTTAATCAGATATACAGCGATATTAAAAGAATCAGGCTAGAACTTTAGTGGTAATGATGCTTGAGCAAGCAGTGTTAGTCCTGTTTCGACTACGTGTCTGTGCTTTCTTTCTATTAGACCATTTTGTTCAGATGTATAGGGACATGTGATTCTGTGTACAATTCCCTTCTTAGCAAAGTAATTTCTAATGGTTTTGTACTCAGTACCACCATCTGACTGAATAATTTTAACTTGATTGCCAGTTTGCTTTTCAGCTAATGATATGAAGTGTATCACTGCATTATAAGCTTTTGATTTAGCCTTTAAAAAATAAATCCATGTATATCTAGAATAAGCATCAATAAAAGATATGTAATATTTATAACCATAGTCAGAATAGATTGGGGCAGGTCCCCATAAATCAGTTGCAACCAATTCTAAAGGTTTTGAATACTTGGTTAGTGAGTCATTGAAGGGTAACTTATGACTTTTCCCCATTTGACAATACATACATACATATGGTAAGGAAATATCATCAAACACAATTTTATTTTTCTCAAGTACTTGTTTCACAACATTTGTGTTTGGGTGGCCAAGTTTGTAGTGCCACAAATCAAACACATTTCCCTTTTCTTTAGACTGACTCATTTCACCTATGTTACAACACCTCTGATTTCTCTCAGATTTGCTACTGTTTTTAAGATTGAATCTGTATAGTCCTTTGACTGCTTCACCCTGCAAAAGATTTTCATTAGTTAGTATGTCTTTAACTAAGCAGTAATCAGGATAAAATTCAAAGTATACATTATTGTCTTTTGCAAATTGTGACACACTCATAAGATTTTTCTTTATTTTTGGTACTCTCAACAAGTTGTTTAAATATAGTTGTCTTTTCCCATTAATACTGGTTCTTCCAGTGTGAGTAATGTTGACTAACTCACCATTCCCCATGCATATAGACTGTTTACCTCTATATTCCTTATTGCCAAGATTTAAGTTGTCAAGATTATTTGTTATATGATCGGTTACTCCTGAGTCTGGGTACCAGCCTTCATTATAAATGTGTTCTGATGTTGTGGTTGTGTTTTGATTGACTTCACCATTGTTGTTAGTGTATGACTGTATTTGAGCCATATTAGCACCAGATTTTCCATTTCCTTGATTATTTTGATTTTGATTTGGTACATAATTGGCATTGAATCTAAAGTAGCACTTAACAGCAGTATGACCAATTTTCTCACAAATTTGACATTTAGGTCTGTTGTTGTTGTTATTCCACCCGCCTCTACCTCTAGATCTGTTTGAACTGCCTCCTCTTTGATAAGATTGACCTTGCTTGTTTTGATTCCGCCCTTTGTTTCTTGAGTTGGAGGCATAGTTGATTGACATGACTGTTTCTTGGGATCTTTTATGATCTATTCTTGCTTCATGTGCAAGAAAGTGTGGCATGAACAAACTGTACAGGTGGTAAACTTGGTTGTGAAGACACAACTGCAACGACTGCTTCATATTCCTCACTGAGTCCATTCAGGATACTTAGGACTTGCTCTGTTTCAGATACTTTGTGTCCTGCTGCTTCTAACATATTGCAGATGTTGTTGACTTATGAAAGATAGTCCCTCATTGGCTGATTTCCTTTAGTAATATTTTGCAATTGTCTTTTATAGTGCATGATTTTAGCAGAAGACTGAGTATTGAATATTCTTTCAACAGTGATCCATATATTATTTGCTGATTTGCACCCTATAACTTGTGACAGTAATTTTGTGTCAATTGATGATAAAAACCAAGAACTTATCAATCTATCTTGTTTGTAGAATTTTGTGTATTCTTCATTACTGATCATCTTATTTTGTGAATCAGTGATGAATTTTGGAGGAGTTGGAACTGATCCAAGAATAAAGCCTTCTAGTCCATATCCTTGCATTGCTGTTTCAACTTGTAATTTCCATAAGAGGTAGTTGCCTTCCTCTAGATGCACAGTGATTAGCTGGCTTTGAGGACTGATGACTGTTTTGATCAACTTTTCTGTTGCATCAGTGAATTGTTGTGGATTGTTGGTGTTATCTAAAGTTGCTGAAGCATTATCTCCTTCAGCCATGATTAAGGATTTCTATGACTGGTGCAAGAAAATCAATAATTCAGAAGATTTACTAATTCAAGATCACTCTATTACTGACAAGAACAGGTTAGTTGCAGCCAAGATTTAGATGATGAGCTTGTTCTGATAAATCTTGGCATGGCAATTACTTTCTTTAAGTCTTTGACTGCTTTCTTGAATTGATTTTCTAATTTTCTGAACTTCCTTGCTAAGAATTTGCTTAACTTTTGATGAAAAGCTTGTTGCAATCAGAAATCTAAATGATTTCCTGGTATGGTACCTGTTTTTCACAAAAAATTGCAAATTCTATAATTAACCCAAATGATGAGATATAACCTGATGGGTTAAGGTGCCTTCAAATGATGATATCTTTCTGATGAAGAATTGTGTGTTGATCTTGTATCAAGATCACTGCCGTTAGGCTCCAAAGATTGTTTTGAATTCAAGTGTTGATTCTGCTGTCGCAAGGCTTGACTGGCTCTGATACCATATTAGATTTTGATAATGTCAAGATATTGTGTTTACTGATTATTGAAGATCAGAGAGAATTGAAAACAAACTAAGAGTGATTTTGTATTAATCAAAATAAAGACTGAATAATCGTTTACAGTTATCTTCAGCCTATTATATAGAATACAATGATATTGGGCTTGTTTACATGGCCCAAGGCCCAGACCCGATATGCTAACAAATACATATGTATTGGTATCTTCTGTAGATGGAATGGTGAGAACGTTTCATTTTCTAACTCTCATACTATCACAAAAACATAATATAACCAAAAAATATGCTAAAAAGAAGCATAGAAAGAGCACCTACTTCCCCCTCCTCAAGTGGCAATACAAAAGATATGATCAATACTGTAATCAACAGTGCTCATGGAGTTCAAAATGGATTCGTTCCTGTAAAGGTTGGGCTTGAACCAACGTCAAGTGAAAGAGTTCTGGTTAGACTTGACCGGTTTAAAGACCCAAGAGTTGTTAGTCTCTGCTTGAATTGTCCGAGCTTCAGTTTGGTTTTCGACAACAAGGGGTTTTAAAAGTTCAATGTGATGCTAAGCATTTTAAGATTAGTTGGTGCTATTTGATTCTTTCTATTTTTCTTTGGTCCTCTATGCTAGCTCTTTTGTGGTATATATAATTGTTTGTGAAGTGAAGTGCATAAACTGTTTCACTGGATGTCAGAAATAGAGATGTTTGTATTGTATACTGTTAAAAAGAATTTCTCATGCATGTATATGAATTAAAAACCGTTTCTTTAAGAAACTTATACCCGTATCATTCAAAACATTTAAGTCACTATAGTGCAGATAAATCTACAAACAGCCTTCACTTGCAAAACTTTTATTCCCAGCATAACTAATTAGTAGATACTTACTAATCTTTCACTTGCAAAGTAGTCGCATCTCCAACTTTGACCTTCTGGCTGAAGTATCCTTTGCAGTCAGCTCCTTTTACTGCAAACTCCATCAGAAGTTCTTTAAACGGCTATTTCAGTTGAAACTTGAATGATCTGGAGAAACCCGCAGAGCTTTCATTGCTGTCTACTTCCTTCTTTTGTTCTTCATTTGCATTGTCTACTATTTCTTTGACCAAGTAAGCTCTTTTTATAAAACCCTACTCCGGAGAGTAGAGCTAGGAAATTCAGCTGCCCACCACACTGATCCCCCTTTTAGCCAGCCCAGCCCAGAGCATCAATTCTCTACCAAGTTGTAGGTTTTATTGAGGATAACCGCTCCAAGCCTTAAGGGAAACATATCTCAGCCGCGGGACTCGACCAACCAAGTAGACCAAGTAAGCTCTTATGCTACAATAAACATTGTTAAAATTACAATAAACTTTCAGTTCATCCTTTTACTACAAATAGTCGTTATTATCATTGTTCGCTACAATAAACATAATTGATTTTACTTTCATTGCCATTTAAAAAATTAAAATGGTTTAAAAGATAATGGATGAATTAAAAGAGCAGCTTACCTAAATGAGTAAACTGCAGTAACAACAATCAGCAGCATACGATTCTTGCAATGATTCCATTATGAAAATACACAGAAACAAGTAAATTATATGCATACCAATGATTTACTTTACCAGTTTATGATGGAAGCAGTAGTTAAAATACTTGATGGATACAACAACTGCAACTGCAGCATAAGCAACGCTCCAAACAGTCATTGCATAAAAACATTTTTAAGAAATCACCATGCATCTCTCTTTACTTCCTGATGCATCCATGAACAACATTGAAATTATGAAATTGCATAGTCAACGAATTGCATTGTACTGGCCAATTTGCTATTGAAATTATAAAATTGCACAGTCAATGAATTACATTTGTACTTGCCAATTTACTATTGAAATTATGAAATTGCGTAGTCAATGAATATTGATATACAACATGGACATCAAACTACCATATGCTCAATGTTAATTATAATCTAGATATAAAATATATAAAGCATCTCTTTTATTGCACTCTCGCTTAACTATAGATGTGCTCAATAAATGATTTGTGAATCCAAATAAACAATAAAGTATCGCATAAGTAAAACCGACTTAAGGCAACAACTGGACAATCACGTACACCATCTCTAATTGTATGAATTCAATCCGTTTGAGAATGAATGAAAATATACTTTGTTTGTGATGGATATATACTAGACATAAATGGATGGATAACGTCACTGTAAAGAAATTAAAAAGGTGTAACTGTTTCAGAAGCTAATTAATGCACTGTGTAGTCTTTTTTCTTTTTACATAACGAATTGAAAATTAATTAAGAAACGTCTAGAATCAAAGAATATATATATATATATATATATATATATATATATATTAATTACTAAGATTCAAACAAAAGAAATCTCATCTTGCATCATAAAAATTCAAGAGTTTTAAGTAACCTGCATGATGTCCAAGATCGTTCACAAAACTTCCTTTTACATTAAAACCATGCATATGTATTTCTTTCTCAATAATCAAAAATGATACTAGCTAAATCTAAGTATAACGGTGAAAGGAAAAATGTCTCAAAATTAAAAAAGATATAGGACAATATTGATGATGAATAGAATTCTAAATATTTCATATTTTCGCATTTCTTATTAAGTTTACTAAATAGAAAACAATTGCGAACATTGATCCTATATAAGTCCCTTATTGTCATTTTATACCTAGGTACATTGGTTGCAAAATCTTTGTAAAGTTGAACCTTGAACGGTTTCATTTTATAAGAGGGTCATCCACCAGAACATAGCAGTAAGTCCTTTTTTTTTGAAATGAGGACAACATATCACATGTCAATAAACATTCAAATCACGCTATGCAAGTTTCGAACTTATGACTTCTCGCACCAAAGTCGAATCACTTAACCACGAGACAATGGTGCTTGTCATAAGTAAGTCCTTATTCTAGCCACACTTAAAAATTTCATCATCCAATGTCTTTTTCAATTATTGTAAGTCACCAAATAGCCATTGTTTACATTTCAGGTACATTTTATAGAATATTTAAAATACATTCAGTTATGTAGTTTGTATTAGAAATTTGTGATCTGAGTTAAAGTTCATTTACTTCAATGGATCATAATGGAGATGCAGACATAGTTGTTAACCGTAATGTAGAACCATCGATTTTGTTTGATGTTGTTTTGTGTTAAGAAATCACATGTCTATTTCCATATTAGATTGTACCAGAATGATATTTATGTACTTAAATAAATTGTTTGCGTAGATTATTAGATAGCCTATAATTTACTTTATCAAATATTATGTTCTGATTATGTAAATTCTTTAAGTATAACTTAAACAACACATTAAAGTAATTCACAAGAGAACTTAATACTTGCATCTCACATTGTTTAGTAAGAGAGTAACATGTCACACCACATCAAAACTTGCATCTCACATACTTCAGTTAATTGTATATGATATCTAAATGCAAATGTATACAATATTAATTGATCATACACATAAATACCATCCTAAAAGGCTAAAACAATTCCTAAAGTGGCCAGTTATGGAAAAACCCATTAAAAAGCTAGCATGGGATTTCTAAAAGCTAACTATTTAGTAAAATTCTTAGCAGATTCAGTATATCTATGTAATTCTTGTTAATATTCATGACATATGTTTTTATATCAACTTTAAACATTAAATTTCACAACAATTGCATACTTGCATCTTTATCCTTGTAGATTTATAGCGTACACTTTGATACAACCAAATATCTAAGTTGTTGAATTATGTGTAAAAGATAATGAACTAAATCATGAACTTTTTATTTAATGAGCTCACCAAGTTTGAGTGAGAGAAAGAAAGATACTGTATTATTTTTAGATATTTTTTTTTGCAAACAAGAGTCTCATATAAGCATAAGCCATCTTCGCAGATTCTAGAAAGAAAAAAAAACCCTCCAAATTGCAACAAATTTTGGAATAAGTCGTGTCAGAGACCTCGCAGTTTACAAAGAAGAAAATAAATGACATAGTAAATTTGGTTCCTACATTTAATATGTTTTCTTTTGACAATGGACGTTAATCTTTATAAAAAAAATCGAGTATGTTTGCTGGGAAAAAACAGAATTATTAATCTTTAAGGTTGATGTTAACAAGAAAGCTTAGTTTGCTATCAAATGATAATTTTAATATCGGAACACTTTCACTGCCTCATGTAATACACATTTCTCTTGCATCTTAAATAATTTTCTGAAAAAAAATGTTCTGCAACCTATATGTACTTATCTATCTCTCGGCATGACTTTAAAATCCTTGGCCTATAGTTTCTTTGTGAAGCAAGAAAACATGTTAAGTAAATCAGAGCTCATTTTATGCATTTTTATGACTAATTTTGTTTTGCTTACATGGGAAAACCAGGTTACACAAACAAAATACCAAGACAGTAAAAACTAATGTACTTTAAAATTGATAGCTGAAATAGTATGAAAAGTAAATAATGATACGTGATGCCTAAAGTACATTATGAAGAGTAAGCACATGCAAAATTTATTTCTTAAATGACTGATAATGAAGAAATGGGAGATAAAGACCACAAGCATTACCTAACAAGTCATACTTCTGCAAAAAGGAGAACGAAGTTGCAGCATCCCAGTCATACTGGTGCTTTGTAAACTCCTGTGGTTTCGGTTCGATTAGTAAAGTACCTAAACAAGAATTAATTTATTAACACTATCACCATCCACAAGAACCACGATATCAATGATTAAACTTATTTCAGGTCCATATTCTGCAATATGAGATGCCATACCATTGAATCCAATCTTCTTTTTATATTCAACAGCAAATTTGAAGAAAATTGGCCTATAATTAAAAATTTATTTGTAGGTACCATTCGTAGTAATAAACGTAAACACACACCAAGCCAATGTGCGTACCAAATGGTCAAGTTCTCTTTTCATATCGGTATTCAAAAGAGTTTGGTATCCTTCACAGCCACCCCAGAAAAAAAAATTCTCTCCTCAAGATAAATGAGTAACCTTTCATCATCAAAATATATGACAATAATAATTATTATACACACAAAACAATAATTAGAAATTAATTGCTTGTATAACATAAAATTCTCATGCACAAACCAACCTCCATTTGATAAGTAGTTTACTTAACCCATTTAACCCGTCAGATAAGTGGTTTAACCCAATTCGACCCATAATTAAATGGGTTGACCGGACCAATCCCATTTGATAAAAATTATAGCAAAAGTCAGAAAAACAACCACTTAGAAAAAATGCAGTAAAATCTGCATAAACACGGATAAAGCTGCATTTCCACGAAAAATGCAGTTCCAAATTATAAACTGCAGCACATAATATTGAGACTGCACCCTAAAAAAAGCACCAAAAGATACAGAAACTGCTCCAAAAATAGGTAAACAACTCTATGTTGTCAAAAAACTGAACAGAGATGGCACAAAAACCGCAGTAAAATAATCCAAAACTGTAGCATAATAATACAAAAATGCAAATTATAATAACTGTAAGTTATAATTTTCATACAAATAGTACAAATCAATATACATAAGACATGGTTTTCAAACAAGTCTGAATGAAGTACACTCATCAGTTTCACAATTCTTAAAAATGCACAATAGCATCATACTGCATACATATTTATTCAATGAGAGCATCAGAGCCATGCATATTTATAGAGCACATTACATTGGTTATTGTAACGACCCGAAATTTTAGGTATTTGAAATTGGAATATTTAATTGATTTTAAATATTTAAAAGTTAATTTTTAACTTGAATTTCAAATATCACTATTTATTGGATAATTTAATTATTGAATTTAATAATTGAAAATGGATAAGAATCTTGAGTTTTTAAGCTTGTTAAAAGTAATTTGAAGGCTTGTAAAATTCATATTGATAATACTGAAGATAATAAAAGTTTTAAAGTTGAATTTGGAAGTACTGTTCAGTTTTAAAAATATATCGTTTAAATTGTCACTTAAAAATAGCCTTCCGAGGCACAGTCTCGGAATTCAATGAAACTAGTTCCATTGGATCTGAAATAGTGTATTGTTATTGGATTTCAATTTTTGTGGTATTTGGAGTTATCGTGTGAGCATACGATATATAAACGCGTTGAAATTTATATTGAAATTTAATATAATAACTGGGTCCAAAAAGCTATCTTCTCCATACGATCGAGTTAGGACTCGAAACCTTTTCCATTGCGTTCGGAATATGGGTATAACATTATAAACGCCTAGCGGCATGTCTAGATAGGAGGTCGAGATTTTAAGTTGCGGACTCGAGATAATTTAAAAGTTTAAATAGTATATATATTCGATGGGACATAATATTCACATTAGAATTTTTTCAATACTTCAGCTCACTGTACACCCACTCCTACATGCAAGGCTTAGTAAACACGTAAAGTATCTTTCCTTTCCTCCTTTGTTTTAAAATCCAGCCGAGCCTTCCGAATTTCATCATTCCAGTTCAAATGAATCGAGCAAAAAGAAATGGCCAAAAAGAAAAAATATATAGTATAAATAAAATCACGTATGGTTCCTTCCACTTCAGATCAAACCAATTCTATAACCTCGCCTTTGAAACCCCTTCGTGCTCACTCCAGATCGAAGACGAGGAGGGAACTCGCGTGAATCTCATCTTCCCTAGGAACCGAGTTTCGAAAATGGAATCGAAGTCGCGGTGGAATGGAAATTGTTTGGCTCGAGCTCGCGTGGGAATGGGGGGGCGACCTGCCGTGAAGTGACAGTAGAGGCAAAGTCGAATCGCGTGGGGGTGGAGGGTCGAGGGGCAGGACTTGGTTAGGGTTGCGGTGGCATTCGACTGGTTGGGCGCTAGATTTGGATGTCGCGATCGTAGGGGTAGGCAGTGAAGACTGGAGGTGGCAACATGTTCGGGCATTGAGTCACCATGTGGTGGTGGTCTCGAGGGTGTCAGGCGGCGGAGGTGGATGCAAGAGGCGTGCAGTGGTACTCCGATGGGCTATAGGCGAGGTGGGTTAGTTTGTCAGCGACGAGGGGTGAGGTATATATGCTGTTTATTTTTATTTTTTATTTCCAGTTTAAACTTAATGTATATATGTATATATACAAAGAAAGAAAAAGGAAGGAATTTTAAAACCAGATTTTTAATTTTTACAAATATATATATATATATATTAAAGATGAAAAGTTTTTACAGTAAAGGAATTACTATTTTTGTTATTTACTAAAAAAGAGAAAAAAAGAGAAAAAAATATAAAAATAAATATATCTATGTAAAAATATACATACCTATTTTCACTTACTAGTTTAATTTGAAATAAACGTATTATGGTGATTAACCTGTTTAATTACCTAATTTAATTATTTTAGTTACTAAAAATTATTTATTATAGGAAAATTATTTTAAAAATTAAATTATTAGTTTAAATTAAATTAATAAATGGTAATTGATTGTTCGATTATTTCAAATGTTAATAAACCGTATAATGTTTATACAAGGTTTAAAATCGGTGAGAGACAAGCCGGTTTAGATCGGATTGCAAATTAAAAGTCAAAGGTGAGTTATTCTCACTCAAATTGGGTTACTGGTTAATTTAATTAGTTAAAAATAAATTATTGGATAATTGATTGAAATAGATAATTATTATCAGGCTGGATGTGATATTATATATATAGTAGTAGTATATATATATATATATATATATTAGTATTGGAGTGATTGATATTCCCGTTTTATATAGCAGATGAGACCCTATGCGCCCCGCATAATAGCGGATGACCCTATATACCGCGATATCCCCCTCGAAGTGTGATTGGTATTTTTATATTGTACTAACATCTGTGGATGCAGGGAAACAGGTTGGACGGATCCAACTGGATTCCTCAAAAATATTGAAATTTATTTTCATATTCAGCGATATGATTTATTTGATATTCTGTGATAGATTATATTGAAAATTGAAATTATTGAAGTTATGGTTTTGCTAGATAAATTTTGATATTTTAAGATATCAAAATATAAAGATTGGATTTTGAAGGAAAATAGAAAGAAAATTTTAAGTTAAAATATTATAGTGAAGTGGATAAATTAAAAAGAATGAATTTGGGAAAAAGGTAAAGGGTTTGATTTTAAAGTCCTATTAAATAAATTCCGAGTATGGAAAAAGATTTTTGAATAAATGAGAAATAAAGAGTTTTGAGGACTTGAGCGGAATTGTTTAAGAATTAAAGGATTTATTTTTTAAATTCAAGATTTAGATGGTTTGGGGAGAAATAAAAGGAGAATTTTGAAATAAAGTGAGAAATTGATGTTCCAGATTTAAATAAGATTTTAAATCAGAAAGGGAAGTGAATATGAAATTAGGGTGTTTGGGAAAATTTGGGTAAATAAAGAAATAAATTTCAAAATGGAATTAATTCAGAAAACCAATTTGAAAATCGATTAAGTGTTTTGAAACAGTGATTAAAAGGAGAATGAGACTATAGAATTTATAAACTGGGTTTATAAATAAAGTGAATATTTATCAGTGGATAATTTGGATCTATAAATTCACGGTGGGAATTTATAAGGAAAGGGTAATTCGTTTTAAAAATAAATAGTGTTTTTATTTTTAAAATGGGGAAAAGGAAATTTACGGAGTTGGAATGTAAATTAAACTGGAGATAAATCGAGAAGGATTCATAAATGATTAGATGGGTTTTATTGAAGTGGAAATGTATTTTTCTGGAAAGTTAAGTATATTTTCAAAAAAAAAAGATTTTTAAGTATAAATTAGAAGTTTTAAAGATGATTTAAAGAATGTTTTTAGAAAATTTTATTATTTAGTTGTTTTAAAATGGTTAGAGTAGATATTAATTAAGTTAATTATAGTAGTTAATTATTTTAAAAAGAAAAAAAGGGGTTAAGTAGTATTATGATTTAAGGGAAAATTATTAAATATTTATATTTTATAAAATAGCTTTATTTTAAAAGTAGTTTTTGGCTAAAGTTTTACTCGGAAAATTATTATAGAATTTCATAACTATATATTTTGAATAAAGTGATTTAAGTAGCTTCATTTTAAATGTTTTAAGTGTATATTTTTGGATAGAGTGATTTAATTTATTTAAAATCTAAATTAAATAAGACGTGATGTTTTTCAGTGGAAATAAAATATTTGGATGAATGATTGTTTATTTGATAGTTAAATAACCGACTATCAAATTCTGGACCCGAATATAACTTTGGAAATATCTAGAAGAAGTACAAGAATTATATGGTACAATTACCGTTCGAGGTGCTATACTGTACGTATAAACCCGTTCATTCTTCTATGACGTTTATAAGGAAATCCGTCCACTAACGGTTAGGAGGTGATCTCCGATCTTATTCTCGTCGGTGTATTTCCTAGAGAACCGGGGTTGAGTTTACCCAGAATAGTGAACGTTGTTTCAAAGAGACCGGGATCGGATTTGTGATCCGAAAACCACTTCGATCCAACGAGTACTTTTTCGTAAGAAAGACAAGAGCTTGGAGTCGAAGATGGAGCAGTGAAGTGCAAGGGCTAATCGCTACTAATCCTGAGGGTGATTCCAAATGTATGTAGTAGGAGTAGTGCCTTCGGTTCCGTTCGGACCGGGAACAGACTTGTATAGACGAATGCTATCAGACCATCGTCATTGGAGGACGATGAGCATTCTAAGTGAATGTTTCTAAAAAGGTAACGCTTAGCCTCGAGCCTCATCAACCGGGAATGACTGAAAATCATGGGATATGCAGCAAGGCTAAGTGGGTAGCACCCAAGTAGGGTAAGATTTTCCCTGTCTAGAGTCCCTTTATCTCGGCTATAAGGCGGTTGCTGATCCCAACCATGGGGTGATCTTATTCGGGCTATCCAGTAAGGGGCAGTCCGGTCTTGTGTTGCATGGGATCGGGGGTGGTCCTTGGTATGCTGATCTAGACCAAGTACAGTGACAGGTGGTACCCCAGTGCCTAGTCATTTAGTTGAAAATCCATCCTCCCTACGTGCCTTTACGGTTTTGATTGTAGAACCTAGTATTGCTGGAATTTAATTAATGTAACAATTTCAACTATTTGAATAAGTATTTGTACTTAGAAACTACTATAATATCAGAGGATTTTGATATGAAATATTTTGGTTATCGTAAGGTAAAGACCCGTCGTGTTTATTTGTGACGTGGTCTTACGAGATACCTTTGATTTTCAAAGGATTTTGAAAACTTTAATAATTCAGTTGAGTGTGTTTTCTCACGCTGACTCGGGTGTTATTTTATTATAATGCTCGGGTCAGACCGAGTATTACAGATACATTATAGGATGCTATGGAGCCCAGGAGATGAGCTGGATGACGAGACGTATCACACGTACTTGATGTGTATTCCGCTGTGCAGTGTAAGTTGTATTGTCAGCTTTTATGAGGACAAGTTATTATAACTGTCCAGTGTTGTCTTATTGATTGTGTTGTACTATGATGGTGTAATGTATAAAAACAGTTATAGTTTCTTTTGTATAAAGATCTTTTGTTATCTATTATATATTATTCCGCTGCGATTGTGAGATTCTGATGTTGTTTTCTATTTTCTTCTTCTACCTCTTTCTTCTTTAACCCTAATGGTTTGTATTTCCGTCCAATTTTAGTTGAACTGATGGAGAATACTGTCAACCCAAAGGGGTACTGATTTGCGGGCCATTATAGTTAAAATGATATGAAGACCCCCAATTACATATTGACTTTAATAACTGGTTTTTCTACATAAAATAAGCACAAATAGCAAAGGATTGAAATAAAGCTTCTTTTAAAAAAAATTATAGCCTTGAAAGTATCATATGTGCTAAATAATATTTTCAGTTTTATAGTAAATTGGTCAACAAACCTTAGTAAAATTTATTAATGGGATACATATCAAGATTAAATTTTACAGTGCTCTCATCTCAATATTTGAAAACTATTGTTTTTTGCTCTATTTAGTATTGTAGTACCTGGTTCTTTACTCTTTAGTTTTAGAGCTTATTTACTTTTCACCTAACTTTACCTTTGTTGTATCTGTAGTACCTACTAATATTGATCTGTTTATAGTCCACTAATAGCAAAATGTCCTCCATGGAGTTCTTCCTGGACCAAATACAGATCCTATTTTTTAACGCAGAACTCATTTTTCTTTCGTATTTAATCAAATCTTTTTAAATAAAAGTTCTTTCACAAAAATTCCTTTTTTTTACCCCTCACCCATCATTATAACTAGCATTACTGAGAAGATCTGATGGTGAGACAATAATACAACGATTACGTCTATCCAACAAACAATAGATCCATTTTTAGTTACATCTACCCAACAGACAAAATATTTTTAAAAAGCATATGGATAAATAAGATTAAATCCTTCTAATTTAAAAGGAAAAAAAGAACCTTGTGGTTCGAAGAAGCCCTAGCAGTCCAAAAAGGCAAAACGAATACAAAACCCCAGTAGTTCAAAGAAATGGAATGATAAGGAGTGCAGACAAAGGAACATCGATTTAGAGATTAATTAGAGAAAATATTTATGGAGGAACCCTAACAGTTTGGGAAAGCAGAAAATTGACGAAGGGGTCGTGGGTGCGTTGTAAAATAAGAAGAAGGGAAATTACAGATTTGTCCAACTAGTTTTGTATTATTTACATTGTTAAAAAAATATCCCAATATTTATAACTATGGCAAACTAGAAGTAACGGAAATTACTATTGGAATTTGATAATGGTAATAACTATTAGAAATTATAAAAAATAAGCGTTGCAAATTAGCTGATTTGGTGTAGTGTTTGGGCATAGAGGTTACAAGAGTATTTGAATCAGAAATGTTCTTATGTCAAAGAAAGTACATCATGGAAATCTTAATTAAAGCAAAAATGGAAGGAGAAAATCTATTACCAACACCAATGTCGACAAACTACCAACTATCAAAACGCAGGGGAGAACCCATATTTAACACTAAACCAGAAAGACCAGAAATATCATACAGTGTTAACAACGTGTGCCAATTTATGCAGGATCCAAAAGATGAACACTGGAAAGCAGTGAAGAGGATACTCGGATTTCTAAAAGTAACAATCAACTATGGTCTAAAGTTTAAAGCATGCAAACATCTAAATATAGTTGGCTATGCAGATGCAGATTCAGCTACAGATTCCGATGACAGATGGTCAACTACAAGTTACTGTATATATATTGGAAATAATCTAGTCTCATGGTGTTCCAGAAAACTACAAACAATGTCTAGATCAAGCATAGAAGTAGAGTATAGAAGCATAGCATGTGCAACAGCAGAAGCCATATGGATACAATCAATGTTAAGTGAACTGAAAGTGAATATGAACGCAATATCCGTGATATGGAATGATAATCTAAGTGCAATTTCATTGTCTGCCAATCCAGTTCTACATTACAGGACAAAACATATGGAAATAGACTTGTATTTTGTTCGAGAACAAGTAGTGAAGGAGAAACTGCAAGTAAATCACGTACCTTCAACTTACCAAACCGCAGACATTTCACAAAATCATTTTCTATGAAGAACTTTACCAGACTAAGGACCAAGCTCAGAGTAGGTGAAAAGCAAGAAACTTTGGACCAAATCGAGGATAAATCTGCTACAAAAGTGACAGATCTACACTGATAATGTTTTCTGCATGTCCAAGCTGCTATAGATCTGCACTTGAAGAGTCATCTCCTCAAAGACACAAGTTTGACTTGATAATGTGATTGGTGGCATTTGCATGTCCAAATCAGACCCTGATCCACTCAACAAACAGCAAATCAAGTGCAGGTCTGTCTAAATCATAACAGATTTGTACTCAGTGTCGATACTTTCTAATCGAGCACATATTCAACGCTACAATAGCAGATCTGACCATATATGAAGAGGATCCGAGCTTTTTGTCACAAAATCAAATGTCTTGCTCAATGTTTTTCGTTTCCGCTCAGATCTCAATGATTGTGAAGAAATAGTAAGATAAAGTTGACAAGCAACCAACTTTCTCTTAGAGCCAGTCCAATTTTGAAGAAAGAGAAGAGGTCGGATGAGATTGAAGCAGAGCCGCCACTGGAGACAAACCCTAGAAAATTTTGAGGGGGAGAGTCAAAGGAAGTAAAATGAACGAGATACAAAATGATGTCTCGTATATTGTATTTAGCATTAACGCGATTACGGGTCATAAAGCCCAAAAGCCCATATCTCATGCAATGTATAATGATTGTATAAATACAGTCTAAACTCTGTATTTCAAAATCAATTCATTCAATACAAAATTATCTCTGGTTCTTCAAACTCAATATTTATTAAATCATAATACTTTGCTAAGAAAACCATGGTATCTATTTTTTAAAGTTTGTGGTACATCCCAATGGAATAGCATAACAAATGGCATTATACCTGCAATGTAAACCAATTACACGAATGTAATGTGAGATCAAACTTACATAAATGTGATACACAAAATTTCAACAACCCACCATTTTTTATTAGCTCGCTTATGAGATTGTTGTAATACATTATTCCTTCTTTGTTTATTCCCCCTTTTAAGGTACCATCTGTTCACACAAGATATATCGAACACGGTCTTGGTGGTTATATTTGGATGATTTTTCTGAATAAAACATTATCATTTGGACATTTTTGCAGGTTAATTTGTTTAATTATAAATAGTGGATCTATCTGTTCTCACTTGGAAAAATTCTTGGCCAAGAGATTGAGAAACGGTACGAATCAAGTCCCATCTCCTTCATTAGTTCTATATCATCCTGTAATTATTTTATGGTTTACCTCTTTTCCAATACGTGGTTTATATTATATGGACAGGTCAGTACGTTATAATCTTCCAACTCCCGTTACCTACTTTGTATCCGTGGTACATATCCAAGGCAACATCTCCATTACTCCCATCCTTGATTTTATCTATAATATAAGTATGTCATTTAGTTATTATGTTTTCAAGGTAGTGACGTTTATTCACGTAGTCTGGTTTGCGATATATTAACAAAAAAAATATGTATATATACTCTGATGTTGGTGAGCGAAAGTATCCCAAATACTAGGTCCTTTTCCTCCTTCATTTCATGCTCCCTCTACCTGAATACATATTGCAAATGTTGACATGTATGTGTGTGTATAAATATATGTATATATTATATATATATATACATATATTTACACTACTAGAAATACAGTATATAGCCACGAAGGCTTTCTAACGGCCGCCAACGGCATTTTCCAACGGCTACCAACGGCACGTTTTTTTAACTTGCCGTTGGTAGCCGTTGATAACCGTTGGAAATAACGCCGTTTGCGGCCGTTGGTAACCGTTGGAAATTTGCGTATACCTGCACCCAGACAGAGACCAAAACATTATTCTCATCTTCCCCAATTCAACCAAAACCCTTCTCCTCCCCTCCTCTTTTCCACCTCCAACCTTCCCCACGCAACCAACAGCTGCTCCAACGCCATCACTCAACGCCAACATCCTCTCTCCATTCCTAGAAGTCTCCAAAATCAGGTTTTTCTAAAACCCTACAATTTTTATCTTTTCTAATTTTGTGTTAATTTGCTGTTATATTTGTATCCAATGACATATTGCTTGTTTATTACACCAAACTAAATGCTAATTACAATTATTGTCATCCAAATGTCCAAATTGTTTGTGTATGTATATATTATGCACATATGTAAAATATGTTTATAATTTAGTATAAATGCGCATGTGAATTAGCATTAGATTAGTTATGATTGATTTAAATTATTTTGTGTATGTTTTGTAAAATGTTAGAAAAACATGAATTAGTGAAATATTTTACGAACATGAATTATATATTTTGTGAAATATTAAAAATCATATAATTTACTATATATGTATTTATTAAAATAATAGAATATAATGCATAATATGCCTTATTTTATATATTTAATAAAACGGTAACATAAAAACCAAATTTAAATCCCTTAGTGAATTTTTGGCCCCGTCTGACAGGTATTGTATATGATCGTTGTATGAATATTCGTTTTTATTGCAAAACGGATATTCATATTCATCTGATACAATATCTGTTGGATTTGTCCCTGTATTGGACAAGTTACAAACACTATAAAGTAATTACGTTTCGTAAATCATATCGTTATAAACGGTTCACAAAATTTCGACGGCATTTCCTTTTTGTTCCTTGTGTACATGCATTGTGTACGATACAAGGAACACGGGGGAAGTGCTGCCGAAATTTTGGGAAATCGTTTATAAAGATATGATTTAAGAAATGTAATTACTATTGTGTTTGTAATGGGAAGTAGGATAACCGACCATCACAAAAGGTACAAAAATGTAAACAAAATAGCAAGAAATATAACTTTGTATATAAACGAAAATGGATTATAAAAAACAGTAAAATCTAAAATGTGTTTATCGAATTTGATTAATAGTTTTTTTACTATTGATCATAGGTTTTACAGTAGGAAAAATGGTCAATTATTTTATTGATCGGAGCTGGATGTATCAAAGAAGAGAATTGGGAGGCTCGATAAGTACACATTTTCTCAACGGGGTTAATGTGTTTGTCGAATTTGCTTTAAGTAATATTGGAAACGACGTAGAAATTCATTGTCCATGTAGTAGGTGCAAATTGTTGAAGCACTTAGTAATGTTTTCTCTTTGTACAGGGGCAAGTGGACTTGGCGGAGGCCGATGTCGTCATGGTTCAGCGCCATTGGAATTCGAAGGTCGCCAAAAGTTACAGGGAGGTAATGTCGGCTCTTAAAAAATCGGGGAAGAAACCGAACTGGATGGGCGCTTCCGTATGGGATTCTTGGATGAGGTGGTGGGAGACCGACGAGTTCAAGGTAAATGTTCTACCTAATATATAGTTAATTATTTCGCAATTAGTATAAATATAATATTCAATTTATAAAATTGCAGATGGAGTCGGAGAGGAACTCTGCCAATAGAAGTAGGAATCCTGTAACGCATCGTGGCGGATCCAAGTCTTTTCAGCATCACCGTGAGGACTTGGTAAATTTATCTAAACCGTTATTACATTTTGTATATTAATTAGTTCGGTAATTAGCTATGAAAAAATAAAATATATAAATTATTTATTGCAGGAAAGATCGGTTGGACGTCGCGTGTCTATGATGGAGGTATTTACCCGCACCCACGCATCAAGACAAACAGACAATGCTGGCAATATTACATATCAGTGGGATGGTGATGATAAGGCGACGGCTGCATATGTATGCATATTTTAAAACTTATTTTATTAATATCGATATGTTTAAATCATATTCTACTAATTTTAACCTGTAATTGTTTTTTATTTTAGGCAAAGTTTCAGGAGGCACGGGCAGAGCTGCTTTCAGAATTGGATCGCGATGAGTTGACGGTAGAGGAGGAAGATAATATTTTCGACGTTATTATGGATCCGACGCAGCGGAATAGGCGCCATGGCTATGGAAACCAAGCGGTAATCTTATAAACATTGCAATATTATATTTAATAAATTAACATATAGATACACTATACATATGATGATTTCTAGTTGAGTTAACCTATATATTTAATAAGTTAACCTATATATTGTAATAAAAATATGCATTTATTTGTGGTATATGCATTGCTTAAGATCACGTCATTTACGTTTTTATATTTTAAAATATACATTGCTTACGAAAATGATTATAATACAAATGTGAACATCTCATATTCTATTTGCAGGTTCGGGCAGCTCAAAAGGCGTGTGACAAAGCTGAAATAAAAGAGCTTAGAACCATGGTTGAGCAGTTGCAAGAGCAGGACCGTCTTCGCGCTATACAAATGGAGCAGCTGAACCAACGTTTAGCGGAGTACGCGTAGAGGCATGGTTCCTTCCCTTCGTCGTCTGGTGCTTCCGGAGGTGATGATGATGCTTGAGAGGTATGATGATTATTGTTTTGTGGTTGGTTATTGTATATATTGACTTTGAGGTGGTGAGGATTGTGTTTGATGGTTATTGTGTATGTATTGACTTTGAGGTGGTGAGGTTTAAGTGTTTGCATTGTACATATTGACTTAAATATGGAGTTGGAGTTGGTGAGGGTTTGGTTGTAATGTTTGAATATGGAGTTGGACTTGAATATGTAATGTTTGATGTTGATTTTTGGTTGTTTATATTGTTTGTGGTATAATGTGTTGAATATGTGATATATATGTGAAATGGAGTGGAAATGGAATGGAAATTGATATATATTGATTGTGTGTGGTTGGAAGGTGAATCGCGTGCTGCTGTAAAAAAAAATTCACCCAGATTAGCAACGGCTAGCAACGGCTTATTGGTCAGTTTTTTGCCGTTGGTAGCCGTTGGTAGCCGTTGCTAATTCCCCGTTGCTTCCGTTGGAAGCTGTTGGAAGGCGTGGTACTCTATTCCCACGCTATTTCCAATGGCTACCAACGGCCGCCAACGGCTAGGAGCCGTTGGAATAGCCTATTTCCCTTGTAGTGTTATACACACACACATACATGTCAACATTTGCAATATGTATATATATATATGTATATATGTATATATATTCACGAAAGTGAAAATCCTTGAAAACTATACATTTGTAAAAGAAATAAAGTAGCTGATAGGCTGCAGAACCAGTAGCAAACATAAATTTTGGAGGAAATTGGGACCTTCTTATATCAATTTTAGCTCGATCAAGTTTTTCAGTCTCCTGTTGGGTTATAGTGGTTGTATTCAGACCAACTGAGCATGAAATATGAATGTTTGACCTCTTGCTCCTAAAACTGGTGCTGATCAAGTTCCTTCTTTAAAATAGAACGATTTGCATTATGTTTAGTGGATGCTAGAAGGAACCTATCAGTAGTCCTTGTTTGAGTGTGCATGTTCATAACCTGAGCCATGGTTTATTGATTTCAAGTTTTTAATGAAAGGGTTTAGCTTGCATGTTTTTATAGAGGTTCGGAGGAAGTGAAAATAGGAAGAAATTCTGGCCCTCACATTGATTCTAGCATTCTCTCCGCTCTCCTTAACTTGCTCTAGATATTTATTAATATTTTATTTTAAAGACCCAATACAATTTATTATTGTAAAAAAAAATAAAGGACAAATTAAAGTAAATAATTACTCACAAGGACACGCGCACAAAGTTTTTATCGTAAGGACAAAGCCCAAATCCCAAATACAATTTAAAATAAAACAAAGAATTCTGTTTGTCTTCCTCCTCGCTTTCACTCAAAATTTGATGAAATTTTGCTCGAAAAAAAAATGGCACCGCAAACCAGAAACAAATCTACATCTCCAACACAACCGTAACAATCGACAGTCAATGAACAACAAGCACAACAATCGACAGTCGAAGATAACCTAGCTACATCAGAAGTGGAGCAACAAAGTGAAAATCGAAATGTCGAATCACTTCCAACAGTAGGTATAAAAGAAAACGCAATGATAGAAGAGGGAAAATTACCTCTAGTGGAAATGATAGCAAAGAAAATAAAGGGAAAAAGCAGAAAGTTAAAACTTAGAAAACCTACATCAGTAGAAGAGGAAAAGAAAAATAGAGAAAAAATAACAAAAAGAAGACATGAAAAAAATACAGCAATTGAAAGCATACTAGAAATAAGAGAAAATATACTAGAGAATGTAACTGGTACTATAAAATCAAGTATAACAAAGTTAGTATAGTTTTATTATAGTAACATTGAATTTTTTTGCATAGAACAAAGAAGAGAACATGCAACAACAAATAGCTGCAGAGAAAATAGTTGAAGAAAATATGCAAAAAAGAGAAC
This sequence comes from Allium fistulosum, assembly GCA_030737815.1. Lineage (NCBI taxonomy): Eukaryota > Viridiplantae > Streptophyta > Magnoliopsida > Asparagales > Amaryllidaceae > Allium > Allium fistulosum. The sequence goes on along the minus strand of CM060905.1, from coordinate 197,015,081 downwards.
AAAGAACAAAACGAAGAAATGAAAAAATGATTCAAAAGAAAATACAAACAGAAACTGAGGTAACTGAAATTGCAAAATTATGAAACCAATACTAACAATTTCATACTGTTAAATGTATTCTAATATTATCAAAAATGTTAAACAGGAAAAAGCTCAGAAAGAAGAAGGGAAAAAAGTTGCAAATGAAGAATCAAAAGAAGAACAACTCAATTCGATAAAATTAGAAACATTATAACTTTATAACATGATAGATATTGCAAAAATAATACCTATAAATCATTTGGTAAAAGAAAAGGCTGATAATTACAACAAACTGATATCTACTTACAACAAATAATAGTTAGTATCATTTAGTGTAAATCGTTTGGTAAAATAATAGTCAGTATCATTTAGTTGAAATCTGATACTTACAACAAACTGATACCTACTTACAAAAAACTGATTCCTATTTACAAAAAACTGATACCTACTTATAAAAAATTGACACCTACTTGAAAATAAATGATACCTACTTACAGAAAACCGATACCTACTTAGTACAAACTGATACCTAGTTACTGCAAACTGATACCTAGTTACTGTAAACTTGAAATCGTTACATATTTGACTGAAGATATTTCACTGCAGCTAATACCCACTCTATTGCTATGTTAATTTGTTTCACAAATAACTTATTGTCTTTATTTTGAAATAATAGGATGATGATGATTTTGTTAATCCACATCCAAAATGCATTAAAGGCAGATCACGAACAGAACAACAGAAAGTATCAAAATCTGAAGACAAAAAGCATGAAACTGCTTATAGATGTGGATTGCAAGCAGTATTCAAAATGGTGAAAATGATTAAACAAAAAAATGCTCTATCCAAAAAGCAGATGGACATATTGAAGAGCACTCCTTTCTACAATTGCTTTAGAGTTTTTTATGAAGAGAAAATTCTTATGAAAGAATGTAAAAAGCATCAACACAATTTGGATGCTTTATGCTAATGCTACTCAGTTGAGGAAGATGCATTCTTATTTGCTAAAGAAAGAATGAAAGTTACAGCAAGAGATATAAGTTTGATTTTTGGCCTACCATTAAAAGGAACTAACATTGAGCCAACTCAGAAAATGACAAACAGAACAATTCCAATGTGGTGCAGAGAATTTGCAAAGAGAAACTTTGGCAATTGCACTTACATAACAAGGAATGTTGTGGAAAAAGAATAAAGCAAGAAGTGGCAAAGAAGATAAAGGAGTACAAAGAAGACTTGTCACTGTTAATAGTAATCGAAATACTATTAACATTCTTTTTCCTAAACAACCAGCAAAAGTTAAGATGGGGAATTCTACCATACTTAATTAATGTAGAGACAATGCAATTCATTTCTTGGCCACTAACGATAGAAAAGAATTTCAGTAAATTTGTCAAGAAGTTCATCCATACGCCAAGAAATATGTCGGGATGCTCCATGCTTCCATTGGTAAGATAAATTAATCAAAGTATTATTATTTGATATTATTTTAACAAACATATCTAATCAATTCTTTTTATGTTAGGAGTATTGCATTTGTGAGAAATTGCATCTCATTCAACAAAGACAACATTATACTACAGATTTACCCAGATTTGCAAAGTGGGACTTAAGAAAACTAAAAGACAAAGCAATCAAAGAAGTTTTTGATAATGTGAAAGAGGGTGATGTAAGTTAAAATTTCATTTAATTTTTGTTAATCAATATGCTTTAACTCTTATGTAGAATAAAGTTTAATTGTATATCATTTCTTCTATAACATAAAACTGATACTACAGTGAGCAAAAACTGATACCATATCATTACATACTAATAGTATCAGAAACAGAAACTAGAATGCAAAAACTGATACCATATGTTTACTTGCTTGAAATTGATACTAATAGTATCAGAAACTGATACTAGAATTCAAAAACCGATACCATATGATTACATGCTTGAAACTAACTGTAGAAGTATCAAAAACTGATACTAGAATGCAAACACTGATACCATATGATTTAATGATTGAAACTAATACTAGAAGTATAATAAGCTGATACTACAATGCAGTAATTGATACCATAGTTTTACATCCTTGAAACTGATACTAATATTATAAGAAACTGATACTAGAATTCAAAAACTGAAACCATAGTTTTACATGATTGAAGCTGATACTAATAGTATCAGAAATTAAAACATTAGCTATTTTTTTTATCGCAGAGTATTTCCTCTTTTCGTTATAATAAAAATTCAATTGTCATTGTAAATTGAAATCATAGCTTAAAACTAAAACAAATTTTCCAATACCAATTTTATAGGTGAAAGAAATTACAAATCTCAGTCCATATGAAGAATGTCTACTTCAAACAATAACCGTAGAACAAAATTTTCCCATAATTCAAAAAGAGAAGCATGGAAAAAAAGTTTGAAGAAAGTGCACATTCGTTTGAGGAAGACATAAGCGTCAGGATCTTCCAAATGCATATAAAGATTTGGAAGAAGAAGCAAAGAAAAACGAAAAAAGAATTGGAAGTAGAAAAAAGGGAGAATTAAAGCAGAGCAAGAAGATTTGAGTTTGAAAGAAGAGTTGAGAGAATTTAAGTTGAAGTTAGAAAGAAAATAAAGAGAAAAGATCGCAGGCTGAAGACAACACCAAGAAATTTGAAGCTAATTTGAATGACAGTGAAGAAAATAGTGAAAAGAAAAATGAAAGTTTCAATGTACAAAACGACAGTTTACAAACTGAACTAAATGCAAATACTTTGGCAGAAATGGAAATAGAAAGAAATGAAGAAGATAAAGAAACAAAAGCTGAAGAGTGTGTACAGAAATCAGCAGATAAAACAGAAGAAATGGAGAAACATATGCCCATCGAAATAGAAAGCGAATTGGATAAAAAACTGAAAAATGAAGAAATACAATGTGAACATGAAGAAAAAAAATCAGACTCCAACTGAAGTGCATCAAAAAGAAGAGTTGGAAAAAGAAAGTCAAGTGTAGAAAGATAAAACAGAAGATACTCGACATCTTGAAGAGGATATAAATGTAAAAAACCAAAATGTACCGTATAACGTTTCAGTGCTTGACTTTACCCCCTCCATCTTTCAAACTTTACGATACATAAGAGTTTGAAAGTGAAAAAACTGAAGAAAAAAAAGATGTAGAAAAACCTGTGCAACCAGCTGCTAGAAAAGGGAAAGAAACAGTGGCAAAAAAAATCAAAACAACACAAAAAAGGACGGCTTCTTATATTCAAAGATTGAAGGCAAGAACAAAAGTGAAAAAACAATGTGACATCTTTGAATATGGGATGAAACAAAAAAAAGTTGCAAATAAAAAAAATGAAGATGTTGAAAACAAAAGTGCACAAGACAACTGTCCAAAGTCACTTCCAGTGATAGAGCCAATACTTTCAAAGATAGGGCTTGGACATTGCAAATGTTTGATCTATCTCAATGTTGAGCAACAAAACGTGATCAAAACTTTCTTTTCATTGACGACATCATCACAAAAGTAAGTGTACAAATATGTATATTAATATTAAATATGAAATTAAGTTTGTCTAACATATACAAATTGTTTTGTTAAAATAGTGTAGTGGCATGGGAAGATAAGGACACAATCAAAGGAGGTTGTGTCATAACAAAAAACGCACTAAAACGTATACTAGAAGGAAATGAGACAGATGGGCAGGTACATAATTTTTTTTTCTTTACATCAAAACTGATACCAAAATAAAAGCAAAAATGATACCTAAATCCACAGCATGCTTAAATTGACTTGATGCTTTATTATTTTTATACTTATCAACATACACAGCCACTATTAACATTAGTGATACTACTTACTATTTAATATTGCTTCACCAATAAAAAAAACTTAGACTTTCTTGATTTTAATACTGATTATAGATTGGTATATTTCAAGATGTGAACTGGAAGAACACAATTATGCTTTCACAACTACAATGACGGTAAATAAAACTTTAATATCCAAGTACATAATAATTGCTTCATTTATTAAATCATAAATTATTTTCATATTAAACAGAAAGGAATTGTGTGTGATATAAAAGGTGTGAAAAAAGTCTGGTCCTCCCTATGCTAAAATCCATTGTACATGACAAATTTACTGAAAGTATATATTTTCCTTTGCATTGTGAAAACCACTGGACATTAGTGACTTTAACATACCCAACAATGCAATGGTGCCATGTTGATTCTACCCGCCCTAGAAGATCAAATGAAAGAAACAATTCCAGTTTAAAAGAAGCTATAAAATTGGTATGAGATTTCTCTTTCTTTTAAAAAAATTACTTATTACAGATAAAAAAGGTGAAATCTGGAAAACAATAACATAACAGACATGGAGGTGAAACCAGATGATATGCATCAAATAAAGTGTGCACAACAAGCAGAAGACACGTAAGTTTTTTTGGGGTTAAAATGATATCTACTGAGAACAAAATGAACAATACAATTGAAACTACTAGTCATAATCAATTGACAGTTGCTCATTATTCAAACTATCTGTGTTTTTGCATTATAATATTTCATATGTACTTCTATACATCATTGTACACCTTTTATATTTAATTGAATTTGATTCATAACAAAAATATTGAAAAATATTATCTCTTAATTCCATAAACATTTAGTTCAAAACTAAACAGTTACTACAGGAAGAAAACTGATACCCACATAAAAGAAATTGATACCTACAGAAACAAAACTGATACCTACATAAAAGAAACTGATACCTACAGAAACAAAATTGACACCTACAAAAACAAAACTGATACCTACATAATCAAAAATAAAACAAAATATTTAGCAAAAATATCTTAAAGTAATAACTACAAACACAAAAATTCAAACAGAAATTAATACTAAGTGTGCTAGTAAAACTGTTAAATATTTTAATTCAAAGCATATTATATGCTTGTACCATTATCTCTGAAATTCAATGTTTCGTATTAATTATAACCTGATAATACAACTGATGCAAACTGATACTAACATTACATTTTGGTTTCAACAGGCTTGACTGTGGAATATTTGTAATGATATTCATCATTTCGAACAAAAGCATAATACCAACAAAACTTGAAAAGAAGGAAATATTATCCACAAGAGCAAAGATTGTACATGCAATATTGACAGATGATGAACACTGCTAGAGTTTGTCTAAATACATGTCAAGCTTAGAAGAAAGAAAAGAAAAGAATTGAATTCACATTGTGTTGTTTCACAATTAAATTTGGTACTTGTAAAGTAATGTAGTTCTATTGAAATTTGTACTTGTGAAGTAATGATGTTCTGTTGCAATTTGGTACTTATGAAGTAATGATGTTCTGTTCTTAGAACAATGTTGCTCTTACTTGTAAAAACAATACTGATCTCCTGGAATGATATGTTATGGTTGGTGTTCTTTTCTTTTCATGTTGTTTATATTATAACAAGATTATATAGTGTATGTTCTATCATGCAACTATGGATCCCATATAATATTATTAGTTTTATGATGCAACTATCAGTTGTATAATGGTATTACCAAATTTCATATCATATTTCAATACAAAATAGTAACTAGGTATCAGTTCTTATGACTAGTAGTACTAGTTTTGCTAAAACTGACGCTCAACATACTTTATGAAACAACAATTAGTGCTGGTGTCAGTTTTTGCTAACACCAGATATCATTCTAATTATTTATTAGCACCGGTGTCAATTTTAGCACATATTATAATACATGAAACTAATACTAAAAACTAACCAATACTGATACTAAAGTAGTTTATATCCAATCAAACAAACATTATCTCCAACCAAGCTAACTGGTACTGATACGTAAAAATTGATACCAAAACTTGAAAAACTGATACTTGTAAAAAGTTATAAAAACTGGTATTGTAAAAACTGATACTATAAAAACTGATACTGATACCAAAACTTGTAAAAACAAACACCAGAACTGATACTGTAAAAATATATAACTGATGCTAAAACTGATACTATCATTTATACTAAATAGCTGAAATTAAAATCAATTTGATAATATGCTATACTGAATACAAATTAATAACAAAAGGTTCAATTACAATAAACCGCCAAAACAAGTCACACATCCACTTATTAATCTAAACAAATTCAAAATGTAAAATTAAATCATATCCTCTTTGAAGCTTGACAATTCCGTTTATTATGACCAAACTACTTGCACTCGCCATATCTGTTTTGCCTGTTCTGAAAATATGAAAATCCTCCTTTGCACTTGACTGATGGTCTATCATAATTTGGAATAGGATTTATAGCATTGGCATAAGAACATCAATAAGCATCAACAGTGAAATAATTCTCGACGATATCATATATAGACAACTTATACTTGTTCATACACTTTATAGCATGAGCACAAGAAAATCCCGTAATTTTTCATTGGTTGCAACTTCAAACTCGTTCCTTCAAATCAACACAATGAGAGTTTGGATATTTCACTTCAAAAGAAAAATCAGAAGATTTATATACATCCCATCCAAATCCTTCTTCAATCAATTCACCTAAACGTAACTCCATAGAAGGGCAAAGACTTGTTCTCCACAAACGACACTTTTCTCTTCTTCTACCCATTTGCTCCATAATCTTAACACGAATACCATCTAAACACGAAGTAATAGGCAATGCTCATTCATCTAAAATCCAAATATTAAAACTTTCTGCAACATTCGAACTATATTCACCATAACGTTTCCCTGGAAAAAATAAATCCACCCACTTATCAAATGGCTTATCCTTTAAATAATTCACACCAGCAACACCACCAATTTGACAGAACTTAGAATGAGCTCCTTCAAATTCATATAGATTAGAAGCTCTAGAAAACATTTTGAATAGATCAACAATAGACACATTTGCATTTTTGACTTTTACCGCTAAAAGAAGATTTTGTTCCATATGCAAATAGCAATAACTGTGATAAGCTGAAGGAAAAACATCACGAACACCTAAAACCAAACCTTGGTGGCGATCTGACATATAAACCAAAGTACGATCTTCTTGAAGCATTGGTTTTAAATGGTTCAAAAACCATGTCCAATTATCCACATTTTCTACAGAAACTACACTCATAGCTAAAGGGAAAAACCTGCAAATGCAAAAATAATTAGTAAAAATAACTAAAACTAATTATGACCATAAATCTGAAACAATTCATGAAACTGATACTAACAGTAAAAAAAACTGATACCGAAAACCTGATACGACCATTATAAAAATATTGATAACCATGACATTATGCACATTAATCTTCATTCTAACACAACAAAGTAATGAACATTGACATATATTATGATACAAATGAAATTTCAATACTACACAACTATATATGATACCATATATTAACATACTTGAAACTGATACTAACATTATACACAAATTGATACTAATCTCCTGCTAAGCAGTATGAAATTATGATACCAAATACAAACTTACAATTCAATACAATGCAAATTCTGATACTAGAAACTTGCTAACTGCAAACTACATATCTTAAAATTGGTACCAACATAATACAAATTATGATAACAAATTAATATTAATGCTAATGCCAACTATTATGATCTCAATACAAATGAATCAAAACTGAAAACAAAGACATACTTTGATCGCCATTTTTTGTAGTAGCACCCATCAACACAGCAGGATGTCCCTTCAAGTGAGTAGCATCTAAGAATATCATAGGACGACAATACTTAAAACCAAGTAAACAAGCGCCAAAAGCAATAACTACCCTCTCAAATTCATTACTACAAGGATCAACATCCATATCAGCATAACTATCTGGATTAGACTTCTTCACTGCTTCCAAATACCAACTCAAATCATTATAAGACAAAGCATCATTACCATGCAACTCCATTAGTGCAAGTTGTTTCCCATGATAAGCATAACCGTAAGACAACTGAAAATTGTATTCTCTTCTAAAATCAACTATAATATTTTTAGGCTTTTTACTAGGACAATCACGAATCTCGTCAATAATCAACGATTTAACAAACGAACTAGATATATGTGGATTATTCACATATCTAAGACTAGCCCCACAAGAATGATCAGCAATCATATTTCTCATAAAAAACTTCTTCAATTCTCCAGAATCACAAGAACCATGGACTTTGAAAAGACAACCATCCTTACATGAAGAGCAAATTACAGTAACTCTTGCAGCACAATTCTTTAAAAATACTAATTCATACCCCTTTTGAATTTGATATGCCATCAAAAATTCTCTAAAATGTTCAGCTCGTCCAAAACAAAAACCAACAAAATCGAAAATGCATAATGTCGACCCTCTCCTCAACGTATCTTTTAAATAACTTTTACCATTAACAACAACATTTGAACAGACAGATACAGTAGAAGATGAAGAAGCACGAACATTAGATGAACTTGAAATAGAAGCACCATCAACATATTCCAATTCAAAACCCTTAACCATAACAGTAAAACCAAAGAAAGAACTTTTCTTGTATAACTGAAAGAAAATTATACTCTGAATATCAGAATCAGTATCAACCATAATAACTTTGTCCTCAAGTACATAAGAAATCTGATTAGAAGAAGGAGTTAATTGAAACCAACATCGACATATCTCATTCTTCAATTCATACAAAGAGAAATCGATAGACAATCGAGTGCTAAAAGTGTTATTATTTAACACAAACAGACAAAAAAGACTGTTATCACCAGTAAAATATGTTCAATTTAGAACATTAGTTTTTCCATTTCACAAAACTAATACCTACCATATACAAAACTGATACCTAGTTACAGATAATAAAAAATGATAATAAGAAAAAATAAAAATGATACCCAGAAACTGAACCTAAAATATGATACTTTTCCACTCTATCACAACTTTATATACAACCCAAGCAATGATACTTTTCCAATCATCCCAACATTAATGCAAGATAATGCAAGATAAATTAAATGTAAAGCATATTAGAATACAACGCGACATAAAGAAACAATTTAAAAAAAAACTGCTACTGCTTCCAAAAGTTGCAATAGAAGAACAAACAAGCAATCAGAAAAACAACACTGCATGTAATTTGTAAAAACGAACACAATTAGAAATCACAGACATTTTTTTTACTTCTAATAAAAAATGAACAAAAAATAGAATAATATAAGCATACCTAGTTATTACAATTTGAAGAAAAACGAGATCACAGTAGAAATATGAAAAGAACGAGATCGACAAACGCGCATGAGAAAAATTTGATCGATGAACTACAATTATCAGAAGAACGAAATTGAATTGACCGAACGAGGTTGATCGATATTTTGATTGTGAGAGAGATATTGGATCGCGACAGAAAAATTTGATTGAAATGAAGAAGAAGAAGAAGAAGCATGCGAAAGTGGGCGGCTGGAAGGAAAATACAATAATTTGTCCTTTAGAGAAAATTATAAGTGGGCTGTCCTACATCCAAAAAAAGCCCTAAAAATTGTCCTTGAGGAAAATTTCCTGTTTATTATTTTTGAATTGTTTATAAAATTTTATTAATTTTACACTATCATTTTACATTCAAAAACCTACACTTTCTGCTTTAACCATCATTTTCAAAGTTCCTAATTTTTATGTACAATTTACCTTTAAGGCTATATTTTAATTAATTAAATAATTTAACTACAAACTATTTAAACAAAATTAATTAACCATTATTCATTAATTTTTCTAATAAATAATGCAGATAACAACAATGTCAACAAGTATATCACGCTCATTGTAACAAAATGTATAAACTAAATTTTCATTCAGATAAAAATAATATGGATCACGTGAAAGACAATAAGAAAAACTTTAATGTACAATTATCTATTTTAATAAATTATCAATTAAATGATACAAAGGTTCAAAAATTATAGTTCATCTCATTAATCATAAAAATTAATGATATAAATATTACATTAATTTTTTCGATGATTTTATATTCAAATACCGAGATTTTATAATTTCTATTGTCACTTACAAAGTTTTCATCAGTTTTCTCTTATTATTTTACATTCAAATCCACATGTTTAAAATTAACCAAACATTATAAATCCTTACAATATAAACAGATTCAAGTAATTAATACTCAATAAGTTCTTTGATATTTTATAAACAAAATGAAAATTTCAATTTATATACCGCACTCGTAGTAATAAAATGGTAAAATAGATATCTCTTTCAAATATACAAATATATGAATCACATAACAAAAATTATATGCATGAACAATAATAAAAAGAATATCGAACAGTGCACAACAAAATCTTATTTTAACAATATTTAAAGTATGAGTACCATGATCTTACAACACTAGTGTGTGCAATGCATGTGATACATTTTTTTACTTTATTATTATTTCTATAGTCCACAATTTTAGTAAATTAAAAAATATTTTTCCCTTAATATCCTTATGTAACATTTAATATTCTTATCAGTAATGATTTTGCTATTTGACATCTTAAATCTATCATCATACACTTGTGCTGGTGTGCATAAGCATAAATACAAATCACGAATTTACTTAATATTACATTAAAAAGGAAAATATTACACCAATATTTTTCTTTGAAATTTGTTACATAAATAAATACTTATAGTTGTTTCTGTTGTGCAAAATTTCAATTAATTTGCACTAACTCTAAAATTGTAGTGGAATACTAAAGCGCAGAAACAATCAAAAGAAGGATCTAGCTTGTCGATTAATTATCAACCACCAATTCAATAAAAAATAATCATCAAACAAAGAGAAACATAAGAGTAGAGAACACAAATATTTAATGTGGTTCGGCTAGATTGCCTACGTCCACGAACCCAACAACTATTCTTTATTTCATTGTAGAAAGGGAGTACAAAAGAGAGAAATTACAAAATTATAGGTAGTAAAGCGGAGAGACTAACCTATAATTACAAATTGAATAATCAATATCTCCAAAGACTTGTTTGCGCTCAAAACCCCTAATTGGATTTGACTACAGAAATTAGGGTTTACTGAAGAAGAGGATAATGGTGGATGCTCTCTCACTCTCATATGAAGATGAACTTCCTTCATGTAAATAGGCATGAAAATGAAGGATGCTTGGAGATGAAGAAAATTAATTTCCAGATTATGTGACAACCTTTCCAAGTTACTTGAATTGATTCCAATGCATATACATGACAAAAAATCTATGTTTCCATAAATTTCCATTGCTTAAATCAATCTCCATATATAAACTTGTCTATTTTCATATAACATATCTGACTAATTAATTGATTAGCAATTAATTAGTTTCCTTTCTTTAGAAGATATCACACGTATCCTTTCTCTTTATCTTTCCATATATAGCTTAATTAATTGATTGAATGAATCAAATAATTATTTTCTTGTCTTCTTTGGAAAATATTTGAATCACATAAATTCAACAGTTTCACATATATAGTTATATCAATTATATTTAACGTATGATTTCTTAATTTCAAAATATAAATTAAAATTATTTTAAAATTAGATAAAATACTTTAAAACATAAAATTTTGGAAATAACAATAATATATCTTTATTTATTTACATTTTTTAAATGTATAAATTAATAAAATAGTATATGTGATTATTGTAAAACTACTTTGAAACTAGATTATTGTTATTATTTAGATAGTTAGACTTTATAAATATTATTGTAAATAGTATGTGTAATTAAAATACATAAATATTATATGTAATTATTTATGTAGTTATTATGTATAACTATCTAAATATAGTATGTGTTATTATTTAGATAGTTAGACTTTGAAAATAGTATGTGTAATTAAAATACATAAAATTTAGACTTTATAAATATTATTGTAAAACTACTTTGAAACAAAATATACCATTTTAGATAGTTAGAATATGAAAATAATGAATATATGATTATTTTTAATTATTCAAAAATAACATTTTAATATATTTAAGTATGAAAACATAACATTTTAACATGCTAAAATCAAAAAATAATAATGATAATTTTTCTATAAATTCATCTATATTTATTTAAAAAATATAAATCGATGAATTATTTCACTTAATGTTAAAAATTTCAAAATTATTTTATAATCCTAATATATTATTTTAGATATTTACAATCTAGAAAAATATAGGTATTTATAATATAATCTGTTAATCTAATAAATTGAATAATATATATGTTTATCTAAGTATTGATCTATTATTTATAGTAAACTAGAAAAAAAATTCTCCTTAATTCTCTATTTTTAAGATTTCTTCTTTACTCTATCAATTGATTTTTCATGAAGCTTCTCACGATTTCAATAAGTCAAAAATAAACTAAAATAAAACTTTAAAAATATAACATTATTTTGAAACTAACTTAAAACTATATATTTCACTATGAATATTTAGAATCGAAAAATAACAGTATCTATACTATTTATACATAAATTATTCAAGCATGATATTTAAAATGTATATACTTGATTTGAGAAATATTATTTTAAATTATTTTACAACAACAAAAACATTCTGTTAACATAAAGATATGAAAATAGCAATATTAATTTTCTAATATATTTGACTCATTTACTATATATATACAACAACAACTAAGCCATTATTCCTAAACAAGTTGGGGTCGGCTAGAGATGGAACCCAAAACTAAATGAAAAAATCAATTTAAAAGTTATGATAATAACAATAACAATAACAATAATAAAATAAAGTCAAATAAGTAAATTAATAATAATAACTAAGTAAAATAAAATAAACAATAAATATATATGTATATATAAGAGGAATGATAATAATAATACTAATAGCGATAATGATACTAATAGTAATATTGGTCAAAGACCAAGCCTACGTCTTAGGCTCATGTTCCCTAGTCCTATAGTCTAAAACTTATAAAACTCAACGCTCATGGTTCTGGTACGTGAATCGCTAACTTCCACTTGCTCTGATCCATCACCAGCTCTTCGGATATACCCTAATCTTTCAAATCCCTTTTTACTACTTCCTCCCATGTCAACCTTGGTCGACCTCTACCTCTCTTTGAGCATTCTACATCTTAGAATCATTTACTATATATATAAATTAATTAAATACCACATTTAATGTTTAATTTATTTAAATTTCAAAAACATTTTTCTAGAATTATTTTAAATTTAGACATATATATTTATAATCCAAAATAATAATAGATGTAATTTTCGGTGATTTATTCTTATGTAACTTAAATTATTGATAGAATTATTTATTAAATATATTCTATTAAATAATAGTACAATAGAAGGAATTATATCTCACTTATGAATTTTAAGAATTAAAGTCTATTATTGTTTCGATTTTGTATTTTATATAAAGATAATATTATTTATAGTTTATGATTTTTATGATTATTGATAAACCTCTCCTTATTTCTGACCTACCATTTAGTTTCAGGTATAAATTCTATCATTGTTTAATTAACTTTGGTTATTTTACATACAAATTTTGTTATTTTCTTTCTTAAATGATATCTAGTAAAAATAAAAAGGCGTTATAATGAAGGCTCTCTTTATTGTTCCTTGCCACTTTATATTGAAGTATAATTTACAAATTATTTAGAATGTTGTTTTAATTCCATTTAACTAAGCTACATTTAAGTTTATGTTTTAATTTTTCTTTCAAAATTGGTACTTTATTATAGATTAACAACACACAATAATTGAAACATGTGGCTTGCATAAATATATGCTTAACATTAGCGTATTACATTGTACGTTAACTATTTAACCATGTATATTTGACAATTTTTTTTACAACACTACCGTGTGCAATGCATGGGTTACAAACTAGTATATGATGTATGTATCAAGAATTATGATGTAGTTTAGAATTACACACACATGTAATAAGATGATTGGTACAATTGGTCTGACTTTGCAAAGGCAGTGGTGTTGCACTACCTTAGACAGTACACAGCTGCCTTTGCAAAGGCAAGAGAATGGTGAACATATCTAAATCTAAAATTGTGCAGTTAATCAATATTCTTATTTGTTCCAAACTCTTGCAAAAAATCTCAATACATTTACATATAAAAATGCACATTAATCTAATTATGTTTAAAAGATATTTCAATTGTTTGATTATTTTGTAATTCAATAGTTTTCGTTTCTAATAAATCCTTCTTTTCTTAGTCAAGGAAAACATATCATTTTTCTTTGTTAATAGTTTCAGTTTGTATAAAAAATTAAATTAAAAGTGGAGCTTGAATGTAGGCAATTGTAGAATATTTTAAACTATAAATATCTAAATGTAAAAAAGGTTGAGAGATTCGAGCAGAGGGAAGAAAATTCCAAGAATTAATCATGAGCCTAGATATTCTTCTACTTAATAATATTTAATAAATTAATAAATATCAACGGATCGAAAAAGTTGTAAAAGGTATTGAACTTCTAGAGGTCAAGATTTAGCGACTACATTCTAGTATGAAAAATCATTTGAACTTATATCATTTGTGTATTTTTACACATTTTATTTAAGCATAGTTTAGTAGCCTTTTGAATAAACTTTTGGAAGTTTTCCTCTACCATTTAAAAAAAGAAATATAAAAGGATTTCCGCTGGGTGCTTCTTGGGTCATTACTAATTAAGTTACCTGTCGGTGGTTCTTGAGTATGTGTTCTTTTATTAATCTAACTGGAAAATAAAAGTACTAATTAAGTTTTTAGTCATTACTCCAGGAATATTGCCAGTACCAGGCCTGCACGTGCTTCTTGAGGAAGCGGAGTCTCACCTTCTCCAATAAGCTGCATGTACAAAAGGTTTAGCTCGTCGTTAAAGAGCTCTCGACCCTTATTCTCGGTCATTTAAGCAACTCGCTCATTGTATTTGGCCTGTAATTTACATTAAGAGTTAGGTATTGTACACATAACATAGTTTGAAATTTGTAAATAAAAATTCAAAATTTTTGTTGATTACATACAACAAACTATTCCGAGTACTCATCAATCCATTCGCCATCTACAGAACCGTCCGGTTTCTCAACATAATGTGTTCGAATTTACACCTGCATGTATGTCGGTGTTCGACCCTGTTCTTTCTCCCGAAAAGTAAAAATAATTTATCGTGTGTTTATTTGAATTGTATACTAGTATTATTAAATAACTTAAACAATCGCCATATCGTTCATCCATTGTGCCATTGATTCAGAACCACATCTATGTGGCCTTGGATTGCTTTTGCGAGCAATTGAGTTCTTTTTAGCCAGCTCCTTCACACCCTCCTTCTCCCAATGGGCTAGATACTATTGTTATACCTCATATGTTATAGAAGCATTCTTCTTTTTATACCTTTTCATGTCTCTAACAATCCACCTATACTTCAAAGAGCACTTTTGATCCCATAATCATCTGACATCAGCAAAAGAAGTGGTGGGAACCCAAAAGTACAATGCCTATACAAGAATTTGGGAGTAGATTCAATGAACTGAAAAACTTAACCATGGATGGACTAAAAATATTGTAACATCGTGAATTTCAAAATTATTTTTCCTTAAACTCTTCAAACCAATGATCCTTAATATTAGCAGGAACCACACTGAAACAAGGCCAAAGTGATGTTATACGGACCTTAAGCATAGAAGATATAGTATGAGACGTCGAGGCACTATTCACGAATTCCCAGCTGTTAATGGACAAATTATATTAATCCTTTACTGCATTATTAACATATACGATAATTCAAAAGTTTATAAATTTTACTTACTCTCCCTATGATAGATATACATGGTGCCGACTGAGGAAGTCGAGCTAATCTATGACATATGTCCAGATAACCCAGGGGTGCCTTCATCATGATCACCGCCATCTGAAGGGGTGGGTCGTTGATCGACGGAGGGTGGTGCTGGCTCGATCAAAACCAAACCACATCCATTACCACTACTACGATGACCACCCCTATGAGTACTCATTTCTCTTACAAGAATACAACATATGCAACTATATACATAAGATAAGGTAACATTTCAGAATGAAATTTGTGAACTTTATTTAAGACAAGGTTTGAAAACATACATCAAATAGCACAGAATATAAACCAATAATTGAAAATTTTACTACTAACTAAAAGATGAACAACTTCATAAACATAAAAGCAATCGAGCGACTAAAAAAACATGCAAACAATCATAATTAAATATACATGCTACCAAACTTCATTATCATCATCACTCTCAGTACTTACACTCTCATCTTCAAGCTCACACTCATCTTCATCTACTTTGACTTGCTTATCGTCGTCTTCATCTACTTTGACCCCATCATTAACGTCATTAATAGGAGATCCAATATCTACTATTTCTTATACAATCTCCAGTACTTCGTTAGGTTCTGGATCATTTTGATACGCCATATTGTCGGTTATGATCGTGTTTGAGTGAAATGACCATCTCGGTTTTGTTTTAATAACAGCCCACCAATCTGAACGACTGTTGTCGATAGCAGGATAGGGCCTAAAATAAACTTGTGTAGCTTGTGCTGCCAATACAAATGGATCATACGCTAAATATTTTTTCTTATGGTTTACTTCAATAAGAGGGTAATCCTTGTGTACGCATCTTACTCCAGTATTTGACCTACTATCAAACCATCTAAATTTGAATAGAAATGTTTTTAACTCCGGCACCACCGAGTAAGTTAACTCGATTATTTCCTCCAGTACACCATAATAATCTTTTATGTCATCATTGTTGTTTCCACCTTTAATACAAACTCCGCTATTAACAGTTGTTTTTTCTTTCCATATTCTTCTATGTGAAGCTTAAATCCATTTATAAACATTATTGGACATATTCTAAAGCTATTACACGGACCAAATGCAAGTTTCCTATAACAGACGTAGGTGATATTGTTCGTATCAAGCTATCGATTTGAATCAAGTACACAAGTTAATATATAATGAATACCTTGCGAGGTTAAAATACATGACTTATCATACTTACATATTGTTTAAACCATCCCTCGAATTCTTTACAAAGTTTAACATTGGGATATTCACTTTCGAACTTGTTGTTTAAATCAAGCACACATGTTAATATCTAAGGAGCATTGTGTGTAGGTTGAAAAGATTGACATAAATATAGTTAATGAATAATCAAATTATTATAGTACCTAATAAGATTAGTTAATTCATTACAATTAAGAAGCACAGTTGCCTTGGCTAGATTGTAATCTTTTATTGGAGTGAAGCCTTTAACATTCTTCCATTTACCAGATGGGCATCCTTATTTTTTGAATACCGAAAGAACGTTATCAATTGAATCATCCACAATATCACTTTCATTGCGATGAACATGATTAAACTTTAAATTCACGTGATCACCGAAATAATGACTAAAAAATATGGATGCTTCTTCAATAATGTATGCTTGAAAAATAGAATCTTCAACACGTGCTTTATGTTTTGCTTTTTTCTTTAGGTGACCCAGATTCCTTAATATGAAAATGTGTGAAATTAACTATAACATGTTGTACATTTAAAAATTGCGTAAATAAATATAACTATTACATACCCATCAAAAGGATGCATCCATCCTACTGCACTGGTCCCCGTAGTAATGCTTCAGTTGGTAGATGTACTGGTAAATGTTCCATGTAATTTAAAACTCCAGGAGGAAATATTTTCTCCAATTTACATAGAAATTTGGGTATATCTCTTTCAAGCTTTTTCAAATGGCTTTTAAATAGAGTTGTCAAACATATTTCTTTAAAGAATAAACCGAGCTATGTTATAGGCATCCAAACCTTTTGTCGTAAAAGCTCTTTAAATACTATCTGGAATAGAGTCTCTAAAAATATATGGCAATCCTGACTCTTCATACCTGATAGTATAACGTCCTTCATATCAACACATCGTTTCATATTAGAAGCAATTCCATCAGTAAACCTCAAAGAATTGACCCACTCTAGTAATTTTATACAACGAGTTCTATCCAGCTCATAACACACAAGATGTTTGAAGTTTAGGCACATAGGATTAATCTTAAGCTCGGGACGATTGCAATAATATTCGATATCTTTTCTTAAACTCAAATCATCTTTGGTTTTTCCTTTCACATTCATAAGTGTATGGCTCAAACACATTTTTTTTCAATATGCGTCACATCCAAATTGTGTCGAAGTTTTAGATCCTTCCAAGATGGTAATTCCCAAAATATACTCTGTTTGCACCAGTTGTGATAATCCTCTTTGCCAGGAATTTTAGGCTCTTTGTTTCCCATCTCGTGTAATTTTGCATAATCTTTTATAATACCAAATACATCTTCCCCATTCAAAAATGTTGGCGATTGCAAACTTACAATTTTATTTCTTTCAAAGTTTCTCTTATCATGTCTAAACGTGTCATTTGTATGCAAAAATCGACGGTGGCAATCCCACCAACACTGCTTACCACCATGCTTCAGTGTAAATGCTTTTGTTGAATCCATGCACACAGGGCAAGATAATTTACCCCCTGTACTCCAGCCCGAAAGCATCCCGTACATGAAATAATCGCTTATCATCCACAATAAACAAGCAAATAGTTTGAAATTGTTTCTCTTCGACACGTCGTAAGTGTCAACACCCTCTACTCACATCTTCTTCAGGTCCTTAATTAAAGGTTGCAAATAAACATATATTCTATCTTTCGGATTTTTTGGCCCGGGACAATTAGAGTTAAGAACATGTATGGATTTTGCATAAACATCCAAGGAGGTAAATTGTAAGGTGTTAAAATAACTGGCCAAGTGGAGTATTTTTTGCCATATTGGCTAAAAGGTTGGAAACCATTAGTACATAAACCGAGCAGTACTTCGTGAATCCTTGGCAATATCATGATATTTGTCACCAAGATGTCTCCATGCTTCTCCATCTGTAGGATGATATAAAACCTCTTCCTCTCGAACTCGTTCACTATGTCATCTCATGTGCTCCACAATGGCATAAGACGAATACAATCTTTGCAGTCTAGGAATAAATGGATGATAATGTGAATGAGTAAAAGGTACACCTTTACCGTTACTTTTTTCTTTTCATATCTTCCTAAGCTACAATTTACATTGTGAAAGGTATATGTCCTCTTTTCAATATAGCATGCACCCACTTTGACATGTATCTTTCTTTCGTACAGCAATCTGAATGTGGACACTTGTTTTTTTAATTGATACCAATTTTCTGCCAATCTAGTCTGCAAACCGGATGAGACCACATCTCGAACTAAAATAAGAACATCGTTCATTAATTTTTGTGTACAGTTGTTTGTGGATTTTATAGCAACTAACTTAGAAGTTGCTGCCAACTCCGTCATTGGACATCCATCAAAAAGTGTTCTTTTTTATGCTTCTAACAAGTCAAAAAAATTTCTTAGCTTTTGGAATTGGTTCTTCCTTTACATCCAATGAATTAGGCAGCATACTCGGACCAGAGGCATCAATAACCATTTCTGTCATTCTATTTTCTAAAGTTGTAATATCCCGGAATTTTGGACAATATCAATTTAATAATCTGTTTAAATAATTAAATTGATTTGATAATTTTTGATAATAAAATTTGAATTAGTTTAATAATCTAATTGAATAAATATTTAATTAGTGGAATTTATCTTTTAAAACTAAAAAAATGATTTCTATTTATAATGTATATATATAAGTATATATATATTGTAAATAGATTAGCTTTGGGTTGAAATATAATAAATAAATAAAGTAATTAAAGATAAATTTATTGGTAATTAATTTGTAATTAATAATGTTTAATTAAAGTTTAATTATTTAAGAAAAATAATTAAAGAATAATTAATAGCTAACGTAGAACTTTAACTTGGGTTTAACAAGTAATTAATTAATGTGATTAATTGTGATAATTAAATAGATTAATTAATTAAGGTTAAACATTTGTAGAAATTATTTAAATATAATTACTTAATTGAAGTAATTAAGAAATTTATTACTCATTGTAATTAATTGAGTTTCTTTTGATTAGTTAAGTTAATTAACTAAGTTTAATTAATTTAAGATAATCACTTATTGATTTGTGAAGTATAAATTACTTAATGTAATTTAATGAAGAATAATTACTTAGGAAAGTAATTAATGGATAATTATTTATGTAATTAGTAAAGTAATTAAGGGAAGTTAATTACTTAATAGAAATTAATCAAGGGATTAATTAAAGATAATTAATTAAGGAGTAATTAATTTATTTGAGGAAGTAATTAAGGGTAGTTAATTACTGAATAAGATTAATCAAAGGTGATTAATAATTATGATTTAATTGAAGATTAATTACTTAATGTAATTAATTTAATTAGAGTAATTAATAATAAAAATGTAATTAGGGATCATTAATTAATATAATTAATGATGTAATTAAGAATTGATTAATTAAAGAATAATTATAAATGAAGTGATTAATTAATATAATTAATTAAGAAGTAATGTAATTAATTATAGTTAATTAATAAATGAAGAAATTAATTAATTTTATAATTAATTAATTAATGAAGTAATTAAAGGTTAATTACTATAAGTGGTTAAGAGTAATTAATTTGAGAAATTAATTTAATGCTAATTACTTGAATGTAATTAAATGTAATTAATCAAGGATGATTAATTAAAATGAATAATTGGATAAGGGTTGATTAATTAATTGATAATTAATTAATAGTGGCTTAAGCAAGATTGTTAATGATGAAAGTAATTAATTTAATTTATTTTAAATTAATTAGAGATGAAGTATTTAATTTAATTCATTTTAAATTAACTATATATGGTGATTAATAAATCATTGCTTAAGGATATTGAATGATATTGATTTATCTTGAATGGTTTGAGATCTCAGATATGAGATAATTGATACTGTATTATTTGGATGCTTTGGTTGCATAGTGATGATGATATGGATTATCTGTTATAATGATAATATTGATTATCTATTGTAAATCTATGAATTATCTATCTGTGTGTAAATAGATAGTAGAATTGAATTGTTTTAACCTTTAAAACAACTTGGCCTTAAAAGATACGCTTTGGATTTCGATGAGACCGGGATCGGGTTTTCGTATACCGGATTTCTAGGTCTGGAGACCCGAATACCACATCGATCCAAATTAACGATAGGTCGTGAATCAAGTGAAGATGAAGATTCAGAGTGCAAGGGTTATTGTCGTTAACTCTGAGGGTGATTCCAAAACGAGTGTAACGAGATAATGCCTTCGGTTTCGTTCGAACCCGGAACGAACTTGTATGGATTGAATGCTTTCAGCACATCGTCAGGCGGACGATGAGCATTCTAAGTGATATGTTCTGATTAAAGGTAATCATAACCTCAAGCCTCATCAACCAGGAATGGCTAAAACAGGGGAGGTGCAGCAAGGTTTCGTGGGTAGCACCCACTGAGAGCAAGATAGATCCCTGTCTAGAGGTCCCTTTTCTTTTATTCGGCTTAGTGTGTGGTTGGTCGCGCCAACTACGGGATTATCTTGTTCGGAATTATCCAGTAAGGGATGGTTCCGACTTTGTGTTGCAGTGGAGCGGGCGTACTCCTCGGTACGGTGATCTAGGCCACGTACTGTGACGGGCGGTACCCCAGTAGCCCTGCCATTGTATGGAATCCAAACTCCAATAAGTGCCGTACGTATTAGTTGTGCCCAACTATGTTGGAATGTGAGATGTAAGCATTTCAGCTATTTCTGTATTTTACTTGAAAACCCTAGACCCTATTATAATACAATCAAATTTCCTATCAAATGTTTTGGTTAGCGTAAGGTAAAAACTTACCCATGTTTATTTGTGGGGAGTCTTACGTGATACCTTTTCTTTCAAAAGGTTTTGAAGTTAAACAATTTTAACCTGTTACTCACACCAGACCCATGTCTGACCCAAGTTTTTTATTTCTGTTTTATAAACTCTTGGGTACTCAAATTTTTACGAGTAGCCAATGGATTCAGGTTAGCCTTGACGAATTGTGGAGGAGCAATGGAGCAGGAGGCTTCAGCGTTGTAGATATAGATAGTAGTTTCCACTGTGTTGATCTTGTTTAGATCTTTGTTTTGTATTGAGATGTAATATCTAGACAGATGTTTATAACTGTCTAGTATATGATGTGTAATCTATGTAACTCTGATAAGTGTTGTATATGATACTATGTAACAGTTATGTGATATATTATATTTTATTCCGATTCCGCTCTGAGTATTTGTGTTTCTTTCTTTTCTCTTCTTCTCTTTTCTACTTCTCACCCTTTTCTTTCTTACTGTCGATGCGATTTTCCGGGAGTGGAAAGTCGGGTCGTCACAAAAGTAGTGGCTCTTTACGGACGATCCTGCAAATCTCCATCTTGTTGGATTGAGTCTGGTGATCACTTAGTTCTTGGACCAGATATGATTCTGGAAGCACCTGAGAAGGTTGAGGAGATTCGGAGGAAGATGAGGATTGCTCGGGATAGGCAGAAGAAGTAAGCAAATAGGCATAGAAGGGATTTGGAGTTTTCAGTGGGTGATCGGGTCTTTCTCAAGATCTCCCCGTTGAAGAATGTGGTTCGTTTTGGTTGAAGAGGGAAGCTCGCTCCTAGATTCATTGGTCCTTTACGCATTCTGGAAAGAGTTGGTCCTTTGGCTTATAGAGTTGATTTGCTGGAGAAGTTGGCGGGTGTGCACAACGTGTTTCACGTATCTCACCTTCGCAAGTATCTCCATGATCCATCCTTGATAGTTCAGCCTGCTTTGTTAGAGAATTTGGATGTTGAGCCAAATCTCACTATCGAGAGGAATCCACTTCGTATTGTCGATAGAAGTACAAAGCAGTTTCGAAGGAAATCTGTCAGTTTGGTCAAGGTATAGTGGAGTACAGATGATCGAGATTGCATCTAGGAAACTGAGGAATCCATGCATGCTTCAAATCCAAATTGTTTGACCAGGTACTATTCGTCGTTTTATTTTATCTTTCTGTTGCTTTTATTTCTCCTATCTCGTCCCTTTTCGGAGACGAAAAGTTTTGAGTGAGGGAGAGTGTAACGACCCGAGAATTTTAAACGATTTTATAACGTAATTAACAAAATTTTCTTGAAATTTAAATAATAAAATTTTGAAATAAAAATTTGTATTTGAAATACGCCTATTTAATTATAGTAATGGTAAAATTTTATTGAAAAATATGAAAGTTAGTTTATTTGTGAAATTTCAAGTTTTGAATTTAAATCAGTTAATTGTTGAAAATTTAATATTTTTGAAATTTGAATATTTTTATATGATAAAAATGTAAATCATTTTCTGAGTGAGACATCGTAATTCGTTTCGTTAAATTTGGACTGTTATAGTTCCGTTTATCTTATTTTTGGCGTTTTAGCAGCATTTTCAATAGCGAAAAGTCGAGTTTTTATAACTTGATCGTATCGCTGATATCTATGTACCATTCTATTCGTCTCGTCGTGCTGATCTCCACAGTATATTTGTTTCTGTATTTTGATGACCAATACGCGGTGTAATCGGCGTAACGGTTTGTTGTATCAGTATCGTATTGTGTCTTTTGGTTTTTCTTTGTCTCTTTGAATGACTGCCGAGTAACTTGCTTTATTAATTTCTAAAACAACTTTTGACCCTTCACATTTCATTGATTTTAAATTTATTTTATCGTGCCTTTTCATTTTGCCGTACTGTTCGTTCCAAAAAGAAAAAAAAGGTGATTTTTCTTCTTTCTCTCTGTATAACTCGTGTCGTGCTTGAAACTTGAAGCAATGTTCGTGCCTTTCCTCTCCAGACTCGAGCCCTCCCCTTCCTTTTCCCAAAGCATGATCCCAAAACCATGATCCCAAAACCACCGATGCCTTGACCACTTGAACCCATCAGATCTCGGCCCGTGTTCACCCCCTTCAAAACCCAAAGCCGCCCGTGTTTTTCCAGTCCTTGACCCAAAGCAAGCACCACCGCCTTGAGCCACATCGCACCACCATCCCCTCGGCCTGCGCCTTCACCGAAGCTACCCAGCGCCACCATCCCTTGGCCAAAGCACAACTCAAAGATAGGCAGCACCATCTCCTCTCCCCAAAGCCTGACCCGAGACCAACCCATGCTTCCCCTCTTCTGACTCGAGTTAGATCCTAAAGCCAACCTCCTCACCAAAAAACTCCAAGCCTAACTCAGAAAAAATCCCACCCTGACCCGAGTTTTCCCCATGCCAGACCGATGTCGAACCCGAGTTTTTCTCTTCTGGCCCGAAGCAGCTATGTTCATTTGAAAATATATTGCAGTGTTATATTTATGCTATATATATATATATCATATTTTGATATACGTGTTGTCCCTTTCTATCCTTGTGACTGTCGTACATATATCACTTATATTTGGGTTGGCAGTGGTATAATTCTTTTGAATCTAGGCTTATTTCTATAATGTATGCATTGTATATATATGTATATACTTTTTTTGACAATCTGTGCATTTATAATTATTGACAGAAGTAATATATGATGCATATATTTTGGCCGAAGGTGTATACATTGATATATATATATATATGTATGTATGTATGTATATATATGTGTGTGTTTGTGCACACCATCTTATTGCTTGTGATGGTATATTGCCCTGTTACATTGACGATTATGAGCTGAAGGTGGTATCTCACAAATATATATATTTTTTGTTCCTTCAATACTTGAAAAAAAACAATGTATATATATATATCACATATGTGTGTGTGTGTGTCTATATATATATATATATTTGTTTCATCGAATTCGCAAGCTAAATCTGTTTTTGTGCTTGTCGCAGCTAATTGACTTTTCGTGCCTGATTCGTGCCAGTGTTTGTTGCACTGTTCTTTGTCATAGTTGCTTTCCACCATTCTCTAGCCTTGAAAGGTGAGCAATCACTCACGATTAATATTCTTATGCTTAGTAAATTGATTTCAGATGAAATGACAATTTAAATATACTGTTGAATTGGAATTGTTAGTTATTTAACTATTAAATATGACACGCTGATATTCTGTTCACTTATGTAAATTGACACCATTACATGTTGACTGACTATTTTGTTAAAATGGTTATCGATCATATATGCTAGTAATGGATATGTTACGTTACTTCATTTTATTGTTCTTACTCTGCAAGTTCCCTAGTTTTAGGAATCACTATGCGTTGAAATGATACATACCCGAACGGACTTTAGATTGTGGGAAAATCGTTATGGGTTGAAATGATAAACCCAAGCGATTTTCATTGATTATTGAAATTGTGGGATTGCGAGTTTAAATGATATAAACCCGTAAATTTAAATTATGGCGGATTGAAATGATAAATATCTGTATCACTTGGCTATAGGATAGAAAATTATAAACGGACACTGTTGGTTTATTTTGAAAATAATTTCCAAGGTTTTGAAAGGAAATATATGAGTTTTGATTTTTAAATATAATAAATATTTTATTTTAATATTGTAAAATTTAGAATTTTAAAATTATATGTTTTGGACATTTTAAAATTATAAGTTTAGTTTAAATGTAATTTATAAAAAAACATTTACTATAATTTTATTATTTTAAAATATATATAATAAGATTTAAAATAGATATAAATAAAAGGTTTAATTTAATTTAATTTTTAAAAATATATTTTTAATTAATATATACAATATTTTAAAAGGTTTATTTAAAATAGATTTTTATAACTTTAATAAATTAAAAAGTTGGAAAGGTAAACTGAAATTGATTTGCAATTTAAATTTGGTTAATGACTAAATTTAAATAAGGACTTATTTGGAACTTATTGATTTTGGAAATTTAAAGGTACGATTTTATTACTTGATTTAATTAAAGGTGATTTAAGAAATATTTTCAAATTTTAAATAAAATTGAATATTTAATTTTGACATAAATTGGTGAATTGAATTTTGTTTAGAAATCTATAAGTGACTTATGAAATGATCGTTTGGTGTGAAATAAGCGTTTGGTTGTTAAAGAGACCGGGATCGGATATTGTCATACTCTCTGCCAATATCGAAAACCACTTTAACAACTGTGTATGTGGTGGAGATTCCAGAACGAAGTAGGATGGTTTGGTGAACGATTCTGTAGAAGGTATTAATGCAACCCTGACTCCCGCGAGTCAGCATGATGTGGCTAAAACAAGAGCTATACCTGGGCCAAGTGAGGTCGCACCTCCGATCGGGCACATTTCTTCGAACCCATTCTATTACTTTGTGATTTGATTTGTACGCACCTTTAATTTGGGAGCGTGTCTCGAGGTGGGTAGTAGTAGCTGCTATGCGTTACCACCAGCCCGGTTCTACATAACGGTAGAATCCTACCCTAGGCATTGCCTCACGTGCCTTGTCACATGCCTTATCGCGCTTTTTACGAGTTTGTTTTGTACCGTACCTATGGAGTGATCCCTGAGTATCCCGTCAGTTTGGTGGGGCTTACAGTATCTGTATAGACTACGGGAATATATAAAATGTGTTAAAGGGGATATGGATACGCCTTAACACTATTTTGATATTTTACTTTATTGTATACATTATATATGTAGTGTATTGTACTATGTATGTAGATAGTTTATCGGATCCTTAAAGAATGGAATCCCAACATCCTTTAAGTTATATTGCATTTACTTGACATTTCACTTGAGTTTGATTTATCTGCATGAGAATGTTAATCCTGACTCGAGTGTTTTGCATTTTGCTTTACGCTCGGGTCAGCCTGAGTGTCACAGATTTTGAGACTCATCTTTTGGATCTTGGAGTCGCTTGGAGATCTATCTGTTATCCATTTCACCTTTCAGTTTATTTCTATTATTTCCAGTTGTATGTTTCAGACTTGTCATTTTCTTTTGTGCTAGAGACTTCTGTGTATTGGGATTTCTTTTGTATTCTGTTTTGGACTATGTTATTGCTGTAGTAGCTTCATGAACTACTATTTATCTATTTCGCTGCTTATTTTTGTAAACTCTATGTCTGTGATTTTGTGATTGATTTATTTATTGTATATGCTAAGTTATGCCAAATATATATATTAACAATCTGTTTTTTTGGCAATTCAAGTCTGACACGAGTAGATTATTGTCGATTTGAATGGTCCAAAATAGCGGGTCGATATAGTTGGTATCAGAGCAAAGCTGAGGCAAAACTTAGCATATGGAGTAAAGACTTATTAGAGATAGGGTAGTAATACCTTAGAATGAGTTGAATTGATCATGGAATCATATTCGTTCGTGCTTGAAATTCTTAGTTAAATTCTCTTAGGCTTTCCTTTGAATTTTGGATCTTTACTCTTATTCTAAAGTTTATTCTTGTCTTTTCCAAATGAGTAACCGTAGGGGTCGTGAAAATGCTCCTACACCACGCGTTGCTCCTGTTCCACCGGTTTAGCCTATTAGGTTCACTCAGCTTTATAAGGAGTACTCTCAGCTTGGATGTACCAAGTTCACTAGAGTAGAGAGTATTATCGAGGCTCGGCAGTGGCTGAAGAGTTTAGAGAGGATTTTCGTTGGACTTGAGATCACCGATGCTCAGGTGTGTCATTTAGCTACTTGGTAGTTACAGGAGTCCACCCAGGATTGGTGGGAATCTGTTACCACTCAGACTGTTGAGGCTAATATCACTTAGCAGCAGTTCAGGTGAGATCCTTAGTTATCCTTTTCTAGCTTATCTCTTTTGAATCTATCTCTGAAATTTATTCCCTTTATCTTTGTCTAATCTTGGATCCATCTTTTCATGAATGCTTTTGTGGCCAAGTGGATGCCTGAAGCCTGGAAATCCCAATTATATAGGGCATTCATGGATCTTGAGCAGGGAGACATGACCTTTGCTGAGCATGAGAGGAAGTTCAACGAGCTATCTAAGTTTGGTCCTGGTTTGATTGACACTCAGCTTAAGAAGAACGAGAAGTTTATTCATAGTGCTTGTCCAGAGTATTATGACCGCTTGATTAGTCATGTTCATGGCACCTTTACTTCTCTGATGTACATGGCCACTAGATTCGAGAATTCTACTTCCAAGGGAAAGCAGACGGTTTCTGCACCTCAGAGTACTTCCAGTGGTTTGAAGAAGAGGAAGCTAAATTTCCATCAGCAGAAGAAGGATGGCAGAAGGCTCATGGTATTGGATATGCTCCTCAGAAGTGATCTCTTGACCTATCTGCCATCACTTGTTTCAAGTGTAACCAGAATGGTCACTATGCCAACAGCTGTCCATCCCCTGCTGCTATTTCTCCTCCAGCCCAGAATACCAGGAACAACCTTTGCCACCTCTGTTTCCAGCCTGGTCATTTCAAGAATAACTGTCCCACCCAGTAGAGAGGCAAGACATCTGGAGTCTTTCCCATGACTTCTTCCACTCCTCCTCCTTTGCTCACCTGTGATAACCAAGATACTCTTCAGAGCTCCTTTACTTTCCATAATTTTCCCGTTCGATACTGAAGCATCACACAGTTTTATTTCTGTTGATCTTTGTGATAAATTTGAGCATATCTTGCAACCTCAACTCGCTACTTCATCATTATGTGTGACTAATCCTATCGGCGGTCCCGCCAACCTTAGTATGATTTGTAAAGGGGTGAAACTCTTTTACAACAGGCGTCGATTCATCGGAGATTTCTATTTTGGGTTTCGATGCATTCGATATCTTACTTGGAGGTGATTGGCTGAAATGATATGATGTTGTTATCTCTTGTAAAGCCCGAACCGTTTCTCTTGTAGACGACCAGGGTACTTCTCTTGTGATTGAATGTCGAATGCCTCACAATTATGCAGGCAGCTTTATTTTCTCCCTTGATGCTCAGCCTAGTGATCTTGACTCCACACCGGTAGTCAAGGATTTTCCTGATGTTTTTGGTGAAGTCACTTCTCTTCCCCCTAGGTGGGAAATTGAATTTCGCATTGATCTTATTCCTGGTGCTTGACCTATTATTCTTCCTCCTAGAAGGATGGCACCTAGAGAGAAAGTTGAGTTGAAGAAGCAGATCGAGGACTTGTTCTTCGAAGGTTTAATTAGGCAGAGTTTTTTTGAATAGGGAGCAGCTGTGGTCTTTGTCACCAAATCTAATGGATCTTTGAGGATGTGTGTTGATTATAGAGAGCTGAACAAGCTTACTCTCAAGAACCGATATTCGATGCCCCGCATCAATGATATGTTCGATCGGCTCTACGGAGCTAAGGTATTCTCTCAGCTTGATCTTGCTACCGGTTTTCACCAGCTTCGTGTTGCCGAGGATAGCATTCCAAAGACCGCTTTCCGAATAGAGAATGGTTTCTATGAATGGTTGGCCATGCCTTTTTGATTAACCAATGCTCCTGCCTTCTTTGTCGATCTTATGAATCGCGTTTTCCGCGATATTCTTAACAAGTTTGTTCTAGTTTTCATTGATGATATTCTCGTCTTTTCTAATTCAAAGAAGGAGCATGAGTCGCATTTGAGTTATGTTCTCCAAACTCTTAGGAGTCATCAGTTGAAAGCCAAGTTTTCTAAATGCCATTTCTGGAAAGTTGAAGTCTGATTCCTTGGGCATATTGTTTCAAAAAATAGAGTCTTGGTTGACCCAGTTAAGGTCGTCGCGATTAATGTAAGTCTATCCACCTTTTTCTCTTTTGAAATTCAATTATCTTATCTTTTCTTTGAATTTATCCACCTTATTCTATTTTCAAGATTGGGAGACACCTAAGACTCTGTCCGATATTCGTAGCTTTCTGGGCCTTGTCGGTTACTATCAGAGATTTATAAAGAATTTTTCCCGTATAGCTGCACCTCTCACTACTTTGACTCATAAGAATGCCAAGTTTGTTTAGACTGATAAGTGTGAAGCTGCCTTTAATGAGTTGAAGCAAAAGCTTACTTCCACTCCTGTTCTTACTGTTCTGAATGAGAGTGAAGGACTATAGTTTATACCGGTGCTAGTCGAGAAGGTTTGGGTGCTGTTTTGATGCAAGATGGGAAGGTCGTTGCTTATGCTAGTCGACAGTTGAGGACCTACGGAGCTAACTATGCCACCCATGATTTGGAATTGCTTGCTGTTGTTTTTGCTTTGAAGTTGTGCAGGCATCACCTTTTGGGAACCAAGTTTGAGCTCTTTACAGATCACCAGTCTCTTAAGTATACCTTCACCCAAAGGGATTTAAACAAGAGGCAGGTTTGATGGCTCGAGTTCTTGGCATCTTACGATCTTGACATCAACTACACTCCTAGGAAAGCCAATGTTGTAGCCGATGCCCTAAGTGGTAAGAAAGCCTTGTTGTGTCAGATTGTTGTTTCTCCATCTCTTATGGATCGTATCGCAGCCAAGCAGGATGAGGATGCGATGCTTAGGCTTATGAAGGAGAATATTCGAGATAGGGAAGATGATAATCAGAATGAGTTGGGAGCACAGATCGATCAAAATGGAGTTTTGAGGATTAATAACCGTATTTGTGTCTCGAATGTTGATGGTTTGAGGCAAGAAGTTCTTAGGGAGAATCATCAGTCCAAACTCTCTATCCATCCAGGTGTCACGAAGATGTTCAAGAATATGAAGAGGCTATATTGGTGTAGTGGAAGCGGGATATCTCTATCTTTGTCAGTAGATGTGCCACTTATCAGCAGGTTAATGCCAATCACCAGAAGACCGCTGGATTGCTGCAACCCATTGAGATTCCCATTTGTAAGTGGGATCATGTTTCTATGGATTTCATTGATGGTTTACCGAGGACAAGAAGGGGTAACGAGAGTATTTGGCTAGTTGTCGATCGATTGACCAAATTCGCCCATTTTATTCCGATCAAGCCGAATCGAATAGCTTCTAGCTTAGCTGAGGTCTATATGAGGGAGATTGTCCGTCTCCATGGTGTTCCTTCTAGCATTGTTTGTGATCTTGATCCTGTCTTTACCAGCAAGTTCTGGAAAGTTTTTAGGAAGATTTGGGTACTCATTTGAACCTTAGTATGGATTATCATCCCCAGACTGATGGTCAGACGAAAAGGGTGAATCAGATTCTGGAAGATCTTCTTCGTGCTTGTGTTCATGATTATGGAGGATCTTGGGAAGATCATCTCCATCTTGTAGAGTTCACCTATAATAACATTTATCAGGTATGACTCTATCTTTGAATTTTCAATCATCTTAAGCTTAATCCATCTGTTAATCCCATTTCTTTGAATTCAGGCAAGTATCGAGATGTCTCCTTTTGCTGCTCTTTACGGACGATCCTGCAAATCTCTATCTTGCTGGATTGAGTCCGGTGATCGCTTAGTTCTTGGACCAGATATGATTCAGGAAGAATCTAAGAAGGTTGAGGAGATTCGGAGGAAGATGAGGATT
Source organism: Allium fistulosum (assembly GCA_030737815.1). Classification (NCBI taxonomy): domain Eukaryota; kingdom Viridiplantae; phylum Streptophyta; class Magnoliopsida; order Asparagales; family Amaryllidaceae; genus Allium; species Allium fistulosum. The sequence continues at coordinate 196,983,749 of CM060905.1, read as the reverse complement.
GCTCAGGATAGGCAGAAGAAGTAAGCAAATAGACGTAGAAGGGATTTGGAGTTTTCAGTGGGTGATCGGGTCTTTCTCAAGATCTCGCCGCTGAAGAATGTGGTTCGTTTTGGTCGAAGAGGAAAGCTCGCTCCTAGATTCATTGGTCCTTTCCGCATTCTAGAATGAGTTGGTCCTTTGGCTTATAGAGTTGACTTGCCGGAGAAGCTGGCGGGTGTGCACAACGTGTTTCACGTATCTCACCTTCGCAAGTATCTCCATGATCCATCCTTGATAGTTCAGCCTGCTTTGTTAGAGAATTTGGACGTTGAGCCAAATCTCACTATCGAGAGGAAGCCACTTCGTATTGTCGATAGACATATGAAGCAGCTTCGAAGGAAATCTGTCAGTTTGGTCAAGGTATAGTGGAGTACAGATGATCGGGATTGCATCTGGGAAACTGAGGAATCCATGCATGCTTCAAATCCGAATTGTTTGACTCGGGTACTATTTGTTGTTTTATTTTATCTTTCCGTTGCTTCTGTTTCTCCTATCTCATCCCTTTTCTGGCACGAAAAGTTTTGAGTGAGGGAGAGTGTAACGACCCGAGAATTTTAAACGATTTTATAATGTAATTAACTAAATTTTATTGAAATTTAAATAATAAAATTTTGAAATAAAATTTTGTATTTGAAATACGTCTATTTAATTATAGTAAATGGTAAAATTTTATTGAAAAATATGAAAGTTAGTTTATTTGTGAAATTTCAAGTTTTGAATTTAAATCAGTTAATTGTTGAAACTTTAATATTTTCGAAATTTGAATATTTTATATGATAAAAATGTAAATCTTTTTTTGAGTGAGGCATCGTAATTCATCTCGTCAAATTTGGACTGCTATAGCTCCGTTTATCTTATTTCGGCATTTCAGCAGCATTTTCAACAGCGAAAAGTCAAGTTTTTATAACTTGATCATATCGCTGATATTTGTGTACCATTCTATTCGTCTCGTCATACAGACCTCCATAGTATATTCATTTCTATATTTTAACGTCCGATACGAGGCGTAATCGGCGTAACGGTTTGTCGTATCGGTATCGTATTGTGTCTTTTGGTTTTTCTTTGTCTCTTTGAATGCATGTCGTGTAACTTGTCGTATCGGTATCGTATTTTATCATGCCTTTTAATTTTGCCTTACTGTTCATTCCAAAAAGAAAAAAAGGTGAGTTTTCTTCTTTCTCTCTGTATAACTCGTGCCATGCTTGAAACTCGAAGCAACGTTCGTGCCTTTCCTCTCCAGACCCGAGCTCTCCCATTTCTTTTCCCGAAGCATGACCCCAAAACCACTGATGCATTGACCACTTGAACTCATCAGATCTTGACCCGTGTTCACCCCCTTCAAAACCCAAAGTCGCCCGTGTTTTTCCAGTCCTTGACCCGAAGCATGCACCACTGCCTTGACCCACATCGCACCACCATCTCCTCGGCCTGCGCCTTCATCGAAGCCACCCAGCGGCACCATCCCTCGGCCAAAGCACAACTTGAAGACCGACAACACCATCTCCTCTCCCCAAAGCCTGACCCGAGACCAACTCATGCTTTCCCTCTTCTAACTTGAGTCAGATCCCAAAGCCAACTTCCTCTCCAAAAACCTTTAAGCCTAACTCGAGAAAAATCTCATCCTGACCCGAGTTTTCCCCATGCCAGACCGAAGTTGAACCCAAGTTTTTCCCTTCTGGGCCCGAAGCAGCTGTGTTCATTTGAAAATATATTGCAATGTTATATTTATGCTATATATATATATCATATTTTGATATATTTGTTGTCCATTTCTGTCCTTCTGACTGCCGTACATATATTACTTATATTTGGGTTGGCAGTGGTATAATTCTTTTGAATCTAGGCTTATTTCTATAATGTATGCATTGTATATATATGTATATACTTTTGTCGACAATCCGTGCATTTATAATTGTTAGCAGAAGTAATATATGATGCATATATTTTGGCCGAAGGTGTATACATTGATATATATATATATATATATATATGCACACCATCTTATTGCCTGTGATGGTATATTGCCCTGTTACATTGATGATTATGGGCTGAAGGTGGTATCTCACAAATATTTTTTTTTATTCCTTCAATACTTGAAAAAAAAATGTATATATATATCACATATGTGTATATATATATATATATATATCACATATGTATATATATTTGTTTCGTCGAATTCGCAAGTTAAATCTGCTTTTGTGCCTGTCGTAGCTAATTGACTTGTCGTGCCTGATTCGTGCCAGTGTCTATTGCATTGTTCTTTGTCGTAGTTGCTTTCCACCATTCTCTAGCCTCGAAAGGTGAGCAATCACTCATGATTAATATTCTTATGCTTAGTAAATTGATTTCAGATGAAATGACAATTTAAATATACTGTTAAATTAGAATTGTTAGTTATTTAACTATTAAATATGACATGCTGATATTTTGTTCACTTATGTAAACTGACACCATTACATTTGATTGACTATTGTATTTAAATGGTTATTGATCATATATGCTAGTAAAGGATATGTTATGTTACTTCATTTTATTGTTCTCACTCTGCAAGTTCCCTAGTTTTAGGAATCACTATGGGTTGAAATGATATATACCCGAACGGACATTAGATTAGGAGAAAATCGTTATGGGTTGAAACGATAAACCCAAGCGATTTTCATTGATTATTGAAATTGTGGGATTGCGGGTTTAAATGATGTAAACCCGTAAATTTAAATTATGGCGGATTGAAATGATAAATATCAGTATCACTTGACCATAGGATAAAAAATTATATACGGACACTGTTGGTCTATTTTGAAAATAATTTCCAAGGTTTTGAAAGGAAATATATGAGTTTTAATTTTTAAATATAATAAATATTTTATTTTAATATTGTAAAATTTAGAATTCTAAAATTATATGTTTTGGAAATTTTAAAATTATAAGTTTAGTTTAAATGTAATTTATAAAAAAAATTACTTATAATTTTAGTATTTTTAAATATATATAATAAGATTTAAAATAGATATAAATAAAAGGTTTAATTTAATTTAATTTTTTAAAATATATTTTTAATTAATATATACAACATTTTAAAAAGTTTATTTAAATTTTATATTTAAAATAAATTTTTATAACTTTAATAAATTAAAAAGGTGGAAAGGTAAATTGAAATTGATTTGCAATTTAAATTTGGTTAATGATTGAATTTAAATAAGGACTTATTTGAAACTTATTGATTTTGGAAATTTAAAGGTATGATTTTATTACTTGATTTAATTAAAGGTGATTTAAGAAATATTTTCAAAATTTAAATAAAATTAAAATTGAATATTTAATTTTGATTTAAATTGGTGAATTGAATTTTGTTTAGAAATTTATAAGTGATTTATGAAATGATCGTTCGGTGTGAAATAAGCGTTTGGTTGTTAAAGTGACCGGGATCGGATATTGTCATACTCTATGCCAACCAAAAACCACTTCAACAACTGTATACGCGGTGGAGATTCCAGAACGAAGTTGGATGGTTTGGCGAACGATTTTGTATTAGGTATTAACGCAATCCTGACTCCCGCGAGTCAGCTTGATGTGGCTAAAACAGGAGCTATACCTGGGCCAAGTGAAGTGGCATCTCCGATCGGGCACATTTCTTCGAACCCATTCTATTTTGTGATTTGATTGGTGCACACCTTTGATTTGGGAGTGTGTCTCGAGGTGGGCGGTAGTAGCTGCTATGCGTTACCACCATCCCGATTCCGCAAAACGGTAGAATCCTACCCTAAGCATTGCCTCGCGTGCCTTGTCACTTGCCTTATCGCGCCTTCTACGAGTTTGTTTTGTACCGTACCTATTGAGTGATCCCTGAGTATCCCATCAGTTTTTTGGGGCTTACAGTATCTGTATAGACTACGAGAATATATAAAATGTGTTAAGGGGGATATAGGTAACGCCTTAACGCTATTTTGATATTTTACTTTACTGTAGACACTATATATGTAGCGTATTGTACTATGTATGTAGATAGTTTATCGGATCCTTAAAGGATGGAATCCCAACATCCTTTAAGTTATATTGCATTTACTTAACATTTCACTTGAGTTTGATATATCTGCATAAGAATGTTAATACTGACTCGAGTGTTATGCGTTTTTCTTCACGCTCGGTTCAGCCTGAGTGTCACAGATTTTGAGACTCATCTTTTGGAGCTTGGAGTCGCTTGGAGATCTATATGTTATCCATTTCAGCTTTCAGTTTATTTCTATTATTTCCAGTTGTATGTTTCAGACTTGTCATTTTCTTTTGTGCTAGAGACTTCTGTGTATTGGGATTTCTGTTGTATTCTGTTTTGGACTATGTTATTGCTGTAGTAGCTTCATGAACTACTATTTATCTATTCCGCTGCTTATTTTTGTAAACACTGTGTCTGTGATTCTGTGATTGGTGTAGTAGCTTCATGGACTATGCTAAGTTATGTCAAATATATATTAACAATCTGTTGTTTTGGGCGATTCAAGTCTGACACATGTAGATTATCGTCGATTTGAATGGTACAAAATAGCGGGTCGTTACAATTATAGTCAAGCTAAGAGGTCAGAACATGATATCAAAATTCAGTATTTGTATGTTAACCGTTAATCTTGTTCTAAAACTTTAGTTTATATTGTTATATTTATTTTGCAATATCAATAAAATGAATTATGATTAGGTTTGTGCATGTAGCAAATACTAATTATTAATTGTATGGCAGAGATAGTTGTGTCTATTTAGCTGATTATTAACCAGTGGGGATTCATACAAATGAAAACTTTTATAAAGTCATTTTTCCAACTCATGACACCAGACATGCTCATTGTAAAACTACATTACTACCGGTGTAGATCAGCTAATTACTAAACAATTCACAATCAATCTGAATCAAATCCCTAGAAAGATCTAGAAGATCCTTAAGATTGGATAGATATCTTGAGTGTTTTCCCAGTGTATATCAATAAGGATATTTTCGATTAGATGCAGCTCAATTATTAATTTTTTGGTCGACAAATTTAGATGACATACTAGATTTTGTGCGAGGAAGAAGCAAAGGCAGCCTCTCAAAACCGTTCTTTCCAAGCTACGCTCGCTCGATCGAAGGCACGGATGGAGGTATGGGAAGCGGTGGCACGGAGGCAGCTAGTGGCAGCGCAAAGGCAGATAGTGGCAGCGCGGAGGTAGACGTGAAGGGAGAGCGAGATTCAGAACTAGGTTTTTTTTAATTCTTTGGAAACGAATGAGTTGGGGATAATTACGTTTAACAATTTTATAAACATTTAAACCACGGCACGCGTAGGAAATGTGTAGGAAACTGCTAACACCTTTGCTACGTTTTCTCTATATTTTCCGTAGGGATGGCGTAGCGAATTCCGTATTGGAAAATTACCATTTTTTGTAGTGATATATGTGGCAAATCTGATGTTAAGTATTCTGTATTATCGGCCCAGTTAATTATGTTGCCATGTGCAACATAACCTCTTCAAACATGAATTAAGTGTTTTATATCTCTTTCGAAATCGTTTTTGTCCTTTCAGCGTTAAACATGACAATAAATTAAACTGTTAACTTGCTGAATTGTTTCTAAAATGATGCAGATAAAATAAAATTAACATATGTTATTTTTATTTTCATGCTTTGCTCATGGAATCTAGATGACTGGCAAATACCATCAGTGTTTAATGTTTATCCATCACCTTGGTAAATTTTAGTACTTGTAGAAACGGTCACGTTAGCAGCAAAAAGAATTTTCATAGCAATTATAGTGGAAAAACAAAATTAAAACCCGCTGTCATTACTGTTACACTGATATACTGATAACGGTTGGTAATGATAAAATTGCTCTTCATTAGTCGGTAATGATAAGTTGGATTGGACAAAAATTTACTTGAATGTTTATACTTTCTAGAAGGATCACTCAATTTTATATTAATCAATAGTAGATCTACCAATAACATGATTGTGTTGATGGTGAGGTGAAACAAATAAAAAATTATTATCTCAAACTAAGCAATCACGGATGCACAACAAAAGATAAATCGTACACAGGATTTATAGTGGGTTCACTATCGCAAAATAGTGTACATCCACTTTGTAAAGAGGAGTTCTATATCTTTTTGAGAAAAAAACACAAAATTGATAATAAACGTTAAGTAGAAGAATACGAAGAAATACAACTTGAGAGAATTATATCTTCTCTAAAGAATGACTACATTTATATAGAGATTATTACTTAGGGTTGAAATAATTGATTTATGGTGAAAAATCAATGTCTAGTCAATTCTCTGATTCATATCTAAAACATTTATTTATTTTGTTTTTTCCAAGTTTCTCCAATATTCATGCACATGATATATAAAGGGGGAATTAATTTAAAGGACAAAAATTTGTATATTTTTAGCCTCAAGGACACGACCTCAATATTTTAACCACAAGGACAAACATTCTCCTAAAAATTATTCATAAGGACAAACATTCTTCCAAAATTATTCATAAGGACAAACATTCTTCCAAAACTGCTAATGAACTAAAAACTGATACCTAAAAACTGATACCGATAACTACAAACTGATACCTAAAAACTGCAATCAATAACTAAAAACCGATACCTAAAGAAAGTTGTCCTTCATGCTAAAATACTGAAGGTCTGTCCTTGAGGCTAAAACGCTAAGAAATTTTGTCCTTAACAATAATTTCCTGATATGGATAAAATGCATTTTTTAATTAGCTGATTAGAGAATTTTGATTGATTACTTCTTTCAAAATAATTCCTTCTCATATAGATAATTCATAGTCTTCTGAAAAGGAACAATAATTTTGAGTTATAATTCTACCTTGACTCAAAATATCTTCAAAATCTTTTATAATTTGGAAATATTGTATCACCAAAATCTAACAATCTCCACCTAGGTACTATATTTTCATACAAGCCTACCCACTCCATATACATCTCCATACTTAAAACAAGTCTCGGAAAAGACACCATGAATACTTTCCTAATGAGCTTCGACATGGCCATCACCCATTGCACTTTGTCAACAAACTTCGGCATGCCTACTGTCTGCCAACAAAGTTTTAAAGTACCATCTTCATGTAAGTTGGAATCATCAATCTCTGATATCACTATGAAAATAAATATCTCCATCTACCAACTTACTCTCCCTCTTATGCCATCACGTGAAACTTAGCATCTCGACAAGTGGATCAAGTTGGAACAATGCTCGAACTTTGCAGTAGACAAGAATTTGATAAGCATATTTGCTGCATTCTCCTCCGTGCAAACTTTTTGAAGATGAATTATCTTCTCCCATCATTCATCGAGACAAGAAAAGACTCTCTCACCCTATATGTTTCGTCCTCGAGCTGAAAACAGATTTTTAACTAAATGAAATGCACTTTAACTATCACAACTCGGCACAACTCCATATACGAAGCCGAAATCACAAATCAACTGCTTCAAATAGAGTGTCTCCTTAGCTGCTTTAATAACAACTATCAGTTGTGTCCCTGTAGTAAACAAAATATCGTCTGCAACCTCTCTCTCCAATTGATAACCATCCCTCCAAGAGTGAACACATAAGCTGAGGTTGACTTTTTTCGATCGTTATCTCCAGCATACTTAGATACACAAAATTCAACCAAGCTGAAATCTCTATCTTTGCCACCAAAAACAAGCCCATGATATGGAGTTCCTCTAAGATATCTGAAAATATACTTCACCGTCTCACAATGTGTCTTTTCTGGATTTTCCATATACCTACTACTGAAAACAACAGATTGTGCATTGTTAGGCCTAGTGCAAAGCATAACATACATTAAGCTACCAACCGCACTCACATGGAGGCACCTTCTTCTTGTAAGCCTTTCCCTTAGAAAGTTGTATGTGTAAAGACATGCATGTACTAATTTATTTTGCACCCTCCATGCTAAATCGAGCAAACGTCGTCTGAATATATTATTTTTATGTGAACCTCAAAGGTCAAAGCTTTCTATCTCCTTGGATTTCCACCCCAAAATACTTCCATGCTTCCCCAAGGTTATTTATCATGAATTCCACTTTTAACTTCAACTTTAATTTATTGATTCAGCTTTATCCTTGGAAGCAATTAACGTATCATCCACAAACAAAAGCAAATACATCCAATTATTATTCTTTAAATGCTTGATATAAATACATGCATTTTTGACACTGCGATCAAAATCAAATGAAAGCATAAAAGATTCAATCCTCTTGTACCACTTTCTAGGCGACTGCTTAGGTCTAGAAAGAAACCTCTTCAACTTGCAAACCCAGTCTTCCTTCCCACTTACAATAAATCCTTCAGATTGCTTCATGTAAATGGTCTTCTCTAAGTCACTATGCAAGAAAGCGGTCTTCACATTAACTCTAACTCTAAGTCATGACTAGCAACTGTAGCAAGCAAATTCCGGATGGAGGTATGTCTCGCTACAGGAGCAAATATCTCATCATATTTCATTTTCTTCCTCCGTGAAAGTCCTTTTGCAACTAAGCTAGCCTTGCATCTCCCATCATCCTTCAACTTGAACACCCACTTACAACCTATGGCTCAGAATCCCTTAAGTAGTGGTACCAAATCCTAAATTTTGCACTTCTTTAACGATTCTAACTCCTCTTTCATAACGCACATCCACTTCGAGCTATCACTGGACTTCATGCCTTATTCAATGTCAATGTCAAATGGTTCATCATGAACTACGTGTAAGGCATAGTCAAATTGATCATCAAGACTGAGGTTTGCATATTGTCAATCTTCATACATCTCAAGCAGCCTAATAGTCCTACGACTGACTCAATTAGGTATAACGTCGCCTAAATTCCTTTCAACTTCACATTGAACTGAACTTTCTCTAGCTTCATGCACATCACCAACACTACTAGAAGGCGCATCTGGACTACTTTTCCATGTCTCATGAACTGCATCTTCACATCTATCAACACAGCTATAACTCTACTACTAAACTGAAATATAGAAACTTCTTCCATTTTCTTAGCCTATCAGAATCTACCGATGTGGTAGGTAAATCTTCCTTAGACTTAAACATTGCAAACTTATCAAATATAACATGTCTGAAATGGATAATTTTCTCATTAATAGGATTTCAAATGCGATATCTGTTAATACCACAAATATTGATTTTGATGGCAACAACCATATAAATATAAGTACAAATGTTTTCCCAAGTTGTTTAAAGTATTTTGCAGGATATTACACAAGTTTATACAAGTATAGCATAATCAAGTCTGAAGAATGATCAGTAAAGAAATTAGAGACAAAGATTCAGAGATGTTCAAGAAAATTGAAGACTCATCAGTTTAAAGACAAAGATATGAAGAGTTTAAGACTATAGATTATATAACTAATAAACATTAGATAAATTTGTTGAAGTCCTTAAATATCAGCTTTCTTTTATTTGAATACTCTCCCACTAAAATATTTATTTTATTTTCAAAGTATATTTTTACAAATATTTTACAAAAGTTTTATAAATTAAAAAGTTATTAAAAACTATTTTTAAATGATTTTACAAAATATCATAATTTTATAACACGTTAAATATGTTATTGTTTTTCTCAAAATACAAGAGTATGTCGAAATTGTAACAACCCATCTCGAAGCAGGCTTAATCCCGATCTAGAAAAGGCCCATCGAACCATAGAATCGTTCTAAAGATGGTTGTTGGTTGGTAAAAAGAACAATACAGAGTTATTTACCTGCTCATTCAGAACTCACAAGGGAAGGATAAAATAAAATTTGAAATGTCATAAAACCATAACACAATGTAAATAATAATCGTTATATAACCAAGATACAACATGTTCAAAATACATTGTCATCTCTAAATGGATACATCAGAAAATAACATAACTAGATAAAGAGACTACTACCACTAGCTCCTCTCATCGTCATCTTCATCTGAATCATCATCTCCTTCTCTAGCCTGTGTTGTAATGAGGAGAGAGTCAGAACAACAATTTTTGATAAATAAAAATCTCGAGCCTTTCTATATTAGTACTTGGGCAGTATAATTTAAATAAGGATATGTCTTACGCATTTTAGTCATATTCAAAGTCTTTTTAATTATAATCCCTAAGGCTTATCCAATTCCATAACCATTTCAACTCAATAATGAATAACCATCGTTTTTAATATCCTACCAATGCGAGAGATGGTAAGCCACTTAATACCTCTTTAACGGAACTTAGACAGACTCTGACCATTTAAGACCTCAGGTAGGTCCCCATCATTTAATACCTAATCCCCTCATAGGTGCCTATCTAGCTGCATAGCATGGAAATCTTTTTGAACACCTAATACTTCCTATTGTAGCGGACATTTCCAAGATATCCTCAATCTTGACCATTTAACACTTCCTAAATGAGAAAGAGGCGGTTCCTCAAACAACCACTTAATATCTTCAACCTTCGGAGCTGGTTCTTCGTATTATGGCCCGTACCCCACGGAGACGTCTCACATTAGTCCGAATATTCGTAGGTACTAGTAGCCATATAGCTGGGCATATTTACCCTATAGACTTTGGGACTAACCTTGCGTCATCCGTAGTTACTTACTATAGGTGATGTCTCACCTCAGCGCCAAAGTCACACTGTTGATAGCCAGATTAGCTGGGAAGGCATCTGCGTGTTTTTGACTAACATCATATCCTTATAACTTAGTCATAATCTATAACACTCTTTATACATATTATCACACATCTTACTGTATCCATTATTTAGGCCCTATAAGAAAACATTCTTATTTTTCCTACGTAATTATTTACTTTCCTAAGGAGAATTTAATGATAATTAATAAGCTAATTAACTATGCAATTAATACATTATAATTGTACGTTATTTACGTTAATATATATACGCAAACACACTCGCGTTTATTAAATTTCTATGTGTGCTTACGTCCTAAACTAACGTTTAATTGCCAAATCTTACAAAATTATACAAGTCTCATTTCCACAATAACATATATACCATAAATCCAATATTCCAAAATCAAATCAATAGACTTGTATATAGAATCCAAAACCAACTTATTTTATATTAAAACAATGGAACAAATCAATAATAGAAACTTACAATTTAATTAACTTTACGCTCTATTCAACTTCTCTTACATGAAATTAGATAAGAGAATTTCTATTTAATTTGTAGAAATTGACGGTGCAAACTACGAATAAGAATTCGTATCTTACACACCTTTCCTAATCAAATCCCTAATCAGATTCAAAGAAAAAGAATAAGAAGTAAAATAGAAAGTAAAACACTTAAATTGCAAAATCCACACAAACTCTATTATTCTAATACAAAACAATTAAGATTTCAATCTAAGAATTGACATTTCGCTTTGGAGGAATTTTGGGGGTTTTAATGTGATGTTTTCACAATCTAAAATTCCCTGCATCTTATATCAAATCCAAACTACACTACTCAATTACTAAAATAGAAAACTAAAATTTCCACTCATTGCAGGTCCTTAGCTTTGCTCTTATTTGGATTTGACAGGCCTACAATAATCTCCTTTAGATCTCTCTTCTTAGAAATATGCAACAGGAGAATCGCATATGAATTAGAAATTAAGAGGTTGGAGGAGAGAAGGGATTAGAAATTGAATAGGAGCATCCAAAATTCCTTACCTATAATTCTAGAGAATTTCTTGAATCTTTTTAGAAGAGAGACTAACAAAACTCCGTTGTGTTTCCAAATAATTTGTGAAGAAAAGTGAGGAGGTTAAGCTCTTATTTATAGTGGTTGGAACCAAGATTTGAGAACTCGGTTTCGGTCTCGGTTTCGCTCATTTGAAATTTTCTTGGTTTCGGACGATTTCGAAAGTTTAGGTTTTTGTTTCGGTTTCGGTCCTAGATTCGATTTTCAATGATATGTTGTGAAAACATAGTAAAGACCTTTATAAGTAGAACAACAAGTTAAATTTTGCTGACCGCTAATCAAATTAAAATTAATAGCAAATTCAATGGAAGAATAAATTAAACTTCATTAAACAATAACCCAAATTTAATAATAAAAAAGCTAAAAAAGGCTAGCGCAAACATAAAATAACCCAAATTACAACACGGTCCAGTCCATTTACTAATAAACTAAATCAGGTTCCTACTTCAAAACACACTCTCCCCCTCTCAAAATAAAGTCGACGACCAGAAAAAGAACGAAACAAAAATCGACGTAACTTAAAAAAAAACTTTTCAAAATCGAGGTCGACGAAGACAACTAGCTAAAGGTAAATGAAGATGAAGACTGCCACTCTCGAAGTCGACTCGGCGAATCTAGCACTATACCAAACAGTCCATTTTGTAACACTATTCCGCTTTAAATTTCTAACGGTTATAACCGTTACCAATTTATCACGGTTATTTCCGTTACAACCATTTATAACGGTTATTACCATTACTACATTTGGTGATTTCGTAATAAATTTAAATTGATGAGGATAAATTTGTAATTTACGTACTTTTGCACTTAAAACATCTATTAAGGTTCTTTCATTCATCATCTTACTTTTCACATCTCTTTCTCAATGTAGCTAGGGTTTCGCCGCTCGCAATGTTTCATTCACGTCAATCAATATCAGGGTGTCATTCTCCACCTCGATCAATATCAGGGTTTTGGTATTCGCCTCAATCAATATCAGGGTGTCGTTCTCAGGATGTTTCATTCATCGAGTAGACGATGCTAGGGCAAGGAAAAAAATCGAGACTGGGTATGCTGATTTAGCTGATTTTTTTAGAAAATCCTAACCGAAACCGAATTTTTCCTTCAGTTTCGGTTCGCTAACCTTCGATACCGGTACGGTACCACCGAAATTTTGGGGCACCGTCCGATACCTCAAACCTTGGTTGGAACGCACCAGAACCATCGGATTTAGGTCGATTAAAAATAATATAATATAGTATGTTTAAAACATAAAAAACCCTAACTGTCATCCACCATCACCGATCGACCAACACTTCTCACTGGTCGACGCCAGCAATCGATTGGTTAAGGGGAGCGGTCGACCGGTCCTCTTATTCTGGGAACGTTAATTCGTTGTCGTTGTTTTAATTATTTTCTTACTTAATTACCAATTAATGTTTACCTTAATTTTAACGTTTACTTAACCCTCAATTATAATTATTGTTAATTTTTTGAATTTTAAATTTAGGAATTAATTATTTATTTGAATTTTAATTCTATTTAAATTATTTTGAATCCAAAACATCAAACGTACATAACTTTCTCGTTTTCAATATATTATATATGGAAGTTAATCAGGAAATCACCACCAATGCAATGGCATAATTTCCATGGTCAAATTCTGAGTTTTAAAAAAAATTCATTTTTAATCTTATCTTATTTAGATTAATTTATCCAATTTATTTATTTATGGTTGATTTTATTGGGTGTTACAGACATACCCTTCCTATGTATATCGACAATGTACCATTGAAGGGTTTTTTCTAAATGTTTTGAATAATTGTATTTTTGGCTCCATCTCTTCGCGAATAGATATGTCCCTTCAAACATTATATGAAGGGGATTTGAAAACGAATTTTAATAATTACTTTCTCTCTATTTTTCTTACTTCAAATCTCCATTATATATTTCACAAAATCCACTTTTTATACTCTTCAAATTTACTCAAATTCAATCTCAACTTTACTACATTCATTCTCCATAATTTATTCACCGATTTGCATGTATTCTTACATCAGTTCAAAAATCAAAGTGCTATCAAAGGGCTATAGGATATTTTATGTCCAAAGTACAACTATTTATATTTGTAATCAACAACTCTCTAATATTATTTGTGTGGGTGTGCTTGTTGCTCGTTCAAATCAAGTGGGTGTATTTGTTGCCCATTTAAATCAAATGGGTTATCTTGTTGTTCGGTTAAATCAAGAGAGTCTACCCTGAGCTCGGAAAGTCAGCAGGGTGTATTTAGTTGCCTTGAAATCAAGATTGTATTTTGTTTTGCTTGTTACCTGATTAAAGTGGGAGTTTAAAAGGAAATCTTATAGATACTATACAGGACTGGATGTAGGATTGGTCAATCCGAACCAGTAAAAAAATTCTAATGTCATCTCTCACTACTACAAAACAGGTCATTTGCATCGATTGTTTACCCCCTTATTGCTTCGGTTCAATAATCGATGCAAATGCAAACGATACAATAGGCCTAAACTTGTTGCATCGGTTGTACAACCAACGCAATAAGTGCTTTTTTTGCATCGATCGTTGCTACCAACCTATGCAAAAGGAATGTATTTTGCATTGGTTGTTAGTAACAACTGATGTATTGACTTGAAAAATGTTTCCTTTTTTGCATCGGTTATTACTAATAACCATGCAAAATACCCCCCCTCTTTTGCTTCGACGGGTAGTAACAACCAATGCAAAAAAAATCCTTCTCGCAAATCCCCAAAGTACTCGAATAGGTAATAATATGGATATATATATATATCATAACAAACAATTATTGGAGGCAATTTTATAACCATTTAAAATCAAACTGGATGTCAAATATAAATTGAACAACATAATACCAAAATAAATATAGTTTAATTATAGTGTTAATAATCCATATAAAATAGTGATTCATACATTTATTTTTGTAATATAATTCAGATCTTCAGTACAATCATTAAATCATTAAGAAATAATATAGTATAGACCGTTAAGTACACTAATATAGCTATGTAGTACTCATTACTTCACAATAGATGTGTAGTCCATAAACTCCATCTTCACTGTTACAAAACTTAGAGCAAAATACAGCTGAGAATGAAACACGGTAGGGTGACACTGTAAACACGGTAGGGAGACATTGCAAAATACAGACAATATAAGAGCAACGCCAGAATCCCCATGTATAGAATGGCAAGAAAACCACAAAGTCATCCCATAGTTCAGCTAACGAAGGAAAAAAAAATAAAACAAAAGTGAAGCGAAAAATGAGTCTGGTCACAAACAATGCCAAATAAACTTTTAAGCAAAAAATGAATAATAACAACATTATTGTAATATTTCTTAAATAAAAAACAAATATCTTTATTTACAGGACGCATAGAGATGTGTGCATTTATACTAGTAAATAGAATCAAACTAGGCATTAACTAGATGAAAATATTATTCATGCTTTCATCAGTAGTATTAAACCACAGCGGGCATATGCATGCACTAAGGATGAAGATAATAATATCCCAATATATGGAGCAACATTATTTTGTTCAGGGCAACCAAATCATCACATCACTGTTACAAAACAAATGGGGGATACCAAACAGGTCCTAGACTGAAGCTAGAAGCAAAGCAGACCGAGCTGAACTTAACACTGAACTGAAGCTCGACTGGTGAAAATCTAAGCTCTGAACAGTGACAACGGGATGGGACTGAAGCTAAAAGCAAACCAGATTGACCGTGCTCTGATCCGAAGCTTTATATGTTGAAGGTTTGTTTGGGGTTTTATTGTCAGTAAATTCCCACAGAAACAGCTTGATCAATTGTGGTAAAACTGTCAGCTTGATCAATTGTGGTAAAACTGTTCTTTTTTCCATTTACTACAATGTAAACAGAAATCCTAATCATTTCATCATCCAATAATATTCTTATAGGGAGCAAATTGATATTGCATGTGCTTTAATCGTATTTATATTTTGATTGATGCAAACAAATCTCTTTGGCTTTTGACAAATTAATTCTTAGTTTATTTGAGTTAATGATAAAAAAATCAATGTGATAAACTTTGACTAATTGTTGTATGAAGTTCACTATCGGCAAACTTGGAAAGTATTGAATTTTATGTATGATAATGATGATGATGGATTGTGGTAATATCTGACATGACTACCTATTTGATAAAGTTTTCAGATTATTCTTAAAATATGATTTTTTGTAAATGCATAATTTTTGTTCGCTGATTTTTTTTCTAGGAAACAATTAGTCAAAAAATGTAAATTTCTCATATGATTGAGTTGTTTACCGACGTATACTTAATCATTGTATATTTTATCACAGGTACTGCTAATTGAAGAGAATAAGAAGTGTTTTTCTATTACATAAGGAGACTATTTACAAAGGCATGAATGCATATTTGATTTATTTTCTCCTTAACAATTATTCTTTGGTATAACTAATTTCTTATTTTATGTACCTTAATCTTGGTTTATGCATTGATATGAAATTGTTTATAGCATATTAAATCACAATTCTTGCAGGATGGTTCATAAGATTGTTAACTGATGCAGGTGACCGACAAATATGCTTGGACACTTGAAGAAGAGCATGACATACAAAATAGATATGACCAGCTGGAGTCAAAAGCAAATAAACTGATATGTCCAAATTCAAGCAATTTGAAAAGAGTTTAAAAACCCCGCAAGCTTGCATCTGTGAGTTGCTTATAAATATTTATAAATGGTCTCTGCTTATATCATATTCCTGCTCTAAATTATAAATCATACATGTTAATAATGACCTCGAATTTTTGCTTGTCGAATGCTTCTTGGTACCTTAACTGAGGTATACAATTTTAATCTGTATAGAAACCAACAGATCACGTTATAATAATTTGAATTGGGTGATTTCACAAGCTATTTCTTTGCGTACGATTATGCCATTGTCATTTGAAATCCAGCAGATGCCATGAAACACAACTGGAGTTGTCATGATAGTGGATTTCACATGGAGGGGTGGCAAGAATTTCTCTACGCATAGCAAAAATAGGTAAAACCTTTCTTAACTTTGAGTTTCAAAACAAATTTCCAAATTCTATAACTAAAATTCTATGTCTTTCCAAATTCTATAACTAAAATTCTCTATCTTTCCAAATTCACCGTTGTTAATATAAATCAAAATAGATGAAGAAAACAAGAAAAACTTTTCTTTTAAATTCAGTAACGCTTGGGTACAATTGAAGGGTTAGGAAGACATCATCCAGAAGTATGGCAGACATCAGATAATGGAAATCCGCTTTTCTTACTCTTACAGAGACTGGTAAACACCAAGAGAGTGCTCAAAAATTGGAATAAAGGAAGAATAAGTTTAAGAAACATGTTTGAAAATTTAAGAGGAAGAAATAACCCTTTATATCTTAAGTTACTAAAAGATGCAGCTGATGATAATGCAATTTTAGACTACAAAGAACCTATTTCAACTTGAAAGAAATATGTACAGTCGTGCCATAGAGAACAGGCAAAAAGCCGAAATAGTCTAGTTTCGGGATAGGGACCGATGCACCAAATGTTTCTATGCACACATGACAATACAGAAAAACGGAAACAACATAAAGTATTTACTGCATGCACATGGCGACAAAATAAATTATGAGAATAAACTTATCAACTATGCACCTGATTACTTTTCAAATTTATATAATTCTACTGAAATAATAACAAATGTAACATAAACTACTGATTAAACTGGCATAAATTACTAAACCTTTTTAAATCATAGATTTCCTCCCTGAACCTTTTTAATGGTAAATTGAAAATGGTTAACATTTATATTGCTGGCATCGTTGATATAATGTAGGTTAGTACTCTAATTAATGTGTAAACTGGCGTTGTTATAATGTAAGTTAGTACTTCAATAAATGTGTAAAATTATCCTTCGTATGAGAAACCAAAAATTTTAGTATTTTTTTTTTAAATGTAGCAGTGGTGATCATAAGTAACAGTCAAAATTATATAATTACTTTAGATATGAATTAATGAAATTTGATGGAAAATCAAGAGCTAGCATATGTTGATATGCAAATGGAACAAACTCAAGGTGAAATCAATGACGTTCCTAAGGGGAATGGCATGAATAATCCAAGTCAAATCTAAACGGTGGCTGCACATCTAGAAAACATTAGAAGTAATTCAAATTTGATAGAGCAAATTCTAAAAAGGAATTTTACAACAAATTCTATAAAGGAATTGCATAAAAATAGAAGTCAGCTCAGGTACCATGATTTCCACTCTTAAAGTATGTTGGTGGTTCAAATCAAGTCAATGAAATGTGCTAGTTACTGAAAATTAAATGAAAAAAACTCAATAGGGAAGCAAAGATGGATTGTGCCCTCTTGACAAGCCAGAAACAACTCGCAAGAAAATGAAATGCAAGAACTGCACGTGATAGGAGGGAATCACTCTTTTAAATTGGGAAAAGTTCTTGGATTCAACTGGAATTACTCAAGATGAAGCTGATCATAATGCTCTCAATGAAATTGCAGAATTTCTCTCAAGACGTAGCAGTGGTAATCATTTTTTTTTAGTGTAAAATTCTCTTCACTTAGGTATTTATTTAATGTAATATTGTTGTTCCTAATAACAGTTATAAGAAAACTAGTACCCAAGGACAAATGTAAGCTCATGTGCAACTATTCATGTGATAACCATCTACGGTGGAGCAAAGTAAACTTACATTGGAGCAAAGTAAACTAATAACAGTATTAAAGTTGGTCCTAAAAAGTTAGTTTAAATCATGTAATGTTGAAAGTAAGAAAGAGACGTGAATAGATTGAGATAATAAAAATCATAGTTTAAGTGAAGAAGACGTTGGAGAGCACATTTTTAAAAGCGTGTAAAGAAGAATAAAATAGTGGGTGCATTTGAGATTTCTAAAAGAAAAAATGAACAAAGGATGCCAGTGCAAAGAGTTTGTTTTAGAGTTGCTTAGAGATGTTAGATTCCATTTTGATAAGTTTATCAAGGATTTCAAGGTAGATACTTTATCTTTATTGGAGTTCTTCAATTGTACAAAGATATATAGTTAACATCCACTATGACTTGTGTAGTCGACATTTTAGTGCTTGAGCGCTAAATTTCAATGTGTTTTGAATGATAAATTCAGCTTAACTTACTCATAGTAAAAAGTTGTGATATTATTTTTTACGCCAAATCCATATATGCTAGAGCATCTTTCTAATAGCATGGACTTGGATAAAAAATTATTCCAAATTTCTACTGTAAATTTTCTATTGTGTAAAGAGCATGAATAAGCTCATATGCGATGCTTATAAATCATCATAAACGTAATCAAACAATGGTCTATTACATGTAATAAATGAACAAATGAATTTATAATACCTTAACATTTTCCCATATAGTATCATTAATTCCTTGACTAATGTCATTTCAATTTTGATATCAATTTTGGATCTAGCTGTATCGCATACATACGCCTTATAAGACTTCACCCACTTTTCAATCGGTTTGCCATCATCACCCCACTCAATGTCTTTTGGCTCTTGCGTTCTATATTTATTTCCGGTTGTTGGACCTCTTCGTCTCTTCTAGACGACGATTGCGAAGTAGAAGAGTTATGCTCTTCATTTTGTCCATATTGTTCTATTTCCATTATTGCTATATATATATATATATATATATATATATATATATATATATATAAATATATCAAAAGTGATTTTAATATTTGTTAGTGGACATGTAGAAATTTTAAAATTATGTCCATAAAAGAAAATAGTTTAGCATCAAAATACAATCTCCACAACAATGTTATGCTCATTAGAAGCATTACAAGAAATAGTGGACTAGAAGAAGATACCAACTAGTTCATTTGTGTTCTTTGCAACAAAGAGGATATAACTTTGGATCACTTATTATGATTGATTTTCATGATTTTTATGATTATTTCAAACTGTTTCAGTTTGTGCATATTTTTTGTGTCTATATACTGTCACTACCGTGTCATATGTGCACTTATGCGTACAATTCATTTTGCTAAAATTTGATTTCAGGTTGTTGGAAATCCAGCCCACAGGTGCAGCAATGGTATGTATATCATATAACCTTTTAATCCTCTGTCCAAATAAAGAAAATGTTGTAAATAAAATTACCGTGAAGTCTTATTTCTCACTATATTCAGTCCTATTGGGGAAAATCCCTTCAGATGATCAGTCTAATGGAATAAAAAAACCCAACGCGGTGGAAAACAATTGGATCGTGATTGTAATGAGACGAAACAAACAGAGATAAACACCATAACAGACAGTTATAGATCAATGCAATGTAGAAAAATAAATAACACCAGTATTTATAGTGGTTCCACTACCGCGAGGCAGTGTACGTCTACTTGGAGAGAGGATTTTTTATTAATCACTAAAAGATTAGAGTTACAATATTGATTCACTTTTGAAGGCTATACATAAGAAGAATTAACAATACATACAGAATTCTACGGAGTTTTAGTTCTCTAGGATGACTGCCATTGTTGTCCGGAAGCTTCACTATTTATAAAGTGAAGATATGAGGAGGAGTAGCTGCTATATAGCAGCCCTGAGGTTTGGTTCGGCACATCTGGTTCGGCATCACTTTGGTTCGGTCAACTTGGTTCGATGTCCATCTGGTTCGGCATTCCATGACCGAACGAGAAATCTGAGCCGACACTTAATTTGGTTCGGTATGCACACATCTGGTTCGGCTATGTTTTGGAGTGGCATCAGCATACCGAACGAAATATTTGGTTCGGTCATTCACTTCAACACCGCTCCACAAATTCATCTTCACCGAAAGCCTATACCCCGAACGAAATACTGGAGCGGTGCTCCTTGCTTCTCACCGAACCAAAGATATGGTTCAGCGTGCTCTTTAACATCACAGCTCCAAAGCCCTAATTCCATCATGTCTCCACCGACCGAGCTCACCACCACCAGACAAGAAATCTCGTCCGGTCCTCCACTCCACCGCTCCAGGTTTGGAGCGGCAGCTGCTCCTCCACCGTCGAACCAAACTTTTGGTTCGGCAAGCCTTAGCTCCGATTTAGGGCTTCGCGAATTCCTCCTCCGCTTCATCGACGACGATGTCGAGCTTATCCTACGGCTACTATGGAATCAAGGTAACAATTCCAACAATCTCCACCTTATTGCCTTATTCCATACAAGTTATCCAAATCCATCCACACGTTTATGCTCGAAGCAATGGATACTTACCCAATGAGCTTCGGTAATGCCATCACCCATTACACTCTGTCAAAGAACTCCGGCAAAAGCCACCTCCTGTCAACAAAGTATTCGAAGTATCCAGTCCGTGTAGAACCTATCAATCTACACCATGAAAACAAATGTCTCCATGAACCATCTCAACTCTTCCCCTATGTCACCCCGTGGCACCTAGCACTTCATTAAGTGAATCAAGTCCGAGCAATGCTCGAACTTAGCAACAGGCAACGACTTGGTAAACATGTCTGCTGCACTCTCCTTTGTGTGAACTTTCTGAAGACGAACTAGCTTCTCTTCACTCATCGAGACAAGGAATGATTGTCTCACCTCAATATGCTTCGTCCTCAAGCTGAATGCCAGATTTTCAGCTAAGTGAATTGCACTTTGACTGTCACGATGCACATTCACTCCTTCGTATGCGAAGCCCAAATCACACAACAGTCGCCTCAAATAAAGCGCCTCCTTAGTTGCTTCAATCGCAGCTATGAGCTCTGCCTCTGTTGTAGACAAAGTCACAACCGTCTATAACCTCACTCTCCAACTGATCATTGTCCCACCAATGGTGAACACATATCCAGAGGTTGACTTCCTTAGATCTCTATCACCGGCATAGTCGGAATCACAAAATCCAACCAAGCTGAAATCTCTATCTCTGTCGCCAAAGACAAGTCCATGGTTTGGAGTTCCTCTAAGGTATCTAAAGATACACTTCACTGCTTCCCAATGCGTCTTTTTTGAATTCGCCATGAATCTACTCACCAATCCAATCGCCTGTGCAATGTCAGGCCTAGTGCAGACCAGGGCATACATCAAGCTGCCAACTGCACTTGCATATGGTACCTTCATCATATAAGCCTTGTCCTTTTCCGAGATCGGAGAGCCTTTACTAGAAAGCTGTATGTGCAAAGGCATGGGTATGCTGATTGTCTTTGCCCCTTCCATGCTAAACCGAACAAGCACCTTTCGAATGTACTCCTTTTGAGTGAGGCTCAAAAGTCCTAGCTTTCTATCCTTTTGGATTTCCATACCCAAAATTTTCTTTGCTTCTCCAAGGTCTTTCATTTCGAATTTCGCTTTAAACTATCGATTTCAGCCTTATCCTTGGAAGCAATCGACATACCATCCACGTACAAGAGTAGGTACACCCATCTACCATTCTTTAAATGCTTGAAGTACACACAAGCATCTTTGATGCTACGATCAAAATCAAGTGAAAGCATAAAAGAGTCAAACCTCTTGTACCATTGTCTAGGCGACTGCTTAAGTCTATACAATGACTTCTTCAATTAGCAAACCCAATTTTCTTTCCCATCTATAACAAATCCTTCCGGCTGCTTCATGTAGATGGTCTCATCCAAGTCTCCGTGCAAGAAAGCATTTTTCATGTCCGGTTGCTCCAGCTTCAAGTTATGAGTTGCGACGATAGCGAGGAAAATGCGGATGGACGTATGCCTCACTACTAGAGAGGATATCTCATCATACTCCAATCCCTTTCTTTGTGAAAACCATTTAGCAACTAGTCTAGCCTTGTATCTCCCATCATCCTTCACCTTGAACACCCACTTGCAACCCATGTCTCGGCTTCCTTGAGGATGTGGTATCAAATCCCAAGTCTTGTTCTTCTTCAACGACTCTAACTCCTCTTCTATAGCGCACATCCACTTCGAACTGTCACATGACTTCAAAGCTTCATTAAGGTCAAGCGACTCCTCATGAACCACATATAGGGCATAGTCAAACTGATCACCAAGGCTAAGTTTCGCAAACTGCCAATTACCATACCTTTCGGGCGGCCTAATAGTCCTACAACTGACCCGAGTAAGTACTGCTTTGCCTAAACTCCTTTCAACTCCACCTTGAACTGAACTTCCTCTAGATTCATCCACATCACCAACACTAGTAGAAGGTACCCGTGGACTATCCTGTGATCTTTCATCAACTGCATTTTCCTCGACAGCATCAACAATAACTCTACTATTCGGCTTGAACACAGGAACTTCTTCCATCTCCTTAGGCCTATCAGAATCTTCTGATGTGGTAGGTAGCTTCTCCTTCGGATTGAACATAGCAGACTCATCAAAAGTAACATGTCTAGAATGAACAATCTTCCGATCAATAGGTTTCCAAATTCGATACCCTTTGATACCATCGGTGTATCCCATTAGTATGCCTTGTATGCTCTAGCCTTCAACTTATCATCACCTGTATGGTGAACGTACATAGGACAACAAAAAATTCGAAAGTAACCAAGATACACTGCCTTACAAAAAATTCGAAAGTAACCAAGATTGGTTCTCAACAAGCGCTTTTCAGTCTTTGAACTTCTCAAAGCTCTCTGATTTGGCCTTCATCACATACACCCATAATTTCCGAGAAAAGTCGTCAATGAAAGAGATAAAATACTTTGCTCCTCCAAGGGAAGGAGTAGCAACCGATCCTCAAACATCTGTATGCACGTACTCAAGTACTCGCCTCGATTTATGGAGTCCAACTCCAAAAGATACTTTAGTTTGCTTGCCTAACACACACTCCTGGCAAAAGTCCATCTTGTCGAAGCTTCCTCCTTTGATCATCTTCCGTCTCCGAAGCAACTCCAAGCCCTTCTCTGAAATATGACCCAACCTGAGATGCCAAAGCTTTGTGGCATCCAATGCACGAGAACTATCTACTCCAACACATGACTCTCCAAGAACTGTGGTTCCTTTCGGCAAATATAGATTTCGGAACACATCTCATTTCATAAGAACTAGTTCACCTCTCGAAACCATTAGACTATCCTTCTCGATAGTTACCTTGCATCCCAAAGATGCCAATTGTCCTAAAGAAATTAAGGACTTCCGAAGACCTGGAACATACCGTACACATGTCAAAGTGCGTATCCCTCCATCAAACATCCTGACTCTCACTGTACCTTCACCCATTGCTGTACAGCTAGCATCATTACCCATAAGAATAGAGCTTCCCTCTCGTCCAACGAAAGAACTGAAGTAAACTATATTAGGTGTCATATGGAAAGATACCCCCCGAGTCCAGCATCCAATAGTCTGAGGAATCCGATACCGTTGCAGACAACACATCGTCAGATACAGACTTCTCCACCGCAAATGATGAAGATCTGTCTTCTTCCTTCTTCTTCAAATTTGTACAATCCTTTCTCCAATGACCAAGTTTCTTGCAGATAAAGCACTTCCCGTCCTTAAACTCTCCTCTTCTGCCATTATCGGGCTTTCTGGACTTGGAACGCCCTCTAGAGTGCCAATTCTTCTTATCTTCTCTACCTCTTTCAACAAACAGGCCATGACTACTACTTCCACCTCTACTTCCTTCACTTATCTCCTTCATCTGATCTCTCAAGCCATCAGATAGAAGGCCCGACTTCACATCTTCCACTGTCATTGTGTCTCTAGCGAAGATAAGGCTATTAGCGAAACCTGTGTATTACTCTGGAAGAGAACACAAAATGATCATTGTCATTTGCTCCTCATCCATCTTCAAGTCAACAGTCTTCATCTTCATCACGAGATCACCAAAGGAATTAAGATGTTCCTTCATTGAAGTACCCTCTCTCATCCGCATGGTGAAAATTGTCTTCAGTAATATCAAACGGTTAGTCAGAAATTTCTTCAAGTAGATATTTTCCAGCTCGGTCCAAATGCCCCTAGCAGTGGTCTCACTGCTAATCTCTGAGATGACATTCTCTCCCATAGCTAGTTGTAAAGTAATAAACGCCCATTTCTCCATCTCCTTCCTTTCCGCGACTGAGATGTCAGTCGTCAACTCCTCAGGGGCAAACACTACTAGAGGGACTTCATTCCTCATTAGAACAACCTTCATCTTCCATTACCACTTCTCGAAGTCTTTATCCCCATTCCATTTCTCAATTGCCAACTGTAATCCTGACACGATATACATCCCTCTAGTATAGGGTCTTGTAACAACATGAGTCGCTTCCTCCCCTGCCATAGCATCTAACACTACTCAATCAACCTTGCAGCTCTGATACCAGACTATTAGGGAAAATCCCTTCAGATGATCAGTCTAAAGGAATAAAAAAAACCCAACGCAGTGGAAAACAACTGGATCGTGATTGCAGTGAGACGAAACAAACAAAGATAAACACCAGAACAGACAGTCATAGATCAATGCAATGTAGAAAAATAAATAACACCAGTATTTATAGTGGTTCCACTACCACGAGGCAGTGTACGTCCACTTGGGGAGAGGAGATTTATTAATCACCAAAAGATTAGAGTTACAAGATTGATTCACTTTTGGAGGCTAGTATCCATAGAGTTAACTATAATTTAATACCAAAATACCATTTAATACCAAATACAACCAGCATCTAATTTATTATCTATAATTTAATATTTCTTTAGCTACTAAAAGACAAGAAATATCTAACTTGTCTAACTATTCTATTATTCACGAAAATAAATCAAAGGTAGGAACCAATTGAAAAAACATTGTTAATATATGTTAACTATAATATTTGATATTGAGATAAGTAAACAATGAAATTAACTTATTTTGTTAACCCAAAAAAGGATCAACACCCAGATATCAAATGAAAGCACCTGTTCAGATTAAATAAACATAAAACTAGTAAAAAGCGACACAATTTTTATAACGGTTCGGCATAATCTCCGGCCTACGTCACTTCAATATTTTTATTAGTTGTTCTCCCTCTGGATTATAACTAGTTATATCAGATCCGACCACAATATAGTGGATCTCAGATTTACAATATAATTTCTAGGTTGCTTATGAGTCACAAGTACTAAGAATTTGCTGATCTAAGTCCCAGAACATCAAATAGAAGCTTCCTAGGTGACTTTAATGAAGGAGACATTAAAGGTGAAAAATGATAGAGTCTCTGCGGTAAGAGAATTTTCATCCTATTTTGGTTGCTCTATGACTTGTATTTATAGGGAAACAATCATGTTGGGCTAGAAATTTACCTCGGCCAGCGATCTAAAGTAGTGTGCAAAGTTGCAGGGTCTTCCGAGCTAACCACAAAGGTCAGTGCCGACCCCTCAAGTCGGGGTTGACTTCTCACCGTAGTTCGAATCACTTCGAACCTTCTTGCATCCTTCTTCTTACTTCATTTTAAGGTATCCTATGCTATTTTCATCGACCGTTGACCGTCCAAAACAAGTCGTCATCTACTTCTCTCCCAAACAATCCGGTATTAGCCTTTTTTGCCTAAGAGGTCAGTAGTGACTTTTTTCCTTATCTTGGAATGACTTGTACTTTTTATAGAGCTCTTCTAATTCCATATGGAGGTGTCCCAAGAAGTCGCAACATCTATGGAGTTAACATGAGAGGTCAATACTGACATTTCTTCTTAGTGTATTTTTCATCCAAATTTCTTGAGCTCGATTCTCTAATCATTTTAAGTGTGCCTCCAAGTTTTCAAGTTGTTTCGTCCCTATTTGAATCTTCTAAGTCCAGTAGAAATCTGCTTTGCTAAAAAGCGAGTTAACATTTGCCCCTCAAAATACGTCTTTCAAATGTAAGATGTGTTTTGCTCAAGAACAAGTTCCAGTAATCGGTCTTCGATAGCTGAGTTCTCGGGCTACTTCAATCTTGGTGAATCATGTAGTTCCTTCGGATTCTCTTGTCAATTACAAGTCATTCAAAACCTATTACATCTAAGACTCTAGACTCTGCCTAAGTGTAGTTTATACATCACAATCATTCCGATTTCATTCGGAGATATTACATCATATATTTGTTTTCATTTAAAGTTATTACATTACATATCTAAAATCATCTCGTGCTCATCTGGGATTTATCAAATTTTATTCTAATACCAAGGGGTTTAAATCCTTTTATCAAATCGGTTTCCGCTCTAAGGTTCGATCTCTCCGGATCATTTTTCATTTAATTTAACGTGCAATCTCTCTAGATCGTTTATCATCTAAGTTATGAGGACGATCTCTCTGGATCGTTTAATGTTTAATTTAAGGGAGACAATCTCTCTGGATCATTTATTGTTTAATCTAGGTTTTTGATCTATCCGGATCCTTGCTGAGTCCGTTCGCTCTTGGTCAAAGGGACTCAACGACCAAGCAAGCCCATTCGCTCACTCTCTAGTAAGAGAACTTACTTTTCATACAAGCCCATTCACTCGGTCTGCGGCAAGAGAGCTTGTACCTTGCACTCTGGTCCCGTCTCTCCGGTCGGGACTCTAAGGCGATCAATATCAGTCATTACATTAATGTGGTTTTTTCAAAATTCAAATATTCAAACCAAATCAAAGAAAACAAGCAGAAATCCTAAGTGTTTATCCCAGACATCCGACTCAAAGCATGCCTAGAGACCAATTTAGGTCTAGTACATGTGTTAGTGGTCCGAGGTACTCATAGCAAGCATGCCTCCAACTACACCATTGTAGTTTGATTCATCACATACTGTTGCAGCTGGTTGCTATGAACTAGTTCCTCTATCATATCACAAAGCTATATGTACTCATTCGTTTCATGTCCATCCAGCTCATGGAAGATGCAGAACTTTCCAGATCTTTTATCTCGATCAGTGGGCTCTCTTATTACAGGCTTTCGGTAGAAGATATGCCCCCTTGTGTTCGCATATATCATCTCCGGGGTTTCAGTCAAGTCAATGTAGGAAGAAAACTTCGGCTCCCTCCTTTTTCGTTTTAGTTCCCCGAAGTTGTCGTCGGTTCTCCTTTTTCCTTTCTCTTTTTTGTTTCCTGCTCCGGACGGTCCTTTGTCATACACAATGTTAACTTCAACATCCTCAGCTTCAGCGTCTTCCTATTGCAAAAATCTTTCAGCTTCATAGTAGAATTCCGCAAGATCCATAGGTGGATCCCTTTCCAGTGCACCTTTGGAGTCAGTCTTGCTCGCGACTCCAGATACTGTTGCCATTAGGATTAATGATGGATCAGGCTTGTCCACTGCGGCTACTGCTGCATTGAATCGTGTCAAATAGCTTCTCAAGGTCTCTCCGGGCCTTTGTTTCATGCTTGACAATGTCAGTACATTCTTTGGTCGCGAGACGTGAACTCTGAATAGTCTCAAGAATCTTCTCACTAGGTTGGTCCATATGCTTATGGACCCATTCTCTAGCTGTCTGAACCACATCGCCGCTAAGACCGTTAAGTATAATGAAAAACACCGCCTCGTTACCTCCTCAGAAGCACCCAACACCTCCATATGTCGGATGTATCTCATCAGATGAATCATCGAATCCGCCTTTTCGTCGTACATTTCCAACATCGGAAGCTTGAAAGTGAGAGGATTTCTCGCATTACAGATATTAGAAGTGAATGGATTTCTGTTCACATATTCCAAACCCTGATCTGGGGGTCCTCCTTTCACTATTCTTACCAATTTAGCAATTCGGTTTTCATCGTCCAATGAAGGTCTTCATCCAAAAGCGATATTCTGCCCCCCTGCTCCTATAAGGGAATTCCCGGCACACACTCTGGCATATATTGCATTGGCTGCATATTAGCGTTCTGTCCTACTCCTCTGGTTTCGTTCTATCCTCCATTCCCATAGAGTAGCTCACACATATATTCCTTCGGTTACTGTGCATTCACACTCTGATTTGCGTTTCTAGCTTCAGCCCAGCATCCTAGCAGTCACACCAACATTGCCCTCAAGTGTAGTTCTCTCGATACTAAGTTGATTTAGGTTAATACCAAGTTGTTCTGTTTGTGGAGGCATTGTTCCAGTTTGTTCCGCTCAAACCCTAGATGTTCCTACATTAGCTCCTTGTTTGTGGTTTTAAATTCCAATAGCTCTAGTTGTTCCTTGTTGTCTGATCCTTTGGAAGAATCCTTCAAGCATTTTCGGTTGTCTAGTTATCACTCCATCATGCATCTCCTTCATCATTCACTTCATCTCTTCTTTGATCATGTAGTTAGACTGGGGAGAATTTGAGGACACCTCTAGCGGCCCCAGGCTCTGATTGACTTGCTTCGGTTTTAGATCTGGTATTAGGCCTCTTCATCCCTTTTAAATCTTATATTTAACCTTCAAGTTTCCAGATCTAGCTTTGCTCTCAGTAAAAGCACCAAAATATTAACCCAAAAAATTCATCAACACCCAGATATCAAATGAAAGCACTAGTTCAGATTAAATAAACAGAAAAGCAGTAAAAAGAGATAATTTTTATAATGGTTCGGCGTAATCTCCGACCTACGTCCACTTTAATATTTTTATTAGTTGTTCTCTCTCTGCATTACAACTAGTTATATCAGATCTGAACACAAAATAGTGGATCTCAATTTACGATAGAATTTTTAGGTTGTTTTTGAATCAATAGTACTAAGAATTTGCTGATCTAAACCCTAGAACAGCAAATAGAAGCTTCCTAGGTGACTTTAATGAAGGAGAGATTAGAGACGAAGAAATGATAGAGTCTCCTCAATCGGAGAATTCCCATCTTGTTTTGGTTTTTCTATGGCTTGTATTTATAGGAAAAACAATCATGTTGGATTAGAAATACACCTGGGGCAGAGTCCAAATATCAGCCCGAAGTAGTGTGCAAAGTTGCGGGGTCTCCCGAGCTAACCACAAAGGTCGGTGTCGACCTCTCAAGTCGGGGTTGACATCTTACCATAGTTCGAATCACTTTGAACCTTTTTGCATCATTCTTCTTACTTCATTTCAAGGCGTCGTCTACTTCTTTTCAAAACATCCCGGTATCAGCCTTTTTGCCTAAGAGGTCGGTAGTGACTTTTTTTCTTAACTCAACATGGCTTGTACTTTTTACAGCACTCTTCTAATTCCATATGGAGGTGTCCCAAAAGTGGCAACATATATGGAGCTAACATGAGAGGTCGACCTACATGATAAGGTGGTACCGACATCTCTTATTAGTGTATTTTTCATCCAAATTTCTTGAGCTCAATTCCCTAATCATTTTAGCTGTGCCTCCAAGTTTTCAAGTCGTTCGTTCTCATTCGAATCTTCTAAGTCCAGTTGAAATCTGCTTTGTTAAAAAGCCGGTTAACATATTTTAAATAGCATCCTCTGAATTCAATTATCTTCATAGTATTAATGGAGGACCTCTAAAATTAACTACTATGGTACTAACCGTGAGGACCACTTGTCTATATACGTAGTATGAATAGTGAAGTGATGTACATCAATATATTTTTGAAAAGATACCACGTTTGGTGGTTAAAATTTCAAATAAAAATAAGTCATATGCGCATCAAAAAAATTCATCAGACACTGTACCGGGCTATGGTACCAATATATACATCTTTAATCGATGTACCACAACTAAAGGTATATTATTTGCCTAGTGAAATTCAGTATTATGTTTCCAAGTAGACACGTTGCTCAGATGATCCAAGTACCTAAATATAATTTATTTATATTTGATATATATTGACAAACATAGTTCCCTAAACTATATTTGATTTATAACTTCAGTCATCGCTTAATTTGAGATTTATCATTCTTTTTTACTTTCATATGTATACAAGCACGTAATTCAAAGATGGAATCAAGAGTGAAGGTAAACTTTCAACTTGGTTCAGAAACTTATTTAACTAAATCAAGCACAGGAATCCTCTCTGAACAAATCAGACCAATGAAAGAGGAAATCATGACCATACTCAAAGATTTTATTACCAGGCATGATATTCCAAACGGCGTTTCCGATGAACCGATCGAAGGATCGACTGATGATGAAAATGAAATTGTCAAAAATCCATCAAAAAAACAGAAATAAAAAATAAACTATTAAGATAATGAGAATTTACCAATCGAACCCAAATTTTAATGTAGATAACAGGAATTATATATTCCTACGTTTATTCCAAATCTAAATATAGGTTTTATATAAGATAAAGTCTGTCATCCTTTAAATCAACACTCTTCCCTAAAGCTGTTTACTGCTTATTGTTAACTAATAGGTATCAACTCCTAATAGTATTGGTAACATTATCCTCATGATTATACTCGTACAGGTCATTGCTGTCATCTGATTACAACCCCTAATAGTATTGGTATCACTTTTTATCTGTTTCCTAGATTTTTGATGCTCTAATTCGACATTGATCTTGCTTACAGCATCCTATGTCATGGCTACTCTGTGTATAGTGGAAATTTGGCTCCTAAGTAACCAAAATAAAGATCAGGAACATGTTTTTTAGTAAAATAAAATGGACAAATCAAATGTCAATTTTTAGTAAAATGTCTCTCGAAAATTTGACATTAGCATCTAATTTGGATCGTCTCTTAATCAAAATTGTTGCGGGACAAGTAACGGTCTAATACTATCACCAATTAAGGACATAACAATACCAATTACTCTAAGATTGATGTCCTGTCTGCAAAGCTCCAAGTTAAGATTATATTTAGCCTAGTTTTTCATATGTTGGTTTCACATTATCAATATGCTAGAGTCTATGTGGGCCAGCATGAAATTGTGAGGCCATTGACATTATTTGTAAGAACTTTTTTCACTAATAACACCTACCAATCTAATATGAACAAAAAGGTGTACACAAACTGGTTTATTGTAGAAGGTAAATTGTCAACAATTATCATAAGAAGATATTTATATCAAGACCTATTAACAGAAGTTATGTTTGCAACACTTACTTAATACGTGTGTTACCAGCAGGTAGCTGAAATGATTCAATGTAAATCTCTCCCCTATGGGTTTCACAGAAGCCTGTGAAGTAACAGTGTATATACGTCACTAATAATAAAATTATATATAATAGTGTATGTAAGTAGAAGTTGCACACAAACTATTCGATCTTTCATCAGCATTACCGATTATTTTGATACTGTCATCTACATCAGAATATCACTGTGAGTTCCTACAAGTATTGTACCAGTCAGCTATCATAGCTTAGGTACCATTCTTCTGCTGAAATGGACAGTCAGCGTTGGCGTCTGCGTCGGACGCGTCAAGCGTGGGCACCACGCTGCTGCCCAGTTCAAAGCAAAGGTTGGAAACGAACCATTCGCGTCAGACGGCGTCTGACACGAACGATTCATTCCCAACCGCCATATTTCCCTTCATTCCTTATATATATCAAACCATATCTCAACCAAATCATCCAAAAAAACCAAACAATCCGAAAATTCAGTAATTTCTACAAGCTTCGTCGTCGATTTTTTCAGGTAAATTTTTTTATAGTTGCGTTTTTCATATTATCATATACCATATATATTTTTTTAGATTCTTTTGAATTAATTTTTGAATTGTTTTTTTCAGAATGTCTAGCCACTCTACTTCTTCTTCTACCAGAACCATTGTCGACTGGAATGCCGACAGAACAAACACGTTCATCAATGTTTGTTTCAAAAACATTGATATGCATGCACACCGTGTTGCACAGTGGTATGAAGATATCACAGTCCTGTTCAACGAAAGAACTGGTCTGGATTACAACATTGGGCAAATGAAAAACAAGTTCGATAATCTAAAACATGAGTGGAGCCCATGGAACAAGCTGCTACAGATTTCAGGTGGCTATTGGAATGAAGAACGGGACACGGTCGGTGGATTCGACGAGTGGTGGGATACAGCTGCAGCAAGGTACCACAAATACAAACATGCCTCACCTGCTCGTTTCAGGCAGTTGGACGTGATTTTTGATGGCTGCATCCGAACTAACAAATGTCAGTTCATAATTCCATAAAATCCACATATTCAGCTGCAGTTCGACTCACAGCTTTATGGCGACTATCTTAGGAGTGATGCTGCGGAGATCTCCAGTCGTAGAGCGCCTAGAAGGCAACGACCCACTGGTGGTCCTTCTAGGTCTGTTGGCAGTTCTTCGCATGATCTGACTCTTGCTAGGTGTATGAAAGAGAAACAGAAGGATGACGATTATGAAAAATGAGAGGTCGCGATTTGTTTGGCTGAGTATGATAACAGATGTTTCAATCCTTTGCATGCTCTACTGGAAAACCCCGAGCAACTTAGGAAGGCTATTATTTATATGGTTAGGCAGTTGAGAAGGAGAAGCTAGTTTGTTTAATCTGTATTTTATTTTCTGCATTTTTATTCGGTACTTTTATTTCTGCATTTATATTGTGAATTCTGAACTATGAATTTTTATTTATGTATTTGTATTCTGTATTCTGTATACTGTATTTAAAAATAATTAACGTAAATAAAATAATAACATAAGCAAACAATAAAATAATAACTTTGCCCATTTCGTAAAAAGAACGCATTCCCCTTTCGCGAACTTACCCCCTTCTCAGCCCCTTTCGTTTTCCCCTTTCGTTTGCCACTTTCGGTTCATAAAAAAACGCACCCTTAGTCTTCCATATAGTTTCAAATATTTAAATAAATTTACATATTTTAGTTATCTTTGCCACACGGCAGAAAAACAACTAAAACCATAAATGAGAAAAACAATGTCTTGGATTTTCTACAAGGGGTCAAAAAATTTACTCTGTAATTCAAAGGTAGGTAATGGCTTAAATTTCAAAACTTTTTTAAAAAGAATTTACTTTGAATTATGAAATGGATTTAAAAAAATATTATAAGGTAAAAGCTTCCATTTTCCCTACTAACAATATGTCATTAGCAGGTACAACTGAAATATAGTAGCAACAAAGTAGTTCAAAACTATTTTTAAAAAAGAATATACTTTGAATTATAAAATGAATTTAAAAAAAGATTATAAAATAAAAGCTTCCATTTTCCCTACTAACAATATGTCATTAACAGGTACAACTGAAATATAGTATAATTTTCACCTCCTACAAAGGCTTGTCACACAGAACAGATCCAGTATCAAACTAAGAGAAAACAGAGGAAAAAAAAGTTAATAATAAGATACTCAAAAGGAATACAAATAACCTTAAATAGAAATAGAAATAAATAAAAGTGAACCATCATCCTCCAAACAGAAAGTCTCAAAACTAAAACCGGAACATATAATAAAATAAAGATTTCATCAGTATAGCATTAGAAAAGAATTATGGCAGCAACAGTAGTAGTAATCCCATATTTAGCATGTCTTGTGACATTTATGCATAAGGTTCAAACAAAGTCTAAAAGAGAAAGGAAAAATGGTATCTGATGTACAACTTTGATACTGGGATTGAAGTGAATAAATTTGATAAAAGTATCTTTACTTTATGCTATAGAATCATTAAAAACAAACATAAAAGATAAAACTTCAAGTACTTTTTTCACTTCACCATATCATATTTTCCACTTTCTCCGTGTCCTTCCTTTACACAATAATACAAACTCATAAGAAATTACATTAACAGAAATTTCAGATTATAAACTTTCCGGTGCAATAATATCACTCATCATTGGAAGACTATCAAAATTATCTATCACTGAAAACTATAAATTATAATAAAAAGATTATCAAAACCAAAATTTAAGAAACCACTACATATGAACCTATATGTCTTACGAATAACAATTTTAATAGCCGGTTATAATTGATATTTTACAAAAAAATCGATCAACTTAAAAAACAGGAAGAGGAAAACACACGAATTAAAATTATTTAAAAGTAGGGTTATAAAAAAAAGGAGATTCGGTACCTTAATAATGAGAAGGCGGGGCGAAATCCAAATCGCGAAATCAAAGGAGCAATCCAATTTCTAGGGCTTACTTTTTTTCTCTATGAAAAGGCGTGGAAATATTTTTTGTAAAAACGAAGCAGGTGAAGTAATTTGGAAGGAGGAAATTAATGGGTAATGTGAAATATTTTTGACCCGCCGTTTCCCAACGAGCCAATGCAAAAAAAGAGTGTTTGGATCCAACTAGAATGAAATTGCTTGGGTTACCAAAGAACCGAAGTAAATAACACTATTTGCATCGGTTGCAAAGACAACCGATGCAAATAACACTATTTGCTTCGGTGCATTTGCTTTGCTTGTTGATGACAACCGATGTAAATTGCATTTTTGTGTTTTTTTATTTCTTTCCATGTACCAATTGCTTCGGTTGTTAAGCTAGAACCGAAAAAAATGGTACTATTTACTTCAGTTGCGACCACAACCGATGCAAATGGGGCAAAACAATAGACATATTTTGTACTAGTGACTCTTACTTTTACTTTATTATTACTTTGTTTATATATATATATATGTGTGTGTGTGTGTGTGTGTGTGAGAGTGTCTATTAATATATGTGTGTGTGTTGACTATTTGTGATTTGATTTAAATCTTGAAACTCTTTAGAAAAGTTATATATAAGTTATAAAATATTATTCACTCTCCTTTAGTGTTAAAGTAGTCTTAAGATCGATTCACACTAGTATAATTTATACTACACCGTTTTCTAAATTTTGGCATTAGAGTATTAGGTTTTCAAAAACTTGTTATTTGATTTTTGAGAATTATAATTGACTAGTAGCAATGGCATTACACTTTTTAACACTTTTTGTAGAAGGACTATCAACTGCTAGAACTCCACTACTTAATGATAGTAATTATGCTTACTGGTCATGTATGATGAAGTTTATTTACAATCTAATGGTTTAGATATTTGAAACATTACACAAAGTGAATACACTGAATCCCAAACTGAATATCCACAATGGACACCAGACCAAAAGACACAGGCACTTAATAATCCAATGGCCATGAATAATTTATTTTGTTCCTTAGATAAAAATGAATTTAATCGAGTTTCTATTTGTAAGTCTACTAATGAAATTTTGAGAACATTGCAAGTCACAAATGAGGGCACTAGTAAAGTAAAACAAACTAAGATTTTCATGCTAACCAACTAGTTTCAACTTTTTAAAACGAAACCAAATGAGTCCATTTTTGACTTGTATTCTAGATTTTAAGATATAGTTCATTCATTAGTATCATTAGAGAAAGATTTCTCAAAAGACGATCCGGTTAAAAAAATCCTTAATTCGTTATCAGAATAGAATTAGAAGACATTAGCAATAGAGGAAACCAATGATATTAGTATATTAAAAATTAAAGAATTAATTGGTAACATAATGTCCTACGAAGCACAGTTGTAGTGTAGAAGGAAAAAATAAGGGGACCGAAAAGAAAGCAATTGCATTCAGTGCAATAATTGACGATCAAGATTCATATGATGGTGATAATGATGAGGAGATTGCTCTTATGATTCGAAATTTTAGAAATTTTTTGAAATACAGAAAGATGAACAAGTTTCATAAAATTGAAAAAAAATCCAAAAACAAAAATGTGTTTAAATGTTATGATTGTGGTGAACCTGGACATTTACGAAAAGATTGTCCACATTAGAAGAAAGCAAAGAATTCACCAAACACTGATTTATTTAAAAAGAGAAAAAGGGTTTTCAATGCAACCTTGGAGATTCTAATACGACATCCAGCGACAACGAACAAGACACTGAAAATATTAACATGTGTTCATGGTGATGGAAGGTTAATCAAGACAAACAAAGGAAACGGTGAAATCGGTACATTTTACATTTCATATTTTTTTCTTTCTTTCAGAACTTATTTAATATAGGAATAAACAAAGGGAACAGTGATCCACCTAGATAAATCGACATATCTGGTAGAATTTGAAGAATCTTTTCAAAATTTGAACTTTTGAAATTCCCTCTCTTTTGCATTAAATTAAAATTTTGAAAAGACACTTTTTATCTGTCGCATGTTCTTTCAAACTATATATATTCTCTCATTCTCACCTCATCTTGAACACACACTTTATTTCAAAAATCAAAGAAATTCTTCACTCTCTTTCCTCCAAAACAAACCCATAATGTCTTCCTCAAACTAGCCCTCTTCATCTAAAACCATTAGGCTTACCAAAAGAATCAAAAGTCAACTTTTTAATGATCAAGAGTCCATTGAAACATACATTGAGTATGCAACTTATGGCAATGTCTTTTCGGGAAGATTTGCTAATTTTAATGAGTTTTATTCTTATGGTTTACAAGATCCTCCTTTGGAAAATGGTATTTTTTTTTGTTTAACCAATTTATCACAAAATGGTTTTGATTGTTATTCTGATTTGATCAAAATATTTTATGCTAATTTGAATGGAAAATTTTATTAAGGAAAAGAATGTCAAATTTGGAATAGTATCAAAAATACTATTATTGTTTTGGATTGTAAAATTCTTGATCAAATTTTTGATTGTGGAAGTAGTGGAAATGACCTTTCCACTTTTGAAATTGATCATGGAATAGAGAAGTTATGCATGATTTGTTTTCAAATAATAAAGAATTTGGTTTTAAAGGCAAAAATCTTGGGCCAAAAGAAAGACTTATGAGTTTTATTTTACAATAATGTATTACACCAAGGACGAGGAATTACAACAACCCCACTCACAAATTTTTCAAAGATCCTTTTGTTACTTTTGCAAAATACGATATAAATTGGGCTAAGTAATTTTGGATGTCTATGTTCAGAAGAAAATTTCTAAACATGAAAACATACTTTACCATAGTGTGTATCCTAATAAAATTTTGAATTATTTTTGTATTGATCTAAGAGGTGAAAACATTTTACTTCATAAAATTTTGACAAAACAAACCTCTCTCTCATGCACATTCATCTCGAATTTGAACCCTATGAGTCTTTTACCGAAAAGAAAGAAAGATTGACAAGATAAGAAGCGCAAGAGATTCCTTAAGAAGAAGAAAGTAATGATATGGAAATAAAAGTGGAGGAAGAAAAAGAAGAGGAAATGGACACATCTCTTGAAAGCTATGACAAACCATCTCCCTATTCAAACAAAGAGATTGTTAGGAATCAAGAGAAGATTCTTAATAATCAAAAGAAGCCTAAACGTTTTTTAGTAAGAAATTCACTAGCCTCTCAAATAAAGTTGAAAAATACTTTGGGAGGATAGTGAGAAAGCTTGGTGGAAATTTTTCTTCTTCATCGTCATCATTCTAGATCTACTTATTTAACCTTATGTTTTCTAGTTTTCTTTATGCCATTTCCATGTATTTTTCATCACGTTTATATATCACTCTATTTTATTAAAGAAGTTTGCTTAGAGACTTTATTTTGTTGTTCAATAATGTTCTTTTGTTCTCTACAGTCATGAAACACCCTGTAATTTTAATGATAATTAATTAAAAGAAATTAATTAATAAATAATAACGTCAAAAAATAGTGTTTTTACAAACATTGAAATTTGGCTATGAAACTTGCACCATTGAGTTTATGGTGATTTTCTGATGAATTTTCATATATAAAGTTTGTCGATCGGAGATCAATTGAAAATTTTATTAACGTTTGAAGTTTTCAAATTGGAAATAATTATATATGTAATTAAGGAAATAAAATGCAATTAGTGGAATAAATTAACGTTAATTAAAGTTAATGGTCTCTTAAGGTTTAAGAAAGTTAACATGAATGGAAAACAGAAACAAATGGTCTCATATTTTGGAGTGTTTAGAGTATTTGAGGAAGAAGAAGATAGAAGATAAATCAAGTGTCAAAATGTCCTTTTCCTTAAGCTATAGGTGATGTATTTATAGGTAAATCACCTAGCAGAACTGGAGGCCTATGAAGTATCAAATTTAAATACAGATCCAAGTATGCATGAGTAAGTAACCGGGCACAGTTACCAATAAAAACCACTCGGTACTGAGTGGTTTTGATCGGTACTGACTGGTTTTTCCGAAGGGAAACCTCCCCTCCTTCTTTCCATTGCCTTCTATCTTCGATCTGTTGTATTTCAAACACTTTTCCTTCGAGTTTGGGTTGTTTCAAAGAGGTTTTTATACTGCTTTTTCTTGATAGCTCTTCCTCAAAAAATCCTCATAGTTGTTCTTTTATTCCTTAAGAAAAGCACTCCATGACAATCGCTTGGGCCAGTGCTCCACGTACAAGAGTTTTGGAGGACCCACGTGCAGAAAAAGGTGGTCGGTACCGAGTGGTAGTGCTTGGTACCGAGTGGTTATCCTTACTCCAATGCCTCTTTTTATGTTGTTTCCAAAGTCCTTGTGTCATTTTTTTCATCATTTTCACGTCTGATTCACTCATTTAAGTGTAACATCCCCCACTTGGAGGCCCAAAACTAACGGCTACAGATGCTGCAGTCATCCATAGTTATTAATCCTCGGTGACTAAATACGGTAATGTTAGATACATTGATATAACAGAAACACATGGATATGAAGAAATTTTAAAACCATAAAACAAATTTCTCATTCCATTTCAAATCATTGCAAATTCATTACATAATCCCAAATTTCGAGAACCACGTTTAGAGAAAATATAATTATTACAACATACGCCAAGAGCGATATATGAAGATGCCCCTTTGGATGATCAGAATATATATATATATATATATAGGCAATTAACAACTTTGCCTTTACATCAAAACACAGCATAATCAAAATGAAAAGAACTCCTAATAGCTAGCTTGCCTCCTGCACATCTCCGAAAGCTTATTCGTCTAAGAAGTACCTAAAAAGTCTCAACTCTCAAATTACTCAAAATTAATTGAGTACCCGAGAGTTTAAAGGGAAAACATAAACTTCAAGTCAGACATAAAGCTTAGTATGAATGATAACCTACTATCTCAAACCATTTAGATATCTAGTGAGACCACATCGCTTAGCGGAACGAGTTTTTCCCTCACTAGTATCTTTCCCAAAATTTATAATAACCATATATTGTGCCCTAGAATCCATAATGGTTAAAAACATAGCAATTTAAAATATTATGATGATATGCAACAAGCAAAATATCCTGGATTTCCCATCCCCATTCATTTTGACTATCTATCTCAGTTATTGTTTCTAGGATTACTATTAACCTATTAGTTTGCATGGGCTTACGAATGACCTGATTAAAGTTTATGGACTACCTATCCTATTTCATAGTTTTCATGGGATCATTAAGAACTTATTGGCTCCTGCCAATAACTTCATTGAATTATTTCATGGGTTCTCCCTAAACCTATTGGTATCTCCAATAACTTCCCCTTATATCATAGTTTTCATGGGTTGTCTATGAACCTATTGACTCCCGTCAATAACTTAATCCGGATATGGTTTTCATAGGTTCACTACAAACCTATTGGCCCCTGCCAATAACTCTCTTTAAACATAGTTTTCATGGGTTCACTATGAACATGTCCAAACTGATAACTTCTTAATTAATCTTTGGGCGTCCTATATTTTGGTCTACCTGACCTCCTGGATGCAACTCTATTCATTCAGGAGTTAACTTAATTTATATTCACCACTGGGTCAACCTAGCTGGTTATTCTGCCCTTACTCCCCAAAATACAGTTATGGGTCCATTATATTGTGAATACATTTATAGAAGAAGCATATACTAAAAATATACCAACATCTTTGGTTTAATATCTTTGAAATCATTTTCTCCTTGGAAATTTGGTTAATCCCTTTAACCCATCATTTTTATTAAGGCGAGCTTCTTCAAAAGCTCCAATTTAAAAGCATTTAAAAGCTCTTTTATAATGCCATGGGTTTTACCTTTAAAAATTGAGACTGGGTTCTTTGTTTTCAAAATTAAGGCTTTTGAAACCTTAAGCCTTTACTTTCGAAACCATTGGAAAACTTCTTTCGAAAGCATTCAAATCTTCTTTTCAAAACACTAAGCATAGGCCTTTCGAAACCATGAAAACATACTTTTCGAAAGTATTAAAGTAACTCATAGAAGCATAGCTTCGAAACCATTTGATAGTACCCCTTTCGAAAGCATTGGGTTTTATCTTTTAAAAATAACTTTTGAGTCAAAGTGAATATAAACGCAAGTACCCCTTTCGAAACCATTAACCTTTAAATAAAATGATTGGGGAAAACTGATGGCTTCGGAACCATCCCTTCGAAAGCATTAATCATTTAAGTAAAATGTTTGGAAGGATAGCTTCGAAACCCCTTTCGAAGCCATTGCCTTTGAAACCTTTGGTGTAGGTGGCTACTGGAGCCCTTTTGAAAACATTGGGAAGTGGCTTGTTACATTTATAAAACAAAAGCTACCTTTCGAACTCGTTGATGACTTCAATTCATTCGAAAGGTTTAAGGCGGCAGTATGGTTTCAACTGGGTTTAAACTACCCTTTCGAAAGCTTTGATTTAAAAACAAGGCAACTCATTCGAAAGCTACCTATTCGAAACAAGAAGGCGACAACCTTGTCGAAAGCTATATTAAACCCTTTCGAAGGCATTCTCTTAAAACAAGGCAAGCGACATTTCATTATAAAGCAAAACGAAGGCTTTGACCCCTTCAAAAGCTTGATTTCGACTCCATACCTCCTCCTTTCTCCAATCCACTACGTACCAAAGCTTTGATACCTCATGTATTGGTTCGACTTGGTTGGGGCGGAAGTATAGGGTCGAAAGGTAGCTACTGAAAGTGGCGAAACCAAAAATTTGTACAAAAACCGTTTTATTGCCTTTTTAGGTAATTGCTCTACAACTAACGTGCCTATTTGTAAAAATATGATTAGTTGCCATAAACTTTATCAAAATATTTTCTAAAAGACTACCGAGTTTATTCAGAAATTAATTAAAAGTAATTAACAAAATAGCCCTTTCCTTTAACAAAACAATTAGGACATTTAAGTCCTCCTTCTTGAAAAATTTAATTTACATAGAAAATTACTTCGGGAAAATCCCTAAAAATCATAAGAATTCACTCTTTATATGTTAACTAACACATATAAATTTCGGACCCAAATTCTTTATCTAATAGCCGAAATAATAATTTAAACCCGATTATTCATATCTTCCTTTAAAAATTCATAATAAACTATCCATAACTTGGATAATTACTAAAATTTGAAACCATCTCCAAAATAATGTTTTACATAACATATTTAATCCTCATGGCATTCGAAACCCATTATAAACAATTTTAGCCTTAAAATCGAAATAAACATTTACCAAACAAACTTGTTTAAATAAACATATCATTTAATCCAAGCATATCATCATTAAAATCATCATAATGGATTTAAACTTAAACCCGAAATCTAAAGCTCTTTAAAAACGAAAATAGAGATGGTTTTGATTATTATTCGCCTTGCTTGGAATAAGGAACTTGAGATTTGATCTTTGATTAATTCCCCTTGCTTAATTGCTTAGCTTAATTGATTTTTCTCCTCTCTTTCCCCTAGGTTACGGACGGCTTGAGCTTTAGTTTACATTTTAGAATTTTGAATTATGAACGTGTAGAGAATGGGAACAAGGGTTTAGGGGTTAAGGGGTCATGGGTGAGGCTATTCCCCATAATGCCCTTACCTTATTTCCTTATTAGATAATTTATGAAAACATTTCCATAACCCATTCTTTTTATTTAATTAAGCACGACCCTAATTAGATTTCCAAATCTCAATCACCTTATTACTCCAATATTTACAGTATTCTGTCTAATTTATCTAACTAAATCTTTTGAATAATGTTATAAAAATTTAGGGTGTTATAGGCTCCCCTCCTTAAAAAAATTCGTCCTCGAAATTCAGTAAGGACTAAACACTAAATATAACAATCATTTGTAACAGCTCCTAACAATCATACTAGCCTACCTGACTAGAAATAGTCTATATAAAGCAAATATAGAACATACCCTCACAATAGATCAGGATAAGTATCTCTAATTCCGTCTTCTGTCTCCTAAGTACAATCCTCTTCGTTGTCGCTCCACTGAACCATCACCAACTTGACTGTCTTGTTCCTTAACCTTTTCTCATCTCTCGCCACAACCCGAACTGGTTGTCTAATAAAAGTCAAATTCAGTCCTACTATCAAATCTTCTAACCCCGTCGGAGGAATAGTAGTCTCTGGATCATGCACATACTTACGAAGATGAGATACATGAAACACATTATTGACACTTACCATACTACTCGGCAACTCTACTTTATATGCAAGCTTTCTGATCCTCTCTATAATCGGGAATGGTCCAACATATCTTCGTGTCAGTTTCCCTTACTTTCCGAATCGTACCACACCCTTCATCGGTGATACCTTAATGAAAACACTATCTCCAACTGAAAATTCTAGATCTTTACGCCTCTTATCTGCATAACTCTTTTGTCTAGACTAAGCTTCCTTCATTCTTTCTCGGATCAACTCAATCTTCTCTGTCGCCTCTCTAACCAGATCTGGACCCAAGACTAATCTGTCTTCATTTTCTAGCCAACATGCTGCTGATTGCATGGCCTTCCATACAAAGCTTCAAAAGGCATCATTCCTATACTAGTTTGATAACTGTTATTATAGGAAAACTCTACTAAGTGTAGGTGGTCTTCCCGAGATCCACCAAAGTCCAATACACAAGCTCTTAGTAAATCCTCAAGTACCTTATTGACTCTCTCTGTTTGTCCATCCATCTGAGGGTGATACGCAATACTCATCTTAAGCTTGGTACCAAACACATCTTGAAGACTCTTTCAGAACTCAATAGTAAACAAAACATCTCGGTCACTGACTATACTACTAGGGATTCCATGTAGTCTAACTAAGTTCTTCATGAACAGCTTAGCTAAACCAGGTGTCATCCTGATTGACTTAACTGGAATGAAATGGGCACTCTTGGTCAATCTGTCCACTATGACCCATATACTTTCATTTCCTCTATTTGTCTTTGACAAACCGTCAACAAAATCCATGGATATCGAATCCCATTTCCAAACTGGAATCTCTAAAGGTTGAAGCAATCCACTCGGCTTATGATGTTGGGCCTTCACTTGTTGATAGTTCGCACACTGCCTAACCCATAAGCCAACATCCTTCTTCATACCTTCCCAGTAAAAGTTTCTCTTCATATATTGATACATCTTGGTTCCTCAAGGATGAATCGTGAATTTGGATCGATGACATTCCCTAAGAACTTCTTTCCTTAAGTCCTCAACGTTCGGGACACACAACCGTCCCTTCTTTCTCAACCATCCCCTTTGGTCAAGACTAAAGTCCTTTATATCATCGATCTCCGATCCAATCTCAAGTCTTCTAATCTTCTCGGCTAATAATGGATCCTCTTTTTGCTTAGAAGCAATTCTTTCGATCAGCACTGGTCGAAATTCTAAATAGGACAACATAGCGGTACTCTGACTAGAACTAGCAGTCGATCTTAACTGCACACTACAAATGGTCAAAGCTTCTAAATCTTTCCATTCTGCCAACATAGCCAACACCACATTCTGATGTTTTTTGCTAAGAGCATCGCTACTTACCCTTCTGCATCAACACGACTCCTAATCCGGTTCCACATGCATCGGTATACACCACCAACACTTGGTTTCCGTCTGGAACCACTAAAACAGGCGCATTAGTCAGCAAATGCTTTAACTTAAGGAATGCTTCCTCACATTTGTCAGACCAAATAAACTTCACGTCCTTCCTAGTCAACTTAGTCAAAGGCGCTGCTATCCGCGAGAAATCCTTAATGAATCTTCGGTAATAACCAGCAAGTCTAAGAAAATTTCCAATCTCAGTCACCGTCTCCGGTCTCTTCCAGTTCTTAACAGCTTCGATCTTATCTGTATCGACTGACAAACCCATATCTGAAACCACATGACCAAGAAACCTAACCTCTTTCTTCCAAAAGTGATACTTGGAAAACTTCGCTTTCAGCTGATGCTATCTCAGCTTCTCAAGCACTACTCTAAGATGATCTTCATGCTCTCTTTCATCCTTAGAGTATACTAAAATGTAATCTATAAACACCAACATGAACCTATCCAAGTACTCTCAGAAAACTCGGTTTATCAAATCTATGAAGAAAGCTGGTGCATTCGTTAACCTGAATGGCATTACTAACCACTCGTACGAACCATACCTAGTCCGAAACACGGTCAACGAGATACTATCCTCTACCACTCTTAATTGATGGAA
This sequence comes from Allium fistulosum, assembly GCA_030737815.1. NCBI lineage: Eukaryota > Viridiplantae > Streptophyta > Magnoliopsida > Asparagales > Amaryllidaceae > Allium > Allium fistulosum. The sequence continues at coordinate 196,938,961 of CM060905.1, read as the reverse complement.
ACCTGTCGCCAAATCCAATTGGGAAAATACTCTGGCTCCACACAACTGATCAAATAAATCGTCGATTCTCGATAAAGGATATTTATTTTTGATCATCCTCTCATTTAACTTACGATAGTCGATACACCCTTAACGACCCATCCGGTTTCTTCACGAACACCGCGGCCGCACTCCTAAGGCGAACTGCTTGGTCTAATAAAATTTCTCCCTTCCAGATCCACTAGCTATACCTTCAATTCTTTCGTCTCGATCGGTATCATCCTACTAGGTGGTCTACTTATAGGTTATGCTCTTGGCACAAGATCTATCCAAAACTCAATGGCTTGCTTCGGTGGTAATCATGTAACTGGCTCAAAAACATCTGCAAATTCTCTTACTACTCGTAACTGACTTAACTCTTCTTCTACTTCCATAGCACTCAACAGAGTACAAGCATTCCGGTCAGAATCCTTCTTTGAGAATATAATTCGGTTATGATTATCAGGGTGTCTCAGTGATATTTCCCTATTCTGGCAAAATATCCTAACATCATATTTATCCAACCAATCCATACCCAAAATGATTCCGAAATCTATGAAATCGAAAACATACAGACTGCAAGTAAACTTATGACCTAACAAATCAAGTTCTATTTGGTCACATCTCATTCCCAGAGTTGCATACCCTCTTATCGGATTCACAACCTTTAAGGAAGTAACAAGGTAGGTGGGTTCTAAACATAACCTATCAACCAAACACTGAGATATAAATGAATGCGATGCACCGGTATCAAATAGTACCCTAAATGGTATACTTTGAATCAAAAGCGTACCTTCTGTCATAGTCTTCCCTTTCTCAACGGTAGTTGGCCTAGTAGATGATGGTCCAACAGCAAAGACTTTTCCCTTGTCTGCCGTAACTGGTTTTGGACACTGATTCTTATAATGCCCAACCTAGTCGCAGTTAAAGCATTTTACACTCTTCTTGTCTGCGGCCTTCTTCCCCTTGCCAGTTCTGCATTCATGAGCATAATGACCATTCTTGTCGCTCTTATAGCAAACCATATTAGATTTTGTCTTCTTGGCAGCTTCCTCCTTCTGGGTTCCTTTCTTCTTAAAGAACTTCCTCTTCTTACCTTGAGAACTCTAGGTTTCAACCGGCTTCTCCTTCCCATAAATAGCAAGCATTTCCCCATGTCGGATTGTCATTTCCGCAACAACATTACAAGGGTCACGAAGATGTGGCAAGGTCTCACTAGCAATCTCGGGTCTCAGTCCTCAAATGAACTTCTCATTTCTCTTGATGACGGTGTCAATAGTAGCATACTCAAACCTGGATAACTCATCAAACTTTGTAGCATACTCAATCACTGACATCTCGCCTTGCACCAAGTCCATGAACTTCCTCAACAATGCAGACTTAGCAACTTCAGACAATAACCTTTCCTCAAATATCCTATGGAATTCCGCCCAAGTCAATTCTTCCTTTGGCACTCCAGCAGTGACACTGTTCCACCAATAAAGCGATGTTCCTTGCAACTGCCTAGAGGCTAGTCTCCTCTTCTGCTTATCATTTAGCCCCAAGTCAGCAAAGATTCTCTCATAATGCAACAACTAATTCTCAACTTCTATGGCATCCTTAGTACCCAAAAATGGCTTTCCACTAAGACTGGTATAATCTCTGCTCAACTTAACATAGTTGTTTCCAATTGGAACCACGGGATTAGCTCCTCCAACATTCCAAGCCACTCCTGCAGCTACTCCAGCTTGCATCAGATTGACGAAGGACTGATACATCATCCCCATATCTACTAACATATTTGCAACACCTACGTTGGCATTTGCATTTTGATTAGCATTTGTCTGTCGACCCGGGTTCCTCTTGGTATTAGGTCGAACATTTCCATTTGTTGTGGTGCTTCCTCTACCGAGATTTCCTCTTCCGTTTCTTGCCTCCATATCTTCCTTTCTCGTAAATTTGCATACGAGCCTTAGTAAGATACAGAAGAACGATCTAAGAGAGAGGAGAATACGTACTTATATATATATATATCAAATACAAGTACGTTACTATAGCGTCAACCCAAATCCCGATCTTATTTTCCGATTTATTGGATTATGTTTTGAAAAATCTTTTAGGTTTAATTTTTCTTAAGTTTTCATAAACCTATGCACTGATACCAACTTATAACATCCCCTACTTGGATGCCCAAAAGTAACGGCGGCTACGGATGCTGCAGTCATCCATAGTTATTAATCCTCGACAACCAAATAATGTTAAATACATTGATATAACAGAAACACATGGATATGAAGAAATTTTAAAACCATAAAACAAATTTCTCATTCAATTTCAAATCATTGCAAATTCATTACATAATCCCAAATTTCGAGAACCATGTTCAGAGAAAATATAATTATTACAACATACGCCAAGAGCGACATATGAAAATGCCCCCTTGGATGATCAGTATAAATATAGGCAATTAAACAACTTTGCCTTTACATCAAAACACAACAGTATCAAAATGAAAAGAACTCCTAATAGCTAGCTTGCCTTTTGCACGTCTTCGGAAGCTTATTCGTCTAAGAAGTACCTAAAAAGCCTCAACTCCCAAACTACTCAAAATTAATTGAGTACCCGAGAGTTTAAGGTGAAAACATAAATTTCGAGTCAAACATAAAATTTAGTATGAATAATAACCTACCAACTCGAACCATTTATATATCTAGTGAGACCATGCCGCTTAGCGGAACGGGTTTTCCCCTCACTAGTATCTTTCCCAAAATTTATAATAACCATATACCGTACCCCTGCATCCACAATGGTTAAAATCATTGTAATTTAAAATAATATGATGATATGCAACAAGAAAAATATCATGGATTTCCCTTCCCCATTCATTTTGACTATCTGTCTCAGTTATAGTTTCTAGGGTCACCATTAACCTATTAGTTTTCATGGGCTTACTAATAACCTGATTAAAGTTTATGGACTACTTGTCCTATTTCATAGTTTTCATGGGATCACTAAGAACCTATTGGCTCCTGCTAATACCTTCATTGAATTATTTCATGGGTTCTCCCTGAACCTATTGGTATCGCCAATTACTCCCCCTTATATCATAGTTTTCATGGGTTGTCTATGAACCTATTGACTCATGTCAATAACTCAATCCAGATATAGTTTTCATGGGTTCACTACATACCTGTTGGCCTCTGCCAATAACTCTCTTTAAACAGAGTTTTCATGGGTTCACTATGAACCTGTCCAAACTGACAACTTCTTAATTAATCTTTGGGCATCCTATATTTTGGTCTACCTGACCTCTTGGATGCAACTCTATTCATTTAGGAATTAACTTAATTTATATTCACTACTGGGTCAAACTAGCTGGTTATTCTGCCCTTACTCCCCAAAATACAGTTATGGGTCCATTATATAGTGAATACATTTATAAAAGAAGCATATACCAAAAATAATACCAACATCTTTGGTTTAATATCTTTGAAATCATTTTCTCCTTGGAAATTTGGTTAAACCATTTAACCCATCATTTTTATTAAGGCAATCTTCTTCAAAAGCTCCAATTTAAAAGCATTTAAAAGCTCTTTTATAATACCATGGGGTTTACCTTTAAAAATTGAGATTGGGTTCTTTGTTTTGAAAATTAAGGCTTTCGAAACCTTAAGCCTTTACTTTCGAAACCATTGGAAAACCTCTTTCGAAATCATTCAAATCTTCTTTTCAAAACACAAAGCATAGGCCTTTCGAAACCATGAAAACATACATTTCGAAAGTATTAAAGTAAATCATAGAAGCATAGCTTCGAAACCATTTGAAAGTACCCCTTTCGACACCATTGGGTTTATCTTTTAAAAATAACTTTTGGGTCAAAGTGAATATAAATTCAACTACACCTTTCAAAACCATTAACGTTTAAATAAAATGATCGGGGAAAACTTATGGTTTCGGAACCATCCCTTCGAAAGCATTAATCATTTAAGTAAAACGTTTTGAAGGATAGCTTCGAAACACCTTTCGAAGCCATTTCCTATGAAACCTTTTGTATAAGTGGCTACTGGAGCCCTTTCGAAAACATTGGGAAGTGGCTTATTACATTTATAAAACAAAAGCTACCTTTCGAACTCGTTGAAGACTTCAATTCATTCGAAAGGTATAAGGTGGAAGTATGGTTTCACTAGGTTCAAACTACTCTTTCGAAAGCTTTGATTAAAAAACAAGGCAACTCAATCGAAAGCTACCTATTCGAAACAAGAAGGCGGCAACCTCATCGAAAACTATATTAAACTCTTTCAAAGGCATTCTCTTAAAACAAAGCAAGCAACATTTCTTTATAAAGCAAAACGAAGGCTTCAATCCCTTCGAAAGCTTAATTTCGACTCCATACCTACCTCCTTTCTCCAATCCACTATGCACCAATGCTTTGATACCTTGTGTATTAGTTTCGACTTGGTTGGGGCGAAAGTATAGGGTCGAAAGGTAGCTACTGAAAGTGGTGAAACCAAAAATTTATACACAAACTGTTTTATTGCCTTTTTAGGTAAATGCTTTACTACTAACTTGCCTATTTGTAAAAATATGATTGGTTGCCATAAACTTTATCAAAATATTTTCCAAAATACTGCCGAGTTTATTCAGAAATTAATTAGAAGTAATTAACAAAAAAGCCATTCCCTTTAACAAAACAATTAGGGCATTTAAGTCCTCCATCTTAAATAATTTAATTTACATAGTAAAGTACTTTGGAAAAATCTCCAAAAATCATAGGAATTCAATTTTTATATGTTAATTATCATATATAAATTTCAGACCCAAATTCTTTATCTAATAGCCGAAATAATAATTTAAATCCAATTATTCATATCTTTCTTTGAAAATTCATAATAAACTATCCATAATTTGGATAATTACTAAAATTAAAACCCATCTCCAAAATAATGTTTTACATAACATATTTAATCCTCATGGCATTTGAAATCCATTATAAATGATTTTAGCCTCAAAATCGAAATAAACATTTATCAAACAAACTTGTTTGAATCAACATATCATTTAATCCAAGCATATCATCATTAAAATCATCATAATGGATTTAAACTTAAACCCGAAATCTATTGCTCTTTAAAAATGAAAATAGAGATGGTTTTGATTATTATTGACCTTGCTTAGGATAGAGAACTTGATATTTGATCTTTGATTAATTCCTCTTGCTTGATTTCTTAGCTTTGATTGATTTTTATCCTCTCTTTCCCCAAGGTTATGACCGGCTTGAGCTTTAGTTTACGTTTTAGAATTTTAAATTATGAAGTGTAGAGAATGAGAACAAGGGTTTAGGGGTTAAGGGGTTATGGGTGCGGCTATCCCCCATAATGCCCTTGCCTTATTTCCTTATTAGATAATTTATGAAAACATTTCCATAACCCATTCTTTTTATTTAATTAAGCACGGTCCTAATTAGATTTTCAAATCTCAATCACTTTATTACTCTAATATTTACATTATTATATTTAATTTATCTAACTAGATCTTCCTGAATAATGTTATAATAATTTAGGGGTGTTACGTTAAGTCCGTTAGAAGACTGCGAAAAAATTGGTTATAACACTTCTTATTTTTTCTGTATTGCTTAGATCTGTAAATTCTTATCACAAATTTACACATGCCTACTTTGTTGCAATTTATTTTATATTATTTTGAAAACTTGTGAAATTGGAAACTGATTTTGAACGAAATTTTATATATATAACTATATAACATTTACATACTCAAATGCAAATGAATTTTATATATTTCTCTACTGTTCTTTGAAATTAATCTTTAATTTCGTATGGTAAATATTTGTATATAATTATTTTAATCCTTATTTAAAAAACCTTGATTTAAGATTAATGAATGGAGTTTAGTGCAAATTCTAATTCTTTGTGGTTTTCCTATGTTTAAAGTCTCATGCAAAATCTAAAGTATTGTTTTATTCCTAAATTAAAAGTTTAATGGAAACTGTTAACCTTAAAATCAAAACCTTTTGTATAAATGTATATATACACATATCATATGCTACAATGTTTGCAAATATACGTTGTTTAGATATAAATTATTAAACTATAATTATCATGTATATGGAAATATACATGTTTAGTTTAATTCAAATTTATAAGAGGATTTTGTGCAACAATGTAACCTTTCGTTGTCAAACCTTTCTTTAATTGAAATAATTCCCGCTAATGTTAATTTTGGATTTCAAATTATTTATAACAACTAATATGTTTTTACTTTATATATATGTATAATTATTATGGATGTATGCATATATTTCATTAATCAAAAACTTGGACAACAAAGTGTGTGTAAATTTACTTGATAAGTTATAAATGTCATTTAATACATTAATTAGTATAATTAAAGAGGGGGAGAAATGAAAGGTTTCGCTCTTTTCATATACTATCATATCTTGTGTTTATTAATTACATAGGGTAAGAGAAGGAAACAAAATATTTCCTTCTCTAAATTCCTTTATACACATTTCATTACACATATACACCACATATATACTACTTCACACAAATGAATGTATTTGACACATTCATTATAATACCTGTAAGTTTAAGCTATATTTAAATTTCCATTTTGACAATTTGAACAAAATAAGATTTAATTTAAAATTTTATTAGACTGGATCTAATATACTTTAGACTTCAAAAGCCCAACAAAGATCCAAAATGGTAAAAAAAATTGAAATTCACCCATTTTTTCCGCTGCGGGCTGGCCCGGTTCCTACAGAAACATTGAAAGTGAAATACTATTAAATAAATAATTTGTCTCCTCTGTTCTATGAGGTTGGTATCATGGTCAATTGCAGTAAGCTCAAAGTCCAAATCTCTGGCCAGAGTAGTATGATTAATAATACATGTTACTATTGAATCAAGGACTTCGTTTATGGACTGACCGGGTTAAACGTGGATGATATTGGAATTTTGGCATCCAAATTTCATAAATCCCAAAGTGTATAGTGTTGAGAATTGATGTAGATAATTGTTACTAAAAGGCACCAATTAAATTTATAAAATTAGAATTTAACGATGAGATTTGCAAGCAATTAATTAGGTTAAACTATAACAATACTAGCTAAGGTTACGTGTGAACGTTAGTATTTGATTTGTTTAAATATTAATCGCTGGCTAAATTCACACTTGTGAGTCGTATAACCGAATCTAATCAATCCCCGAACCACTACTTAATTTAATTGATTTATAATAGTTATATTAACTAATATTTATGAAATATTAATTATTTTGTAATTTGTATTGGGTTTGTTTAGTATAATGGAGTGGCCACTATAATTTCTTAGGGTGTTGTTAATAATTTATTAGGTGTGTATGTAAAAGTTAGTAATTTATTAGGTGTTGTTAGAATTTTTCTAGTAGTTGTTAGTAATTTATTAGATGTGTATATAAAAGTTATATACGTGTGTATCGATATACGATATCGATAAGGATTTAAATTAAATAAGTTACTAAGAGATTTTGCAATATATTTTTTCCAAATTAGAATGGGTCTATAGCTGACCTAAAATGGGAGGAAGATGGGATCTTGGTGTTTGAATTTGTAGGAGAGAAACATGCAAATATTTCTCTCTAACCCACACTATAAATTCAAGCTCAAGCCTCCACTTGTGATCTTATGTTTTGGCTCCTCTCTTCTACTCATAGCCGCATATACCCTCCTCAATAACTCAATATTTTCTGACTCCATCACATCCAATAAATGAAAATACAAGTAGATCCAATGGTATAGCATCGATTGGTGGCAATAGTGGTGTTGCTTTAGAATCTAGAAGACCAATTAATCAAGGTATTGTTCTAAGGCAATTTCTTGTAAGGTAATCTTTTATTCTACATATTTATATTTTATTAATTCCATTATAACAATTTTATATGTGTGATAGTTGTCTCCCATAAATATTTATGAATTAAACAATTATTTAAATAATTAATTTGCATGAAATTATTGTTTAAAATTAAAATATATGTAAGTTAATTTCGGCCATGTATATTTTTATTCATGTATATACTATTTTTCTAAACATTATAAATATTTTTTATTATTTTTTAAATGAATATTTACTATTTTTAAACTCTAAAATACTTTAATCCAATACACAGACACACACACACATATTAGATTATTAAATTTTTTTTGACAATAATAAATGTAATGATCCAGAATTTTGGTTATTTGAAATTGGAATATTTAATTGATTTTAAATATTTGAAAAGTTAATTTTTATAAATTTAATAACTTGGATTTCAATTATAATTTATTGGGTAATTTAATTGTGGAATTTAATAATTGAAAATTTGATTAAATAGTGGAATCTTGAGTTTTAAGCTAGATAAAAATAATTTCAAAGGCTTATTAAATTTCTATCAATAAGAATGAAGGTAAATAAACTTTTAAATTGGATTTAAAAGCGATTTACTCGATTTTAAAAATAACTTGTTTAAATTAGCATATAAAATAGCCTTCCAGGGTACAGTCTCGAATTTCAACGAAATCAGTTCCATTGGATCCGTAAGTATTTTATTATCGGAGTTTAAATTTTTAGCGCTTGGAGTTACTGTTTGGTCGTACGGGTTAGAAACGCGTTGAAATTAATATCGAAAATTAAGATTATAATTGGGTTCAAAAAGCTATCTTCTCCATATGATTGAATTGTGGCTCGAGACTTGTTCCATTGCGTTCGGAATAGGGGTATAAAATTAGGAACGTCTGGCGGCATGCCTCGATCAGGGTTCGAAATAAGTATCTAGATATTTTAGGATTATATATATATATATTATTTTCAAACTTCTTTTCAGCCACAATTTTTAGTCAATAATCAGCCACCCTATATCACGAGCCTACATTTTCTTTCACAAGACGCTTCTCTCTTCTTCTATTTAAAAACACAGCCGAGCCAAGAAAAAAAAGAAAACTTCAAAAACTTAAATCAAATTAAACACTCAATGAAAAATCATCAAACCAGGTTTAAAATTCAAGTTAAGCGGAGGGCTTCGATTTGGTATAGTGTTTATAGGGTGCGGCCATGGTTGTTGCTACTTGAATCACGTACAGGGAAGCTCGAGAAAAACTAGGGTTTCGATCTGCTTGTGTGTGGAGTAGTATTTCGTGATATGGAGGATGGAATCGAAGTCGTGATGGTATGAGGAGCCGGCGACAAGGAGGATAGGTGGTCCGGTCACCGTAGGCGATGTGCGACATCGTACAGCAGCTCGGCAAAAGGAGGGAAAGTCGTACTTTACTCCATGAGGCGGAAGGTGATGTCGAGGGTATGAATGACGAGCTCGAGGAGAGCAACGTGGGTGTGGGTTTGGAAGCGGCGATGGTGGCCTGGAAGTCGCGTGCACGTGCATGCCTGCACGTTGCCGAAGTCTGGAGGAGAATAGAATTGGGGGAGAAGAAGAGAGGTTGGGTCGGGTTTTGCTCATTTGGGTCGGGCCTATTATATTAAGAATTGAACAAAACAAGCTGCATTACATTCTTATTAACGAGATGTACGCAATGAAATTGGATTGGAGTGATTTAGAGCTAGCAGGAATTTTGTTAAAATTAAACAACTGTTTAATTATAATTTAAACAGAACGCTGTAGCGACATCTGTAATCAAGGTGAGTAAAATCTCACTCATTTGGATTTACTGGTTTAATTTAAATAGTTAAAAATTATTTATTAGATGATTGGATGGATTGATAATTATTATTATTATCTGTTGGATGTTATATTGTATATATGTATATAAATATATTAGTAGTTGGATATATTCCCGCCTATTGGAGCGGATGAGACCCTATGCGCCCCGCATAATATTGGATGACCCTATATTATCGCGATATCCCGCCTCAAAGCAGGATTGGTATTTTATGTTATCTAACATCTGTGGATGCAGAGAAACAGGTTGGAAAGATCCAACTGGATTCCTCAAAATTGTTGATTTTTAATTTCGTATATAGTAATATCTGATGTGTTTGAATAGTCAGTGATAGATTATGATATGATTTGATTTATTGTATGCTATGGTAGCACTGGCCTTAATTTTAGTATTTTAAAACTAAAAAAATTATTTTGGATTTGAAAGAAAACTGAAAAGCGATTTGGAAATGAAATATTTATATTGGATTTTGGATTAGTTAAAAGAAATGGATTTGGATAAAATAAATGGTTTGACTTTACTTAACTATTCCACGAAATAACTTGAATAGAGATTTTAAAATAATGTATATAAAGGATTTTTTTAAACAATAAATTTTAGTGATATTTGTTTAAATGTAAAAGAGTTTTAAAAATCGAGATTTAAATAGATTGGGGGAATAAAGGAGATTTGGAAATAAATATAAATTTGGTTATACTACATTTCAAATAAGATTTTTAAATTACGAGTGGAAGCAGAAATCGAGATTTGATTGGTTTTAGAATATAGTTGGGTTATTTGAGAAATAGATTTAAAAATGGGATTTTTATTGGAAATTGATTTTTAAATGGATTTTTGTAATATAAACCGGTATAAACTGGGAATGAGTTTGTAAAATTTATAAATGATGCTTATAAATACGTGGAATGATTATAAATTGGTAAATTAGAAATATAAATTCACAGTGAGAATTTATAATGAGAGATGACGATCGGTTTAGAAGAAATAGTGGATTCTATTTTTGAAATGTGAGAATGGGTATGAAATTAGAAATGTAATCGATTTGTGATTTACGGGAGGGATTTATAAATTGAGATTGGTTATATTGGAATTTTTTTAAAATATTTTTATTAAGAAGTTAAGTTTGTTTAAAGGGAAATTTTTACTTATTTAGCTATGAAATTTAAAACTATTGTAGTACATAAATATTTCATAAAGTTGGTTATTCTAATATTTAATATTAGTTGAAAAGATATTTAAGTTTTATAATAAGCTTTGAAAATTGATTAGTTTTATTTAAAAATGAGTTGGAATTGAGTTATTGATGTTTTATTTAAAGAGTTTTGATATATTAAATAATTACTTAAACGTGTTTTGAAAATAAATTAATATTCTTTAAAAATACTTATCATATATATATATAGAGTTTGAATGATTGAAATTATTTATAAATTCTCTTAAGATTTGTAACGGGGTTTATTTAACGGATATGATTTTGATAAGAAGAATCTTATAAGGGATTTTGGGAGAAGGTGAAATTTCCAAAATATTGAAATATGGGAACTTCGAAAATGAAATCTGAATTTATAAAAGATGTTATAAATTGTTGGTTGGGTTTATAAAAGAGTATAATCGGTTTTGTAAATTGTAAAAAGGAATTTATTAATAATTTCGAAGATTATGAGATAAGTTATGAATATTTCCTAAGTTTGATATTAGAATGATTTTAGGAGAAGGAGAATCCGCCTATAAGTATTCTCCTAAGTATTGGAAATAGGGTTTTTTGAAAATATTTTAAGTGTGAAAAGATATATATATATATATATAGAAATATTTATCTAAGTGTTATAAATTGAATTCGGGAATATTTCTAAGTGTTGAAATGGTTTTAAAATATCCTATTATGGATAAGTATTTGAAATTGTTTTCAAATGTTGGGATACTAGAAGATATTTGAATATATATCTTTGTAAATATATTTTGAAATGAATGTTTTTGAAAGATTATAATATGGACCTAGTGACTGCTTATGTGTGTAATTTGAAAGTTAAATAACCAACTATCAAATTTGGCTAAATTCATTGATCGTTTTGAAGAGACCGGGATCGGATTTAATTATTCGAAAACCACTTCGATCCGATTTGTGCATTACGAATTGTGATATCTCAAAGATAATGGAGATGGTGATCTCGAAGGAGGTTTGGTTTGTCCAGACCCAGGACAACTTGTATGGATGAATACTATCATTGCATTGTTGCTTGAAAGGCAGTGTTAGCATTCTAAGTGGGATTGCTATTCAAAAAGGTAAACGTAGCCTCAAGCCTCATCAACTGGAAAATGACTAAAACAGGGCATGCAGCAGGGCTAAGTGGGTCGCTCCCATTAGGGTATGTCATCATCTATCTAGATTATCCTATTATTATGGATTTGGTTGTGCATGAGAGATCTCGATTACGGTCGGAAGACCGGGATGATGACATATTCGGTACTAGTAGTCAAGTGCTAGGCCGGTTCAGTGTGGCAGGGTACAAGATGTTCTTGTCAGACCCGGGTGCATTGATCTAGAGATGCACTCATTGGAGGTAGTTCCTTACTTGGTCATAGTATGGAATCTATTCTCCAATACGAGCCTTTAGGGTTTTGATTGTAGAGCCTAGTATGCTGGAATTTAATTAATGTAACAATTTCGGCTATTTTAATAAGTATTTGTATTTAGACACTATTATATTATCACATGATTTTTATATAAAAATGTTTTGGTTATCATAACGTAAAAACCCGTCATGTTTATGTATGGCGTGGTCTTACGAGATACCTTTTGATTTCAAAGATTTTTCTTAGAACATTAAATCCAATTGAGTGTGTTTTTCTCACGCTGGTTTTCCAAACTGACTCCGGTGTTATTTTATTATAATGCTCGGGTCAGACGAGTATTACAGATTCAGTTTAGGATGCTATGGAGCTCAGGAGATGAGTTGGGTTACAAAGACGTATTCCCATACTTGATTATATTTCGCTGTGTGTGTAGGATGTATATTCAGCACTTGTGAGAACAAGTTATTATAACTGTCCAGAATTGATTGTTGATTGTTGTACTCTGATGTGTGTATGTATAATAATAGTTATAGTTCTTTTTGTATAAAGATATGTTATTACCTATTATATATTTTTCCGCTGCGGTTGTGAGATTCTATATATTGTTCTGTTTTCTTCTATCTCTTCGTTTTCTTTTCCTCTAACAATCGGGTTTTCCGGCATTCGTTTTCTCGGCATGTATACAGTGGACGTATTAGTATCGATTTTCGAGGGTCAAAAATCTCGGTCGTTACAACGTCGTATCAGAGCTGAAGGTTAAGCGAGAACCTTGGCTTTGATGGGGTAACTTATTAGAGATAGTGTCAATAGTACCCTAGAATGAGTTTGAGTGTATTAATAGATATGAGCGTGTATTTGTTAGTGATATAAAATTGTTTTATATTGTGTTGGTTGGTCAGTTGAGTGGCTTATGGATTCTGGTCAATACGAGTAATTAACGTTATTGATAGGGATCTCTAAACACTTGAACAGAGCAAATCGATGTGATATTGTTTTGAAACTGGGTAAATGAAATAATTTTACCTGGATTATATTATATATATAACGGAATAATTTTTCAAGAATTATTATTTGGTGTGCTTGATTGTTAGGAAAATTTAGGGTCTATTGAAGTTGTTAGGAAATTTTCTAATGTTTTTGAAGAAGTTAGAAGCTTACTCCCTCACCAAGAAATAGAATTCCGAATTGATTTAGTTCCTGGTGCAAGGCCTGTGATTCAACGTAAAAGGAGAATGGCTCCGAGGGAGAAAGAGGAGTTAGTAAATAAAACCCAGGATTTATTGAATAAAGGGTTGATTAGACCAAGTTATTCGAGTTGGGGCTCAGCAGTAGTTTTGTGGCTAAGTCTGATGGTTCTCTAAGACTGTGTGTGGACTATCGGGAATTGAATAAGGTGACTATTAGGATAAATATCCTTTACCCCGCATTGATGACCTTTTTGACCAATTCCATGGGGCAAAAGTATTTTCCCAAATGGATCTAGCCACAGGATTTCATCAATTAAGAATTGCCGGAGATAGTATACCCTTAACTGCATTTAGGGGTCCAGACTTTTTTTTCCGAGTGGTTGGTTATGCCTTTTGGGCTAACCAATGCACCTGCATATTTCGTAGACTTGATGAATCACGTTTTTAGACAAGTCCTAAATAAGTTTATGTTAGTTTTCATCGATGACATTCTCATCTATTCTAAGTCTGAAGAGGAGCATAGACACCATTTGGAAGTAGTGTTAAAAACTTTGCGAATACATGTTCTGAAAGCAAAGTTCTCCAAGTGTCATTTTTGGCAGTCGGAGGTGAGATTCTTAGGCCATATTGTGTCAGGAGAGGGGATTTCAATATACCCGATAAAAGTTGAAGTTGTGCAACAGTGGAAGCAACCACGGACTCCTACTGAAGTTCGTAGTTTCTTAGGATTGGCTAGATACTATAGAAGGTTCATACAAGATTATTCTAAGATTTCCTCTCATTTGACAAAGTTGACTAAGAAGGGTGAGAAGTTCGTATGGGCTCCTAAGTGTGAGGAAGCATTTTTGGAATTGAAGAAGAGATTGACTAGTACGCCAGTTCCAGCTGTTCCAAACGGAGTGGATTCATGGTTTACACCGATGCGTGTGGACTAAGATTGGGCGCTGTTTTGATGAAAAATGGTAGGGCGATTGCATATGCAAGTAGGTAATTGAAGCGACACAAAAAGAATTATGCAACGCATGATTTGGAGCTATTAGAAGTTGTCTTTACATTGAAAATGTGGAGACACTATTTATTGGGTAAGAATCTTTCTATTCTTCTTGTTTCTTTCTTATCTCTAAAATTTTAGTAAATTAGTCTTCTCTCTCTAACTAGGTGAAAATTTTGAACTTTTACAGATCACAAGCCCCTGAAGTATCTTTTCACTCAGAAGGATATGAATTTGAGGCAACAGAGATGGTTGGAGTTTCTGGCATCCTATGACTTGGGTATTCTTTACACGCCAGGGAAGGCGAATGTTGTAGCAGGTGCTCTAAGCAGGAATGCGGTTTTATCTCTTTTGGAGGTTACACAAACTCTACAGGAAAGAATTATGTGTAGCCAGAGAAAGGATAAAAATCCGAAGGAATTAATTCAAGGAGTTGGGTAGGGACGATATTCAGACTTTTAGGTGGACGATCGTGGTGTTTTGAGGTTAAACAAACGACTGTGCGTTCCAGATGTAGATGGATTGAGGCATGAAATTTTATTGGAATGCCAAAATTTTAAATTAAGTATTCATCTAGGAGTTCATAAGATGTACAAGGATATGAAAAGAGTATTCTGGTGGCCAGGAATGAAGAACGATATCTCTATCTTTGTAAGCAGGTGTGCGAACTGTCAGCAAATCAAAGGTGATCATCAGAAGACAGCCGGGTTGTTACAACCTTTGGAAGTTCCAAAATGGAAATGGGAAATAGTGGTTTCCTTATATAGAATATTAAATAAAATAATAAATTAAATTAACTTTCAAAAACAACCCACCCATTCCCATTTAATTTAATTATATGTGTGTAATTTGATAGTTAAATAACGGACTATCAAATTTGGCCAAATTCGTTGATCATTTCAAAGAGACTAGGATCAGATTTAATTATCCGAAAACCACATTGATCCGATTTGTGCGTTACGAATTGTGATATCTCAAAGATAATGGAGATGGTGATCTCGAAGGAGATTCGGTTTGTCCAGATCCAGGACAACTTGTATGGATGAATGCTATCATTGCATTGTTTCCTGGAAGGCAGTGTTAGCATTCCAAGTGGGATTACTATTCAAAAAGGTAAATGTAGCCTCAACCCTCATCAACCGGGAAATGACTAAATCAGGGCATGCAGCAGGGCTAAGTGGGTCGCTCCCATTAGGGTATGTCATCATCTATCTAGATTACCCTATTATTATGGATTTGGTTATGCATGAGAGATCTTGCTTACGGTCGGAATACCGGGATGATGACATATTCGGTACTAGTAGTCAAGTGTTAGGCCGGTTCTGTGTGGCAGGGTACAAGATGTTATTGTCAGACCCGGGTGCATTGATCTAGAGATGCACTCATCGGAGGTAGTTCCTTACCTGGTTATAGTATGGAATCCATTCTCCAATAAGCGCCGTACGGTTTTGATTATATACCAATTATGCTGAAACGTGAGATGCAAGCATTTCAGCTATTTTCTAATTTACTTTCTATAGACACTATTATAATATCAAATGATTGTGATATAAAATGTTTTGGTTATCGTAAGGTAAAAACCCGTCGTATTTATATGTGGTATGGTCTTACGAGATACCTTTGTTTTTCAATGGATTTTGATAATAGTAATAATTCAAATTGAGTGTGTTTTCTTATGCTGGTTCTCCAGACTGACTCGGGTGTTATTTTATTATAATGCTCGGGTCAAACCGAGTATTACAGATTCAGGTTAGGATGCTATGGAGCTCAGGAGACAAGCAGGTTGACAGAGACGTATTCCACATACTTGATTATATTCCGCTGTGTGTGTCAGGCTGTATAGTCAGCACTGGTGAGGACAAGTTATAATAATTGTCCATGTTGATTTGTTGATTGTTGTACTCTGATGATGGTATGTATAAATAACAGTTATAGTTCTTTTGTATAAAGATATGCTATTATCTATTATATATTGTTCCGCTGCGATTGTGAGATGCTGCGTTATTGTTTCTGATTTCTTCCATCTCTTCTTTTCTTTTTCCCTAACAATCAGGTTTTCCGGCATTCGATTTCTCGGCATGTAATACAGTGGACGTATTAGTGCCGATTTTCGAGGGTCGAAAGCCTACGGCCGTTACATTTGGTTTAAGTTTTTGAAGTTTTTTTTTCTTCTTTTCTTGGCTCGACTGTGTTTTTAAATAGAAGAAGAGAGAAGCGTCTTATGAAAGAAAACGTAGGCTTGTGATATAGGGCGGCTGATTATTGACTAAAAATTGTGGCTGAAAAGAAGTTTGAAAATAATTATATATATATATATATAAAGTTTGAAACGATTAAAATTTATTTATAAATTCTCTCAAGATTTGTAACGGAGTTTATTTAACGGATATGATTTTGATAAGAAGAATCGCATAAGGGATTTTGGGAGAAGATGGAATTTCAAAAATGTTGAAATATGGGAACTTCGAAAATGAAATCTGAATTCATAAAAGAAGTTATAAATTGTTGGTTGGGTTTATAAAAGAATTTCCAAATGTAACGACCGGGATTTTCAACCCTCGAAAATCGACACTAATACGTCCATTGTATTACATGCTGAGAAATCGAATGCCGGAAAACCCGATTGTTAGAGGAAAAGAAAAAGAAGAGATAGAAGAAAAAAAGAACAAAACACAGAATCTCACAATATATATATATATATTATTTTCTATAAAAGTGTTTTGGTTATCGTAAGGTAACAACCCATTGTGTTTATTTGTGGCGTGGTCTTACGAGATACCTTTGTTTTTCAAAGGATTTTTGAAAATAATTAAATTCAAATTGAGTGTGTTTTCTCACGTTGGTTTTCCAAACTGACTCGGGTGTTATTTTATTATAATGCTCGGGTCAGACCGAGTATTACAGATTCAGGTTAGGATGCTATGGAGCTCAGGAGACGAGCTGGAGGATTTCAAGCGTATTTCACATACTGGTTTATATTCCGCTAGATGTGTCAAACTGTATAGTCAACACTGGTGAGGACAAGTTATAATAACTATCCATGTTGATGTATTGATTGTTGTACTCTGATGATTGTACATATATTAATAGCTACAGATCTTTTTGTATAAAAATCTATTATTACATATTATATGTTGTTCCGCTGCGATTGTGAGATTCTATGTTGTTGTTTCTATTTTCTTCTATCTCTTTCTTCTTCACCTCTAATGGTCTGGTATTTCCGGCACTCGATTGTTCGGCATGCTATACAGTAAACGTATTGATGTCGATTTTCGAAGGTCGAAAATCCCGGGCCATTACAATTGAATTTATAAATCCCTCTCAATTCATATCACATCGACTACATTTCAATTTCAAAATCATTCTCACATTTCCAAAAATAGATTTTGTCGAGAAATTAAAATTTGTTTGAAAATGGGATTTTTATTTATTAAAATATTTAGTTAAAGCTGGTTTAGTAGAGTTGAATGAACTAAAATTTAGAAATTTAATTGATTGTGATTTGTTTTATTGGATGCTATAGTAGCACTGGCCTAAATTTTGGTATTTTAAATACCATAAATATTATTTTTGGAATCTAAAAAGAAGATTTTGAATATAAAAGTATTTACATCGAAATTTGGATTACTTTAAAAGAAATTGATTGGATAAAACAATAATTGGTTTGGGGTTCTACTTAACTATTAGTAAAAATATTTTAAAATTAGAGATTTTTTTAAACTTAATTTATATAAAGGATTTTAACAATGAATTTTTAAATGATATTTCGAATTCAACATTTTATAAACCAAGTGGGATTGCTATTCAAAAAGGTAAACGTAGCCTCAAGCCTCATCAACCGGGAAATGACTAAAACAGGGCATGCAGTAGGGCTAAGTGGGTCGCTCCCATTAGGGTATGTCATCATCTATCTAGATTACCCTATTATTATGGATTTGGTTGTGCAAGAGAGATCTCGATTACGGTCGGAATACCGGGATGATGACATATTCGGTACTAGTAGTCAAGTGCTAGGCTGGTTCTGTGTGGCAGGGTACAAGATGTTCTTGTCTGACCCGGGTGCATTGATCTAGAGATGCACTCATCGGAGGTAGTTCCTTAGCTGGTCATAGTATGGAATCCATTCTCCAATATGTGCCTTACGATTTTGATTGTAGAGCCTGGTATGCTGGAATTTTATTAATGCAACAATTTCAGCTATTTTAATAAGTATTTGTACTTAGATAGTATTATAATATTATGGGATTTTTATATAAAAGTGTTTTGGTTATCGTAAGGTAAAAACCTGTCCTTTTGTTTGTGGCATGGTCTTACGAGATACCTTTGTATTTCAAAGGATTTTTGAAAATAATTAAATTCAAATTGAGTGTATTTTCTCACGCTGGTTTTCCAAACTGACTCGGATGTTATTTTATTATAATGCTCGGGTCAGACCGAGTATTATAGATTCAGGTTAGGATGCTATGGAGCTCAGGAGACAAGCTGGAGGATTTCAAGCATATTTCATGTACTTATTTATATTCCGCTGTATGTGTCAGAATGTATAGTCAACACTGGTGAGGACAAGTTATAATAACTGTCCATATTGATGTATTGTTTGTTGTACTCTGATAATTATACATATATTAACAACTACAGATTCTTTTTTATAAAAATCTGTTATTATATATTATATATTGTTCCGCTGCGAGTGTGAGATTCTGTATTGTTGTTTCTGTTTCTTCTTCTATCTTGTCTTCTTCACCCTTAATGATTCGGTATTTCCGGCACTCGATTGCTCGGCATGCTATACAGTGAACGTATTTATGTCGATTTTCGAGAGTCGAAAATCCTGGCCGTTACAGCAAATGTAATGACCGGGATTTTCGACCCTCGAAAATCGAAACTAATACGTCCACTGTATTACATGCCGAGAAATCGAATGCCGGAAAACCCGAAGGAAAAGAAAAGGAAAAGGATAGAAGAAAACAGAACAAAACACAGAATCTCTATTTGCTTGTACACGAAAATGGTGAAACCCATATTTCAACATTTTAGAAATTCCATTTACATTTCAATTTCAACATTTAAAATAAATTAAATGTTCAAAATCAAACGACTAAAAATCCATGTCGCTACGTTTAACATCCAACTGATAATAATAATTTATCAATTCATCCAATCAGCCAATAAATAATCCATAACACTTTAAAATAAAGCTAGTAATCCAAATGAGTGAGATTTACTCACGCTGGTTTTCCAGACCGACTCGGGTGTTATTTTATTATAATGCTCGAGTCAGACCAAGTTTTACAGATTCAGGTTAGGATGCTATGGAGCTTAGGAGACGAGCTGGATGATAGAGACGTATTCCTGTACTTGATTATATTCCGTTGTGTGTAGGTTATATATTCAGCACTTGTGAGGACAAGTTATTATAACTGTCTAGAATTGATTGTTGATTGTTGTACTCTGATGATGGTATGTATAATAACAGTTATAGTTCTTTTTGTATAAAGATATGTTATTACATATTATATATTGTTCCGCTGTGGTTGTGAGATTCTGTGTATTGTTCTGTTTTCTTCTATCTCTTCGTTTTCTTTTCCTCTAACAATCGGGCTTACCGGCATTTGTTTTCTAGACATGTAATACAGCGGACGTATTAGTATCGATTTTCGAGGGTCGAAAATCCCGATCGCTACAACGTGGTATGAATTTAAAATGAGGTTTGGAAATCAGTTTAGAAAGAAATAGTAAATTCTATTTTGGAATGTGGGAATAGTTATGAAATTGGAAATATGAATCGACTTCGAATGAATTAAGAGAGGTTTATAAATTGAAATTGGTTGTATTGAAATATATTTTTATCGAGAGGTTAAGTTGTTTTTAAAAGAGGATTTTTAATTATTAAACTAGGTAACTTAAAACTGTTTTAGCATTAAAATATCTCATAAATTTAGTTATTTAAATATTTAAATTTGTTGAATGAATTCTAAGTTATAAACAAGTTTTGTAAATCAATTAGAATTTTATTAATAAATTGGAATTAGTTATTGATGTTTATTTTAAAAGTGCTTGGTATTTTAAATAAGTATTTAACAATATTTTGAAATTATTATTATATAAATACATACATATATATATATATATATATAATTTAAAAGTAAGTAATTGGAATTTATTTATAAATTCTCTAGAGATTGTGAGCTAGATTTTATTGAAAGGATGTGGTTGTATAAGTGAAATGTTATAATAGGAATTCTGGGAGTTTAAGGAAATTTTCCAAATAGTTAGACTCGAGAACTTCGAAAATGAATCTGAATTCATTAAAGAAGTTATAAATCATTATTTGGATTATAAATGAGTATAATCGATAATTTTTGGAAATTTTAAAGGGGACTTAATAAAATTCCGGTGATTTATGAAATAAGGCAGAATATTCATAAGTATTGGACTTAAATTGTTTTGGAAATATTCTAACTACGAAATGATTTATATAGAAAGATTTCAAAGTAATGAATTATCAGTTGGATTTGGAAATAATTCTAAGTATTGATTTGGGTTGAAATATCCTGTTATGGATATAAGTATTTGAAATTATTTTCAAGTATTGAAATATTGGAAGATATTGAATATATATATATATAACTATGTAAAGATATTTTGAAATGAATGTTTTTGAAAGATTATAATATGGGCCTAGTGACAGCTTCTGTGTGTAGTTTGATAGTTAAATAACCGATTATCAAATTTGGCCAAATTCATTGATCGTTTCGAAGAGACCGGGATCAGATTTTATTATCCAAAAACCACTTTGATCCGATTTGTGCGTTACGAATTGTGATACCTCAAACATAATGAAGATGGTGATTTTGGAGATTCGGTTTGTCCAGACTCAGGACAACTTGTATGGATGAATGTTATCATTGCATTATTTCCTGGAAGGTAGTGTTAGCATTCCAAGTGGGATTACTATTCAAAAAGGTAAGCGTAGCCTCAAGCCTCATCAATCGGGAAATGACTAAAACAAGGCATGCAGTAGGGCTAAGTGGGTCGCTCCTATTAAGGTATGTCATTATCTATCTAGATTACTCTATTATTATGGATTTGGTTGTGCATGACTGATCTCGATTACGGTCGGAAGACCGGGATGATGACATATTCGGTACTAGTAGTCAAGTGCTAGGCCGGTTCTGTATGGCAGAGTACAAGATGTTCTTGTTACACCCGGGTGCATTGATCTAGAGATGCACTCATCGGAGGTAGTTCCTTACCTGGTCATGGTATGAAATCCATTCTCCAATATGTGCCTTTACGGTTTTGATTTTAGAGCCTAGTATGCTGGAATTTAATTAATGTAACAATTTTGGCTATTTTTATAAGTAATTGTACTTAGACACTATTATAGTATCACTGGATTTTCTATAAAAGTGTTTTGGTTATCGTAAGGTAAAAACTCATCGTGTTTATGTGTGGCGTGGTCACGAGATACCTTTGCTTTTCAAAGGATTTTGATAACAGTAAAAATTCAAATTGAGTGCATTTTCTCACGCTAGTTTTCCAGACTGACTCGGGTGTTATTTTATTATAATTCTCGAGTTAGGCCAAGTATTGCAGATCCAGGTTAGGATGCTATGGAGCTCGGGAGGTGAGCTGGAGGATTTCTGGCCTATTATATGTACTTGGTTATTTCCGCCGTGTGTGTTATGCTGTATATTCAGTGCTGGTGAGGAAAAGTTAAAATAACTGTCCATATTGATGTATTGATTGTTGTACTCTGATGATTGTATGTATATTAACTGTTATAGTTCCTTTTTGTATAAAGAACTATTATTTTATATATTATATTTTGTTCTACTGCGATTGTGAGATTTTGTGTTGTTGTTTTTGTTTCCTTCTATCTTCTTCTTCTTTACCCCTAATGATCTGGTATTTCCGGCACTCGATTACTCGGCATGCTATACAGTAAACGTATTGATGTCGATTTTCGAGGGTCGAAAATCCTGGACCAATACAGATGCTATGGAGCTCAGGAGACGAGCTGGAGGATTTCAGGTGTATTTCATGTACTTGGTTACTTCCACTTTATGTGATATGTTGTATATTCGGTACATGTGAGGACAAGTTATTATAACTGTTCGGATTGATATTGTTGATTGTTGTACTCTAATGATTGTATGAATATTAATTACTACAGTTTTCTTTTTGTATAAAGATCAGTTTTAATATATATTATATATTGTTCCGTTGCAATTGTGAGATTCTGTATTGTTGTTCTGTTTCTTCTTCTATCCTCTTCTTTCTCTTAGTTATTTCGTCTTTTCGTACAATTTGGGTTGGACAACTATGATTTAATGTCATCTCAAAGGGTACGGAACGGTGGGTCACTACATTTGATGACATATTCGGTACTAGTAGTCAAGTGCTAGGCCGGTTCTGTGTTGCGGGATGCAAGATGTTCTTGTCGGACCCGAGTGCATTAATCTAGAGATATACTCATCGGAGGTAGTTCCTTACCTAGTCATAGTATGGAATCCATTCTTCAATACGAGCTTTACGGTTTTGATTGTAGAGCCTAGCATGCTGGAATTTAATTAATGTAACAATTTTGGCTATTTTTATAAGTATTTGCATTTAGACACTATTATAATATCACTGGATTTTATATATAAGAGTTTTGGTTATCATAAGGTAAAAACCTGTCATATTTATGTGTGGTGATGTCTTACGAGATACCTTTGTTTTTCAAATGATTTATGATAATAGTAATAATTCAAATTGAGTGTGTTTTCTCACGCTGGTTTTTCAAACTGACTGGGGTGTTATTTTATTATAATGCTCGGGTCAGACCGAGTATTATAGATTTAGGTTAGGATGCTATGGAGCTCAGGAGACGAGCTGGAGGATTTTAGGTGTATTACACGTACTTGGTTATTTCTGCTATGTGATTTATGCTGTATATTCAGTACTGGTGAGGACAAGTTAAAATAACTGTCCATATTGATGTATTGATTGTTGTACTCTGATGATTGTATGTATATTAACCGTTATAGTTCCTTTTTGTATAAAGATCTGTTATTATATTTTATATATTGTTCCGCTGTGATTGTGAGATTCTGTATCGATGTTTCTGTTTCTTCTTTTATTCTCTTCTTTCTCTTAGTTATTTGTCTTTTCGTACAATTTGTGTAGGACAGGTGTGATTTAATGTTAACTCAAAGGGAACGGAATGGCGGGTCGCTACATTTGGTAAATGTAATGGCCGAGATTTTCGACCCTCGAAAATCAACACTAATACGTCCACTGTATTACGTACCGAGAAATCGAATGCCGAAAAACCAGATTGTTAGGGAAAAAGAAAAGAAGAGATAGAAGAAAACAGAAACAATAACACAGAATCTCACAATCGCAGCGGAATAATATATAATAGATAACAACATACTTTTATACTAAAAAGAACTATAATTGTTATTATACATACCATCATCAGAGTACAACAATCAATAAATCAATTCTGGACAATTATAATAACTTTTCCTCATAAGTGCTGAATATACAGTATGACTCGCACAGCGGAATATAACCAAGTACGTATATACGCCTGAGAATCCTCCAGCTCATCTCTTGAGCCCATAGCATCCTAATTTGAATCTATAATACTCGGCCTGACCCGAGCATTATAATAAAATAACACCCGAGTCCGTCTGGAAAACCAACGTGAGAAAACACACTCAATTTGAATTACTACTATTATCAAAACCCTTTGAAATCAAACGTATCTCGTAAGACCACGCCACACATAAAAATGATGGGTTTTTACCTTACGATAACCAAAACACTTTTATAGAAAATCCAGTGATATTATAATAGTGTTTAAGTACAACTACTTATTAAAATAGTCGAAATTGTTACATTAATTAAATTCCAGCATACTAGGCTCTACAATCAAAATAGCAAAGGCTTGTATTGGGGAGTGAATTCCATACAATGACCAGGTAAGGAACTACCTCTGATGAGTGCATCTCTAGATCAATGCACCCGGGTCTGACAAGAACATCTTGTACCCTGCCACACAGAACCGGCCTAGCACTTGACTACTAGTACCAAATATGTCATCATCCCGGTCTTCCAACCGTAATCGAGATCTCTCATGCACAACCAAATCCATAATAATAGGGTAATCTAGATAGATGATTACATACCCTAATGGGAGCGACTCACTTAGCCATGTTGCATGCCCTGTTTTAGTCATTTCCCGGTTGATGGGGCTTCAGGCTACGTTTACCTTTTGAATAGCAATCCCACTTAGATTGCTAACACTGCCTTCCAAGCAACAATGCAATAACAGCATTCATCCATACAAGTTGTCATGGGTCTGGACAAATCGAATCTCCTTCGAGATCACCATCTCCATTATCCTTGAGATATCACAATTCGTAACACACAAATCAGATCGAAGTGGTTTTCGGATAATAAAATCCGATCCCGGTCTCTTCGAAAAGATCGACGAATTTGGCCAAATTTAATAGTCGGTTATTTAACTATCAAATTACACACATAAGCAGTCACTATGCCCAGATTATAATCTTTCAAAAACATTCATTTCAAAATATCTTTACACAGACATATATATATATATATTCAATCTCTTCCAATATTTTAATACTAGAAAATAATTTTAAATACTTATATCCATAACAGGATATTTCAACCCAAATCAACACTTATTATTTCCAAATCCAACTTATAATTCATTACTTAGGAATCTTTCTATATAAATCATTTTGTAGTAAGAATATTTCCAAAACAATTTAAATCCAATACTTATGAATATTCTGTCTTATTTCACAAATCTCCGGAATTTTATTAATTCCCCTTTAAATTTCCAAAAATTATCGATTATACTCATTTATAATCCAACTAATGTGTTATAACTCCTTTAATGAATTCAGATTCATTTTCGAAGTTCCCGAGTCTAACTATTAGGAAAATTTCCTTAAACTCCCAGAATTCCTATTATAACATTTCACTTATACAACCACATCCGTTCAATAAAATCCGGCTCACAATCTCTAGAGAATTTATAAATAAATTCTAATTACTTACTTATAAATTATATATATATATATGTATGTATGTATGTATGTATGTATTTATATAATAATAATTTCAAAATATGGTTAAATACTTATTTAAAATATCAAGCACTTTTAAAATAAACATCAATAACTAATTCCAATTTATTAATAAAATTCTAATCGATTTACAAAACTTGTTTATAACTTAGAATTCATTCAACAAATTTAAATATTTAAATAACTAAATTTCTGAAATATTTTAATGCTAAAAAAGTTTTAAGTTACCTAGTTTAATAATTAAAATCCTCTTTTAAAGACAACTTAACCTCTCGATAAAAATATATTTCAATATAACCAATTTCAATTTATAAACCTCTCTCGATTCATTCCAAGTCGATTCATATTTCCAATTTCATAACTATTCCCACATTCCAAAATAGAATTTACTATTTCTTTCTAAAATGGTTTCCAAACCTCAATTTAAAATCAAAAAATTGATTTTTCTAGTCGAATGCAATTTTTAACATAATATATATATATATTAATAATTATTTAATACAATGTTACTTTTAATATTATTAAACGGTATATGTATGTGTGTGTGTGTGTTTATATATCAAATTTAAATTACATTCGGCTATTTTAAAAAATTATAGCTAAAGTATATTAGTATATAAATACTATATATTTATGTATAATTATTATATATATTTATATATTTATATTAATTATTATTTAACACATTATTTATTATATATATATATATATATATCTAATTCATAAATTAAATTTTGGATTTAAAATGAATAAACAAAATTCTGGTCGAATAACATTTACACATATTTTATAAAATTTATTTTATGATATATGAACATATCAATAAATTCTTTTTACATGTTAAATTGTTTTATGCGTTTTTTTAAATATGCATGTGTGTGTGTGTAAAATTTTCGGCCTGAAATATATTTATGATATAAATATATATTTAAACTTAATATAAATGTTTTAATTAATAGTCTTAAGATTCAAATTTGATTTTAAAATGTTTTACCAAGTCTTAACTATATATTTTAATTGTAAAATTTGAATTTAAAACCTAATGACTTAGTAAAAATTAGATTAGATGTTTTTTATTTTATTTTATATAATTAATTTCAAATTTTAATTAAATTTGTTTATTTCATGAATATATTAAATATTATTTTGAGACAATCATCACATATATAAATGTCGAATGTATACTTCATAGATGCAAATCTCAACATCTATATAAGTAGACATTACCCATGTATTCATTATTATGTTGCGCTTGCACATTATATACATATGAGTATACAATGATATACTCATTAATTATACTAATTATTAATTTATTAAATTCATTAATCAAGTAAATCGGCAAATTAAATAAAATATGATTTTATTTAAATTAATTAGATTGGACCTAATATAGCCCTTTAAACTTCATAGGTCCGATCTGTGCAGTTAAAGCGCGTAGTAGTTCTATAGCGATGGAGATGTAAAAGGTTATTACGGGACTAAAGCGTGGATATAGCAGAAAATAACAGAGATGTAAAAACCTTCATTAAATATAAAACCAGATTTATTTTCATTCTTACATCATTTGCATAGGAAAAGGAAATAATATTTAATTTATATAACAGAACCGAAAAATATCATGATTTATGCAGTCTAAATTTGGTGACTACAATAGATTTTTTAACTTAGATTGAGTACTTACGCCTTAAATTTAGGTCTTTACCCTAACTTTTTTAAGTTGTTTTAAAGAGAACCAGGCAAATCAACCTTTGTATATTAATGTTGCTAAAGTGATGCTAAAAAACCTTGATTTAGCGGATGTAGCGAAAAATAGCGAGGATTAAAGCGGATCTACAGTTTAATAACGTTAAATTGAAATAGCGTAGCGGTCAAAGAGTGTTAAATATTATAGCGGGGTTTCACGAGGCTTTAACTGCACGGGGTCCAATATGGTCGAAAATAAGAATTTTTTAAAAACTACTTATTTCATTCGTTGCAGACCGACTCGATTCCATCAAACCCTACGGCTTGTATACGAGAGATCACTCATATCATGTCTTTTGCTTCGTACTATCAGACAGTTATTACTCTAAGGTAACATGACCACTAATTCGGGGTTCACACATTTATTTATCATTATCAATTTAATTATCGGTATATTAACCGTTGGTGTATTAGTAAATCCGCAATGATAATGCTAAGTAATGTTAACTTACCAGTAAAAAGGGCGTGATATGCATAACTATTGCTACAACAAACCTATCATAACACTCAAATTAAAACAAAACCTTCAACCAAAAACAAAAGTATTACTTAATTATCGTTGTGTGCTCAAATTTCTTTTGCGACGTAATGTAATATTATGGGACCTTCCTGAGCTCTGTGTAGCGTCTGCATTGTTTCATTTATTTGATGTCTACATTTCATATATTTGCAGTCTACACCTCAAATATTTGCAGTTTACATTGCAAAAATTATTTTACAAAATTGTAGTTAGAATACTTGTTTTCCACATTGCAAATATTCAATAATATGAGTGCTTCGTAAATCTTTTTTTAAAGAAAGATTTTTCGGTTATTATGTTTGAAAACAAAGGACGGATTCTAAAAGTTATTATGTTTGAAAACAAAGGGCGGATTCTAATTTCTAGTTACAACTATTTGGTTGAAATGTTTTCGATGATGAATATTTTTATTTATTTATTTGTTGTATAACGTTTGATGATGATTAGGATTTCCAATCAACTTTTTTGTCATTTTATCATTTGTGGACCTTAGATTAGTAAGCATATGAGCTTTCTTTCATTAATCTTCTACCAAAAATAAGTATATTTAATAAAATTAATTGTCCATCCTCTCCGCATTTCTCTTGGTTGTTTTGTAACATTTTTAAACAAATTATTTGAAAATAAAAGTCCTTCCAGTTAAATCATAGTACTACAAAACGAAGTTATAAATCAACTGCCTAACCCAAGTGGTTTGTAGTGTGAACTAAATTCTATGTGTCAAGTATTGTTCACAATTGTGTGAGTAAAATAATTAGACATGACATTGAAAATAAAACATCCACTTCAATGTTAACTTCTTTGTAGAATCGACTTTGCCTACATGTCCCAATTATATTAGATAAATAATATTTATTTGTAAAATAAATTTTTTTATTTATATTTTATTGTTCACGATGTGAAGTGGAATGTCTAAAAGCATCTTCAATGCAAATAGGATGTGATGTTAATTAAATTTTATGTGTCAAGGGATAAATTACAATGTTAATGTAATTTCAAAAAATTAAAAATCACATTAAAAACAAGAAAACTACTACAATGCAAATGTATTTATTGAGAAATTTTTTACTATGTGTTCCAATCAAAATTTAAATAAACAAAAATAATAGATAAAATATTACTCCATTGTGAATATTTATTATCTCACATTGTGAAGTGCAATGTCTAAAACTAGACATTGCACTAGACAATGTCTAATAATTTTTTTGCCAAGTCATCATAATATTGTCATGAACATTGACGTTGGAAATGAAACTTTGAACTAAATTAAATGTTGATGATGTGTAATTGACATTACATCAAAATAGTTCATGGGTTGAAGATACTCTAAAACTAGACATTTCACTTGACAATGTCTATTTAATTTTATGTCAAGTCAACATGACATTCTAATTAACATTAGCATTGGAGAATACAATTTAAATAATTTGATGTTTTGATGATATGTAATTGACATTACATTGTATTTAGAGCATCTCCAATCCTATTTGAATGTAATGTCATGAAATGCTTATGTGTCTTCATCTATTTCACAATGTGAACTATATAAAACAAGCCTCTACAATAAAATAGAAGATTGTTCTTCAATGCAAATGTCTAAAAGAATACAATTTTGTACATGTGTCATTTTAGGAGCAATTTAAAAATCAAATAACTAAATAATTTTGGATATATGCACTTCCACATTGTGGACTACAATGTCTACAACTAGACATTATGTTTCACAATGTCTTGTGAATTGTTTGACACGTCATCTTCAAAATTCATTCAACATTTGCATTAAAGAAAGTAAACTTAATAAAAATGTTAATTGATATTGTGTATTTGACTTTACATTCAAATTAACAAAGGGTTGAAGATGCTCTTAAACAAGGATTGAAGATGCTCTAATGATATGAAAGACTGAAAAAATATGAAATACATAACCTCAAGATTTCAAAAACAGGTATGCAGTTCAAATTTTGGATCAGCAATCACCAAACAATCCAAAACACAGCTGATATCAAGATGATACGATACTCAACCAGCTAAAAATCGGATTTAGAAGCACATAAATTGTAGGTGAAAAAAAAGGTGAAAAAAAAAATAGATGGAGAAAAAAAGACACTCCCTGCAAAAGACAGCAAGGAAAGCTGAATAACAATCAGCTACTACTAACTTTGTTAAGATTTACATTACATACAGTTTTGCAGCACAAAAAAGGCAAATATAAACATTTACTGCCAACAAAGTCATCTACTATGAACACACTAACTTCATACAAACCATTAACTAACAAGCACCGACTACTAAAGACCAAAATATTCTAACTATATCAGCACCAAAAAGTATCCAAAAACTGCACAATCTTCAGCTGTTCAGCATGAACTGTAAAAAACCAACTGCAAAAAGCAAATACATAAATCTGCATACTGTAAGAGACCATCACTAATATGCTGCATCACATAGTTGATTAAAAATCACTCCGAACGGTAAAAAAGCATTCGCCTTTTTTCATGGTCATAGACAAAGCTACCACAATGAATATCCCAATGTTTACTAAGTTTCTTACGAAGCAAATCGTAAATATAAACCCCTTCATTGTACCTTCTACTTCGTATCAAGACTTTACCATCTGCAATCCCAACCACATATGGATGTTCATCTTTACCAATCAAACAGCGTGGTTCATTGTCAAGTATCGATGCAAAATTTACACGAAATGCAACATTCCAAACGCTATGTCTTTTGCTTTCATTCAATCTCCATCCATCCAAATACTGCCTCTTGCAGCAATAATGCAGTACATAAAGCTTACCGTTCTCTTCGGTCAAAGTGAAATGATTACATGCTTTGCAAACTGTATGATCGCAGTCGTCAAATTCATTTTTCAGAATCGGAGCTACCCTTTTAAAATTCTCATCCTTCATATCAAGTTTAAGAAAGTAAAAAGCACGTGGCTTACCTTCCCCGGATGGCTCAAAT
The DNA here is from genome assembly GCA_030737815.1 of Allium fistulosum. Lineage (NCBI taxonomy): Eukaryota > Viridiplantae > Streptophyta > Magnoliopsida > Asparagales > Amaryllidaceae > Allium > Allium fistulosum. The sequence goes on along the minus strand of CM060905.1, from coordinate 196,908,154 downwards.
TTCCTTGCCCAGTGAATGGCTCCATTTAAGAAAAGCGGGTTATCAAGATCAACCTTATGAGGAATTTTCCCGATGATTTTCCAATCACCTTTGAACAAAACACCAGTTTCAAGAATCTCACAGTGACAGGAATCATCCATGAAGTGAGAATATATTCTGATGAATTTGTATAAGCCTGTGGATGGATCGAATCCTAAAGAGATATTGTCATATGAAAGGGCAGTGCCTTCTATCTTTCGTTTCAAGTACTTTGATGTTTTCAATGTGGTAAGATTGATCAAGTAGAATGTAATGGTGGTTTTGTTTCCATAAGCACATACCAATCCATTAACCATGTTAGAAAATTTATAGTGCATTGTGCATCCAAGATTAATCTTATGAACGCTCTTTTTCGTTTTGCCCTCTTCATCGAAATTGAAAAATGTAAGCTTCCCTGAATCTACGTTGGTGGAAAGTTCAACGCTCATCAAAGAACTTTTGGATCGTGGATTCAGAATAACAGAAACATGGATAACGTAGTACCAATATTTTGAAACAGTTTGAAATCTTGAGATGGAAGTGGATGGAAGTCGATTTAATATGTTTGTCATTACATCAATAGGAAAGTACATCTGCACATAAATGTCAAAAAATTAACATTTATGAATATATATTTTTCCCAAAAGCATAAACCATCAGACTAAACAATTGAGACATGAAAAAGTGAAAATCCCAATGATGAAAATTAAAGAGACGTGTTATCATTGTTACATGCAAATCTTCTAGAGTTTAAGAGTCATTTCTAATTGAAAAAAAAAAATACTTAAGGAAATGATAAATCTGGATTTTAAGTTGTATATAAGCAAATAACAACCAACACACCTCTTGTTTGGGGGTTTCTCTCCTCAACTTGTGAGATAGTTCCATTGCCTACCTACATAATTGAAGTGTAAGTTAACAATGATAATTGATTATGACTTCAAGCATAAACAATCAATAACATTGGTTTAATCATGTCAAGATAATTATGAGAATCAAATCTGTGAGAAGTACGTAGAGAGTTGGCATATACAAACCAAGAACACTTATAAACTAACATTTTAGAAGTCATAATAACCAATCAAATGAAATTTTATGGAACAAACAAAACCAAAACCATACAATTCTGGAGTGTAAATAACGCTAGTATTTTTTTAGTTGTGTAATAATGCATGTTATGAACCACATAGCCTTTCAAAGCTTTGTGATGTGTTCTGCTCATTTTGATGTGCCAGGCTGATTAACCAACAAAGAATAGAGCATATCTTGTTATTTTAGAAGTTTATTGCAATGTTTTACCTGTAAAAAATTGGGTATATCATAAAAAAAATTACCTCACTCTTGGTATAATATTGGTAAAACAATTTGATTTTATGTTATATTGGTTGTATATCTTTTAAATTCAATATGTTAATAAACATCATAATCATTTCAGTTTCTCTTCTTATTCAAGCTTCAAAACTGGACTATAAAGTAAAATCCTTGTGTAGAGGTTGAAATCCATTCATTCTCGTTCATTTCAATATTTTTACAGTCTTGAACATCATAAAACCAGTGACATCTTTATTTTTCTTTTTTCTTACCACTGTCGTTAGCTTATCACTGAAGAATAATATAAACATAAGCTTTCCGAGTAGGTAATATTTGTAATCAAAATTTCAGAGACCTAAATTCAAATCAATAAAAATATAACTACTTTTGTAAAATGCTTACTGTTTCCATAGCATATAATTTATGGAATTAATATTTTGTGAATGTTATTTATCCAAATATAAAAATGGTCCAAAATATGAATTAGAAAACACTGACAAGGATCAAAATCATACTGATTACTGTGGTGAGTAAAAACTAAAGATTTTGTCATCAAAATAATAATCAAGTTCATAAATTTTATTCAAATAACGTTTGTAAGAATAAGAGGAAAACAATCGACTGCATTTTGTTTTGCTCCTGGCGGTTGAACAAAACTAGCCACTTGTAAACCTAACTTTTGGTAAACAATCAAACTCTACTTCATAAGGGAACTTGCATCCTAAAATAAGGATACGTAAAAACATATTTTTTGATCTTTGTGCTACAAACTACGCATAGATTGGGTTTCACCTCAAATTAAAGGCTTTCGCTGAGAACTGAAGTCAACTAACATCTCAGAGAAATACAATATCAAATCGAAAGAAAAAGGTTGTACTTGCATTGCTATTACAGCTACGGTTTATCACATATGGAGACAAGAAACTTAAAAGTTTACAATAACAAAAACAGCTAAATTACAGAGAAAGATGAAGGTCGCATAGTCTGATTTAACATTATCTTCACCAAATCACTGAAGCAGTTTCAAATTTGGAAAGCACAGAATTAATGGTAACATAGAGAAACTAGTAGAAGAACATACCAGAGAAGACAGAGCAGAGAGAGGAGAAAGCGGACGTAGCGTCACTCTGAAACACCTAGAGATCCAGATCTACCTTCCAGAGATATGCCATTATCACCATCTGGAAGAAGACTTCATCGAATAACAAGGAAAAGTTACATGGGATTGGTGGAATTTGGATGGGAATTATTATGAGAAAGGAAAGTGGGCAAGTCGAGGTATATAGCGGGCGGGAATTGTTTCGTCAATTTCGACTCTTTAGCTTCCTCAATATTCTAGTCTTTTGACTCTTTAGCTCCCTCAACATTGTTTTATTTGTTCAGTGACACTAATCTTTTGACCCTTTGGCGCACGACAAGTTTTTTAAAAAAAATTAGGATGAAGAACACCCGTTTTATTTTTGAACTAAAGGATGTTGGACAATGCTAGTTATAATTAGTGTTATATTCAGTTTTTACACTATACAAAATGCTAGATATAACTAGCATTATATTCAGTTTTACACTGTACAAAATGCTAGTTATATTTAGCATTGTCCTTCAGCCTAAAAATAAAGCTTATTGTCTTTCAACCTAATATTTTTTTCAAAGTTTGTTCTTGTGCCTATTTTCCACTCGGTAAATTTCACTGACATATGTGATTGAGGTTTGCTCATCCTTAGGCGCATTAAAGCTACTATGGTATTGTTAGCATCAAAATTGGTCACTAACCTCGTAGAGAAAGATTGTGTAGAGAAATCAGTGATGAAGGTAAATTAAACAGAGAAGACAATGCTAATTTAAATGCAGAAAGTAAGAACACCAAATTTATAGTGGTTTAGCATAATTGCCTACGTCCACTTTGAGGTTAAACTTTATTGATCTTCTTAATAGTCGATTACAAATACAATTCGTGAATCAAATGCTTGAATGAAGTTGTTAAGTAGAGAAGATGAGTCTCAAAAATGGCAGAGTCTCCCCAGTGTTCTCCGAAAGATCCCCTTTCACTGTGACCCTGCCCCTCTATTTATAGACAAAGATGGGCTGGACTTCCCAGATGGGCTCGGTAGCCGAACACTCTAGCCCAACTATAGTGGTCGCTGTATGCCGAACCAGGTAGGCCGAGCAGAATGATGCCGAACAATCCTTCCTATGCCGAACGGTATGTTTGGTGTGTGGGAAGTGCAGAGTAGTTGTCAGTCGAAGCCGAACGTGCCTCTGCCCGAAGTGCTTGACCGAGCAACGCTCTCTGGCCGAACGATGCATTCTGGCCGAACGATACCTTTGATGCCGAGTACTCTTGGATGCCGAGTACTCCTTGACGCGGAGTGCTATTGGATGCCGAGTTCCACAAGATGCCGAGTACTACGCCGAGTACTTCTAGATGCCGAACACTCCCTGATGCCGAGTTCCACAGGATGGATGCCGAGTACTAGTTGCCTGGTCAAATCTCCAGGAAACACTTGCCCCCAAAAGTGTATCGCGTGGCCGAACGTGGTACGCTTTGAATCCTTTCGTCACATCTCAAACCCTTGGCTAACCTCGAACAGAGATGCCCCTTTTGTGAATTCCAACGATTCAGGTGTGTGCCGAGCGTGTTCCAAATGCCGGACGAGACATTCGTTACCGAACGATGCTTCCTTGCCGAACGATACTTCAGTGCCGAACCATTGTGCGCCGATGCCGAACGATATGACCTTGACCGGTTCCACCGGATATGGCCTTTTCGACTTCTCCTTCTGTCCTATAAAAGTCGATACCTTCTTCCTCCTTCTCTTTTCACGCTCACTTTTCCTATCTTGTTTTCGAGAAACTCGCCTGTCAACAATCTTCAAGGACTTAATAACTCTTCCTAACCTATTCGGCGCTAATCAAAACCGCGGCCTCAACTCCAAATTTCTCCAAGTCGTGATCTCCTAACTAGGTAACAATCCCTCTAACTAAATCCACAAAGGGGTTCCAACATGAAGCTCGAGCCCGTAAATTGTAGATGTTGCGTGGAATTTTAGGACCAGATGATGTGGAAGAAGGTAGGAGTTGGTTAGAATGCCAAACAGGATGGTTCGGTGTGACTCACCGAACGATTCGTCTTTGTGGTTCGGTGTGGATGGAGGAAGAAAAGGGGGGATGAGGTCGCTGTAGAGGACGGTGTGTCGAGCGTTAGCGCTCGGCGTAACCTTGGCTCGGCACGATTCGTCATATGCCGGGCAGTGCAATGGAAGGATGTGGAGGGAGTATGAGCCAAATAGGATGTCGAATGTTGTCCCGGCCGAACAAGATTTCGGCCGAATGATGCTTTTCCGAACAGTCACAAATGCCGAACCACCTTGGGTGCCGAACAGTATAAATGCTGAACAACATAAATGCCTAACAATATAAATGCCGAACACCATAAATGCCGAACAATATATAAATGCCTACCAATACAAACGCCGAACAACACAGATGCCGAACCACATGAATGCCGAACGTTTGTGAATGCTGAAACCTGTTCTGGCCGGACAAACTTAGCCGAACATGCCGAACAATACCTTTAGCCGAACAGGAACTAGGCCGAACACTCATTAACCTTGCCTATTCATATAACAAAACAAGGACTTGGACCCAAGCACACCATCACATGAAACTGACCCGGATCATTAACTCCCTAGCTTTAGTAGACATAAATCTGAACTTAGATTAACATTCGTTTTCTGAATTTGAAACTGTAATCACCACAAGGCGCGCTTTTTGAGACGGTCAGCGATGACGGTCTTTGAAGGCGACGATTCGAAGCTCATTTTTATATCTTTGAAATCTCTAGATTCTTATTGCTTGTACACGATTGCTTGCACTAGTTCACACATCACGTGGGGGGAATATTCGTGTTGTTAACTCTAACGTTCAACATTTTTCAAGTATAGCTTTCGCAGGCACTTAAACAGATTCATTATTTATTGGGGATGTCTATGAAGTCTAGCTCCGCCACCATTTCTGACAGGCCTGGGCCGTCATCAAGGCCAGGAGCCGCTGATATTTCAAATCCATCGACTTCCCCTGCCCATAACTTAGCACCCGATGCCTTGGAGGCAACAATTCTTTTAGACAATCCGATCGATTCACAAGCTTCGAATATCAATGAAGCCGCACTTCGATGGATATGCTCCATTCACGGGATTCCTTTTGCCAATGTGTTAGTCCCTTCGCGACACGATCGTCCTCACTTGCCCCCAGTCGGATATACCACATGCAACAAGTTCATGTGTTGGATGGGCAGCGTGCCTCCGTTTAATTTATTCCTCCGGGACATGTTGCAGTACATCGACATTGCTCCATCGCAGCTGCATCCGAACGGTCACGCGTTTCTATACGGGACCTATCTACTCTTCATGGCCGTCTTCTCTAGACCTCCAACCTCTGGCGACATCAGATACATCTATATGATCAAGAAACGGAAAGATAGCCCTTCCTTCATGTTCCCCGAGCCGTACCACAAATGCCAAATCTTGACAGGAGCATGCAGTAAATTCGCCCTGTACAAACAGGAATGGTTCTACGTGCGTTGCCCTCCTGGTTTTGCGAGGAGATGGACTGAAGGCAGTAAGTCTCTTTATTGAGTCATCATTCGCCTTTAATTGGAGTCATGCTTTTTCTAACTCCTCGTTTCATCTTTTTAGGTATCAACCCGCGTCCGGAGGGTCGAGGATATTCTGAGGCCGTTGAGGCCATTAGGGCTCTTCCTGCAGAGGAACGAGACATCCGAATCATCATTTCCAATGAATCATTGTCAAGGTTCGGCTTGCTAGCCCTAGGTCGTCGGATTAGCCTCCCGGAGGGCATCTCCATTCCCAAGCCAGCATTCGGTAAAGGGAAAAAACAGGCCGGATCGTCATCACGCCGCACTCCCGATACGCACGAAGAAGGTGAGCGTAAAGAGGACGAAGCTCCTGAGACCCAAGGCGAGAATGTGGGTCCCGCTTGGAATCCGGCGGTAGAAGTCCATGATATTGAAACGTCATCCTCTCCTTCGAAGGGAAAGAAGAGGTTAAAATACAATATTTGGAAGGAGAAAGTTGGCGGCACTTCAAAAGATATGCCTATCCCGCTAGAGAAAGAGGCTTCCTCACAGCACTTGGAGAGTTCTCTAAGGGGTTTGTCGAATCTTTCTATCCCCGATGATATACTTAATTACGGGTTTGACGATCCTGAAGCCCTCAAGTTTTCTTCGCCCGCTAGAGGCAATGCGGGAGTTCAACTCCCAGTCCAAGGGGACAATACTCCGATTAGTAAAGACAAAAGAACTGGTCCGTCGGGGGGAACACTAGGACACACACGCACATACACATCCCATCATACACTTCAAGTTTTTTCTTGTTTCCCGGATCTTTCTTAACTCGTTGTTATCTCTATTCTTTGTAGGTGACATGGGGCGCTCTCACGGATTCGATCGCCTTCACGGCTCTTCCATATTTCATCATTCCGGACGGGACTCAGGTTCAGGCAGACGTAGGGACAGAGATGATTATGAAGATAGAGACAATCGTCCTCGCGATTCATCTTACCGTAAGAAAGCATATTCTCAATCTTCACAGTCCCGTGATCCTCTTCCTCCAACTGAGCCGGATAGAGAGAAGTCTTCACAGAAGGGTTACCAACCTGATGCTCCTCGAGAACAACACTCCGGTTCATCGAGCACAAGGCAAATTCGGGAGCAACGAAGAAGAGCAGAACTTCCAAAGCCTCCTCCCCCTACTCCCGCGGTTGATCCAACTGTAGCGGAAAAGATGGTTGATCTTAAGGCCAAGTTCCCAAAAATTTGCTTTGACGGTCTGAAGTTCCTCCCGGCTATTCACCATATTCCTGGGCACATGAAGCAGAGTGCCATTGCCTGCAATAACGACGTCTATGTTCAACATGATGCGTTTGTACACTTGGTTGAAAAGATCTCGGAGGTGTCCGTTGAGCGTCAATATGAGATTGATCGCCAAAAATTGGAGGCTGGCTGCGACAAGAACATCATCAAGCACCAAGACGAAGAGCTCGCTTCGTACAAGTCGAAGCTAGAAACCGCCGAGCAAAGCACAAAAGATACTGCTGAAGCAGTTACTCGTTTAGAGATGGCTCACAAGAAAGAGCTTGATGAAGCAGTCCAGCGCAGCGGTGCCCTCGCTCTAGAAAAAGACTCTGTCCAAAAAGAAAGGGACGCGCTCGCCGTACAAGTTAGGGAGCTGAAAGAGTTACTCTCCAAGGAGAAAGAGGACAAAGTAGCTGCTCAAGAAGAATCACAACGATATTGTGATGAAATCGTCGCTACTCGGCTTCTGAAAACAAAGCTTGATGACGAACTTGCTGGGGTCGAGAAAATGAAGGACGAAGCCCGTGAGGGGGGCAAAAGAGAAGCTGCAGAAGAGATTGACTCTCGCCTCGAGGCGGCCGCAGAAGCCGGCAGGGAAGAGGTCAAATGCATGTTTGACCCGTTGATTGCTGAGTATGGAGCCCGCATCCTTATGCATCGTGACTTAACATTCTTGGGCGAGGGCTATCTCGAATCCTTGACTGAGGCCTGGGAAACCTTGGTAAAGATTAGGAAAATCGAGTCGGGTTCTAAAGAGGTCGATGAGGATGCCTTGGTGAAGGAGTTTCTTAGGGGGAATGAGCCAGCGGATCTATCCGCAGCTTTGGCGCTTTATAGCAAAGGCTCTCCCCTTTCAAAATAGAAAAATGACGAAGCTGGCCCATCTAGGGCCGAGACTAATGCTCCTCGTATTGCTGCTTCTCCCGCTGCTCAACTGGCCGGTCGGCCGACACTTGATCCATTCGAGCAGCATGCCGGTTATGACCCTGAAGACCCCGGGCTCGGCGCTCATGTGCTATCCCCTATCCTGGAGGGTGAAACCCCTCGCGCAACTGATAGCCAACCGGAACCTGGTGGGAAATTCTTCTTCTCTAGAAGTTGAAAGATCTATCATTTTCCAGCAATGGTTATTCGTTTTAATGTTCATTCTTTATGTTTTCGTGCAGGCTGCTCTGACCCCGAGCCAACTCCGAGGAGCGATGACGCCAAGGAGGAGGCAGAGAAAACAAGTGACGTTGTCCATGCGGGAGTAATTCCTGGTCCCGATGCTCAAGTGATCGGGGCGCTAGATGACGACAAGCTTGACGCTTCATCTCCTGCCGAAGGGAGTGATGAAATTGAAATTACTGGCGCCTCTGAGCATACTTCAAAGACGAGCATGAAGGACCGCCTCGCCGTAGAGGAGAAGAAAAAGGTCGAGGTCAAAGTTGAACCCGAAATACTGGAACTCACCGACCCTCGGAACAGACCTTTGAAAATCATTCTCCCGGGCAGGTCCAAACCACTGGATGTTCCGTCTCCTACTCCTGATTTCGCTTCTTTAGCAAGCAAGAAATCCAAGAAAAAGCATGAGGGAGAGGAGTCGTCGGAAAAAACAAAGGAAGATAAGAAGAAGAAACCGAAGAAGTAATCGATAAGCTCGTTCAACGAGCTTCTTGCTTAAGTCTTGTAGTTGATTTTATTTTTTGTGGCTTGCAGTTTGTATAGATAGGTTCTGAACTCTTAGTTTTGTAGGTAACTGTGTAACCCCATTTTGAACTACTGAATGAAGTTTAGTTTCTTTTTCGTTTGAATGATTCTCTTGCTTTTCTTCGGTTTGCTGACTAACTGTAGTCATGACTCCAGTTTTTACGAGTTGCATTATCTCCCAGCCTACTCTCGTGTTGTTCAAACATTTCCAGACGTGGCGTACTTCTTGTTCCACATTTCTCGAGTACTTGGACTCTTTTCTGAATCGGCGCTCTGGGGATTTAGAGTAAGTCGATCCGCATTCAGTGGATTCGGAGATTTGAAATCGTTTATACTCTAGTCCGTGCTCCGGGGACTTAGATTACTCCGATTCGCGCTCTGGGGATTCGGGGATTTGAAATCGTTTATACTCCGATCCGCGCTCCGGGGACTTAGAGTACTCCGATCCGCGCTCTGGGGATTCGGGCATTTGAAATCGTTTATACTCTAGTCTGCGCTCCGGGGACTTAGAGTACTCCGATCCGCGCTCTGGGGACTCGGAGATTTGAAATCGTTTATACTCTAGTCCGCGCTCCGGGGACTTAGAGTACTCCGATCCGTGCTCTGGGGATTCGGAGATTTGAAATCGTTTATACTATAGTCCGCGCTCCAGGGACTTAGAGTACTCCGATCCGCGCTCTGGGGACTCGGAGATTTGAAATCGTTTATACTCTAGTCCGTGCTCCGGGGACTTAGAGTACTCCGATCCGCGCTCTGGGGATTCGGAGATTTGAAATCGTTTATACTCTAGTCCACGCTCCGAGGACTTAGAGTACTCCGATCCACGCTCTGGGGATTCGGAGATTTGAAATCGTTTATACTCTAGTCCGCGCTCCGGGGACTTAGAGTACTCCGATCCTCGCTCTGGGGATTCGGAGATTTGAAATCGTTTATACTCTAGTCCGCGCTCCGGGGACTTAGAGTACTCCAATCCGCGCTCTGGGGATTCGGAGATTTGAAATCATTTATACTCTAGTCCGCGCTCCGGAGACTTAGAGTACTCCGATCCTCGCTCTGGGGATTCAGAGATTTGAAATCGTTTATACGAGTCCGTACATCGTATAGGATAATGTAATTCGTCATCCGATCATAAGATATAGAAACATTAGTGATTTGTGGAAAATACGGCTTCAAGCCTTTATTAATGACTGCTTGATTACATAGTTAAAAAGAAACTAAGCTACAACTGAACGAAAACACACAGGAAATAACAGTGCCTAAAACAAGAAAGAAAACATGCTAAATGTAATAGTGCCGCAGATGCTCACTGTTCCATGCTCGGGGGAGTGTCGTGCCATCAACGGTCGCTAGCTTGAATGTTCCTTCTCCAAGCTTCCGTTCAATGATGTATGGACCTTCCCAGCTGGGATTCATACGCGATGGTACCGGGAAAACTCATTTCAGAACGAGATCACCTACATCAAAAGTTCTTGGGCGGACTCTGCCGTCGTAGTAACGCTTGACTCGGTACCTATGCGCTGCCGCCCTTCATTCGGCCTCTTTATGCTTTTCATCGATGTAGTCCAGTGATTCCAACAAGAGGTCCTGGTTCGTCTTGGGATCATAGTACGTCACTCGGTGTGATGGAACTTCAAGTTCCACGGGTATAATGGCTTCCGAGCCGTATGCCAAGGCGAATGGAGTGTGGCCGGTCGCGGACTTGTGGGTAGTTCTATAAGCCCATAGTGCTGTTGGGAGTTCATCTACCCACTTGCCTCCAACCTTCTCTAGACGCTTCTTTAGTATGGACTTGATTATTTTGTTAACGACCTCGACTTGTCCGTTAGCTTTTGGGTGTGCAACGGCGGCGAACTTCTTCTCGATGCCATACTTTAAACAAAAGTCTTTGAACTCTCTGCTTTCAAATTGCGTCCCGTTGTCCGTAATGATGGTGCGAGGAAGGCCAAAGCGGCATATAATGTTTCGTACAACGAAGTAAATGACCTTCTTAGAGGTGATTGTGGCCAAAGGCTCTGCCTCAGCCCATTTTGTGAAATAGTCGACTGCAACTATCGCGTATTTCGCACCACCTTTGGATATAGGCAAAGAGCCGATTATGTCGATTTCCCAGATTGCAAATGGCCAGGGACTAACCATTTGTGTGAGTTTCGTTGATGGAGTCCTCGGGATTTTTGCATATCTTTGACACTTGTCACATTTTCTTGCGTAGTCCGCAGCATCCCGATTTACGGTTGGCCAGTAATATCCGTAGCGGAGGACCTTCTTTGCTAGCGTTTGCCCCCCAGTATGGTCGCCACATTCCCCTTCGTGAACCTCTCTTAAGACCCGCTTTGTCTCGTCACGAGCGATGCACCGCAATAATGGGACTGAGAACCCTTTTCGATACATTAATCCATCCTGGATCACGTATCACGCGGCCTTTCGAAGGACCTGCCGTCTTTCGCTCCTTTTTTCTGGTAAAGTCCCGGTAGTCAGGTACAGTTTGAATGGGGTTATCCACGATTCCTTCTCAATTTCCGTTTCCAATATACAATCAACTTTCATCTCGTCTATGCTCGAGGCGTGCAAGGCCTCAACGGGATACAATCCCATTTGCTGTGCATCGCCTGTGCTTGCAAACTTAGCCAACAAGTCGGCTTCTTTATTCTGTTCACGCGGGACATGCGAAATGTCATAATGCTCGAGATTCGACAGTAGTTCTTGGACTTGAACAAGGTACGGAGCAAGCTTCTGTCCCTTGGCTTGGTAATCTCCCCGCACTTGGTAAACCACCAACTGTGAGTCACAAAAGATCTCAACTGATTTGATCCCGAGTTCTTCGATGAGCTTCAAGCCAGCAATCAATGCTTCATATTCTGCTTCGTTATTTGTAGCTGGGAAATCAAGTTTCAAAGCATAACAGATTGATCGATTTTCCGGAGTTATAAGAACTACACCTGCGCTGGAGCAACGGTCGTTGGATGCCCCATCAGTGTATAATTTCCATCGAACGGGGGGAATGGCGTCATGATTATCTGGTTCTGTGGGCATGGTAAACTCAGCGATAAAATCTGCTAATGCTTGCCCTTGTATGGCTCTCCGTGGCAAGTAGGCGATATCGAACTGGCTCAACTTGATGTTCCATTTTAGCAATCTTCCAGAAGTTTCTGGTCGTTGGAGTACCTGCCACAGGGGTTGATCGGTATAAACACTGATTGAGTGTTCTTGAAAATATGGGCGTAGCTTACGTGATGCAATCACCAAGCAATAGGCCAATTTCTCGATTTTGGGGTAATTTCTTTCTGCCCCCGTTAAACGCATGCTAACATAATACACCGGCTTCTGGATCCGGTCCTCCTCGCGAACTAAAGCCGCACTTATTGCATGCGGGGATATAGCCAAGTATACGTACAGCGTCTCGTGGTCTACTGGTTTTGACAGCACTGGTGGACTCTCCAGATGCCTCACCAGATCCCGGAATGCTTCCTCACAACTAGATGTCCATTCGAAATTCCTTTTCCCTTTCTTTATTACATCAAAGAATGGGATGCACTTGTCGGTTGCCCTGGATATAAATCGACTTAGCGCAGCTACCTTTCCGTTCAAGCTCTGTACCTGCTTTATAGTCCTGGGCACTTGCACATCTCGAATAGCTTGGATCTTTTCCGGGTTAGCTTCAATTCCCCTAGCATTGACGATGAATCCCAAAAACTTCCCCGATGCCACGTCGAAGGAACACTTCAGAGGGTTTATCTTCATCCCGTAAAACCGGAGTATGTCGAACATTTCTGCCAAGTCTCGAATGTGGTCGCTTGACTGTCGTGATTTCACGAGCATGTCATCCACATAGACTTCCATCGTCCTACCAAGCTGGTCCTTGAACATTCGATTCACCAAATGCTGGTAAGTCGCTCCTGCGTTCTTCAATCCGAAGGGCATTACTACGTAGCAGTATAGCCCGACATTTGTAACGAAGCTGGTGTGTTCTTGGTCCGGAATATGCATCGGGATTTGGTTGTATCCTGAGTATGCATCCATGAATGATAACAGCTCATGTCCTGCGGTGGAGTCGACCAACTGATCGATCCTAGGCAACGAGAAACTGTCCTTGGGGCATGCTTTGTTCAAGTCAGAATAATCTACGCAAGTTCTCCATTTCCCATTCGCCTTTTTTACCAGCACGGGGTTGGATACCCATTCAGGGTAGAGTGCGTCGCGGACAAACCCATTGGCTTTGAGTTTGTCCACCTCCTCTCTGAGAGCAGCGGATCTCTCCGGGTCCATTCCTCTTCTTTTTTGTTTAACCGGAACGTATTTCGGGTCTATGTTCAACATATGACTCGTGATGGCGGGAGAAATCCCACACATATCAGAATGCGTCCAGGCGAAAACATCAAGATTCACCCGGAGGAAGTCGCTAAGGTCTTCAGTCATCGCAGGGCCAAGCTGTGATTCGATTTTCAGTATTCGCGAAGGGTCGCCTTGGCTAACTGAAATGTCGATCGTTAATTCAGCCGGCGCTGCCTTCTCTTCCCTGGGTTTCTCATCGTCGTCTCTCGGATCTATGTCTCTAAAGATCCGAGAGTTATGCCCGAGCTAGGGCTCGGGCACTACTTGTCAGTTATCCGTATTATGGATGCGGACGGGATTGTCCGCAACCTTTCCTTTCTCCCTCCGGTGGGCCTCTCGGAGCTTAGCCACATAACAGGAACGACCAGCTGCTTGGTCGCCATGAACAATACCTACTCCTTTGTCAGTTGGGAACTTCAAAGTTAAACACCATGGGGCCAATGCTGCCCTAAACTCAGCCAGGGCCGGCCGGCCCAAGAAAACATTATATGGAGAATCCACATCCAAAACTACGAAGGGTAGAATTCGCACCCTCCGACGCTCGCCTTGTCCCAGTTCAACTGGTAACTCGACATACCCCACTGCATCGGTCGCAGCGCCGTTAAAGCCGTGAATACGAGCCTTGGACGGTTTCAAGTCCTTTGTTTCCATTTTCATTTGGTCATAAGCCTTCTTGAAGATGATGTTGACAGAACTTCCGCAATCAATCAGAATTCTCTTCACATATGCCGGTCCGATCGTCGCAGATATGGCCATCGGGTCGATGGTTGGAGCCTCTACTTGATCAGCATCCCTATTTCTGAACACTATGTCGTCTGTCATTACACGCTACTGCTTGGCAGGAGTCCCATCCTCCACGTTTGAACAGCACTCAAAATCTGCATGCTTCAGGGAGCTTTCATACCGCTCCATCTCTTGCCAATTCTTATCCGCGGGGTGAGGTCCGCTGATAATAGTATTTATGACTAGTCTACCCACGGTTCGGGCAGGCTCCTCGGGGTGACGCGGGGCCGGTGCGCGACCTGGGTTGGACGTTCCCTGTCCTCCTTCCAGTGGATCCTTCACAAATTCTTACAACTTCTTTTGCCTGATCAACTTCTCGATAGCGTCGTGCATGTGTCTGCACTCTTCCGTATTGTGCCCATAAGTCTCATGGAAGCGACAATATTTCCCAGTTCGCTTCTGCTCCTAAGTTGATTCTTTTGGACGTGGCTTTCTGTACTGAAAAGTATTGCAGGTAGATAGGTAAATGTTCTCAAGAGGCGCATTCAGCGGAGTATACTCGTTGTAGCTTGGAATTCTCGATTTCCACTTCCCCGCTTCTCTCTTCTTCCCTTGATTTCTTCCTTCGGACTCCTTAGACTGCCCAGGCTTGTTCTGGACATTGACTTGGACCTTTCCCGAGTTGTCTCCGGACTGCTTCACAGCAACGTTGCTTTTCATAGACTCTTGGACAGGTCCTGGTGACTTATCTCGTCTTACCCACCTAGCTTCCTCTCTCCTTATGAACTGGTGGGCCTTTGAGTAGAAACGCTCTAGCGTAATCGGGGGTTTTCCTGCCAACCAGTCTCCAAACTCAGAATCTGGATCCACACCTCTCATTACAGCCATTAGAATCGCATGATCATTGGGATTACTGACTTCAGTCGCCGCAACATGGAATCTTTGTAAATATTCCTTCAATGACTCCCCAGGATTTTGGATTACACTTGACAGAGACATTACGTCCTTTGGACGAGTAGTGTGTATCCTGAACTGCTCAATAAACTTTTTTGCCAACTCCTCGAAATTTGATATGGATCGCGGAGGAAGTCGGGTGAACCACATAGTAGCGATCCCAGACAGAGTAATTGGAAAGCATCTACACTTGGTGGCATCATTTGCTCTAGTTGAATCCATCATCCATTCGTACCTCATGACATGCTGTCTGGGGTCAGTCTTTCCCTCATACGCCGGGATAGTAGGCATACTAAACTTCCTGGGGTACCCCGCCTGCAACACAACATCCGTGAATGGAGTATGACTTCTTGATACTCCCCAATCATCATTTGATAAGCCCTGATTCTCTTTCATCAATTGCCTGACCATGGCTGTCAGATCTGGTGTCTGTATGGAAAGCGGAAGGTTAGAGTCTGTTCTACGCGACTGTCCATGTTGATGCCTCCTCTCCTGGCGATCTGCCAATCGTGCGTCTTGAGGTTCGACATTATTAGCGTTTTGATGGTCTGGGCCTCCAGCCTCCATCTGTACTCCAGTTCCTAAGTTTCCAGCACCGACTTGGTCACAGTTTCCAGCTGTTTGAACAGCAGCACCTGTCCGCGCAGCTTCAGTCTTACGGCGTCTACGCCTGGGAGGTTCATCAGAAGAAGTTGAGCTGTCGGATGAGGAATAGGGAGTGGGATTGCCCCCAGCATTCTATTGCTGCTGTTGAGTGAGTTGTGCCATCAGGTTGGCGTTAGCTTGCATCTGCTCTCCTAGTTGTCTCCTGCTTTCCCGGAGTTCTCTCATCAAGTCGTTGAATTCTATTCTTGTGACAACTGGAGTCTGGTCTTCGGCGGCAATTCCTACACCCAGAATTGCTGGCTGATTCCTAGGTCCTGCTTGTTGCACGCTAGCAGTCTCATGGGCATCCGCATTATGAGAAGCTGACCTGGTACGTGGTCTTGCCATTGTAGAGTTATTGGTATGAACTCTGAGTAGAATCAACGGATGTCCTGTCAATGAGTCGGATCTTCTTTGGGGGATTTGTTCAATCCAGTAGCTTCAAAGCAGATCCTTAAGGCCTGAGTTCAATTCTCAGTGAAAGCACCAAAGTGTTAGCACCAAAATTGGTCACTAACCTCGTAGAGAAAGATTGTGTAGAGAAATAAGTGATGAAGGTAAATTAAACAGAGAAGACAATGCTAATTTAAATGCAGAAAGTAAGAACACCAAATTTATAGTGGTTCAGCATAATTGCCTACGTCCACTTTGAGGTTAAACTTTATTGATCTTCTTAATAGTCGATTACAAATACAATTCGTGAATCAAATGCTTGAATGAAGTTGTTAAGTAGAGAAGATGAGTCTCAAAAATGGCAGAGTCTCCTCAGTGTTCTTCGAAAGATCCCCTTTCACTGTGACCCTGCCCCTCTATTTATAGACAAAGATGGGCTGGACTTCCCAGATGGGCTCGGTAGCCGAACACTCTAGCCCAACTATAGTGGTCGCTGTATGCCGAACCAGGTATGCCGAGCAGAATGATGCCGAACAATCCTTTCTATGTCGAACGGTATGTTTGGTGTGTGGGAAGTGCAGAGTAGTTGTCAGTCGAAGCCGAACGTGCCTCTGTCCGAAGTGCTTGACCGAGCAACGCTCTCTGGCGGAACGATGCATTCTGGCCGAACGATACCTTTGATGCCGAGTACTCTTGGATGTCGAGTACTCCTTGACACCGAGTGCTATTGGATGCCGAGTTCCATAGGATGTCGAGTACTACGCCGAGTACTCCTAGATGCCGAACACTCCCTGATGCCGAGTTCCACAGGACGCCGAGTACTCCTAGATGCCGAACACTCCCTGATGCCGAGTTCCACAAGATGGATGTCGAGTACTAGTTGCCTGGTCAAATCTCCAGGAAACAGGTATAAAGTCACTCATTCATTGGTAGTTTTGCTCTTTTTTATGTCCCAGCTACTCTGTGAGGCACGAACACTAAATCAACAAAAATCTTGGCAATTACTATGGGTGTGTTTGTAACGAACGAAAACGGAGAATCTGAGCGGAGAATCCGAACAGAGTATTTGAACGGAATATTTGAAGGAGAGGATGAGGAGGAGAAAAGAAATCAACGGTTGGTGATGTCAACTATTGGGGACGTGTCCGACGCGTCGGACGCCAACGTACCTCTCCCCAACGTTCTCACAACGGAGCTAGAACGTGATTAACACCGTTGGGGCGTCCAACGCGTCCCCAATAGAAATGGACCAAAATATGGTTGTGGACGGTACCTATGCAAAGTCGCTTAAACGTGAGTGTAGATAATAAGGCCATATGATAATATGACATGCACATGAGTTGTGGATCAAATGTTTTTGCAAATCAACTAGTCTGGATCTTATGTGTCTCAGTGCACCCAACCAATGAATACTTCGTAAATTTTAAAAAAAAGTTCAATATATATAAAATTAATATAGACTTCCTTATAAAAATTTATGAGCTCTCTTTGCTTGGATACATGGAACACATAAGATGTGTACCAAGTGATTTCAATCCTCAAATATTTTATCTCTACCTTCTTATATATTTTTAGTAAATGCAACATTGTTTTAATTTCTTTAGTTGTATGAAATTCTGTCTTGGATTAGGATTATCCTAAAATCTGTTTAATTTGATTTTGTTCGAAGAATTTGCGATTCTTTTAAGGACCATAAAATATTGTTTGTATAATCCGTTTGACTCGAGATGGAAGGGTTTTTCAGTTTTTGAGGAATTTGGCTTCAGAATCATATTGTGACATAAATGGGTGTTTACATCAAAAATGGATGCAAACGTTATGCAGAAACGGAGATCTTTGGTCGCGGAATGTCAACCGAAAATATTGTTCTTATATGGTTTAATTTAGTTGTATTGATGTAATCACAGAGTAAATGAGTGTATAACACAAGCAGATCTCATGTAGTTTAGTAAATAAAAAGAGAAAAAGAGAAATGAAAAGAAGTAAAAAGGAAGAAAAAGGTAGGGGATACAAAGGTTTTATAGTGGTTAGATTGTTAATGATGCCTACATCTGATTCTTCTTGTATTGCTTGCTAATTACAATTTATCTTCTGTAACAATTAATCTTCATGAAATTTTTATTTGAATAAGGATAAATAATGGGTTTCTTTGGAGAATAATGGAGTGGAGAAGAGGTCTAGGATAATCTTTTATTTCTTCAAGTGTTTAGCTATTTATAGACTTCTAGATGATAAAGTTGGAAATGTATTTGTAATGCTTGGATATTCGTACCATCCTGAATCCATGCATGAAACGGCACCCGGATCCGCAAAAAATCACATATGACAGTTGGTCATGCAAATTTAAATGAAATAGAACATATCTACCATGGTTTATAATATCTCACGGTGGAGGAAATAAAGTATAATATAGACAATAACACGTGCAAGACTCAAAGTATACAATATATACATGAGATGTGAGGAATCACTACGACAATACAACGTATATACAACACTCCTAATAGGTGTTGTGATGCCTCCTCTGACTCCGGTACCCAAACAGAGGACTCATGTGTTGTACGGTACTCAACCGATCGAGGGTTCATCATGGATAAAAGTAAATAGACCAATAACTTGTTATACACACACACACATATACATATATATATATATGCGTGTGTGTGTGTGTATATCATAATGCAAAAATAAAATACAACACATAATATAGATATAAAACAGTAGAGACAATAGAATGATCAAATGAACACAAACCAAACATTAGCAAAGTGCAACATGGTCCATGTGAGCATATGTCATAGTGTAAATATTTGTCAGTATATCACAGTACAACAATGACTACACAAAAGGAAATTTTCTCTAAATATATACATAAGTGTTGATAAATCCATGGCACTTACCTCTGTATTACAATAATATGAGAAAAGCATAAGCCTTATCCTCATCTTCTGTGTAACTCCATGAACTATCACCATACCAGACATCTGGTCTACCCATAAAGAGTACTTAAGAGTTATAAAAACACAAATACAAATACCTCGGGTTAAACAACAATGTATGACTGATCCATAAGCCTAAAATAAGGGATAAAAACTTGATATATCATAAAGTAAGAGCAACATATCCCACCTTCTCCTACGTCAAACAAGTTAGCACATATGGCATATCATGCTAAACAATCATAAGTATGGATGTGTTATTCTATCATAGTACATACTAAGTTGTTAGGATATTAGACTCGATAATACAAACATCAACGAAGACAACCATAACAACCATCAATCAAGCATCTTTCTTACTTACAGTGCACTCGGATATATGACGACACAAATAACCCCATCAAAAGGTCAACGACTATATATGTTGGTGCTTCATCAATGCTCAACTCCCAGGCTACCGAGGTAAATAGACTTACTATAATGGTTTAAAGATACAGACCCACTCGTATGGTCCTCGATGAGCGTCCTCGCCTACTCTTACTTTACAAGAAGGCATCAAGCCTTTAGTCATCAATGTTCCTGTGGCACACAGACTGATATTATAATTCCTCTTATTCCACCCTACAAGTCACCTTCTGATAGAACTTTTCAGTTCGGATGACACTAGATGCCACCAATAGTTTATTTTAGTGTATCTGTTATCGATCAGTATCAATCGATGACTTAGTCGAATTCTTGCTTCTAAACTCCTGTAGAGTCGTTCCCTCCTATGCATGGAATCTAGATCCATTGTCATGCTCCAAATCGGTCTTGTCATCGATTGATACCAATCGATCACTTAAACAAATTTTCTTTAAGTTTTCTAACACACTTCGTTCACCGACCCATCTCTCAGCTTGTTGCCTTCTTTTTGCATGCAGACTCTAGAACTTCATCGATTCGTTCCAAACTCCAAAGCCAATCAATTGAATTGCTCTATTGTTTGTGCTCCATCTCTTTGTGCAACCATCAAAAGACCTTCCTAATATGTCCAACTTTATACACACACAAGAGTTCCTCATCCATAGAATCAACATCCATTGCCTAAAATCCCTCAAATCGCATGTGATCATTCATTTAAACATACATGTGGTCATAATATGAAACAAACACCAACAAATCAAGCATAAAATGTCATTCAAGAATTTCAACAAATACCTAGACTACACATATAAGTCTATATCATTCTAATATATGTTATAATTCATTTGAAATCACTAAATGTTATTTAAAATTCATTTTCAAAATAGGTTACAAATCAAAACTGTGTTGGTAAGTTGGAAAGTGGATCCAAAACATATATTACAACATATACGAGTAAGAAGTTATAAATCAATCGCTAAACAATGATTAATTCACCAAATCTAACATGGACATCAAAGCAAATGAAAATCCCTCCCAAAAATGTTGATTATACAATCTTAATTTAATGATACCTCTATCCTTGGTCCCTTAGTCTATCAATTACTCCCTAAATACTAACATTTTTCAATGATTTTAGATGAAGAAATGTTAATAGAGTTTAAGGGATGTTTTTAAATCTAAAATAATGTGAAATGATGGTTGCAATAACCCTTAATTGCCCCTAAATATCGAAATTAGAAAACATGGTTATTAGGATTTTTGGCCAAACTACAGAATTTGTGTAAACTAGAAACTAAAAACTACCATAACCCTCAAACGGTTGGACCAATCATTATTATGACCACTCTACATGAAAGAAATACACTAATTCTTCCATCTAAAACATGGATCAACCTCTATTTCAACTTCTAACAAAAGTACGACCTCTATAAGGTTTCTATCTCGAAAAATTACACAATTTAGCTTAAAGTCCAAAAATGTCAAATTACCCTATTTCCAGAGTTTTAAATCATTTTAGCGTCATTTGGTTATGTAGATAATACATCAACTATCAATTCTACTTAAAAGTGTGGATCGTTACATCCCCCCTAAAGAATTTTGCTCATGAATTCGATTGTCATGCAACAAATAAAATATCGAAGCAACCAAAGCATGTATAATACAGTAGCATAGCAGTCAATCTATATTATCATCCTATCATGCATAATTTACTTGTAAACAAATAAAATATAGGAAACTTTACCAAACGAAGAGCATGGACTATGCAGCCCGCTTGCTCTTCTTGGTTTACCAAATATTATCTCACTTCATTAAACCCTTACGAGCTTTATGGTCTTCATTCTAAGATACTTTGTACTCTACTCGACGATTTGAATAAACCTATGAGATTGTGTAACTTCGGGTTTAACTTCTAAGTCATCAAGTTGATCTGGTTCAATTATCATGCTTTTTAAGATGTGAAACATGAAAGATATTGTACACACCCGCCATCTTTTGAGGTAAGCCAACACTAATGTAAAGTTTTCAATCCTCTTGAGTATCGAAAAAGGTCCTACAAATCTTTGTGCAACTTCCCATTATTACCAGGTTGAACTGCGTTTCTTAATGGAGAAAATTTGACAAACATCATATCACCGAAAAAGAACTCTAGGTCGCGACATCTCCTATTAGTGTAACTCTTTTATATGTCTTATGCAGCTTTCATTTGTTTATGAATGATCTCTATCTTGTTCAAAGTCTCTCTCTCATCATATCTGGCCGAAGTATCAGTATCTTCCCTATTTTCCACCAATACAAATATGTGGAATTTCATGTCAGTCGTATAAAGCATCAACAGTGCCATACCAATGCTCAACCTATAGCTATTATTGTATGCAAACTCCACCATATCCAAATGATCCTCCTACGAGCTCTCAAAATCAATTATGGAAGCTCGTAAGAGATAATTATGTACACGATTCACTCTCTTTATTTGACCATTCGTATGCGGATGGTAAGCCGTGCTCAAATTCAACTCTGTCTCTAATGCATCTTGCAAGCTTCTCCAAAATCCACTAGTGACAATGGTAGTAAGACAGAAGCTTTAGTCATATCACCTTTTTCCTTTCTATACTATATATGTTTTATAGGTTACATAGTGCTTATTGGATTTTTATAGGTTAGTTAGAGTATTGATTGGATTGTCAACGTCTTTACTATATACAACACCAACATGTGTCAAAGAGATAGAAATGTTAACCTTGTATTATGTAGTTTACGATTTTGATAACCCATTGTATTTTATGCTAGTAGGATATGTATTGCTTCTCACATGACATTGTATATTATTACATTTATTTGTTATAAATTGCGTCTTTGGATGGTTGGAAAAATATGTTTGTAGATAAACAAAATTGTCAATATACTTGAAATTAGGGTTGAAACGTCCGATTATGTTTAGGTTTTAGTTTCAAGGCAAAAAACGAGGGATGTTATAGTATTTCCTTCCTTTTCTTTTGCGTTGTTACTTGTTTCAAGTCTTCAATCTATTCTGGATTAGCCTCAATACCTTTGAAGTTCACGATGAACGCCAAAACTTTCCAAATGATACTCCAAATGAACATTTCAAAGGATTCAGCTTCATTCTATGCTTCCTAAGTATCCTACATACATTAAAAAATGTGAAATGTGGTTCATTGATTTCTTTGAATTGATAAGCACACCATCCACACACACCTTTATAGTCCTTCCGATTTGTTTCACAATCATCTTGTTGACCAATCATTGGTAAGTATCCTTATCATTCTTTAATTGAACGACATGACTTTGTAACAGTACTTTTGTAGGTTAGTAATAAAACTGTTGTGATACTAGTCCGAAATGTGCATTGCAACTTGATTATGGATGAGTTAAGCATCCATGAATGAGAATAGGTCATGTTTGGTCGTTCCTTGCCTTCCATGAGTTGGCCTATATGTGGAAGAGGAAAGTGGTCCTTTGGGCATGCATCATTTAAAGTTGAGTAATCAATACATGTCTATCACTTCCCATTTGGCTTCCTAACCCACGCGAGATTTGCTACTTAGTTAGAATAGCGAGTTCGTGCACAAGGTTGTTAGCCAATGGCTTATCCACTTTCTCCTTCAAAATAGTGAATATCTTTGAACCCATGTTATGTCTCATATGGCTTGTTGGGAGTGCTTTGGGGTCAATATTCAGTGCATGACACACAAATTTAGGAAAAACCCCATACATATCACAGTGAATCCATACAAGCGCATCATGGCTTTTCGTCAACCCAACATGCTCTCATTTTATTTTCATACCAAACTATAACCTAATTTTGACTATCTTTGAAGGATCGTATTCATATATCTACATAGTCTCCATCAACTTGACCGATCCATTCTTTTCCCCTTCCGACTCCTCTCTGGGATCCACCTCATCATGCTCCCCACTGGTGGATTCAAGCTGGTGTATTCGAACGGTGAGCTTCTTTAAGCTCGTCCAGGTAACATTCCCATACAACATTTTGTTTTACATTAATTTCTCCAACTCCATAATCCATTGGAACTATATATTTAAGTACCATGGATCTAACAAAATCATGAAATCTAAGGGTCGACCAGCCCAAAATGCTTTTTACGTAGAGAATCCATCTACCACTACAAATGTCTCAATTCACACTACTCTATGGAGTTTCCCTCTAGTCTAGATGGTTAAATATATGCATCACATAATATATGTTGCCACCTGGGTAAATCCCTAAAGCCAAGAACTACATAAAAAAAATCTTCCTTCCTATTCAAGTTCGTTTCGTCAAAAGAATGCTTAAATGAAATGTTAATCGAGCTTCCATTGTCAATCACCACTTAGTGAACAGTAATGACCCCGATATGCGACGTTATGAACATCATGTCAAACATGGGCATTCCACTCAATTTTCATTTCTGTCCCTTAAAATAATCTCATCATCTAGTCTACAAGATTGCATAGTTGGAGATCTGTTAATAAAAAATCTTGTCAACACCCCAAAGTTAAGTTTTGGAATGAGGTTTATCCTTTAAGTAGATGGAGAGGATTGGAAAGAGTTTATCCTTCTTGAATTTCCTTTTCAATTAAATTGCTGAAGTAAGAAGTTGTTCAGGCTGACCCTTCGACTCGGTCGAAAGGGTCGGCTTATTCCCTTATCGATCCTGTCGAGATAGATTGGCTTTCCTTTCGAAGGCTCACCTTTCGAAATAGTTGGGATACCATGGATAAGGTTTTTCTTGGCTGGTCTCGACCTGGTTGAAGGCCATAGCTATTGTGTAGTTAAGACTTTATCCAAGAATTTGAGGCGGAAGTTTCGACTCTATCAGAAGCAGGGTTGATTAGGTGTTAAGACCTGATCCAGGAATCTAGGGTTGCGGTTTCGACCTCGTCGAAAGCTATTGGCTTAAATATCCTAGGTTTGGATTGGGAACCTCAAATTGAAATGATTTGGAACTAGGTTTCGACCCTGTCGAAAGCTGGTCCTCTTGGCACCTTGTATTAATCAAAGGTTTAGTAGATTGAGGCTTGGTTTCGTCCTTTGTCGAAAGTATAAACTCGGTGGAAAGTAGCTTGAAGTATGTAGCTAAAGTTATTTAAATCTTCTGGGTTTCGACTGTGTCGACAGGGACCTTTCGATGTTGGCGACACCTGAAACACAAGATTAAACCTGACAAAAGCTTTAAAAATAGTAAAGTAATCTGAAATATTTGAGACTTCCCTTTCACAAGCAAAAGTAGACTCTATTTCTTGAAATCCCCAAATCAATTTGGTAATTAGGGTTTACAACACTTTTGATTAAGAAGATACAAGTTTAGAATGGAAAGAATTCGATCCCCAAAACCTGACCCCTTGGGTCTTATTTATAGATGCGGGTCAGCACCTTTCGACCCTAATGCTTTCGACTTGGATGAAAGGTGGTTACTGAATAACTCAAGTATGCTTCCGCCTTTGTCGAAAGGAACGGTTGCGCCTCTCTTCCTTGTGTTGCCTTATAAGTGTTTCCGACTCTGTCGATAAGCCTTGTTCAATGGTTTCGATGATGTTGAGGTGCCGCTGGTTTCAACACTGATGGTTACTTTTGAACTCTTGTTTGTGACTTAATGTAGAACCCTTCTGGGTTACAATGGCTTCTACCAGTTCAAAAGGCTTATTGTAGCTTTCAAAGAGGTTGTTCAGGACAATACTTGCTTTCGAGCAGTTTGAATAAAGGCGAAACCATTGGTTTTGAATGGTTTGGCGCATATATAAAGAGCTACTTTTCATTGTCTTCGAAAGGTGTGGCTTTGACTCATTCATAGAGAATCACCTAGTCTAAAGGTGGTCACTGATGGCGGAAGGGGGCTTTCGATGGATCTTGATTGTAGAAACTTTCGACATCTTCGAAAGGTTCTGAAGCTTTTAGACTTAGGTGGTAGCATCCCTTCGACTCCTTCGAAAGATTTAGCTAGAGCTCTTCTCTCTTATTCTCCTTTGTTCTTTGCTTAGAATGGTTTCGACTAAGTTGAAAGGTGGATTTTGGAGTAACATTTGCCCCCCCTCGTGAAGGGATGCACTTGACTTTCCATGTCAACTTTGTCGAAACCTATAAACTTCCCGCCTCTTGATCTTCCCGCGTAAATCTGGGCCGTCCATTTAAATCTAATCCAACGGCTTGTAGCTCTTTGATGAATTTTCTTATAAGTATGCTCTTTCTCTCTTCTTCCTCATTTACTGCAATCGAATTTCCAAGTACAAATAAAAGAACTCCATAATTCTTAAACCTTCTTTTTCCTGAATCAAAGATTAACGAGATCTAATCGTAAGTTGAGATTATTTCTACTTATAAAACGTTTATCTCCTTTTCTTTGTTTTACTTTTTTCATCTTACGGTGAATTTTAATCCTTTAGATTTCATAATCGGGTTTTCAATTTGAAAACTATTTGAAATTTTATTTTATGAAAAAGCATGTTTGATTTGATTTTTCTGAGATTGCTTGAGTTTCAAAATTCGATTTATCTACGAGACTTTTTCCCCGATTCAATTCCATGAATCGATGGGATTTGTTTCTCGTTTTGAATTTAATTCCAGCGTTTATGGTTTCTGCTATTTTGAAAGAATTTGAATTCTCGGTTTACCAATTTTGTAATTGAAAATGGTTGATTCATATTGAAATCCGTTTCCTAATGGGCTTGGTTCATTTGTTTAAGAATTTTTTTTTGAAACCCTGGATTTGCAATCGGGTTTTGGGGAAGACATAGCTTTTGTTTTCTTCACCCGGAAGTTTCGAGTTGTACGGATGAAAAATTGGTGCCACAAATTGACCTTTCTACCCCTTCGAAAGGGATTAAGGTGACAACATTAGTTTTGCTTTCTTAGCCCCTTTCGATGGGGTCGAAGGGTATTGTAGCGTTAATTTGATCATCCTTGTCGAAAGGTTGTGAAACAGAATGTAGTCATCCTTCTCGAAAGCAAAACATTTTGATTGAGTCGAAACCTTTTGTGTTGATTGAAATCCTTTCTCTTTAGTATGCTTTCGGAACCATAATGCCCCTTCAACCCTTTCGACACCTTTTATATCTAATGAGTCGAAACTCTGTAGAGTTGCCTTTCTCCAACATTATCAAAACATTCTAAGGGCATATGATTTTAACTTAGGACCTTTCGACTCAATGAGTATATAAGTTTTCGACGACATTTGTATTTCTCTTAGAAAACCTAAGTCATAGGTTTCGACAGTGTCGAAGGGTCTTGTTATCTTGTTTGTGAGGTGTTTGTAGTGTATATTTTTGTTTAAGTTTTTAAGTTAACTTTGACTATTACCTTTTAACAACTTGACTCCTATGGAGCTTTCGACATTATTAAAAAGTACCACTACATATTCCCATCTTTCCTTTCAACCTTGTCGAGAGCTCAGTGATTGCCCATATTTATGCTTTCGACACTGTCGGAAGGTTGCGGCTAAATGTTAATTTTCTTTTCTTTTCGACTCTGTCGAAAGCTCCATATTTTTGACTTTTAACTTTAGCATTTTTTCAAGAATTTGAAGTTCCCTTTTTGGTTTTATGCTTAAGTAGGTTTTCTACCAATTCTTAAAAGAATGCAAAGTTCATAGTAAACTTGAAAATTTTAACTGAAACGTCTTCACTTGACAGAATCATGAGCTCTCCGAAGTAACTCGACGCCATCTAAAAGCACTCCCTGGTATATTTGCAGGATGAGGTAGATGTCATTCTCAAAGACTTTGGAATTTCTGGTGTGGGAGCTATTCCACCCCAAGAATCTGATGCAATCAACAACCCTCCCGAAGGGTTCTTCGCTTATATTGCCGTCCACATATGGCACGGGGGGTTTCTGCCCTTTCCAGAGTTCTTGTTTAAATTTCTTTCTCATCTCGGGATTGCTCCAATCCAGCTATCCACAAATGTCTACACCTACCTCTTATCTCTGGAACTAATGGCACTAGAGTCTGGACTTCCTTCCTTAAACACTGAATTTCTGAACTAGTTGACCTGACTAGTTAAACTTAGTACTCTCAATCATCAGATATTCAGAGCCAACCCCCCAAAGAAGCTGATATCGGATGGGATTAACAAGTTTAAAGACTGGGAAAACCAGTTTTTCTTTGTTAGATGTTTCTCTATATTAGTGGGGTCTTTTCTACCTCTCGTAAGTTCATATTTTCATTGTCTTCTTTCTATCATGTTACTTCTCTTGTCTAATCTTTGTCTTATGTTAGGTTCTCCTGCCAAAGAACTCAATGAGGCAGACAGAAGAACGGTGGAGTCTCTTATTGCAGCCTCTAATAAGATTGGAAACCAACTGAGGCTGCTGATCCCCTCTAACTTGAGGAAGCATTCTCTTCTTTCCCCTGGCCAAAGGGTTTTGGGGCTACCCCCTTTGATCCAGCATACATCAAAGGGAAAATGCTTCCACTCCTTGGGAGATTCTGAACATTTTTCTCCTATGTCACCTATCTGCTCAGACCACTCCGGTAAATTATAGGCACATCATTTGTTTTCTATCCCTGTTTCTTTCTGAATTATTTTGCTGACTTTTAATCTATTTGGGTCCTTTACAGTTGCTTCTCAGATTATAGTGCCTATTAGTGGTGCTGCTTCCCTTCCTACAACTTCTGGTGCGCTTTCTATTATCCAATCTTTTGGAAAAACTAAGAAGTCCATTAAAAGGAAGTTAATGCCACTGATCGAGGCAAAACCTCCTTTGAAGGTTGCTAAAATTATTGATATAGAGGAGGAGGATCGTTCATCTTTTGATATAGCTCCGGAGAGCTCGATCGTAGAAGTTCATAAAGAAAAACTAGAGCAGACTCCTTCTGCCATTGATCCCCTTTCGCACATTTCTATTTCTGACTCTTCGGCTGCAATCGCACAAATGCAATTGGCTTTAGAGACAACCCCCACTCTAAAGCGCATTCTTTCCAAGCCAACATCTTCTTCTCCTTTTTTCGATTTTGAAGAGATATCCCAGTCTATCTTAAACTCGGAGTCCTTCACCTCCATCCACCCGTCTTCCACTGTTTCTGATTTGGTGGGGCATTACCGCTCTTTGATAGAGCAACAATTTTTGGTGTTCTTTAATTAACTTTGTCTTTGCTGTTCTTCTTCCAAATTTTTTGACTTGTGCTGCTCTTCCGTTTTTTTAGATTTCCAAGAGCTGGTTAGTTTTGAACTAGCATGCATCGAAATCTTCTGCTAAATCCTCCAAGTTTCAGGGGGAAGTTTCTACCCTAAAGAACCAATTGCCTTCTCTTTCTGCAGCAAAAGATGAAGCGACTTTTGAACTGGAGCGGTTGAGGGCTTCTCTTGCCCAGTCGAATCTGCTATCCTAAATGAAAGAGAGGCTCGCCAGCTCCTCGCCGACGAGAACTTCGCTATGCATCTAATTTAAAAGATTCCAATGAGGAGAAGGCTCGCATAGCAGCAAAGAACATTTCTTTGAAAGAGAAGTTCAAGAAAAACAAGGCGTCACCGAAACTCGCTATTGATACCATCTCTGACGCTAAGCAGCGAGTATCTCAGTTTCTTAATACTACTCTTGGGGAGATTATATCGAATTCCTATGAAGAGGCTTTGATGCTCGCTTATGATGATAATTTTGAGAAGTGCCCTGACCTAAGCTTCCCCTCACTCGACTCTGCCCTTGTTGATAGAGTAATGGGCAAAATTAATCAAATGAAGCAGGGGGTTGAAGCCGTAGCAGAGGAGGAAATTGATGCCTCCAAAATTCTTTCTTTCGACCTCCCCTCTTTCGAAATAGAATCCGACTCTGAGGATGAGGGTGACAAGAGTGATGCTGCTGGGGAAGAAGGCGACGATGATGATGTCGATGGTGGCCAAGGTTCAGGTGGTGATTGAGGGGGCCATACTGAATCCTCCAAGAAGAATGATGATGATGATACACGTGCTCTCGAGAAAGTGTCATCTCCCTTAAAGATGTTCTACCTGAACTTGCCGAGCCTTCTGCTCCTCAAGAAGAAGAGCCTACTCCCGTTAATGTTGAAGAGCTAAAAGGTAAAGAGCAGGCTTCCCAGACTTCTATCCCGATCTCACAGGTATGAGATTCTCTGTTTAAATATCTTTCACTTCGAAGATAATAATAGTGCAAATCATTTATTTTAGATAAGGAAGAAATTTTTCCTCCCCTATAAAACCAAACTTGAGAGTAAACAAGCATAGATAAACAGGTTATATAGGGAGTTAGACAAGCAAATAAAAGAGCACAATGTACTTTCAGATAAATATCATAGACTTGACAGAAGTGCATCAGTGTTGGCGTCTTTTAAGCATCAAAAGGCTGCCGCCTACTAAAGAGAGCACGCCTTCACTACGACACTCTCTTAAAAGAAAACCGGGAGATAATCACCCTGTTTTGGATGCTGATTGAAGAAAGAGACATTTTAATCAACTATTTATATAAGGCTTATTATAGGCATTCAATTATTGATTTTTCATACTTAGGCGAATTTAGTGGGGGTCTACTTAGGCGTTTTCATAAGAGATACTTGGATGAATTCGGATTTGACCCGCACCTTGGAGCTTGTTGGAACTTACCACGGGTCAGATCGATTCCCCAAGATTCCCCCCTGAAAAGTTTGAGTATTATAAGAACAAATTTGTCCCTGAGTTATTTTCTAAGTCTGTTTTGTATGAGCCAGATGAGTAATTGTAAAGATTCATCAATATATTGATTTTTAAATATTTGTTTTAGTTTTGTTCTTCATGCTTAGCTTCGTTTTATTATATTATCACAGAGTTACTATTCATTAGGTCGACTTGTTTTCTAGAGACCATTTAAGCCAATATGTTAGACCGAGAAAATTTTATCTTGAAAAGGCATCAATTTTAAAGTCTTTGAAATTAGCAAGATATTGTTTTCTTAGAGATTTACAAAAACTCTACTTGGAATATCCTCGTCTCCACTTTGACTTCCTAGGCGATGAGAACGAAAAACTTCTTAAGGAGATTAGAACATTTCATTCTAAGTTAATTTATGGTCATGATAGTCCTCCAGCCGGGAAGTGAGACTATAGCAAATGTCCACTAGTTATCACTCCCGAAGGAGTTAATATTCCTTTTGATTCAACAATTACCCTTTCTGCTAACTCATTAGATAAAGTTAGAAAAGTAGTTTCTCAGCTTTAGATGTAAATCAATTGTTTATTGTATCTTTCAACTTCGTTGTTGTTTGAGTTGTAATCTATTATTATAGTAGTAACAAAGAGATTTTTCATCTTGATTTTGACTTTATTTTGTTTCTTTTTGCTTAAATAAGAGTTACAATTATCTACAGCTCCTCACCCTCTTGATTTATCATCACGCATTGCTAATCTTAGAGAGAAACTGTTAAAATCATGTGAAAGGAGTGAACTCAGTGATGATATCTTACTGGAACGCTTCCATGGCAATGCTGAAGCCTTGAAATGGCATAAAAGATATTTTGTTTAGAAAACCATCGCTAGTAATCTAAAAGATCAAATTGCCTATCTCAAGGCCGATGTTAAAAAGATTTCATCACTGAAACGACAAATAAAGTCAAACCCTTCAATTGATTTCGATCATAAGATGTCAGAACTTATCCATAAATCAGTGACTTGGAATTGAAATTGAAGGACAGTCAAGCACAGTGCGAATCATTAGAATACATTATGGGAGACAAAATTTCGAGTATTGATTTTCCGACTCCTCATACTACTCCCTCTGTTTCCAGACCCACGAGGACAAATTCTCTTGCTGTTCAAAAATTTCCCTCAATGATTAACCCTCCCCCAGGCTTAGATGAGAATGCTGTGGGTAACTGGTGTAGGAAGGTTATGTTCGAAATAGCTAAGTATTTTGACGAGCAATAAAATGCGAATTATTCACAAAGTATTAATAAGTATGCCGCGAAGATCCAGAAGCTTGAACATGATAATTACTTCCTTCAGAAGCACGTTGCGGAGTTAAGAAGGGAAAACAAGACCCATAGGGGCGCAAGCAAAGCTTTCAACCGTGCTCTGAAGACTAACATTGATACGATCGACGATGCAGACAGTGTAAGGAAGAAGGAAAAGAAACTTAAGGAAGTTCTCTGCCTCGCAATTTGTCACATAGTTGATCCTTCGATCGTTGAGAATCTTGGTAAGGCTGCTCAAGACCTATGACACTTTTGTATCTTTTAAATATATAGATTTGTCTTGTATATATGTGAATAACTTCATAAGTTTTGTAAACAATTTCGTGACTTATGTAAATCATATAAACTTTGTAAATTTCACCTGATTTGTAACCCTTTTCTGTAATGTCACTTCCGAAATGCTTTTTGATAGCTCATACATTGATTTCTGTACTTGTTGAATTTTTCATTTCTCTTTGCTGCGCTGATTTCCCAGAAAAGTACGAAGAAAACAATATTTCTAATTGTTAGCTTGAAATTGACACGCAAATCCATGTATATCATTTGTATGGATTAACAAACCATCTTATTAATCGCGCAAAAAGTAGTTTATATCAAATATCTAAATCTCATCTTTAACCGTGATGAGAAATAATTAAGAATTCAACTTCAACCCTTTGGCTGGAATGTCCAAGTCATGTTGATAGGAAATCCCACCCTCAAACAGGGGTATAAATGTTGGAAAGTAATCTTCAAGAGATATTTAATAAAGAGCTAAATTCAGAATTCATTATCTGAATATTTGTAGTAGAAACCCATTGACCCATTCTTAGGTATTAATGAAATTTGAAAACTTAGAAATCCGAGACCATATTCAGGTATAAACGGAAACGTATAGTAATGATCTCCTTGAGAGTATTCTTTGACCCAGATTCGGGCATTTGTGATGGTTAAATAAAAATCCATTATTGAAATTTTAACTCCCATATTAGGGCTCAAATAAGTAATAGTCTTGATACCCAGATTCAGGTATAACAAAGATAGTTAGTGATCGATAAAGACCCGAAACTCAGATTTGGGTATAGTAAATGAAGTTCTAAAATGAATGTCCTGAAACCCAGATTCAGGTATTAATTGATGAAATTTAGATATGAGAGACCCGAAACCCAGATTCAGGTATTAATTGATGAAATTCAGATATGAGAGACCCAAAACCCATATTTGGGTATTAATTAATGAAATTCAAATATGAGAGACCCGAAACCTAGATTCGGGTATTAATAGATGATGTTTAGAAATGAAAGTCCCAAAACCCATATTTGGGTATTAATAAGTGGAGTTTTGTTCTACTCCTTTGATGTAGGAACCCTTTAGGTTTTGTATAGAAGTAATTTGATTAGTTGCCTCATGAGCTCGGACGTATTAGTCTATTATTAGATATGTCGTTTCTCGGTCTTGAACATCTCAGTCTTCTATTTAATTAGACTCCTCTTGGAATTAAACGTCTTAATCCATTATTTGATGGGCCTCTTCTTGGGCCTGGACGTCTTAGTCCATTATTGTATGAGCCTCTTCTTGAGCTTAGACATCTTAGTCTATTGTTTGATAGGCCTCTTCTTGGGCCTGGACATCTTAGTCCGTTGTTGTCCGGTGCTCATGGTTAGTTCATCTTAGAGGCTGGAACCAAGGACTTACCCAACCTCCCTCCAAGAGGCGCCCTGCCCTAGCCATAGCGTGGCATAGACAGGGGATTGTTTGGTGTTTTACCCTGGCCATCTTATGGCACGGATAAAGGCTTACTCTATCCTCCCTCAAGGAGGTGCCTTACCCTGGCCATAGCATGGCGTGGATAAGGGCTTGTTCGGTGCTTTACCCTGGCCATCTTATGACACGGATAAAGGCTTACTTTGTCCTCCCTCCAGGAGGTGCCTTGACCTGACCAGAGACGCGGCCAAGGGCTTGTCCGGTGCTTTAACCAGGCCATCTTATGGCGCGGCTAAAAGCTTACTCGCCCTCCCTCCCGGAGGTGCTCTGCCTTGGCCAACTCGGCGTAGATAGAGGCTTTCTACCATCATAGGTAGTATCCAAATATAAGGAGCATTTCACTCCCAACCTTGTAGATTTTTCTTAGAAAAGTATCTCTTTATTGATTTTTCTCAAGCTCTCTTTACAAATTCTTGAATCGTTCCTTGTCGAAAGAAATTGATGATCATCCCTTCCAGAGCTTTGCAATGATTGATTTTATGGCCATTCATCATATGGTAGTAACAATAGGATCCTCCCATATTCCTTTCATGTTTTGGTTTCTTTTTCTGTGATGGCCAATAGTTAAGCTCATCCTTAGTAAGCAAGTAGACATTCTCTATGGTTGTTGTTAAATTGCACTCTTTTGGAAGTTTAGGCTTGAAACTTGATTCTTGAGGATGGCTTTTTGTCTTTTTATTTCTTGGTCTTGTGGTTTCACATTCTTCTATTGCTTTTCTTTTTGCCACCCTTTGAATTTCTTGAGTTGGAAGTGTTCCTGTAGCAGTTGGTTGCCATTTATGTGCAAAGGCGTTGTAATTAGCCATTATTTCTTTTTCAAAGACTGTGCCTTTGGAATAGTGTTAGATGGTTCTTCTCATTTGATTGAATACATTATCACTTCCATTTGTCCTTTTTCCTAAGGCAAAAATTAGGGTGGGGCCAATGTGAAAGGGGTTTAAGCTCCACTTCTCATGATTATATGATTCAGCTTTTTTCTTATTTATAATTCTCAGAGCTTCTAGCCTTTACCTTTGTTCTTCATTTTGATTGGAATCTTTGATGAATTTTGAGGGGAACTTTATCTCATGTGGCTCAAAGGATCCTTGTTCAGATCTTATGATTCTTCTAGCCAAGATTAGACTAAAGTAGATGAACTTGAGATTGAGTCAAGTAGGGTTAGAGACAAGTAGTGTTGGGTGTTCAACCAAGTCGGAGGTTCAAGCCCTCCTTCTAGCATCAAAATGTTAACAAGAAATCTTGTCAACACCCAAAAGTTGAGTTTTGGAATGAGATTTATCCTTTAAGTAGATGGAGAGGATTGGAAGGAGTTTATCCTTCTTGAATTTCCGTTTTAATTAAATTGCTAAAGTAAGAAGTTGTTCAGTCCGACCATTCGACTCAGTAGAAAGGGTCGGCTTCTTCCCTTATCAACCTTTTGATCCTGTTAAAATAGATTGGCTTTCCTTTCAAAGGCTCACCTTTCAAAATGGTTGGGATACCCTGGTTAAGATTTTTCTTGGCTGGTCTCGACCTGGTTAAAGGCCTTAGCTATTGTGTGGCCAGGACTTTATCCAAGAATTTGAGGCAGAGGTTTTGACTCTGTCGGAAGCAGGGTTGATTAGGTGTTAAGACTTGATCCAGGAATCTAGGGTTGGGTTTTCAACCTCGTTGAAAGCTATAGGCTTAAATATCCTAGGTTTTGATTGGGAACCTCAAATTGGAATGATTTGGAACTAGATTTTGACCCTATCGAAAGCTTGACCTCTTGACACCTTATATTAATCAAAGGTTTAGTAGACTGAGGCTTGGTTTCGTCCTTTGTCGAAAGTATAACTCAGTGGAAAGTAGCTTAAAGTATGTAATTAATGTTATTTAAATCTGCTGGGTTTCGACTGTGTCGGCAGAGACCTTTCGATGTTGGCAACACCTGAAACACAAGATTAAACCTGACAAAAGCTTTAAAAAATAGTAAAGTAATCTAAAATATTTAAGACTTCCCTTTCACAAGTAAAAGTAGACTTTATTTCTTGAAATCCCCATATCAATTTGGTAATTAGGGTTTACAACACTTTTGATTAAGAAGATACAAGTTTAGAATGGAAAGAATTCGATCCCCAAAACCTGACCCCTTGGGTCTTATTTATAGATGCGGGCCAGCACCTTTTGACCCGAATGCTTTCGACTTAGACGAAAGGTGGCTACCGAATAACTCAAGTATGCTTCCGCCTTTGTCAAAAGGAATGGCTACACCTCTCTTCTTTGCATTGTCTTATAAGTGCTTCCGACTTTATCGATAGGCCTTGTTCAATGGTTTTGATGATGCTGAGGTGCCACTGGTTTCAACACTGATGGTTGCTTCTGAACTCTTGTTTATGACTTAAATGCGGAACCCTCCTGGGTTACAATGGCTTCAACCGGTTCGAAAGGCATATTGTAGCTTTCGAAGGGGTTGTTCAGGACAATACTTGCTTTCGAGCAGTTTGAATGAAGGTGGTTTGGCGCATATACAAAGAGCTATTCTTCATCGTCTTCGAAAGGTGTGGATTTGACTCATTCATAGGGAATCACCTAGTCGAAAGGTGGTCACTGAAGGCGGAATGGGGCTTTCGACTCCTTTGCAAGGTAAGAACCTCCCGGATCTTGATTGTAGAAACCTTTCGACACCTTCAAAAGGTTCTGAAGCTTTGAGACTTAGGCGGTAGCATCTCTTCGACTCCTTCGAAAGGTTTAGTTGGAGCTCTTCTCTCTTATTCTCCTTTGTTCTTTGCTTTGAATGGTTTCGACTAAGTCGAAAGGTGGATTTTTGGAGTAACAAGATCCATCCTCCACTGCATAGCATGCCATGGGTGATGCATGCTTCAAAGAAATTTCATACTTTTCCAATGCTCTTCCAACTCTTGTCTGTAGGATGTGAACCTCCTGATACAGCATTAATCACTAAATAATTTTCAGGTGAGGGCAAACTAGCTCCACTCGCCCCTTTCTCTGCCACCCCAAGTTTGCTGCTTCAGTATTGATTACTTCCTTTTCCACCTCCCTACGGATATTTGACATACTGTAGGAATTTAATTTTCTATATAAACTCTATGATAATATCCTTTAGTTGATGACAATTATTCGTATTGTATTAATGTGTCTCATGAAAGCGGCAATACTTACCACACCTTCTCTCCACCTTGGCTACCTAATGCGGGACTGGCTTTTGATACCTTATCTTGTTTTTGTTGGCGATGTAAATAGTTTCCATGCAGTGATTTAAATTCATATATATCATATTCTACGCCACATGAAACCTTTTCCTAGGATCATCTCTCTTTCTATCCTCCTGGCTTACTTTTCTTTGTTTTATTATTGTCGCTACTATTGCCTTTATTTTCACTCTTCATTTTTATAGCAAAGCTAAATAGACTACCAACCCTCGTCATCCTATTCATATTTTCATTAAACCTCCTCTTCCTCTTCTGGGTGAAGAAACTGATTTGCTTTATCATAAAATTCCTTCAAAGTCTTTGGCTTCTTTATAGTCATCTAGTCCCTAAAACCTAATCCCTTAGTAACAGCTCTACCAGAGCCATCTTTTTAGATTAGGTGCGCTAGCGGTAGGGTAAAAGGAAGAAATTTCAAAACATATCCCTTTATTAATATTGCATTATATCTTGCTTTTGTGCTATTATGAACAATGTAGTCACATTAAATTATATTTAATGTTTTTCTATAACATAAATTTTATGTTTTGAAATTAATTTAATTTCAATTTCAGTATTTTATTTAATGAATTTTATTTCATTTTGTTCCGAACATATTCAGTTCAATTTATTATATGTATATACATTATTAATGATTACATGTATAGTATTTTAGTGTGATACAATAAGCAAATAGATTATATATATTCGAACCAAATAATTCATGAAATAAATAAATAATATAGGGAGCATATGTGATCAGTGGGATTTATGACCGCATCATATATAAATGTATATTTTATACATATGTCCTTGCATAATTATGGTTTAATTAATTTATTAATTAATTAATTATATATATAATATCTTTATTTCAGCTAATACATATTAAAAATTAATTAATCATTTTTCCATAGAAGGCTCACTGCCTTTTAAAATATAAATATATAGTTCTTTTATACAAATGGAACACAACCAATTTTATCTTTATATATTTATATACTTTTTAATTTATAATGGGTCATAGCCTTTTAAAAAATGCTTTTTTTAAAGGTTTAATACATGCATGCATGCATACATAAATATATACATATATGTCATTGTGCAAAAAATATGCACATTTAAGTTTTAAATTTTAAAACTCACTAACATTTTGAGTTATATATATATGTTTGTTTGAATATATTTTCTAGTAGAAAATAATAAAATAAGCTTAATTTTATTTTAAACTATATTTGTGCTTGCGCGCGTGCGTGTGTACATGCGCATTTAGAAGATATTATACTATTATTTAATATATGTATGTGTATATGTATGTATGTATGTATATGTGTATGTATGTGTATATGTATGTATATATGTGTGTGTGTATCGAAAGTTAATATATGAAAAATATGTTTTTTTGTTATATATATTAAGATTTAATATTTACATATACGTATGTTTATATACATATATGTCTTAATTCGATTTTATATGTTAAGGCTGGAAATAAAAAGGAGATGTCTACTTACATAAATATGTATTTTAAATTTGAGTCAAAGATTAATCCTAGATCCGACCAATTGTTGACAGGTCTGTTGTTAGCCTTTCCTTTTGAAGTATGATTCCTTCTTCCTCTTAGCTTGGTGTGAAAATCCTAGCTATAGCTTCAACTAGTTTAGTAAGTGATAAGGTTGTATATTTTGTTTTTAGAATGAGAAAGGGAAGTGGTATTTATAGCCATCGGATATAAAAAATATCTCCTCTATTTTCTCATCTCTTTACTATAGATATAATCTTAGTCAAAGAAAACTTTTCAAACCCTCATCCCCCCAAATTTTGGTCGGCCTCCCCTAAGGATCTAGTCCCATGACGTTGGGTCTATTTAACATCAAAATTAATTAAATAAATAGTTATTTAAGCTCATATACTAAATTAAAATAAAACAAAACAAATATGTATAATTTTAATTAATTTTTTAGATCCTAAATAAATAACTAAAATCCATAAAAGTTTAACATATATACTAATATATGATATTAATTTGAAACATTTATTAATCAATTAAACAACACTATTGTGTTGACTCCTAGATTTAAACTCGATCCTTAATAATATTTAAATAATTTAAATATCAAAGCCAGTATAGACCTTGCTAAAGTACTTTATCGAGCATGAGCTCAGTTGCTTGTAGATCTTTTAGGTGAAATTGGATTTCTAATCTTTATTATGCTACACCTTAAACACCGATATTTTATGCATGTTTTCTTTTCATTACCATTATATCACTTAAATATCTAGATTTTAGTCGGTGATCAAAAACTTTAATTATATTCATATTTAATTGCATTGTGCCAATTAATTGCCCTTAGTTCAATCCGACAACATTTATTGATTAACGAATTTGCTATAACCTAATATTTTGACTTTAAGTTGACTACTAGATACGGTGATACTAACCTTCTATAATGAAGAAGATGAATCCTCTCTTGAGTAGTGTTTCATTTCAAATAGTCCAACGTGTAACCTACGATGGTCGTAAAATGATCTCTATGTCATATGATTGAGCATAATCAAAGCACGGTCTAAATACTTAAGATCAATAGTACTCTCATGTTTAAAGACTATTGCACATTATTGACAGAGTAAAGCGTGTGCCTTATGGACCATTATGTAATTTGATGATATAACTTAACTCTAATAGCGAATCTTGTTTGAAATAAAGTAAGCTTTTAGTTTTATTTTTTATTGTATATATTTTGCACAAGGATATAAATAACGTTATAAATACATCAAATATATAACATTAGTAAAACCTTAGGAAACGTGGAATACCTAATATTTTAATAAATAATTAATTAGGAGATTAAAGTTTTAATAATCTAATTATTAAATTAAATGATAAAACATGTGGAGGAAAGTAGATGATAATAATGTAAATATTTATGAGACATTTATTTGCTTGATTATCATTTAGACTAAAATAAGTAACGATTTAATATGATAAGAATTTAGGGTACATTTACTTATTATATTTTTTTTTTGAAAATGGGTAAGAAATTTATTAAGGCATGAAAGCCCAAGTCCAGACCCAAAAGCAGGCCCAGAGAATATCTACAAAGCAAGAGTTAGACGACAGACCGACATAACTCATTAACTTTCCAAAAAGAAACAGAAAAAGTAGAAAAAGGCGAAACACTTCTTCCTCCTCAAATCATGGCGGCCGATCATGAACAAGGTAGCTCGTACTTGGGATTTCTGCCAATGAATAGCTCAGATCCCCTGCTCCAGTTTGCACTACGTCTCTTCCCTGTGAGGTAAGGCCCCAACTTTTACATCTTCTCTGAACCATTCGCATGTCAATAATCGCGAGTTTACTGACCTCTTCCTGTTTCCTTTGTTTGTTTTGAAATACTCTGTGGTTCCTCTCCTTCCACAAACTCCAAATCGTGACAGTGATAGCAATTCCTCCCAATTTGGCTTCCATGTTTTCGCCACTCCTATTATGAACCAGGTAATTAACCGCATCGGTTAGCAGGTGAGTCTGTATTGTTGAATTGATCGCTTTTGTACATGAATTCCACACTTTTTCCGAGAAATTGCAGGAAAAAAATAGATGTTCATGCGTTTCCTCAGCTTGATTACATAGAACACACATATTTTCTGTTAATATACCCCATTTTAAGAGTCTATCCTTCATAGGAAGTCTCATGAGTATAGCTTTATAAGCTGTGAAAGCCATCTTAGGGCAGTTCACATGATTCCAGATAATCTTGCTCCAATTGACCTTGTTATCTGTGTGTCTGACTTCATTCCAAGCAGTTTTCGTACTAAAATCATTTCCAGTGTGTTTCCAAGCCCAAATATCATTCTCTCGTCCACTGAATATTGGCATGTATTGAATTTTCCTTTTTATTTCTTGATTTACTGGTAACATTGAACAATTCCACTCATTGTTATTAATAATTTCTGTGACTTTTTTATTTGGACAACCATAGTCTGAAAATGTGCTAAGTCCCAGAATATCTATTAATGAATTTCCTTGGACCCTTTACTTATTATATTTAACTTAAGGTAAGAATAAAATGGGAAAGGGCTAAAGGGGCCAACGGCTTAACTTATCAAGGAATAATAAAAAGGGCAACTCCTTTATCACTTATTCATTCATACCTTACAAAATAAAAACAAAATCTCCAAAACTCTTTAATAGTGGTGGCCTAAAAGAAAGAAGAGAAGAAAATGATAAAAGCTAAGGGCACTTAAGGGCATTAAATATCAAGCTAGCTAAGAGTGGTGACTAATACCACTCCCATTTTATCATTCTCATATATGTTGAATATGATCATGATTTATATGATAGTGTTTGTATGTATTAAACACTTATTAATGGTAACGAAATTGCTTTACTAGGAAATGTTTGGATATGGTTCCGTACTCTAATGACTTTTGAATGATACTAAAATTTAATATGATGATCTAAATATGCTTTTGGAGATGGGTTTTAATTTTTTGATTTTTCCTATGTATGAATAATTTACTATGGATATTTGAAGGACCCATGTATATTGGAAAAAAACATATAGCTAAAATAAAAAAATTGGGATAAAAATGCACTTGTTATCTATTCATAAATTCTACAGGATTTTTATAAGAAATTCTCTAATTTAAAATAAGTATTTTTCAAAACTTAAATTTGTTTATCAAAGATTTAAAAATAAGATTGCCGAAAAATAAATAAGGATAATGAAGGATATTATATATATAATATATATAAATAAATGAAAACTAATTAGTAGGCAAGATCTTGTTAAAGTACCATAAAGTAGTATAAAAAGAACTATAGCTGACAAAAAATAGAGGTAAAACTTACGTGGCAGCGACATGTGTAAAGAAAGGTGGCAGGCGTGTATAAATATCAGGCTTTACTGCCTATATTAGGGCTGAAGTAGCGGAACAAGAATGCACTTGCTGAAGGTCTGGACCAAAGACAAAGGTTTGATCCATGGGTGTAGCATCGAGAGTGCAATAACCGAAGCTTAACATAACTAAGAAATGTCTAAGTAAGTTCCAAGTAAAATGAACTAAGAAAAATACGAAGGTAACTGCCGAGAGTGAGTGTCGAAAGGAAGGGTCAAAGGTGATGGTCGAAGGTGACGGTGAAGGAAACTACCAAAGGCATTTACACATGGGGGAAATGGGATGACCGAAAGTGAATGATTAAGGAGTTTGCTAAGACCTAATGATGATACCTTTCATTATAACTCAAATTAAGAACATGTTAAAAGAAGCTTCCCTAAGACGAGACGGAGGGTAGTGGTTTGCCGAGACACATTAACTTTCAAATGAAAGTTAATGTTGCAAATAGATTTAAGGCTTTAAATGGCCGA
The DNA here is from genome assembly GCA_030737815.1 of Allium fistulosum. Taxonomy (NCBI): domain Eukaryota; kingdom Viridiplantae; phylum Streptophyta; class Magnoliopsida; order Asparagales; family Amaryllidaceae; genus Allium; species Allium fistulosum. The sequence goes on along the minus strand of CM060905.1, from coordinate 196,866,692 downwards.
GGTTAGGACTTTAAGTTTTTTAAATAATGATGTATTGCAAAGAATGTTTCGGGGCTTAAGATGGCAAAGGATAGATTCATAGTTCAATTAAACTTAATGAATAGTTAAATGTAAGACCTATCAAATGAATAATTACGTGTAGTAATTAGACACACTGATACAAGGTCGTAATGGCAACCCTATGTATAGGCTTGACATTGTTTTCAGAAGTGTGAATGTAAGGCCTCGGTGGCAGCTCAATGTTTAGACATAAAATCGTACGTTGATTTTTGTTGAAGGTCGTAGTGGTAACCTAAATATCCATTCATGACGTTATATTAAAGTGTTGGTATAAGGCCTAAGTGGCAACCGAAGGTGTTTAACATTGACATCAAGTAGGAATAATTGTATAAGACCTAAGTGGCAATCCAAATGAATTAACTAAAGAACCTGGTAAGGATATGATAAGTAATAGTAAGACAGACACTCATGACATAAGTAATGTTATGATTATAAACTATCCTATAATGTTCACTTTCTCTAGTATGTTTACGTTTAATGGTGAGGTAAAATCTCATTTTGTGCATTAGCAGCATTGTCTCACTATATGATATTTTAAGGTAGTGTATTACTCATACCGAGCTTTATGTCCGACATTTGCTTTTATTATTGTTTTCCCTACAAACTTAGGGGTACTCATTCTATTAGGCCAAGTTTACGAGAATAGACATGTTGCTTTTGGAGGACGAATAAAGAACTCCGAAGAGAAAGCAGGAAGCTTAACAGATAATAAAAGTTATTTTGTATTTCGGTGTAAGTGTTCATATCAGCATTTTCATATGTTAAGCATGATACTATTATCAAAGTTTTATTATATTGTAACGACCCAGAATTTTATCGCTTTGACGTGTGAATATTTAATTCGATTTAAATATTAAACAAATGATTTTTATTGGTCAAATAACCTTTTTCTAATGAATAACCAATGATGGAAAAATTGTTTTAAAATTTGGTTTATAAAATAATTGGTTCAAAGAAAAAACAGAAAATGTGACTCAAAAGATTTTCCTAAAATCATGATTTTTCACCATTAAAAAGTTGTTTAAAAGGTTGTAAATACTTAATACACTTAAACACATACTTAAATAAATGATGTGTTCTTAATTAAAGGTGGTAAAAGTGTAAATATAGGCATACTTAAGTAAATAATGAGAGATGTGACATGAAAATGAAGTTAAAGTGTAAATTTCAACTTAAGGTACATGGATACACCTTATTAATCACCATGTTTCCATGATTTTTTACTTTAATGTGTGAAAGTTAAAAGAGGGGAGGGTAACGTGTAAAAGAAGCTAAAGGGGGTGATGATGATGTGGCATGATTTGGATGGAGGGTATGTACTTAAGGGGTATTTAGGTAATTTTATAATTCCATTTTATATAAAACTAATTCAAATTTTCTCTCTCTCCTTCACCATTTCATTTTTTACTTTTAAAAAGTTTTCAATCTTCTTCTTTAAAGTTTTCAAACTTATCTAATGGCTACCTTTGTTTTAAAATTCAAAAACCATGTCTTTTTCAATTTTTAAAAACCTTAAAATCATTTAAAGTCTTCCTTTTCTTTCCTACACTCCTCTTTCTTCAAAAACCAAACCCCTACTTCCTTCCACCACCTAAGGCTGAGCCTATACAACCATGGCCGAGCCTATGATGATTATGGCCGAGCCACAAAGCATGTTCCTAGATCCAAAATCACATTTTACTAAAGATTTGCAAGATCTAAAGCCTTTCAAAGTTCTAGTGAAAGATTGCCTTGTTTTGGTTAACTTTTGGTGAGTAAACTGTAACATCCCATATTTTTAGTAACATTATTTAGGATATTTAATTAGCTAAATAAAATAAAATAATGTAATGATTAGGGGATTGAGATTTGATTTTAATAAGGGGTAGCCGTGCCATGTAACCAATGAACTAAAGAGGAGTTAAAATGAAATAGAGGAGGGGTAAAATAAGAAAGAGATCATTCTAATACCCTAAACCCTTAGGAATACACATTCATTACTAAATCAAAATCAAAGTATAGAGGCCGACCACCATTAAGCAAGAAGAGGATAAAGAAATCAAAGGAAAGAAGATTAATCAACTTAATCCATTGAAATCTTAAACTTCATAATCTCAAAGTAAGATGAATAATGGCTACATCTCATTTTTCTAATTGTTTTCAGTTTTAAGACGAAGCCGAAATATTTTGCATGATTATGCCATGGTTTTGAATGATTAAATGTATATATATACTTGTTGATGATTTATGCTTATTCATATAGGATTTATGATATATTTTAATATGAAAACCTTATTTAATGATAACCAAATGCCTTGAGATTTTAGATTTAGATCAAAAATGATATTTTAGAGATAGGTTTCAATTTTCATAATTTTCTGAATTAATGTGGATTTTATATTAATTTTCTAGCGAGGAAATAAATTAATTGGGTTTAAAATTATTTACAGTTAAGTAATATATATTTTGGGTCTGAAATTAATATATGTTGGAAAACATATTAAAAATGATTTTTTGGAATTTTTGTAGAATTTTCCTAAGTGTTTTGATGAATATATAAAATTATTTAAGGTATGAGACTTAAATGTTTTATATATTTATAAAAGGAAAATGGGTGTTTTGTAAATAAATTAAATTGTTTATTTCTGAAATATTAGCAGCAATTTTAGAAAAGAAAATTAGCAACCAATAATATTTTAACAAACAAGACAGGTTAGTTGAAAAGAAATTCTTTTTAAAGTAAAAATCAGTTTTTACATGTTTTTAGCATGTTTCACCACTTTCGGCACAGGGGTTCCGACCAAGTACTATCGCCCCCATTGCCATCGAAACCAATGCACATAGTATCGATAACTTGGTACAGAGTGAATTGAACTATGGCGGAAGGCACTGGGTCGAGACCAAAGGTTCCGATGGGGTCGAAGCATGACTTTGTTTTAAATTGAAAATGCGTCTGCTTTGCTTTCGAAGTAAGTGCTTTCGACTTGGTTGGCTTTCGGCTGAGTCAATTGTTTTAAAGGAATGGTTTCAAATGGGTTGCGCCTTTTGTTTTAAGTAACAGCTTTTGAAGGGGTCGAAACCCCTAGCTTCCGCCTTTCTACCTTTCAACGCCAATGGTTTCGGAAGGTATACTTTGCTTTTAAAACTTGGTCGCTTCTCCAATGCTTTCGAAAGGTTGTTTTCAATACTATCTCTTCTTTGCTTAGGAAATGCTTTCGAAAGAGTGCTTTCGACTTAAATGTTTTATGACCCTTTTGCTCCGTTGAAGGTAGAACCCAAAGGTTTCGAAAGAGATAGTTTTAAATTGTTTCGAAATGTGTTTCCATATGTTTTAAATTGAACCCAAATGCTTTCGAAAGGTTTTTTGCTTACAAAGGTTTTGATGCTTTCGAAAGATTTTAAATAAAGATTTCAAAGGGGTAGTTTCCCAATGGTTTTGAAAGGTTTGAAAGGAAAGATTTTCTAATGTTTTCAAAAGGAAAAGTTTAAATGTTTAAAGATAGAATGTCTAAGATTTTATAGCTTTCGAAGGAAAGGTTTTTCAATGGTTTTGAAAGGTTTATATGAATGGTTTCGAAAAGAATGTTTTGGCCTTTCGGCCTAGGTTATAAAGAAGGGTTTTACTTGGTTTCGAAAGGGGTACTTCCAATGAATTCGAAAGGGGTACTTTTAAAGGTTTAAATGTTTTCATCAACAAAGATTTGAGTAAAGTGTGTATATATATATGCATATATAACACGGCAAGCTGATTTTGAGTAAAGCATAGAGTATATATTTTCCTTGTTTAAGTTTGATTTAAAGGATTTAAATCAATTTGAGATGAAAAGGTTTTAAGGAAAAATTTAAGGGAAGATTACCCTAAGTAAAATGACTCGGATATTAGAATACTAGATGGGACCGGTATAGGATCGCGCCATATACATTAGCTATTAGCCTCAACTAATTTAGTCTAAAATTCCAGTGTGTAGTGCTTTGTCACAAGTAAGACTAAAATTATGATTACACACAGAAGGGAATATATATTTGTATACAGATAGGTTATTGGTGAGCCTGCAAAACCATTAGGATTAGGTGACCCTGGGAGGAGATAAGTTAGGGATAGACCATCCAGAAGAGGAGTATTTAACAGATGAGTTAGGGAAAAACCGTCTAGAAGAGTATAGTCTAACATGTGTTCGATTATTTTATTTGTATTGTCTGGTAGGCCCAAGTCAGTCAAAGGTTAGTAGTTATCCAAACAAAACTATAATGTTCGGACAGATAGTTCATTTATTACCTGACATGTAAGTTTACATGATATTACTTTACAATTTTTAACCAGTTTTGGTTGCAGGATTATGAATTGCAAAGGATATGTTTTAAAATGATATTATTAAGGGGAAACCCGTTCCGCTAAGCGGTGTGGTCTCACTTAATATCAGATAACCGAGATGTATAGTATTATTCACACCAGGCTTTATGTCTGACTCGAAGCTTATGTTTTTCCTATTAAACTCTCGGGTGCTCAAAATTGATTTGAGTAGACTAAGGGTTGAGGTCTACAGGTTTTTAGTAGGTTGGCGAATAAAGCTTCTGAAGACGAGCAGGTGGCTGACGGATAACTATTTAGGAGTTGCTGTTTTATTTTGTTTGATTCCACTGTATTGTATTTAAGACAGTTACGTCTATATAGTACTCTGGTCAACCAAAGGGGCATCTTCGTATGTCACTCTTGGAGTATTTTGTAAATTATATTTTACCTGAAACTGGGATAGCGATAGGATCATGTAATTTGAATATGAAATATTATTTTGAAATGTAATCAGAAGAGTTGTTTTAATCTGTGATGATTTTATTTCATATTCATGTGACTTTGCTATTATGGATTACATTAACGTTGCCGTATTATGTCACCAGAAGTTAATACTATAGATGACTGCAACATCTGTAGCATTTAGCTTTTGGCCTCAAGATAGGGGATGTTACAACTTGGTATAAGAACATAGGTTATGAAAAACTTCAACTAAAAATGATTTTTGAAAACATAATCCTAAGGAATTAGAGTAAGATCGGGGTATGGGATAACGCTATAGTAATGTACTTGTATTTGCTATATATAAGTATACGCTATATCTCTATCCTTCTATCTCTCTTATGCTATTCTTCTGTATCTCACGAGGCTTGAATACATATATGGACGCTAGAAGTGGAAGAGTGAATCTTGGAGGAAGCGCCACCACAAATGGAAATGCTAGACCAAATACCAGGAGAAACCTAAGTCAGGCACAAGCTGGGAATGTTGGTGCTGGAGTCCCATAAGTGGATATGGGAGCTATGTATCAGTTTTTCGTGAAAATGATGCAAGCTGGAATTGCTGCTGGAGTGGTTGGAGGAATGCTGGAGTAGGAGTTCAGGAAGCTCTGGTGGTCAACAATTATGCTATCCTGAGCAGAGATTATGTTAGGCTTAGAGGGAAGCCATTTATCGGTACTGAAGATGCTATTGAGGTAGAGAACTGGTTGCTGCTTTGTGAGAGGATCTTTGCTGATTTGGGGCTCAATGATGAGCAAAAGAGGAGGCTTGCATCGATACAACTTCAGGGAGCAGCTTTAATCTGGTGGAATAGTGTGACGGCTGGAGTGAATGAAGAGGAGATGACAAAGGCTGAGTTTAGGAGAAGGTTCCAGGAGAGGTTCATGTTTGTGATGGTGCAGTCTGCTTTGCTCAGAAAGTTTGCTGAGTTGGAGTAGAGGGAGATGTTTGTGCTGGAATATTCTAGAAGGTTCGAGGAGTTGTCAAGGTATGGACATGCCACTGTAGATACTGTGATAAAGAGAAATGAGAGGTTCATAAGGAGGTTGAAGCCTGAGTTGGCAAGGGCTACATTACCTCATATTAGGGATCCCTGTGATGTTGTAGTAGAGATGGCTTTAGGACATGAGGAGATGCTTGCTTCTCTGGAGAAGAATAAGATGAAGGAGGTCCAGGTGGGGCAGAGTCAGAAAGGAAGTTCTTTCATAAGAAGGTTGCTCAGAAAGGTAGAGCCGCGAAGAAGGGAAAGTCCGAGGTTGTGTGCTTCAAGTGCGACAAGAAGGGGCATTTCACTATTGAGTGTCGTCCTGGAAAGGCGAAGGAAGTGATCGGGAAGAAGAATATCAGATGCTTCAACTACGATCAGACTGGTCATTATAAGAATCAATGCAAAGAGCCTGCTAAGGACGGAAGGGGCAAAGTATTTGCATTGGAACCTACTTCATCAGGACCAATAGTGCAGGAGAAAGGGAAGGCGGTGTTGGGAGGTACACTTCAGATACATGGTATGTCTATATGCGTTCTGTTTGATACTGATGCATCACATTCTTTTATATCTCATTGTTTGGTAGACAAGCTTAACCTAAAACCCTCATATTTAGTTACTTCCTTAAGGGTTGCAAATTCGATAGGAGGGTATGCAACACTTGGTATGAAGTGTGACCACCTAGAGTTTGATTTGTTAGGTCATACCTTTGTTTGCAGTTTGCATGTATTTGACTTGTAGGGTTCAGAATTATTTGGGTATGGACTAGTTAAGTAAGTACGATGCTAGGATATTTTTCCATGATAGGAAAATATCATTTAGACACCCTGATTGTAGCGATCAGATTGTATATACCGTAGAAAGCCCTAGCTGTGAGGTGAATGCTTTGTTGCGTGTAGTGGGGTTGGAAGATAAGTTGAATCGCGTTTCGTGATTAGAGAATTCATGGATGTTTTTGAGCCTGTAGTAGGATTGCCACCAAAATAAGCCATTGAGTTTTGGATAGATTTGGTGCATGGAGCAGAACCAGTGAGTAGGCCGCCAATCAGGATGACACCTACTGAGATGAGGGAGCTGAAGGTGTAGTTGGTGGATTTGGAAAGCAAGAGTTTTATTAGATCAAGTAGTTCACCTTGGGGAGCAACCGCAGTGTTTGCTAAGAAGCCGGACAGATCATTGAGGTTATGTATCGATTATCGTAAGTTGAGTGAGAAGACGATAAAGAATCGATATATGTTGCCTATAATTGACGATTTGTTTGATTAGTTGAGTGGAGCCAAGGTATTTTCTCAGTTGGATTTAGCAACAGGTTTCCATCAACTTAGAATAGCAGAGGATAGTATTCCTTTGATGACGTTTAGTATCAGATATGGATCGTAGGTTAGTAATGCCGTTCGGACTAACTAATGCGCTACATTCTTTGTAGATTTGATGAACCGAATTTCCAAGAGCACTTGGATACCTTGCACCAGAAAAGTCATTCTGTAGCGTTGAAAAAACGTTACCAAAACTTTTAGTAGCGTTTCGCTAAACGCTGCGACACGACATGCAACTAAAAGTCTGAAAGTTTTAATTGCGTTGTAGTAAACGCTACCAAAAACAAACATATTGTAGAGTTTCTAAAACCCTACCAAAAACAAACATATTGTAGAGTTTCTAAAACCCTACAAAAGTATTTTTGCAGCATTTTCAAAATGCAACCAAAATTACCAAAACAATATTTTTTTATGTAAATTGCATTTGTTCCATAGCACTTTTAAAACGCTACAAAAACTTATTGATTGATGTACAACACATTTTAAATGAACTATTTACTGTTAATGGCTTGTATCATTCCCGACAATCACTTATATATAATAGCCATATTAAAACCAACAATCAATCACATAATTATCATTTTCAAACCAACATCAATAATCATCATATTTAAATAATTAAAAAAACACCTTAATTGCATAATCAAGTATAATATCCATAATCATTTCAATAATAATATTTCGAAAAAGTAAGCGAATTCACATACCATAACTGTTTACAAACAAGTTTACACAACTAGTACGAACAAAATATTATAATATATAACAGTTAAAGTCTTGATCATGGCTTAATTACCGACAATTCTTTGATGCAGCTATTATTCACTTCGAAAATGCTAATTAACTATAGACAACTATAACGGCCAACAGTTAACATCTAACAAATCTATTAGATATTTTTATTTAAAGTCATTAAGGAATTATTATAAAAAAATCTGATTAAATAATCTTAAATTTTAAATTAAATAGATACATACAATCAACTAATATCTACTAGTTCACGCAACAATCATTCAATCTTAGAAGACGACAAGTTTAATGTGTGTGTATATGTATATGTGTGTATACATATCACATTCATATTAGCCAATGTAAAAGCACACTCATCATTAAATACACTACAAGGGGAACAGCGATTTCCGACGGCTGAAAACCGTCGGCGGCCGTTGGAAAAAGCCGTCGGAACTGACGGCGTCGGGGAGCAGTACTTCCGACGGCTTCCGGCGGAAATCACCGTACATGTTCCCGATGGTTTCCGACGGATTCCGACGGGTACCGACACGTGTCGGTACCCGTCGGAAAAAATGTCCTACAGGCCGTCGAAAGCCGTCAGAAATTTGCTACCTGTAAGCTGTCGGAAGCCGTCGGAAATCTGCTGTTTTTTTTATACCGCTGCAAATATAGCCTTCCATCCACATTTCTTTTCCAAAAACTATTAAACCAATACTGCACAATCCAATACACAATATACCAACCACATATCAAAACCCAAAGTACACAAAATTAATCAAACACACAAATTTATCAAATAACATCAAAATAAAATACATAATGCACATAACCATTCCAACAACCCCAACAATAAGTGTTATAACATGTTATACATACACAAAATCATCAACATCCAAATCATTACACAACCAAGTGTATCAAAAATAATCATACAAAACTAAAAAAATAATACCTGAAAACGGAAGAAAGCAATGAATCAATCTCCTCCAGATCCAGAGCCAGCCGAGGAAGGGAAGCGGCCACCAAACTGCTGCATGTACTCTAACAACTGTGTGGTCTGCATGGCCTGTTGGCGGTTCTGCTCCTCCAGCTGGGACACTCTAGTCCGCAATTCTTCTATATCGGCTAGATCGCTCTGACCTCTATTCCGCCGACCCCATCTCTGACTGCTGGCCTGCAATAAATATTAAATTTAGCTGTGTGATCTCTATAAGTCTATGTGCATATCTGTGTAAATGAATAAAATTCAAGTTTATTGTTTTGAAAAGGTCCAAATAGCATATTTTAGGTATTCAAGATTAAATTATATATTCCAACATAGAATTTTGACTTAAATATCAAATTAGCAGTAAAATAAATTATTTATCACTTGATTGCCAAATCTGTATCGTCTGCCATGTTCTGCTGGATCCATAACGGACTCAAAAATAGCATCCTCCTCATCAGTCGTCAGCTGTTCTCAACCCGTATCAGCAAGGAGTTTCTGACGCTGCTCCATAAACTTTTCCTGCATTAACAAATAAATAACATCATATCTTATTTCATTATAGTTTAACAAGCAGAACAATTACTAATACTGTATAAAATGAAATATGCTTACATGGCTCTTGCTGGATTTATCGTCCGGCCATGTATACGAAATAGTTTCGTCCGGATTTACATGCTCGACAGCATGCATACGAGTGAACACGTCCATATAGCCCACGGGACCCTGCGCCTCAGCTTCCTGAAGTTGATTTTTACATACAATTTTTATACATTTAAAATTATATAGCATAAACTATTTACAATTATCATTCAGTAAATTTACCAACTCCTGCCGATACTGCCGAAATGACTTCGACCCTACGCGAGGAGTGACGGGATTTTTATTTCTGTTTGCAGAGTTTCTATCCGACTCTGCTTGTACATTCAAAATTTGATACATTATTTTTCAATCACGTCAAATTAATAATTCAAAATAATTTAGTATATTTGCCTTCGCCTCGTCCGTTTCCCAGTATCCCAACCATGCTTGCCATACGCTCTCCCCCATCTACCGTGGTTTCTTACCGGATTTCTTAATTTTGGATATCGTGTCCCTATAGTTCTTCCGCATCTTCTTCATCCAGTATCCTCGTGCCAGTAGCATATCGTCTGTCTGGATGTCTATCTCAGCCTGTGTTTCACGATAAAAAGTAAAAAAAAAAATATTACACTGTAAATGATAAACAGTAGAAAAACGACAAAAACGGATTAAAAATGGAAAACAGAAAAATATACATACTAGGACATCCTGCCATATGCACTCTATGATGTGAGGAGGGATGTTATCCCACTTCGGCCAGCAAGCACTCATCCTACTCCGGTAAGAAGCTCTAGAAACATCCAACACAACCTTCGAGGGCAGTAGGTCGAACCCCATGTTTTTAAATATGATACAGATAAGTACGTACGTATATCAAAAAAATTAGATGCTGAATAAAATTTAATTCTTACCCCTCTGCTCTAGGTACTAAAGAAACTACAGGATGCTGTGATGCTTGCGATGGACCACTGCCATCCCCTCCTGTAGATCGGGAAGAGCTCCTGCCTCTAGAAGACATTACAATAAACCTATGACGTATATACACATCATTTCAAAAGAGAATAATAACATGATAATTAAATATATTTCATACGTAAATGACATCAACGGTATAAATTGCTAAATTAATGATTGAAATGGAAATAGAAATGGAAGTGTGTTATACCTGATTCATAATGGGTCTCATGTTACGACGATAAGCAGATTACATTGCATTTTTAATAAAAATTGCTAAATGAATGACAAATGGAAATGACATAAAACATGTAAACAATGGTAAACGTACAGATTTAGTTTCATAGTCACATCAATTTCATAATACATCAAGAATTCAACTTAGTTACATCAATTGCAAAAAAACAGATTCAGATTTATATCAGTCATCATCGTCTTCTGATTCAGATTCGGTCTCGTTTTCTACGATATTTTCCTCTACACTGTCAAACACTTCTACCAAAACATTTGATTCATCGATCAAAGGACCAAAATCTGTATGATCGTCTATAATTATTATTTCGTTATTTTGCTCAAGATTTGCCTGATAAGCTTGTTCGTTCGGAATATTCTTCCCATCGAATGTGAATCTGGCCTTTGTTTTAAAAACTGCAGACCAATCTGCTTTATCTCTTTTTAGAGACGGATAAGGAGCGTAATAAACTTACAATGCTTGTTTGGCTAGTACAAAAGGATCATACTTGTGATAGTGCGATGTATGCTTTATTTCGATAAGATTATAATCCTTGTGCACATTAATTCCAGAACCTGGAACATTGCTATACCAATTGCATCTAAATAGAAACACCTCCTCCGCGGGTCGTGAGAAATATGTCAGTTGCAAAATTTGTGTTAGAACGCCATAAAAATCATTTAAGTGATTTTGGATTGTCACTACCTTTAACAAATACACCAGTATTATTTGTTAATTTTTCTGCACCGTATTCTTTGGTGTTAAATTTATATCCATTGACGAAATATATTGGATATGTCTTGACCACTCTTTTTGGTCCCATCGCAAGATGTTTCAACCCTTCGTCAACAACACAATTTCTCGGCTCATAAACGTAATTTGAAAACCAACCGGAAAATTCTTTACTGAGGTCTCCGTTCGGATGTTCACGTTCATAAACACTGTTTATATAAACAAATTATTACATTAGATTATACACGCGCATGCATTATAGAAAAGAATAAAACGCAAATTATTATTTCAGATTACCTAACAAACGGTGCAACCTCGGCACAATTTAGAAGAATATAAGTGTGTGCTACATGAAGATCTCTATCGTCTAGCTATATTTCTACACATTTTCCAGAAGGCCGACCATGTTGTCTAAAAATAGATAACATTGCTTGAGAGGACTCTTGTTCGTCGCCTTCATCATTACGAGGAACACTTTCAAATGAAATATTCACGTGGTCACTGAAATAGTGAGAGAAAAAGAACGAAGCTTCTACTTCGATGTAAGATTTACATATCGAACCTTCAACTCGTGCTTTTTGCCTCAATTTTTTCTTCAGATGATTCAAATATCTATGCAAAATTAATTTATATTAACTTCATCTTTTAAATGCAATTAAATTACGTGATAACATATTACATACCTCTCAAATGGATACATCCATCCATATTGGACAGGACCTCGAAGTCGTGCTTCAGATGGGAGATGAATAGGTAAATGTTCCATTACATTAAAAAAACCTGGCGGAAATATCTTCTCTAATTTGCAAAGCAATATAGGAATATCCACTTCAAGTTTACGTAAACGTTGCACTTTTAAAGTAGTCGAACAAAGCTCTTTGTAAAACATACTAAGCTCCGTTACTACCTTCCAAACTTTTAACGGCAGTAGTTCTTTGAACATAACAGGAAATAAATTTTCCATCATTATGTGACAGCCGTGACTTTTCATTCCGCTCAATCTACCATTTTTAAAGTCAACACATCTACGAAGATTTGATGATATCCCATCAGGAAATCTTAACCCTTCCACCCATTTTAACACAGCTTTAACTTGATTATTATCTAATTCGTAACATGCTTTGGGTTTTTTACTGTCATTTGGTTTCATATGAAGCTCAGGACGTTTGCATAATTCTTCTTTATCACGTCTTGATTTCAAATCATCCTTCGTCTTCCCTTTCACATTCAAAATTGTGTTAAAAACATTATCAAATACATTTTTCTCATTGTACATCACATCTATATTATGATGAAGCAGAAGATGTTTCCAATATGGAAACTCCCAAAAAATAGTTTGTTTGCACCAGTTATGAACAACTGATTTGCCTTCAATTTCTGTTTGCTCTCCAGTTTTATATATCTTTGGATAGTCCCTAACAGGTTCATATATGTCTTCGCTTGACCATATCATCGGTGGTTGTCTGGTTTCTACTATATTAGCTAAAAAGTTTTTCTTGTCTCCTCTGAAGGGATGATTTACATGGAGAAAATATCGATGACAGTCAAACCATGAAATTTTCTTACCATGAGGTAAAGAAAACGCTCGTGTTTCATCCATGCAATATGGACATGCTAGACGACCGGCGGTACTCCATCCTGAAAGCATTGCATAGGTAGGAAAATCACTTATAGTCCACAACAAAGAAGCAAACATACGAAAAATTTTCTTCTTGGACACATCGTATGTTTCTACTCCTTCGTTCCATAGTATTTTTAACTCCTCAATCAACGGTTGTAAGTATACATCGATTCCTTGTGTCGGATCGTCGGGGCCAGGAACGACAACAGTAAGAAACATATATTGCGTTTTCATACACATCCATGGAGGTAAATTATACGGTGTGACGATAATGGGCCATGATGAATATTTCGAACCAAATTGAGAAAATGGAGACAAACCGTCCGTACATAATCCTAATCTAACATTTCGACTCTCCGCTGCAAAATTTGGATACGTATTATCGAAATGCTTCCTTGCTTCTCCATTGGCCGGATGTGTCAACGTACCCTCTTACTTCGTTCTCACACTATGCCATCTCATGTTAGATGCAGTTACAAAAGATGCATATAATCTTTGAAGTCTTGGAGTTATGGGTAAGTAATGCATACGCTTGTAAGGAACTTCCTTCCCCTTCTTTTTTCTTGGTTTGTATCTCTCCTGGTCACAAATTTTACAATTTCTAAGGTTTGCGTCTTCTTTCCAAAACAACATGCAGCCTTTTAAACATGTATCTATTTTCTGATAAGGTAAACCAAAAGCCGACATAAGTTTTTTAACTTCATAGTGATTTTCACACATTAGATTATCGGGCGGCATATGTCTTTTTGCAGCTTGTACAACAGCCGTAAACCCAGCTTCAGTGATGTTGTATTTTGACTTCATAGCAATGTATTCTGCGATTACTGACAGCTGAGTGCCGCTTTTACGACCATCCCAAATAGGTTTCTTAGCAGCATCTAGTAAATCATAAATTTTTTTTGCTTTAATATTTGGTTCTTCAACATTTCCATCATCGTCGTCAACTTCAACCATAGAAAACATTGATCGTGCTGCATCTTCGACCATATTTTCTATACGGGTCGTCCTAACTATTTCGTTAACGACACTTTCAGACTCTACAGAAGTATTTGCTACAACTTCTCCATGCCAATCTCAAACATAATACTCGGGTACGAAACCGTTTTTGCACAAATGAACTTTCACAATATCTGGTAACAAATACTTCAAATGTCTACACCTACTACACGGACAACGAATTTCTGGATCGTTTCCGTTATTACTTAAAACGAATTCAACAAACACGTTTATACCATTATAAAAATCTTCTTTTATTGAGCCCCTCAGTCCTTTTCTTTGGTACATCCATCTCCTCCGATCAACAAAATAATCAATCATTTTTCATATTTGAGAAAAGAGGAAATTAGGCATAAGGACAAACCTTGAAAAAAAATTAGGCTGAAGGACACAAAGTTTCATTTTTAGGTTGAAGGACAAACTTTGAAAGAAAATTAGGCCGAAGGAAAATGCTAATTATAACTAGCATTATATTCAGTTTTTACACTATACAAAATGCTAGTTATAACTAGCATTATATTCAATTTTACATTGTACAAAATGCTAGTTAATTTAGCATTGTCCTTCAGCTTAATTTTTTTCAAAGTTTGTCCTTCAGCCTAAAAATAAAACTTGTTGTCCTTCAGCCTAAATTTTTTTCAAAGTTTGTCCTTATGCCTATTTTCCACTTGAGAAAATTAGAAGTTCAAAATTTAATATTTATTTTCAAGAATACAAATTCAAAAAAGATTATTTTCATGGTCGTATATAATATTTGAATTTAAAGAACAACTTCACAAATTTAAAAATATTTTCAAATAGGGCACATTTTATTTTTTAACGTATCGATATAAAAAATTGTATAATTTTTTTTTTCCATGGTCAGGCATCCTACTTCCCATTACAAACACAGTAAGCATTTACATTTTGTATATTACTTCATCTCAAACGATTCAACAAAATTTCGGCAGCATTTCCCTTTTGTTCCATGCATTGTACACAAATGCGTGTACGCAGGAAACAAAAAAGAAAAGCTATACCGAAATTTTATGAACCGTTTGAGACGAAGTAGTATACAAAATGTAAATGCTTACTGTGTTCATAACTTGTTCAATACAGGGACAAATCCAACAAACATTGTACCAGATGAATATAAATGGTCGTTTTTTAAAAAAAACGACTATTTATATAACGATCATGTACAACACTCGTCAGACGGGGCCAAAAACTATCTAAGGGACATTAGTTAATTAAATGTGCGCATTTTACGAAAAAATACAGTTTTACTAACTGTTCACATTTACAAAAAATATTTTAATTTAACACATTTATTCGACGTATTCCATCAACTTAAGGCTCGTTTGATGCATTTTTTTTGTTGCATAAGTCAATACGTGCACAATATAATATCCTAGCTCGTGCATTCATTTTATCTTAGTCCAACTAACACAATACAATGATAGCAGCGCTACACACATATACAATGGTAAAACCAAGGCATATACAACGATTTCCATATACACGAACAAGCCCAAATTATACATGTTTTTCACAATTTCACGATAAAAGATGAAATAGGTATATCATGGAATGCTAGAAACTATTATAACATAATTGAAAACAATTTCAATCACCAATTAGCCCTAATTTATCAATTTATGCAAATCTAGAATTAGGGTAAAAACTCAAACGAGGAAGTTGAGGTTGCAACATATTGTTAGAAGTCATCCCTAAACCTTGCTCCGATACCACTTTGTTGGAATATATATATTAAAAAAAGGGTGGAGACTAGAGAGAAGAAACTTGTTCTCACTAATCCACACAACTCACACACAAAGAGAAGAAACTTGTTCTTACAAATAAAGCTTTATTATTTTTTTTTCTTTGCTTGATTACAAATGAGGGGAGAGCTCCTCTATTTATAGTCCCTAATAGATCATTCTAGAATTACTTTTGCTTGATTACAAAGAAAACATAATTCTAGAAATACTTTTACTTTGTTACAAATAAAACATAATTCTAGAAAGACTTTTACTTGATTACAAAGAAAACATAATTCTAGAACTCTCATCCCCCTTTAAACATAATACAAGAATTCTCTAGAAACTAATAAATCAAGTTTATATTCCAACACCAACTTCTAATCCTATTGAATTATACTCATAATTGTATGAATTTATTTTATTTATTGACATATTTATATACACAAGGTTTTAAAAAGCTACGGAATCCGGAACCAGAATTAAAATGGAATATCCAGAAATTTCGAAATGGACCGATATTTCAAAAATTTCTAATGATCGAAACGAAACCGAAAACCGAAATTTTGAATCTTGATATATACATATACATAAGTTTATCCATAAACATATACATATGTGTATATATGCATATGTACACACGCGCGCACTTCTGACAAATCAAGTAAGTTGAATGTTAGGCTATACTTGTTTAATTTGATAGATTTAAGGATGTTTTTCATATGCTCTAAGGTGACGATTGTGGATTAGGTTAATAGAAACAATTTCGCTACGTAACAATCATTGAAGAAAGTATATATTATTAAATTGACACTACAGGCCAGATGTCAACTCTACCTTAATTTGTATTGAGTCAATTTCATTATATATTCACTTCATAGACACGCACAACCTACCATCATGGATTATATTCCAACTATTGCATGACTATGTTTTACTAACTTTCGGTTTGAAGAAGTACATAATATTACTTAATCCCAGTAAAATGTGACTTGGCGCTAGATAAATAACATAAATTAAATAGTTGCAAATAGCAAAAGGTATCTTATATGCTACACAGTACCTTAAAAAAAAAGAATCAATTTCATTATACATTCACTTCTTATACACACACAACAAACACACAACCTACAATCATGGATTATATTCTAACTATCACATGACTCCATGTTATGCTAACTTGAGGTTTGAAGAAGTGCATAATATACTTGATCCAAGTAAAATATATATGACTTGGTTATAGATTAAATTGTTGTAAATAGCAAAAGACATCTTATACGTTACACAGTTTGTTTTGAATATGTAAGGCTGCTGTATGAATTTTATTCACCTATCGTTAGATTTTGATTTTTGGAGCGCTTGGTAAAATGGTTAAGTTTTGAAAACAGACTGGGTAGAGAATGATGAGCAGAGCAACATTTATTTGGATGTTTGAAGATATTTTAAGGCTGATAAATATCTATTAGGTATGAATATAAACAGTTATGTTATTAAACAACTGTGATTATCTAAGAAATTACAATCATTCAACCAAATGTCAACTCTAACTTGCATTCGTTGGTTGCAATATAAGCTGACACCACAGCCGCTAATTGGCATTATTTGAATTAAAAAAAAACTGAAATTCGCTATAAATTCACTTCATATGTACACACAATATACACAAGTTACATTCATGGAGCTCCAAATTTACCCATACTTACTTCTACTTATCATCCTCATCACAACAATCAAACTCATACTCACTTACAAAAGAAACAGAAAACTGCCACCAGGTTTAAACAAACTCCCAATTATTGGAAATCTACATCAACTACGAAGCGACTATCCACATCGCAAACTACAAGAACTAGCCAAAAAAACAAGTATTCGGATTTAATGCATCTAAAACACGGCCATGTCGATCACATCTTCGTGTTTTCCGTGGAAATTGCAAAAGAAATCATGACCACTCACGACCGTAACTTCTCTTCAAGGCCCTTTTTGGTTGGACCTTCCGTCATAGGCTACAATAACAAGAGCGTCGCTTTTGCTCCTATCGGCGATTATTGGCGTCTTATGCGTAAACTTTGCGTGCTCGAGCTTTTAAGTCCAAAGAGAGTTAAGTCCTTTTCTTCCATAAGAAGAGAAGAAAATAGGAAGCTGGTTTCAAATATTTCATCAAAATGTAATTGTGCGGTTAATGTCACGATGATGGTTGTGGACTTGATGGCTAACCAAATTAAATGAAATAAGAATATGCGGTCGGGTTTACAAGATGCTTTTATAAACTAGGCTTAGGGTTACAGGGGTAGTCCTGTACTTTTACATCTCTAACTTGTATTATAAATAACACTGCTTGTAAAACAGAGAATTATCTATTCATAATAAAATAACTCTACATTTCTTTCTCTCTGTTTTCTTAATCAAAGATAACAGTTCGATTTCTATTTTGGTATCAGAGCAAATATATTGCTAAACAGCAAATTTTAAAAAAAAATCCTGATCATCTTCCATCAGATCAAACGATCGTCATCTGGAAGATTGTGAGATTGTCTCCTCAGATTCTATTTTCATCACTGGAGAGCATTACCCTTCTGATCAAGATCACTGCACTAAATCAGTGGTCTGCAAATTAACATCTGTTAATTTGGTTACTGCCTCGCCTGAATCTTGACATTAACAAGACAGGCTGCAGCTCTTCCCTTCAGATTTTTTCCTCATTAGAGAAGAATCCTGTTTCAACTTTTAAATCAAGAATCAGATTCTTGATTTAAAAATTCTCTCTTCTGGCTGCATTCTTCAAGACTGCCTTGCCAGGTTTTTCATCCACGGTGAACTATCAAGATCGTCTCAATGTCTGATAACAACGAGAGCAACTCAGTGGCAACTTCTCCAAAAGAAAGGAGTTCCTCAAATTTCCAAGGAACAGCAAATCTGTGTATAATAAAACCAAAGAGTCAACTTTCTGTTCAACTTGATGAGCACAATTACTTACTATGGAAATATCAGGCTGAAACAGCAATAAGAGGTTATGGGTTAGAAGAGTATGTCAATGATACTATAGCAGTTCCACCAAAATTGACGACTGACAATAGTGGAAAGTTAACTACAAATCAAGATTTCGTCAATTATCAAAGACAGGACAGCTTGCTTGCCTCCTGGTTAATGTCATCAATCAGTGTCAAATTCTTATCTCAAATTGTTGGATGTAAAACATCACAAGAAATCTGTACAAAGATCAATCAGATTTTCAATTCACAAACTGCAGCAAGAATACTACACTACAAAAGGCAACTTCAGAGTATAAAGAAAGATAGCATGTCAATGCAGGAGTACCTGACTAAAGTCAAAACATATTGTGACTTACTGGAGACTGCTGGCCATAAAGTGTCTGACACAGAGCAGATCTTGACCATTCTCAGCGGTCTAGATGACGAATATGAGTCTGTGGTTGCAATAATTTCTTCAAGAGAAACTCTGCCATCAATTCAGTATGTCCAGTCCACTCTTCTTGCACAAGAAGGAAGAATAGATCAGAGAAAACCACAGAATTCAGACTTGTCCATAAACTATGCTTCAAACAACAAAAACAAAAATCAAGAAAGGACATCCAATAACAGAATTCAACAGAATACTCAAAGAAGTGGACAGAACTACAGAGGCAGAGGTCGTGGAAGATCAAATAACTCCAACAGACTCAGATGTCAGATTTGTGAAAGGTTTGGGCATACTGCAGCCAAGTGTTACTTCAGATTTGATCAAAATTCACTACAAATCAGCAAAACAACAATACTCAAAGAAATAACAACCCAAACGTAAACATTGCTCATACAAGTTCAGAAACCAAACAGCAGGGTAGCAGTTCAAGAGGTCAATCTGATGCAGAACAACAAACAACAACAGATAACTTGCAGTATGAAGAATGGTATCCAGATTCAGGAGCAACAAATCACATTACCAATAATCTTGACAATCTCAATCTTGGGAATAGAGAATACAAAGGTACGCAATCTATTTTATGGGTAATGGTAAATCAATTGAAATAACTCATACTGGAAATGCCAAAATCAGAGGCAAAAGAGAATTACAACTCAATAATCTCCTTAGAGTTCCTCAAATTAAGAAAAACCTATTGAGTGTTTCTCAGTTTGCCAATGACAACCAAGTATATTTTGAGTTTTACCCAAAATTCTATCTAGTTAGGGATCTACTAAACAAAGAAATTTTGTTACAGGGTAATGTGCACAATGGCCTTTACATTTTCAATCTGTTGAAGAAACCTAAGTCTGCTCAAAAGACAAATTGGTGCAATTATACTAGGTGTGATTCCAATGTAAATACTAAAGAAGTGTTTGATTTGTGGCATAATAGATTGGGTCATCCCAGTGTTGATGTTGTAAAACATATTTTACATAATAGAAATATAAAACTTGGAATTATATCTAGACCATACATGTGTACTTCTTGTCAAATGGGAAAGAGTCATAAGTTGCCATTCTCTAATTCAGTAACTAAACACACAAAACCATTAGAAATGGTAGCAGTTGACTTATGGGGTCCAGCCCCAATTGACTCTGATTATGGATTCAAGTATTATATTTCTTTTATAAATTCATTTTCTAGATATACTTGGATATATTTTCTAAAATCAAAGGCAGAAACTAAAGATACAATGATTCAATTCATCACTCAAGCTGAAAAACAGATAGGCAATGATCTAAAGGTGATTCAGATAGATGGAGGAGCAGAGTTTAAACCTTTAAAGGATTATTTCATCAAAAAAGGAATAATACATAGAATTACCTGTCCATATACATCAGAACAGAATGGTCTAGCTGAAAGAAAGCACAGGCACATAGTTGATACTGGTCTTACTCTTCTAGCACATGCTTCAATGCCTCTAAAATTCTGGCCAGAGTCATTTAACTCTGCTGTTTTTCTTATAAACAGGATGCCAACGAAGGTTCTGGAAAATAAAACACCACTTGAAAGATTACTTAACATATCACCAGACTATACCTTACTTAAGACATTTGGTTGCATGTGCTATCCATATTTAAGACCCTATAATTCTCACAAGTTAAGTTTTAGATCTTTACCATGCACTTTTATTGGATATCCCACCAACCAGAAGGGATACAAATGTCTTACCAGTAATGGCAAGATTGTGATCTCTAGACATGTTGCCTTTAATGAACATGTCTTTCCCTTCTCTATGAGTAATTTGAAAACTACTCAAAAAGTTTATGATGCTAAAATATCAATGCAGTCTATTCCAACTTACTCAACTGAGCAGGTAAAGAAGGCTCAGACTGATCATCTGATAAACTCTAAACACCTACACAAAACATCAGATGATCAGCCTGATCCTCATGTTAACACATCAGATGATCAGCTTGATCATCCTGAATCAGAAGATCAAGCTGATCACTGTCATGACAAGGTATCATCAAACTCCAGAATGGATACTTCATCAAGTATGGACACCTCGACAAGCTCAGATCAAATCAATGATCCCAACATCAGTAGACCTCCTTCACCTGCAAGAGAGGGACATCAGATGATGACAAGGTCAAAGCATGGCATTTTTAAGCCAAAAGTCTATACTACTGTTCTCAAGCAAAATGAACCAACCAATCATATAGAAGCACTGTCGGATAATAACTGGAAATCAGCTATGGATGATGAATACAATGCTCTAATTAAAAACAACACTTGGAGCATTGTGCAAGCACCAAAAGACAAAAACATCATTGGATGCCGATGGACTTACAAACTCAAGAAATTAGCAAATGGAAAAACGGCCAAATATAAAGCAAGGCTTGTAGCTAAGGGATATTCTCAGCAGTGTGGTTTTGACTTTACTGAAACCTTCTCACCAGTAGTTAAACCAACTACAATCAGAGTTGTTCTTACTATTGCTTTGTACAACAAATGGGACATCAGACAATTAGATGTTAACAATTCTTTTCTACATGGTGAACTACAACAAGAAGTCTACATGCAACAACCACCAGGATATGTTAAAAACAGTGACAAGAAAATGGTATGCAAACTTCACAAAGCTATCTATGGACTGAAGCAAGCTCCAAGAGTGTGGTATGAAAAACTTAAAACTACCTTGATCAGTCTTGAATACAAGCCAACCAGGTCTGATAATTCTCTTTACATCAAAATTAGTAACACTAGCACTACCTATATACTTGTATATGTTGATGATCTTATAATAACAGGTAATAACAATAAAGAGATTAAAAATGTTACAAATTATCTACATGAAACTTTCTCTATAAAGGACTTAGGCAACTTGTCCTATTTTCTAGGAATAGAAGTTCACAGAAAATCTCAAAATGAATTAATATTGTCTCAACGTAAATACATTTCTGAGATTCTTGCTAGAGCTAAGATGAGTGATGCTAAGCCTATGCCAACTCCCATGATTAGTAATTTGCACTTATCTAAGCATACAGGTGAACATATAGAGAATATCAAACAGTACAGAAGTATAGTAGGAGCCTTACAATATGTTACTATCACAAGACCAGACATATCTTTTAGTGTAAATAAAGTCTGCCAATTTATGCAGGAACCTCTAGATCAACACTGGAAAGCAGTGAAGAGGATCCTGAGATACTTGCAAGGCACGATAAACTATGGAATAAACATTAAAGCAAACAATTCATTGGATATTCTAGGATACGCAGATGCAGATTGGGCATCAGACTCAGATGATCGAAGATCTACAACTGGACACTGCATTTATCTGGGTGGTAACCCCATATCCTGGTGCTCCAAAAAGCAGCCAATAGTCTCTCGCTCAAGCACTAAAGCAGAATACCGCAGTGTGGCTAGTGCCACAGCTGAAATAATGTGGCTGGAATCTCTCATCCAAGAAATCGGAATCACCAGCTCCACTAAACCCACGATATGGTGTGACAATCTGAGTACTGTAATGCTTTCAGCCAATCCAATTCTTCACTCACGAACTAAGCACATGGAAATCGATCTCTATTTCGTTCGTGAGCAAGTGATTAACGGAAGGCTCAACATAAACCATCTTCCTGCTTCTCATCAGAAGGCCGACATACTTACAAAACCACTCTCCAAGAGTAATTTTGCAAGACTGAGGTCAGCGTTAAGAGTTGAGGAAGCTGCAGAATTTCTGAGAGATAAGAACGTAGATCTTCAGCCATCAGAGACTCGCTCATAACAAAACCACATGAGGCACATGATTTTGTCCGAGATCTGTCTCTCCTCCCTCTCAAGCTCAACTCCTACTTTCACTGTGGAGATCTTCTTTCATTTTCTCAAGCTAACCATCGGTCGAAGTTTACATTAAAGAAGATCAGATCTGACAGAGTAATTTTGGAATCGGTTTGGTAGAAGAGGAAAGTAATGGAAACCCTAGTCGACATTGTCGAGGGGAATTAAATGAAATAAGAATATGCGGTCTGGTTTACAAGATGCTTTTATAAACTAGGCTTAGGGTTACAGGGGTAGTCCTGTACTTTTACATCTCTAACTTGTATTATAAATAACACTGCTTGTAAAACAGAGAATTATCTATTCATAATAAAATAACTCTGCATTTCTTTCTCTCTGTTTTCTTAATCAAAGATAACAGTTCGATTTCTATTTAACCAGACTTCGAAAGCAACGTTTGGAGCAAAGTTTGATCAAACGGAGAGATTCATGAAAGATGCAAGAAAGGCAATAGAGTTGTCTTCCGGCTTTACTTTGATTGATTTTTTCCCTCGTATTCCATTTTTGGGTGACATGATAGGCATCAGTTCTAAGCTGAAACATACACATAATGAGCTCGATGTCATCCTCACAGAAATTGTCGAGGAGAAGCAAAGGAGAAGTAGAAGTGGAAAAAATCATGATGGCGGCGGCGATGATGGATTAGTGGACATTCTTTTGTCGATGTACAATGACAAAACTAGTGAATATGACCTTACTCTTCCCATGATCAAGTCTATCATCTTTGTAAGTATACCATGCACAACTATATATAGAACTATATATGCATATACAAAAAATATGTTCTGACCAATATTATAGGAAATGATTGTTGGGGGAACTGAAACCACAGCAGCAACAGTGACATGGGCAATGGTGGAGCTAATGAGACATCCAGAAACCATGAAGAAGGTGCAACACGAAATAAGAACCGTTTCGAAGAACAAAGCAAACGTCGAAGAGGAAGACTTGCAGAGCATGCGATACATGAAGCACGTGGTGATGGAGACTTTAAGAATGTACCCTCCGCTGCCACTGCTTCTTCCTAGAGAATGTTCCGAGTTAACTTCCATCATGGGGTACGAGATACCTTCCGGAAGCAGGGTTATAGTGAACGCAATATTTCATTCAAAAATGAATGAACGCTCACTTGGTTTATCACGGCTACTTGATTGTGAGCCATCCGAATTGCTTTCTGCTTGTACTTCAATAGTTGGTACAAGGCTTAAATGATGTGGCACCAATAGATTGCCCATGTTTGGTGATGGTACTTGGTTTGGCACATCTGTTGCTTCTTCATGTGTCGTCTTATTTGTTTTCCTCTCATTTTTGAATAAACAACAGAGAACAAACTTACCCTGCAAGTTAGATATTTTATAAAGGTACATATTTTTGTCAAACTTGCTATCATATTACTCCATGCACGACAAAAACTAGAGAATCAATAAAGAGGTTAAAATGAACCTGCAGATGAAGCGCTTCTACACTTTCTTCTTCAAGGACACTGTACTCATGAATAATCCACCCTGTCCCAATCCCTTTCCCCATTTTCCCTCCAAGGAAAACCAACGTTCTTACTGTTCCAACTACGGCTTTCTTAGAGTGAATGGAACGGTCGGTTGCCGTGGGTTTCCAGTAACCCATCTCAGTGGCCCGGTTCAACGGGTACCTATCTTGTACTTGCACTCTATCCATGTGAAAAAGAATATTTCTTCATATAAGAAGTTCAGCTTCCTCGCTATATGCCAAGGCTCTAACTTGCATAGTTCCATGTCTGGTATAATGGCACTTTCCCATGGCTTGATAGTGCTATCGATCGTGTATTCAAAATCTTTGTGCACCTTGATCATGTAATTTCTATAATAAAAGGGACAACACATTGACGTTACTTTGATAAAAGCTTAATCCCAGTATTCTATAAACACTTCAATGCTTAAGTTAAACAACGAGTTAGTATTTTTTATCAAATTTAAATTTTCACCAAAAAAATATCTATAAATATATGATTTTGTATTTAATCCTTCTGAAAATCATTTTATTTTAAAAGTTTTAGGTATTTGATCTTTTCTAATATTTAAAAATTTTAGAGAAAAAATAGCCATCTATTAGAATGATGCAGTATCATTCGACAAGTTCTGCTCTTTACATCCATTAAAAGAAAATTTACAAAAGTTATGCAAAACAAAATCCGAAAAGTGTAATAATAATATTATTTCGAAAATCATGAGAATTAAACTAAAAGAATAGTAAATCAGGTTATATTTTTTTGCCGATCATTATATTAATCATTATAAAAGTATGGAAGATCTAAACATTCTAAATATAAGAGGTCTACTTGATGTAAAGTTTATAAGAATATGCTTACTCAACATTATGGTTGGAGCAGCTGTGATTGTTTCTTATGCATAAATGCAACTAACAACGAAAAAAGAAGTTAAAAATTGAGATGAAACATACAGCTCCTTTGAATGCAAACATTTATTCTTGGCTATAGAAGTAAAGGTACAGTTTCAGTACTGGAAATTCCAGAACCAACATATTATGTGGATAGAAAAACTGATCTAAGTTTACCACCTTCTGTTTTCACTTCTAACTTACAACCGGAACAATGCAAAAATTATTTTCATTTAGCTTTATCTATGAAAAAGAGTAAATTCATTTAAGAAAACCAGTGAGACGCAAACAATATATATGGTGAGGTGAGCTGTTAAGGAAATAGTATTTGAAACACAACACGTAAAAATTCACTTAGTTCGATGTTATAATTAGTTTGACATGGTGTATGGTAGGGAAATTGACCGTTTAGCGTATAATTTACAGAAATCATTTATTATGTGTGTATGTAACTATGTATATAGATCTTGGTTTTTGTGTTTGTCATAGGATATAATAATAAAACTCTATTAATAATGCTTGTTAATTAAATTTAATGTTTTCATTAACGTCATATGTGTCTGAAACATATGCTATAAATGTACAATTTCAGAATTCTTACCAAGTTATGCTGGAAATTAAAATATCACCATGTTGTGTAGAATAAAAAAGAAGAAATTGCATTCGTACAAATAAGGAAATCTACAGACTTTTAGTTAAAGTAATTGACAATCTACATTGCATTGAACTGGGACTTAAGTAATTGCATTTGTACAAATAAGGAAATCTATAGACTTTTAGTATAAAACATAAAAACTCATAAGCTCTAATCTCCACCAAAATTTTAACTTTGTACCTGCTCCTTTATTATAATCAATTAAAAAGGATTGTAGTTCCCAAACAAGATCCCCCAGGCACAACGTGTAAGAAAATGATAAAATGACAATCCTAAGCTCAGTTTATGCTAAAACAAAGATATTCTTTTGATGATATTTTTATTTGTCAATAATAATAAGAAAAAATAAGAACTACTTTAAGACAAAAAAGTCTAAGTCATATGGTGCTTCAAATGAATTCTTTTCGTGAAGGGTTCAATATAACTCAGCGGGAGGAGACACTATTATAATTCTTTAAAGCAGTAAAACATTTCAACATGTTCATGAATGACTATATCCAGTTTTTTCTGGATAAGATTTATAGAATGCCTTCAACTAAATTACGTCATCAAATTATAATATTGTTATTATATGGTCTCTAAGAGAACAAAATTTAAAAATTTACATATAGAAATTTGCATGTATTAAAAGAAAACTAATCTAGATAAATCAACAAGATAATATCCAGGAGAAATACCACAAGAAATGTCTTGAGAATCCATAAAAAGGCCAATATCAGAACTCTATTAACTTAAAGCATGACCTAAATACATGTTGTATTGAAAAAGAAAATGTCACAATCAAACCAAAGTTCTAAATTCGATCCTAGTGGTTAAGTGATTAAGTGATTTGGCTTTGGTGCGAGAGATCACAACTTTGAAACTTGTGTAGCGTGATTCGAACATTTATTGACATGTGATATGTTGTCACAGTGATTTTATGTATATAAATTACCATTTCAAAAAGAAAGTTCTAAACTCGGAAGCAGCATATATCCAAATTAAATTCCGCCTATTTGACAAATATGCATCGACATCAAACAATTTATAACTTTATAAAGCTGCACGAAATGAAAAGCATCCTCATTTTCACAAGTTGGATGTAATTATGAGTTCAAACTTAGACATGAATTTCTCAAGCAGCAGTAACTGAACATCATTCAAAAAAGTGATCAAAATCATTAGATAACTTACACTTCAACTGAATGCACTACCATTAAGATTATTTCATGACATAAGAGTAACTCAAGTTAATTAATTTATAATTACTTAGCTGGTCATGGTAACAAAATGACATTAAACATCCTAACAACAAAATTAATAATTAAATAAATAGATGACCAAATTACCAGAAAATTAGCAAGCTACCAATTTGGGAGAAAACGAAGAAGGAAGAACAAATCTCACGGTCTATCTTGCTTGTCGAGAAATCTTTCGAAAAACGTTCTTCTCAAATAATAAAATATAATGAAAAAATATAATAATAATAATTAAAAATAATAAAATTAATTATTTATTATGATAAAAATAAAAAAATTAAAATTATAAAATGAAATATAGATAAAATATAAAAAATAATATAAATAAATAAAAATAAGAAATTGATTAGATATAAATAAAATAATAATAAATAATAATATATATAAAAAAAATTACATTTAAATTAATTTAATTTAACATTCAAATCAATTTAAATTCCTTGATCGATTTGAATGTTAAATTAAATTAATTTAAATGTAATTTTTTTATTATTATTATTTATATATATATATTATTATTTTATTTATATCTAATCAATTTCTTATTTTTATTTATTTATATTATTTTTTATATTTTATCTATATTTCATTTTATAATTTTAATATTTTTATTTTTTATTTTTATCATAATAAATAATTAATTTTATATATTTTTAATTATTATTATTATATTTTTTCATTATATTTTATTTATATAAGTCTGCATTGATAGTGATTTAATAAATTAGTTACTTCTGACTAGCAAGTAACTGTATTGTTAATTCGGGAAGTAAAAATATATCGATATCATGCTTATAATGATAAGAAAGCAAGTGTCTATATGTTAAACTGATTTTACCATCATATGTTTCTGCAAAAAATATTATGTTCATTTTGTTTATTTATTTAGTTGATTGATATTGAAAACAAATATGGAGGAGTACAAAGAAAAATGCAGGTTTCTTTATGGACAATCAATGTGAGGTGCAGTTGCTCTTCTCCTCTATAAAAAGGATCCCACTTTCTAAGCTGGTGCAGTTCTTGTTGCCCCTATGTGCAAGGTTTTTATTTTTTATTTATTCCTTTATAATTTAATATTTCATATCCCATTATAGCAGACCAATGTGTTTTTATCTAACAGATTTCAGAGAAGGTGAAGCCACATCCTGTAGTAGTTAATTTGCTTACCCGAGTCGAAGAAATCATCCCAAAAGTGTAAGGTAGTTCCCACAAAAGATGTCATGCTACATCTTGTTTTAAAACAATAGTCATATGTAAAATTGAATCAATGCATAGTAGTGTTACTTACTTGCTCTTTGGCTTTTACGACACTGCCGTCATTTTAATGTTATTTTAACACTTGTGTTAAATTGGTATAATAAAGCTAATTTATGGTTATGGGTCCTAGCTTATTTCACCCTCCAATCGTGAGTAAAGTTACATTAACTTCCTTCAATCAGTCATTGTTTTTTCATCTATAAATCATTCTAGATAAATGGGTGGCATCAAAGACAGTTTCATAAATTCAAAATGTTTATATAATTTTATTTGGAAGTTGAACTAGAAAATGTCGATAACATTGTTATGGTTTGCCGTCATAGGTCTTCACCTGGTAAGTCATCGAGTTTTAATCTCATCACCATTTAATTACTCTCATTGTCAATTTCTAAATTCCAATACATCTGGGCCTCTTCTATAGTTAAGTAAGCTATACTCATATTGTTTGTTTGCTTATTCAATTATTACCCACAAATGATGGATTATAGCTTAGATTCATCAGAGTTTCTGAGTGATTCTGGTAAATCGAGCCTAGAAAATTATAAAGCTAAGTGTTACTCCAAGTTACAAAACAAGGAACTAAAAGTAAAATACAAAAACTATAGATGTCTGTGTTATGTTTCAAAGAAAAAAAAGAATATCAGTAAAAACATCTCCTCCAACTTACTACAAGAATTGCTTTATCTAATTGAATGGCAAAGCTGAAAGCAAATCATAAAGCACTTTCAAAACTCTGAATGCATAAATTAGCAATTATAATCTACCCATTGTGTCAAGTAATAAGAGCAATAAGGTAACTACACAATGAACATATGTCACCGGACATTATTAGCTTTTCCATCTATAACGACCCAAGATTTTTGTGATTTTATTTATTAAATTAATTAAAATTTTGTGGAATTTTAAACAATAAAATTTGAAAATAAAAATTTAATATTTGGAATGCATCTATTTAAACATAGCAACTGGTAAATTTTCATCTGATAATATTGAAGTTTATTTTATTGTGAAATTTTATATTCAAT
Organism: Allium fistulosum; assembly: GCA_030737815.1. Lineage (NCBI taxonomy): Eukaryota > Viridiplantae > Streptophyta > Magnoliopsida > Asparagales > Amaryllidaceae > Allium > Allium fistulosum. The sequence goes on along the minus strand of CM060905.1, from coordinate 196,837,195 downwards.
TTAAAATTTGTTAATAACAGTTAAATTTTAAAGTTTCCGAAACCTAAATATGTCAACATGAGAAAATTTATTTGGAACACTCTGAATCTGACTGCGAAATTCGTTTCGCGAAATTCGGACGTTTCTAGCTCCGTTTGGATTTTTCCGTACGGAATAACAGTATTTTCGGTAACGATTATCGACTTTTGATTGGATGATCGTACCACTAATATCTGTGTACCATTTTGATCGTCTCGTCGTGATGATCTTCGCAGTATATTTATTTCCGTATTTTGAAATCCGGTTCGCGACGGAAACAATAAAATGTGCGTCGTATCGGTACTATAATTTGTGACCGTTAGTTTTCCTTTGCCTTTTCAAAATTTGAACGTGGATCCCAAGCAATACAATAAATCTATTAAATAATAGTAAAGCAGAAGAATTTAAGACTCTCTTATTAATTCTAGGAGTTTTCTCCACTCTCCTTAATCCTCTCAAGATATTTTGTTTTCAAATTTTTATAATTTATCGTTTTAAAATTATTCTACTAAATTTTTTACACTGTTTTACATTCAAAATCAATTTTTCAACAAATTTATAATTATTACAAATCTATTCACACTTCTGTTCTAATATTTTACATTCAAGCCCATAAATTTAAATTAACTTTATAATTCAAAATTCAAAATTCAAAATGTTTGATAAACTAAGCAAATATTTAATCCATCAAATAAATCCTAAAAGATGACAATTTCAATGCGTATACCTTAGTCGTATCAACAAATTGATAAAATTAATTGTTCATTTAGATACAAAGCATATAAATTGTAACATAAATTATTTACATTAAAAATAATAATAAATTTATTTTATAATTCGTCTGTCTAAATGTAGTTATGTATTGCACTAAAAATTTCTAATTTTAACTTCAAATACCTACATTTTAAATTTTCTACAATTACTTACAAACTCTTCTCAATTCTCTACTAATATTTTATATTAAAGTCCATATATTTAACTAATTTTGTAATCTTAAATCCAAGGTATTTAAATAAATTCACTTAACTAATATTCATTAATTCATCTAACAAATCCTAAAAAACAATTTAAATATATATACAGTACTCGTATATATGAGCAACAATGATATAATTTTTTTTTATTTCAATATAAAGACATATAAATCATATAATATAAAATGTATACATAAATAATAACATTTTTTTATTTATAGTTCATTTATCTTAAAAAATTATCATATATTGCATAACTAAATTCCGTTGTTAGTAACCTTTAAAGGATAAATTTATATATTTTTTTAAATTGCAATTTGAACGCACGTATTACATCGTAAAAATTAGGTTATACAAAATTATCTTTTATCATGATGTTAAACCTTACCAAATTCATAACTCAACTAATGCTACATCAAAATTATTTTGCAATTACCAAAATTGTAAACATGACCCCCTTACAACAAAATAAAACCCATGGTTGGTAGTAAAGTTAAAATTGTTTAATAATTAAAATCTCAAATAATGGATTATGATTCACATAGAGATAAGCTAGCCATAAGATGCTCCTCTCATCTACAATTACGTACAGAACTATTCTCAATTTTCTCCTACTTTTTTACATTCAATTTCTTATAAATTATTTAAATAAATTCAATTATATCATATTCATTAATTCATTTGTAAATCCTAAAAAACAATCTAAAATATATGCAACATTAATAATAATAGAAGTGGTAAAGTTTTTTTTTCATTCATATATTAAAAATATGCATATATAATAATACATATTTGAGTTAGAAAATTAATTCTCACATAGATATATAATTAGCAAAGATTGAACATTCAACCTTACATCTGAGAGTCGTATGTCATTTTAATTCGAAATTCATCTATCTCAATAAATTGATAATGTATTGCATAATAAAATTCTGCTTTTTACAATAATTAAAATATAAATACCATTTTTACTAACATTACCGTGTGCAATGCACGGGTTACACACTAGTTGCTTTAATAGCTGCTCAATCATTTTACAGCTGTTACATTCCCATAACTTCAATTTATATTTGCTGTGGTGCGTTTCATTTTACAGCTGTTTCATTTACGTTACCTCTGCCCTTTCTTTTCAACGTAGGCCTTTTATAGACAGGTTCATTTCTTTCTTTCTTCGTCGTTTTCCTTTTCTCTTTTGCCTGCTGTTGGACTCGTTCAAATCGCCTTCCAGTTTTTTTTCATGGCCGCCGTCTCCTCAAAAAAAAAAATGAAAACAACAAATATAGTGACAGCGCATTCCTGAGGCTTTATTATATTTGTCCACCACTGTCACTTTTCTTCTTTCCCCTTTTTCTTTTCTTTCCTCCATTTCCTTGCACGAGATAGCAGTTCCACCTCCATAAGCGACACGCCTCATGTCTCTGACCGCCACCACAGCCGCGCCTCCGCAATCCTCCACCACTCAGACACCTCGGCTCCAGCCTTGACCCAATCGGCCTCCTCCTCCACTTCCCGATCTAAACTCGCCCTTCCTCTTCCATTGTTTAAACGCAAGTTGATAAACTGTAAGTATATATATGTTGTATATAGATTTATGTTTTGATTAGGATTTTGAATTATAATATTGGGTTATATAATATATGCTCGGTCTGGTAGCTCAAATATGTCATTATTGTAACTTAACACATGATTTTTATTTTAGTTTATTTATATAAAGTATATATATAGGCAAGTAATATATCGGCTGATATATTAAGTATATATATATATATATATATACGTGTATTACTGATTTCAAAGTATGTCTAAGGTTTATGTATGTTTTTGTTTGGTTGGTTCTGTATATATGTTAAGTATGTTGATAGATATTTTTTTTTAGTTTATATAATCTGCTATGTTATATAGGTTCTTATATAAATAATGTTTTACAACCTTCTTTATTTTATATTGTTTTAAAATTTTTATGGGTTATGTTATAAGTTTGGGTCTGAGTTTTGAATTAAGCACGCATAGGGATGTAAGTGTATACATGTTATATTTTACATTTTATATCAGTTTATAAAGTACAGTATATATACAATACTTTATATATGAGAGGATGTATAGTATATTTCTGTTGTGTATATTTGTGGGTACAAGTTAGATAGGTTTAGTTTATATTTTTTTTATATAGTTGTTCAGTATTTATATATATATATATATTCTTGTATAGTACGTGTATTGTATGTGTACTATTAGCTGTTTATATTGTTACTATGGTCTCTTCGATTCTATATTATTTACAGTATTATATATATTTAAGTATATATACTTACATAAATATTCGACTTTGGTTTACAATACTACAGTATATATGCTTATATATTTGTTTAAGTATGCCACTTTGGTTATCAACATTTATTTGAGTATTGGTTTCAAAAATGTGGTTCTGTATATATACTTTGATTTTAAGATTTGTTAAGGATTTAATATCGGTTTGTTATAGGTTTTGTATATAAATATCTATTTAACAAGTTTCGTTTTATATTTTAGTTATAATATAACTGTTTACAGTCTAGTTGCTATATATATTATATAGTATATGCAGTGATGTTATTGTGTGTGTATATATATATATGTTATATTTTATATTTTTATATAAGATTTTATAAAATCTGTTCAAATTTTATATATATATGTTTTGTTCACTATGGGTAAGTTTTAAAGTTGCAATTGATGCTTATTTATAGGTGTATATATATAAATTTTGAAAGTTATTTGTTTGTTTTAAATTATAGGTTGTATATGATTTATATATATAGTTATAAATAAGTTCACCTATATCAGTTATCTTCATCGACCTAGTTCTGATTGATATTTTTTCATCGTTTCCTGTTATCAGCTCTGTTCGTCGAAATCGTGCCTTACTCTTGTCTCGCCAATGTCCAAGTGGTGTAGCATCTTTTTGATTTGTTCTGTCCATTTCAATGTGCATATCTGTGTCATCTTCTGTATTCCCTAGCCTCGAAAGGTGAGCAATCACTCACGATTAACATTCTTATATTTATTAAATTTGATTTTAATTGAAACGATAATTGAAATATGCTGCTGTTAGTTGTTTAAATTGTTATATATGCTATTATCTGTAATTGTTCACCTATGGGATATGACACCATATCCTATTGTTTATATTATATTGTTACTGATGACATAAGTCTGTTGTTATATTGTATATTATCTGTTGTCACTCTGCAAGTTCCCTGTTAGTATAGAATTCACTATGGGTTGAAATGATACATACCCGAACGGACTTTAGAATAGGAGAAAATCGTTATGGGTTGAAATGATAAACCCAAGCGATTTTCAATTGATTTGAATTTGGGATTACGGGTCGAAATAATATCTACCCATATGTATTTAAATTTACGGATTGAAATGATAAATATCTGTATCACTTGACCATAAATAGAAATTATATACAGACACCGTTGGTCCATATATAAATATTTTGAAAATAAATTCTATGGTTTTGGAAAGAAAAAATATGGTTTTAATAAAAGTTGATTCTTAAATTATTATATATAAATGGTAATGATATATGTGGATTTAATAATGATATTTAATTTAATTAAGATGTATTTAATACATATGATATGTTTAAGTATAAAATTTATATTGCAAAATAGATTTTGGTAATAAATTGAATTAGTAAGGTTGGGAAGATAATTTGAATTTAGTTAAAATTATATTCAAAAGATAAATTTTATTTAATTAAACCGATTTGAAACTTATTGAAATTGAGATTTAAGATATGATTTATAACTTGGGTTTGATTTAAGTAATTTAATGAATATTTCTTGTTTAAATAAATTTAAGGAAATATTTAGTAAAAATGTAATTTAAGGCTAGTTAAATGATATTGAATTTATTAAGTGAATATTCCCTGATTAAATAATAATGAAGTTAAATCAAGAGCTATATGAAATTGTTAAATTTAACTTTGAAATATTGAATATTAAAGCTTTGAAATATATTGAAATTTTAAATGGTCTATTTAGAACTGAATTGAATTAATGAATTGAGCTTTGAATAAATTTGAATTTGGAATTTGAGTTGATTTGAATCGATTTGTGAGACTTGAGGAAATTAAATACTTTACTTTATAAATTATTTAACCTATATATATACTATTTTGGAAAATAGATATATTTGAAATGAAATGATATTTGGGTTTGAAGTATAAATTAAATTGAAATGACCACGGTGTTATAGTGTATATTTCTACATTGTAGATAGTTCCGCAGATCCTTAGAGGATGGTTATCCCAAACATCCTTTAAGTTACTTGTATTTCAGTTGATATTTCACTTGAGTTGGATTTATTGATATAAGAATGTTAATCCTGACTCGAGTGTTTTGTGTTTTGCTTTACGCTCGGGTCAGACCGAGTGATACAACATTTGAGACTCACCTTTGGAGTTTGGAGCTTCCTTTGGAGATCCAACTATCGCCTCAGCTTTCAGCTCTTTTAGTTGATTTGTTCAGAGAAGTCATCTGTTGTACTGGAGACTTCACTGCATTCGAGATATTCTATTGTATTTTATTTCTAACTCTGATGTTTATATAGTAGCTTCATGAACTACTATTTTATCTATTCCGCTGCGTATTATTGTATTACTCTGTGTTTGTGATTCTGTGACTGATTTATTTACTGTATATGCTAAGTTTTGCCAAATTTAAATTAACAATCCACTGTTTTGAAGTATTCGAGTCCGACATGTGTGGATTTATCGTCGATTTGAATGGTCCAAAATAGTGGGTCGTTACACCATCTAACCATACTGATGTTTGAATATATCAGGCTAGTTCAGAGAGCTGTTTTAGGTCATTGTATGATGTCATCTATGAACAATAATATTTTGTGCTTTCTTTAGGAAATATATTACGATGTTTGGATATTTAACTAGAGTTCTTATTCTCTTTTTTGAATAGTATTCCCAGTTTGGAACTTCGTGAAAAGGAAGATGTTTATTAGCATACTCCTATACTTCTTGAAAATTTGAAATATTCACTGACAAACTAGTAGGTTCTACTAATGAATTGGAGATACTGAAACTTGAGGTGTACTTTTATTCCTTAATATTCGTTACATGCTATATAAAGTTCTTCATGTGTATTTATATTATTTGAAAACTACACACTGATTACATATATGAACATTATTGATTAATCAGAGATATCATATTTCATAATAAACACTAAATAAAGTGGGATGTGTATTGGTAATATGCCGTTGTAGGATTGTTTAGGTGAAGGGTCTACAAAATTATCATCAGTTATAGATCCAGCAATCCACAACACATATGCAATAAAATCTTTGTAGACTTTAATTGATGTTGCACTGAAGTGTCTAGATGAAAATGCGAAGGATGGACCCTCCATATACGACATCCTTTGGAATTGACAATACTTTGTTCAAGTCCATGGACGACAGATCATATGAAGTTAATTGCTTTGGAAGTTCAGTGAACCAGGAATTGGACTTTCATAAGTTGCTTTGTATGGCCTTGAATGGGCATTCTCGTTAATACACCACTTTAATTTTATCAATAAAAAATTAAATTATTTTCAGCTTTCAATAAAAATAGTAATTCTATAAGGAACATTGGTTTCAAAACTAATTATAGAAACAAGCCGCAAATCATATTTTACAAAAAGATGATAGTTGAGTATTTGTATTATTACATATATCAAACTGACGGAGCAGAGTGGCGATTCAGGCTTTGTAAAATTGACGTAGACGAGTGCAATTTAGGGTTTGTAAAATTGACGTAGACAAGTAGAGATTTGGGATTTGTGCAGAAATCCTTATAAAACCATATAATGATCCACATATAGAATTAAAAACTCTGTATATAATATCGTACCGATTTAGGTCTTGTAAAATTGGCATAGGCAAGTAGCAGATTGAAGGAGGATTCGATCGACAATGGCGAGAGAAGTAAATGACGGAGAGAAGTAACGCGATGATGACAATGGAGGAAACGTTATTAGGGCCTGGTGAGTTTTGCTTAATCGAAGAGGAAAAAGGAAGACTTTTGAAACGTAATTAGTGTTTAGCATTGGCGAGGAAGGTGGTAAATTTTGGCAGCGCTGGGTATTCGGAAAAATAAAATGTAAGATAATATTAGTTGCATCTAATATTGAAATGCTGCCAATAATTGCATCTAAAGGCAGATTTTCTTGTAGTGATAGGTTCTTGTTGGTTTTCATAGATGATATCTTGATATACTCTAAGGATGAAAGAGAGCATGAAGTTCATCTTAGAGTGGTGCTTGAGACGTTGAGGCAGCATCAGCTGAAGGCGAAGTTTTCAAAGTGTCATTTCTGGAAGAAGGAAGTGAAGTTTCTTGGTCATGTAGTCTTAGAGAGAGGGTTACCTGTAGATGCGACTAAGATTGAAGCGGTGAATAATTGGAAGAGTCCCGAGATAGTGACTGAGATAAAAAGTTTTCTAGGATTAGCTGGATATTATAGGAGGTTCATTAAGGATTTTTCGCGGATAGCAGCACTGATGACCAAGCTAACGTGAAAAGATGTGAAGTTTGTGTGGACTGATAAGTGTGAGGAAGCATTCCAAAGCTTGAAACACTTATTGACCCATGCACCTGTGTTGGTTGTTCCAGAAGGGAATCGGAACTTAGTAGTATATACAGATGCATATGGAACTGGATTAGGTGTTGTGTTGATGAAGAGGGGTAAAGTGACTGCCTACGCTTCTCGACAACTTAGACCGCATGAGGTTAAATATCCTATGCATGATTTGGAATCAGCTGCGGTGATTTTTGCATTGAAGGTATGGAGACATTACCTTTTGGGAGACAGTTTTGAGCTTTACACGGATCATAAGTCGTTGAAGTATTTGTTCTCTCAAAAGTAGCTGAACATGAGACATCAAAGATGGTTAGAGTTTTTAGTCGCTTATGACTTTAGAATTGAATACACACCAGGGAAAGGTAATAAGGTTGCAAATGCGCTTAGCAGAAAGCATCAGATGTAGTGTTGGCAATGATAACGGAGTGGAAAAATTTAGAAGCATTGTCGACTTGCAGATTGCAGTGGTGATCTAAAGCTGGATCTAGTGGAGGATCTGTTATGTTGTCTTGTTTTGAAGTTCGACCAGTGATGATCGAAAAGATTGCTTCTAAATAGATGGAGGATCCAGTATTAGTTGAACGGATCAGGAAGTTAAGGGATGGACCGGAGAGTGACGACTTGAAGGATTTTAGTCTTGACTAGAATGGGTGGTTGAGAAAGAAAGGTAGATTATGTGTTCCAAATGTGGGAGACATAAGGAAGGAAGTTTTGGAGGAATGCCATCGTGCGAAGTTCACTATTCATCCGGGAGGAACTAAGATGTATGAGGACATGAAGCGGAGTTTCTTTTGGGAAGGTATGAAGAAGGATGTAGGCTTATGGGTAAAGCAGTGTTTGAACTGTTAGCAGGTAAAAGCCGAACATCGAAAGTCAAGTGGGTTGCTTCAGCCATTAGATATTTCAGTATGGAAGTGGGATTCTATTTCCATGGATTTTATTGACGGGTTGCTAAGATCTAATAGAGGAAATGAAAGTATATGGGTCATAGTGGACAGATTAACCAAGAGTGCCCATTTCATTCCCATTAAGTCAACTAGGACGGCACCTGTTTTGGCTAAGTTATTTATGAAGAATATAGTTAGACTTCATGGAATTCCTAGTAGTATAGTAAGTGATGGAGATTCCTTATTCACTAGCGAGTTCTGGAAGAGATACAGGAGATTTTAGGAACCAAGCTCAAGATGAGTACCGCTTACCATCCACAAGCCGATAGGCAAACAGAAAGAGTTAACAAAGTCTTGGAGGATTTGTTACGAGCTTGTGTGTTAGATTTTGGGGGATTATGGGAAGACCATCTACACTTAATCGAGTTTTCGTATAATAAAGTTATCAGACTAGTATAGGGATGGCACCGTTTGAAGATTTGTATGGAAGGCCATGCAAATCACCAGTTTATTGGTTAGAGACCGGGGATAGGTTGGTTCTTGGTCTAGATTTGGTTAGAGAAGCTGCAGAGAAGATTGAGTTGATTTGGGATAGAATGAAGGAAGCTCGGTCTAGGTAGAAAAGTTATGCAGATAGAAGACGGAAAAACTTAGAGTTCTCTATTGGAGATCTTGTTTTTATTAACGTGTCACCGATGAAGGGTGTGATTAGATTCGGGAAATCATCGAAATTGGCACCGAGATTTGTATGACCATTTCCTATTGTAGAGAGGATCGGGAAACTCACATATAGAGTAGAATTACCGACCAGTTTAGCAGGAGTCCACGATGTGTTTCATGTTTCTCATCTAAGGAAGTGTGTTAGAGATCCGGAGTCTACTATAGCACCGACCATGTTAGATGACTTGGTAGTAGAACCAAACTTGACTATAGTTAGAAAGTCGATTCGTATAGTTGCGAGAGATGAGAAGAGGCTTAGGAACAAGGTGGTCAGATTAGTGAAAGTCCAATGGAGCGACGATGAGAGAGACTGTACTTGGGAGACTATGAACAGGATTAGAGACGCTTATCCTGATTTGTTTGATGGTATGTTTTACCTTTATGTTTTATTTGTTGTGTACCTTATCGTAATTTCGAGGACAAAATTCTTTAAGGAGAGGAGATTGTAACACACCATATTTTTAGTAACATTATTTAGGATATTTAATTAGCTAAACTAAATAAAATAATGTAATGATTAGGGGATTGAGATTTGATTTTAATAAGGGGTAGCCGTGCCATGTAACCAATGAACTAAAGAGGAGTTAAAATGAAATAGAGAAGGGGTAAAATAGGACAGAGATCATTCTAATACCCTAAATCCTTAGGAATACACGTTCATTACTAAATCAAAAATCAAAGTATAGAGGCCGACCACCATTAAGCAAGAAGAAGATAAAGTAAAGCAAAGGAAAGAAGATTAATCAACTTAATCCATTCAAATCTCAAACTTCATAATCTCAAAGCCAAGGTGAATAATGACCACATCTCTTTTTGCTAATTATTTTTGGTTTTAAGATAAACCTGAAATATTTTGCATGATTATGCCATGATTTTGAATGATTAAATGTATATATATGCTTGTTGATGATTTATGCATATCCATATAGGATTTATGATATGTTTTAATATAAAACCCTATTTAATGACATCCAAATGCCTTGCAATTTTATATTTAGATCAGAAATGATATTTTAGAGATGGGTTTCAATTTTCTAATTTTTTGAATTAATGTGGATTTATATTAATTTTATAGTGAGGAAATTGATTAATTGGGTTTAAAATTATTTACGATTAAACAATATATATTTTGATTTTGAAATTAATATATGTTGAAAAACATATTAAAAATGATTTTAAGGAATTTTTGTAGAATTTTCCTAAGTTTTTTGATGAATATATAAAATTATTTAAGGTATGGGACTTAAATGTTTTATATATTTATAAAAGGAGAAGGGGTGTTTTTTAAATAAATTAAATTGTTTATTTTTGAAATATTGGCAGCACTTTTAGAAAAGAAAATTGGCAACCAATAATATTTTAACAAACAAGGCAGGTTAGTTGAAAAGAAATTCTTTTTAAAGTAAAAATCAGTTTTTACAAGTTTTTGGCATGTTTCACCACTTTCGGCACACAAGTACTGCCGCCTCCATTGCCATCGAAAACCAATGCACATAGTATTAATAATTTGGTACAGAGTGAATTGGACTAAGGCAGAAGGCACTGGGTCGAGACCAAAGGTTCCGATGTGGTCGAAACATGACTTTGTTTTAAATTGAAAATGCGTCTGCTTTGCTTTCGAAGGAAGTGCTTTCGACTTGGTTGGCTTCGGCTGAGTCAATTGTTTTAAAGGAATGGTTTCGAATGGGTTGCGCCTTTTGTTTTAAGTAATAGCTTTCGAAGGGGTCGAAACCCTTAGCTGCCGCCTTTCTACCTTTCGATGCCAATGGTTTCAGAAGGTATACCTAGCTTTTAAAACTTGACCGCTTCTCCAATGCTTTCGAAAGGTTGATTTCGACACCATCTCTTCTTTGCTAAGGAATTGCGTTCGAAAGAGTGCTTTTGACTTAAATGTTTTATGATCCTTTTGCTCTGTTGAAGGTAGAACCCAAAGGTTTCAAAAGAGATAGTTTTAAATGGTTTTGAAAGGTGTTTCCACATATTTTAAATTGAACCCAAATGCTTTCGAAAGATTTGCTGCTTACAAAGGTTTTGATGCTTTCGAAAGGTTTTAAATAAAGGTTTCGAAGGGTTGGTTCCCCAATGGTTTCGAAAGGTTTGAAAGGAATGGTTTTCCAAGGTTTTCGAAATACAAGTTTAAATGTTCAAAGATAGGATGTTTAAGGTTTTATAGCTTTTGAAGGAAAAGTTTTTCAATGGTTTTGAAAGATTTATATGAATGGTTTTGAAATGAATGTTTTGGCCTTTTGAGCTAGGTTATAAAGAAGGGTTTTACTTGGTTTCGAAAGGGGTGATTCAATGGATTCGAAAGGGGTACTTTCAAAGGTTTAAATGTTTTCATCAACAAAGATTTGAGTAAAGTGTGTGTGTATAACAAGGCAAGGTGATTTTGAGTAGCATAGAGTATATATTTTCCTTGTTTAAGTTTGATTTAAAGGTTTTAAATCAATTTGAAATGAAAAGGTTTTCAAGGAAATATAAGGGAAGATTACCCTAAGTAAAATGACTCAGATATTAGAATACCAGATGAGACTGGTACAGGGTTGCACCCTATACATTAGCTATTAGCCCCAGCTAATTTAGTCTAAAATTCCAGTGTGTAGGGCTTTGTCATAGGTAAGACTAAAATTATGATTACACATAGAATGAAATATATATTTGTATATAGATAGGTTATTGGTGAGCCCACAAAACCATTACGATCAGGTGACCCTAGGAGGAGATAAGTTAGGGATAGACCGTCCAGAAGAGGAGTATTTAATAGATAAGTTAGGGACAGACCGTCCAGAAGAGGAGTGTCTACAGGTGTTAGATTATTTTATTTATATTGTCTGGTAGGCTCGAGTCAGCTAAAGGTTAGTAGTTAGCCAAACAAAACTATAGTGTTCGGACAGATAGTTCATTTATTACCTGACATGTAAGTTTACATGATATTACTTTACAGTTTTTAACCTGTTTTGGTTGCATGATTATGAATTACAAATGATATGTTTTAAAATGATATCAGTGAGGTGAAACTCGTTTCGCTAAGCGGCGTGGTCTCACTTAATATCACATAACCGAGATGTATAATATTATTCACACCAGGCTTTATGTCTAGCTCGAAGTTTATGTTTTTCCCCTTAAACTCTCGGGTGCTCAAAATTGATTTGAGTAGACTGAGGGTTGAGCTCTACAGGTTTTTAGTAGGTTGGCAAATAAAGCTTCCAGAGACGAGCAGGTGACTGACAGATAGCTATTTAGGAGTTGCTGTTTTATTTTGTTTGATTCCACTGTGTTGTATTTAAGACGGTTGTGTCTATATAGTACTCTGGTCAACCTAGGGGGCTTCATATATCGCTCTTGGTGTATTTTGTAATAATTATATTTTATCTGAACCTGGGAAAGCGATGAGATCATGTAATTTGAATATGAAATATTTTTTTGAAATGTAATCAGAAGAGTTGTTTTAATCTATGATGATTTTATTTCATATTCATGTGACTTTGGTATTATGGATACCATTAACATTACCATATTTTGTCACCAGAAGTTAATACTATAGATGACTGCAGCATCTATATCGTTTAGCTTTTGGCCTCAAGACTGGGGATGTTACATAAATCCTGTGTAGTTAATGCCCCGCTATATCCCCGCTATAACTCCGGTATATCTTATAGCGGATTCCTACCACTACGATTTTTCCATATGTCCCCAACATATAGCCTTTCCGCTTTAATCCCCGCTATTTCCGCTATATCCCATTATTTTCGCTATATTCCGCTATTTCCGCTATATCTTCTATAAAAAATTGGGTTGAAAAATGATATTTATACGCTATAAAAATTATGAAATTAATTAATTTCATTGAATTTTTGATATATGTTTAGAAATGATAATACTCTAATATTCTACTAAATTAAATTAAGTTATATAACAGTTTTACGTTCATTTACAATACATTTGCACATATTTTTATTTAAAATTATTTTTGTATTAATTATAATTCAATTGAATGTTAATTTTTCACATAATTACTATCTATATATCTGTAAAAACAACTAGTATGGGATTTATATGCTATTTTAGAGTAATCCGATATATCCCGCTATATCTTCGCTACATCCCCGCTATGACTTTTTGCACCTCTACCGCATTGAATCCACCGAGCGCTTTAACTGCACAGCATAAATCCACATCCATTTTTGTACAATTAGATCTTAAATTTATGTTAGTTTTTGTATGTGATATTACTTGGTTATTTTCTGTTTACATGATTTGAATTAGTGTATGTATGTGCTTGTGCTTAGAAATTTCCTTAAACTTGATAAAGTAGTCTAATGTGTTGTTATATGATAAAGTTTGGATTTTTATGTGTGGTTGTAGTTGTTGTTATGTTGTATGCTCTATGGACAAATGTATGTAAGAGTTTGTTAAGGAAAGTCAGCACCTTTGTGTGGTTTAACAACTTGGAACCCTTGTGTGTAAAACTATGGTTATTAGTTTTAAAAATCAAATTGTTTTAAAGTTTCAATCTTTGTTTTACTTTTAAAAACTCTTACCTTATGTTTATGGAAAGTTATTAAGTTTTAAAAATGCTATTTTTTTCAAATGGAAAGCTAAGAAAACATTTTCTAGTTATGGCATCATAGCAACAGTCGTTATGGATCCAGTTTTGAAATAAGTTCAATTTTTTGCAAAATTAAGTTTTTATACTCAACAGTATTTTAGAAATGTTTTATAAACTAATAATGATGTTTAATAAAGTTAATTAATAATTCAATAATTAATTTTTAGTTAATTAAATTTGGTAATTAATAATTAATTAAGCATTAAACAATGTTTGTTAACTATAATTAAGTGGGGATTGGTTACTAATTAATTATCTTTTAAAGTGAGATTAATTTTACTTAATTATTAATTAAGTAAGATTACTTTTATTTAATTATGAGTTAAGTATAAGATTATTTTTTAATTAATTATTAATTAAGTATAGGGTTGATTATTAATTAATTATTACGTAGGTGTTTAATTATTTTTAATTATAAATTAATTAATGGTTTTAATTATAAATTAATTAATGGTTTTAATTTATAAATAAATTATTTATTTAAGGTTTAATTATTTCTTAATTTATAACTAAGTTAAGTTAAGATTTAATTAAGATTTTATTATGATTTAATAAGGGTTTAACTCGTAATTGATTATTTTTGAAGAGGTTTTAGATTTTAATTACTTTGTTTTCCAAGGATCAATTTGTTTAAAAGCAATTTTATTTTACAAAAATAGTTTTGAACACAAGGGGTTCTATTGTCATTACCATTAAGTAACCCTACAAATGTGAATAGGTAATACTAAACTTTGACAGTTAGTAGAAGAAATCCTCGTTCTATTATATTTAAACTTAATAGATTGTTTGGACATCTATTTAGCAGACAAATCACCATGTTGCTATTATGTTATTTGGACATGTATTTAACAGTTGGTTTATATTGACATGTTATTCCCTTATTTGGTTGTGGATTTTATTTACATATATGTTGGCTTATGTAAATAACTGTTATGTGACTTGGAAGTCAAATTTAAATAAATGATAACTTGGTTTAGTACCATTGTGATCGCTAAGCCTCTTTCCAAATTTGTAAAAGTTATGTTTTAAATTAACTTAAATTCTATCCATTTGGGGTAAAGTGTTTTAAATGATTTTTTAAGTTATCTAATTATTTTATTAAAAGGATTTATAAATAATATTTTGTTTATAAAAGGTATTTTTATGTTATAAAGAATTTATTTAAAAGAGATTTACAAATGATATTTTATAAAAGATTTTTTATAAAGGAATTATAAAGAAAGATTTTTTAAAAGAGTTATATAAATAGAAAGGGGTTTTATAAATCATTTTGGAGATTGTAAAAGAGGTTTATAAATTTATCTTGGAGATTGTAAAAGCGTTCTATAAATTGAATTTGAAGATTTGCAAAAGGTATTTGAGATATGGAATGGGTTTTTAATAAGGAATTTTATGAAGAATTAGTGGGTTAGTTTTGTAGTAAATAATGATTTTAAATGGAATTTAGTTGGCCCATTTAATATGGAATTTGAAAAGGAGAAATCCTTCCTTAAGTTTTGTTAATATACTTATACCGTTGTGATAAGTATATGGATATATTTTCAAAGTATTGAAAGTATAATGCTTTGATAATATACTGATATTGATGAGATAAGTATATAAATGTTTTCCAAGTATTGAAAGAGTATAAGAGGTTTGTGAAAATATCATTTGTATAGGTATTTTGAATCAAGTATTCATAAAGTGATTTTAATTAATAAAGGATTAATTAAATGGAGGCTTGGTAGATCCCACATGGAATTTAATATTTTTTGTTTAATTGTTGTTATTTGATAGCTAAATAACTGACTATCAAATCTCGACCAAAACATAACTTTGGAAATATCTAGGAGAATCACGTGAGTTATATAGCACAGTCATTTCCGATGATGTTGTACTGTGCATATAAATCTCGTTTTGTTCTTCTAGGACAAATGATAAGGAGATCCATCCACTTTACGGTTAGGGGGTGATCCCCTCTCTTATCCTGTCTATTTTTTTCCAAAAGAACCGAAGTTGAGTTTACCGAAACTATCGAATGTTGTTTCGAAGAGACCGAGATCGGTTAAGTATAAATTATCTGAAAACCACTTCGATCCAACTCAAGCATTTCTAACTTAAGACATCTTGAAGAATATGGAATCGAAAATAGAGCTTTTGAAGTGCAAGGGCTACTTGCTACTACTTCTGAGGGTGATTCCAAAAAAGATGTGGTAGAAGTGGTGCCATCGGTTTGTTTAGACCCAAAACAATTTGTATGGATGAATGTTAGCATTACGTTGTCTCCTGGAAGGCATTGTTAGGATTCCAAGTGGGAAGCACTAAAGAAAGGTAAAGTGTAGCCTCAAGCCTTATCAATCGGGAATGACAAAAACAGGGGATGCAGCAGGGCTATTTGGGTTGCTTCCATTAGGGTATGATTATTCTTTATCTAGAGTCAATATCTATGTATGCTTTGGGGCCTATTATGGTTGTTGATCACAACTAAGGGGTGGTCATATTCGGTACTATCCAGTATTGGGTAGGCCGGTTCAATGTAGCAGGGGTACAAGATGTTCTTGTCAGACCCCAAGTACATTTTATCTAGAGGTGTACCATTCGAAAGGTAGTCCCATACCTTGTCATTATATGGAATCCATTTTCCAATAAGTGCCGTATGTACTTAATTGTGCCCAACTATGTTGGAATGTGAGATGCAAGCATTTTAGCTATTTTATCTATTTATTTTCATCCCCTGTACATTATTACAATATTACTGGATTTTCTATAAAAAATGTTTCGGTTATCATAAGGTAAAAACCCGTCCATGTTTATGTACGGCATGGTCTTACGTGATACCTCTATTTTTAAAGGGTTTTATAAGTTAAAATAAAATTCCTTGTGATTTGAGTTTCTCATGTTGGTTTAATCAGACTGATCTGAGCGTTGTTTTTTTAATGCTTGGGTCAGACCGAGCATATTTTCCAGATTAGCTTTGGATGCATTGGAGCTCCGGAGACGAGCTGAAGGCCAAGACGTATCTACGTATTTCTTTATGTTCCGCTACATGGTTTGTTGTATTTATCAAAAATTGTAAGGATGGGTGTTATAACTATCCAATTAAATGATAGGCTAGTGCTCTGATGGATGTATGTATATAAAGGTTTTCTCTTGTAAAGATCATTGTTATATTATAGATTTTTCGTTGTGTTGTAAGATTCTGTTCTGTCTTTTCTTTCTTTCACCCCTAATGATTTATCTTTCGGATGACTAAATGATCGACACACGAATACCAAGGATGTATTAAGTGTCGTCTTTAGTAGTAAGAAAGGAAAATCGTTACATATATTTACCCCTGCATGGGCATGATATTGGGATTATGAAAACGTAAAGACAATTTTATGAAATGACAACTATTTAGATGCTATGTTTACTTAAACTGTTGAAAAGAAAAACAGATCTCATTCTTTCACTAAAATATAATTCCAAGGTGACTGTAGCACACTAAGGTTTCATTTTTGGGTTTCGGTATGGAGGATGTTATAGTTGGTGCCAAAGCGAGGTTTGGGGACATTTAAGTGAAACAGAGCTAAGTAAAGGTCTAGGTTGGAAAAATATAAAGGAAACACAACACTTTCAGGATAATATGTGCTATTATATACAAGGTTTTAAATCTCGGATTTCGGTCACGTCTCGTCTCGAAGAATTTAGATAGCTTATCTCGTATCGGGTGAGATCTCGAACGAGATGAGTGCATCTCGGTCGTCCATCTCGGATTTACATCTCGGTTTCTAAAATTCATTTCGGAGTTATCTCGGAGTATATGTCATGTCGAAAATTAGTTTTCATACACCTAAATTTATAATACTAGTCACTACCTTAAGGAAAACACTATGCACTTACCTTGAATATATCACACGCTTATCATTAGTAATTTAGTATGGAAAAATATCACTTGTATCATGTAAAATAAACAAATAACTAGATTTCATGAATAATGTTAAATATAATATCGTATGAGATAAAGTAGACAAGAAACAAACCATAACATATGCACCTTTACTTTGTTTGATCATTCACTTAACTTTCCTACACAATATAATGTCTCATTTCTACCTTTTATGATTTATAGTGCTGCAAGGGAAATTTTAATTTTATAACTTCAAATACAAAAGTCTACAAGTAGAATTAAGATATTCTATGTCTGATTATAGTATTTAATTATTAGCAAACAAAATCTCATTAAGCAACTAATAGCATAGATATTTCAAACAAATGTAGAAAATAGCATACATAGTACAAACAATTTCAAACATTTAGTAATATTATAAGAAAAGCAAAAAAATGATGTACGAATGAACATGTAATCATCAGATGAAATTAATAGATGAAAGAGAATTCCTTTATTGCTTAAAAATAAGCCTTGAGGAAAAAAATTATAGCAGCAAAGACTAAATGAAATCAAATTGGGAATCCATTTAGAACATAAAGTTAAATAAGTGAAGCTCAAAATTTATAGCCGCAAAAAATAGGGTTAGGAAAAAAACTCAAGAAAGTGTCGAAAAAAGAAAAATGAAATCGGATGTAAATTAATTTGGATCAGAAACCTAAATGAAAATCATAAAGTGAAATACTTACCATAATCGATGTAGATTTTATCATCTTATTACACTTGTCACTGCCGTAAAATAAGAGACGAAGATTAAATGAGATTTATATAAGAAATAAGGGTTAAAAAAAGTACAATTAAGAAGGCTTAAATTAAGGTAAAGGATGAGCTAGCCTAATACGGAAAAAGAGTTGATTTTTTTCAAAATTCAAAAATTCGGCCGATATCTCGCTGTTAAATCTCGTCCGAGATACCGGACGAGATACTGAAATCTCGTCCGAGATTTGGGTCAGACGAGATTCAAACGAAATTAGTTGTTTCGAATCGCCCAGGCTTGAAAACGAGATCTCGCCCGAGATCTCGCCCGAGATGAGCGAGATTTAAAACCTTGATTATATAACATACTTGTTATTTGCTATGTAGAAATATGGACAGATATATCTATCCCTCTACTATTGCTCTCGCCCTTTTTACTTTCAATTTCTAGTTTTTCAATTGGAGTTCAGTTTGATACTGGAGCTACATGCTCTTTTATTTCAAAGGATTTAGTTAATAAGGTAAAGTAAGATACTACCTATCTACAAATGTATCTACGTGTGATTAATCCGATATGTGGGTATCCTACTCTCAGATTAAGGTGCGCTGATATTGAGTTTGACATGTATGGACACTTGTTTGTTTGTGATCCATATGTATTTGACTTCGTAGGGTACAACATAATTTTGGATAAGGACTAGTTAGTGCGGATTGATGCTAGGGGTCATTGCGTTGACAGAGTTATCGCTTTATGAAGCTTAAGGAGTGAAGAAAGAATCACGGTAGCATTAGACGTGATGAATGAGAGGTTTGGGTTTTTGTTCTATGCAATGGATGATCAGGAAGATTAGATTGATACAATGTTACTAGTTCAATATTTTGTAGATGTTTTTGAACCTATGACGGGATTTCCCCATAGAAGAGCAACTGAAATCAATATAGATTTGATACTGGGGCCTCAACCTATTAGTAGACCACCTAACAGAACGACGTCCAAGAAAACGGAAGAATTGAAGAAGCAACTAATGGAACTTGAGAGCATAAGAGGTTTGTAGGGCCAAAAAATGACATAACACCCTAAAATTCGATCCAACAAATATAAAATGAAGAAAACGAAGGGAAAGAAGATCAAACATGCAAATTTTATAGTGGTTCGTAAATACTTCAACGTACACCCACTTTAATCATTTTTATTGATATTTTCTCTCTGGAATACACCAATTACAATCAAAATTCGAGCCACCCTCTTGCAAGTCTCGGTTTTATATGAGTTTTATGAGTTAAGGGAGGAAAAAGATAGAGTTTAAGATCCCAAGTACCAACAGTCCCTTTCTAGTTGAAGTTACCTTGCTATTTATAGACGAAACCCCGCATAGATCTCGCAATCCCGGCTTAAGTGTGTCTTAATCTCCATATCCAAAAATATAGCATGAAGAATAGGTCATACCATGCAAATATTGAGAATATCAATCATGTCGATATTGGCATGATTTTCACACCCACCCTTCGACTTCTTTTCATAGCTTGAGCTTCCATTTTCTAATTTTGTCGATCCAAATTTCCAAGGTCATGTCGGTACCGACCAAATCATGTTAGTACCGACATGATTTATTTCCTCCAAACTTATAGTGTTCCTTCATGTCATCATCTATGATGTTCCCTAAGTAACTGGGTCCATTCCTTCATTAGTTTGTAGTCCAGTTCATATGTTCGAGTCTGTTGTGAGACTTATGGAAAATTTGCCAATATGATCTTCCCTACAAAATGCGCCTTGTGAATTTAAGGTATGCATTTCTCAAGAGGAAACTTCAAGACTAGAAAATTGTCATTGTATATGCTCTTTGTCCATCCATCGATTCAAATCGTGATGAATTATCCAGTTCCTTCAGATTCACCTAAAAATCAAAGGTCGTTATAGACCGTCGTAGCTAAGGACTCAAATCCTTGCTTAAGTGTTAGTCAATATCATCCCATGTTTTCCCATGATTTGTCAATCTTATATCACTATCATTATCGTCCCATCTTAGCTTGGGATTTAAGTTTTCATATATCAGACAATCATAAATCGTTAATCATAGAGGTGCATTGACACCTATTGGAGAATTACTTATAAATCATCTACTATTGCCTAGCATCCCAAGATAAGTACGTCCAACCGAATCGAGGAAATGGCATTCCTTTGTTATTTAGTATTAGTTATCAAATCATAAGGCTTTTAAATCCTAAGTTTAAGTTTAGATCTCTTCGGATTGCATGATCATTAATCTTGATTGAGCCCAATCCGCTCGCTCTCCGACGAGGGGACCAAATATCCGAGCACGTCTATCCGCTCCCCTCGAGTGAGGGGACTCGCTATCATTGTACAAGTCCATCCACTTGCTCTTCGGCAAGGGAACTTGGACTTCATGGTTCCTTGCTCCATCTCTCTGATCGGGGGAACCAAGTCATATCAATTTGTATATCAGGTTCAAAGGATAACTATGTTATGATAGCATCTATCATCAATATCAATATCAATTATCATGTTTGAATGATTTTTCAAATCCAAATATCCATCTTTCACTTATTCATGAAGTTTTAAATCAAATGCATCAAGCTAAAATAAAAAAATCTAATCTAGTCAAGGATTACCTTTGGATTCTAACCTAGAGCATGCCTTGGAACCGATCAAGATCCATTACCTATGCAAGTAGTTTGGTGGTGATCTTTTAAAGTTTATTCAAAACAAAAGAAAAGTGCAGAAATTAAACTTGATTCAGATCCATCTCGATCATGTGATAATCATTATCGACCCAGATCCACAGCCGTGACTTTGTACATCTGTCATAGATGGTAGTCACTCCTGTTGTACCACTACGGTTTGATTCCTTACATATTGTTGAAGTCGGTTACTCCAAACCTGCTCCTCTATCAATTTGCACAAACGCCTACATTCATTGATTTCGTGCCCATCCAGCTTATAGAATATAAAGTATTTTCCAGATTTTCTCTCCCAATCTGTAGGTTCTTGCTTCATATGTTTTCTATAGGGAATCTACCCCCTCGTTTCAGGATAGATCCTCTCTGGGGTCTCTGTCAACTCGATGCAAGAGGAAAACTTTGGTTCTCTCCTTTGTTGCTTCAATCCTCCAAAGCCATCATCGGCTTTTCACTTTCTTTTATCCTATCCATATCCTGCCTTAGATGGTCTTCCATCCTCTACAACGTTAACTTTAGCACCTTCATTTGCTTCAACATCCTCATGGCACAGAAACATATTCGCTTAGTAGTAAAAATATGTATGGTCCACTGGCGGATCTCTCTCCAAAACAATTTTGAAATCTGTTTTATTGGTAATCCAAGAAGCCATCACCATTAGAATTATTGATAGGTCTGGCTTATGCACTATAGCGACCGATACATTAAATCTAGTTAAGTAACTCTATAGGGTCTCACCGGTCCTTTGCTTCACACTCAAAAGCATAATCACATTCTTCATTCGTGCTATATGAACTCTGAACTATTTCATAAACATATCCATTAATTATATCCACATGCCGATGGACCTGTTTTCCCACCGACAAAAACACATTGCTACTAAATCAATTAAGTATAATGGCAAACATTAGCTCGTCACTTCCTCCGAAGCACCCAACACTCCCATATTTTAGATATATCTCATCAAGTGAACGGTCGGATCTATTCATTCATTATACATCTCCAAGGTTGGCAGTTTAAAGTATGGTGGGTTCCTGGTGTATCAAATGTTTGGGGTAGATGGGTTTCTATTTGCATCCTCCAAACTCTGATCAAGGAGTTCACCTCTTAGTACTTGTCTTATCATATCTACAATCCCGTCATTATCATTCCATAGAAATCTCGTAGGCTCCGCATGTGCTTGTCTCAAATTATCATCCTGCCCCTAACTCCGATGGGGTGTTTATGATCCTAACCTCTATGATCGTACGTTTGCATTCTAGTCCCAATTCTCAGGCTTAAGACCATCCCTTAGTAGTGCTCTATCATGACCAAGGTTCAAATCAACCGTGCCCCCTGACAAAACATGTCGGTACCGACATGATTCATGTTGGTACTAACATGATGGTACAGTGAGGGAATGGTTCTAGCTTGCTCTACTCCGGCTCCTTGTGCATCTGCTCTGCCATCTAGCCTTTGCTTTTGAATTTTAGTTGCTCCAACTGTCCTTTGCTGCTCTATTCTCTTGAAAAATCCATTAAGCATCTCCTTTTGCCAAGCCATCAATCTTGCCTGCATCTTCGACTTCATTCCTTCTATTTACTCTATAGTAATATAAATAGAAGGCGGGTTCAAACTTGAGGACAAATCATGGCTGCCCCAATGTCCTTATTGGCTTCCCTCAACAATCACTCTTCTCGTTGATGGTCTCTTCATCTTCTTCAACTCAGGTTTCAAGCTTCCAAATCCAAGCTTATCTCAATGAAAGCACAAAAAAATTTGGGCTAAAAATAATACGACACACCAAGATCCAAATCTAACAAGAATAAAATTAAGAAATTAAACAAAAAAAGAAGATCAAACATGCAACTTTTATAGTGGTTCGTCAAATTCTCTAGCCTGCGTCCACTTTAATCCTATTTATTGATATTTTATCTTTGGAATACAATAATTACAATCAAAATTTAAGCTACCCTCTTGTAGATCTCGGTTTTATATGAGTTTTATGAATTAAGAGAGGAAGAAGATAGAGTTTAAGATCCCAAGGGCCAAAAGTCCCTTTCTAATTGAAGTCACCTTACCTTTATAGATAAATCCCAGCATAGATCTCGCAATCTAAGCTTGATATTGTCTTAATCTCCAGATCTGAAAATATAGCATGAAGAACAGATTATCCCATGCAAATATAGAAAACATTAATCATGTCGGTACTGACATGATCATGTCGGTATCGGCGTGACTTTCACATCCAAACTTCAACTTCTCTTCATAGTTTGAGCTTCCATCTTTCATTGTTACCAATCCAAATTTCCAAGATCATGTCTGTACCGATCAAATTATGTCAATACCAACATGATTTCTTTTCTCCAAACTTCTAATGTTCCTTCGTATCATCATTCATGACGTTCTCCAAGTCATTAGATCCATTCCTTCATCAATTTGTAGTCCAGTTCATCTGTTTGAGTCTATTCTGCGACTTATGGTTGCGGGTAACAAGTTTTATCAGGTCGAGCAGTTCATCATGGGGAGCATCCATGGTATTTGTAAAGAATTTGGATGGATCACTTTAGATGTGTATTGATTATAGAAAGTTGAATGAGCATAGGAGTAGCTGAGGAAAGGTTCCTTTGACCACATTTAGAACAAGTTATGGTACATATAAGAAGCTAGTTATGCCCATTGGACTAACCAACTATGATAATCGCTCTATACCTATAGCACCCAATATACTTGTATAGTGTGTAGTAACAGTGCACCGTCGATGTAAGACGATTGTCGAGGAATGGTAAAGTAAGCAAAACAATCATAGAACCCATCGTATATGTAACACCCCTAATTTTTAATAACATTATTTAGGAGATTTAATTAGATAAATTAAATAGAATAATGTAGAGTGGTAAGGGGATTGAGATTGGCAAATGAATTTAGTGGCCGTGCTTATTAAAATGAATGTATTATAAAATGTTAAATGATAATTAAATTAACATAAGGGCATTAGGGTCATTGTCGCCCATATCTCCTACCCTTATACTATTATCCCTATACCATTTACGTTCATTTTATCATAAGAAAAAACAAACGAAAGAAAGCTAAAACCAAGCCGGCCATTAGAAGGAAGAAAAGAGGAGAAATTCAAGTTTAAAGCTTAGAAACAAGCTAGGGGGAATCAATCTCAATCAATCTCCAATTTCCTTATCAATTCTAAGGTGAATAATAATCAATACATCTCTATTTTCGTTTTTATTTGATCATTTGATTTCAGATTTAGAATTTAATCCAATATGATGATTTTTGATGATATGCTTGGATTCATAATATGTTTAATTTAATCCAATGGTTTAAATATGAGTATATACAGTTTCAAGGCAAAACCAAGAGTAAATGATTTTTAAATGCCATGGAAAAAATTTATGTTATGAGAAACATGATTTTAGAGTTGGGTTTCAATTTTTATAATTTTCCAAGCCATGGAGAATTAATTATGAATTTTTAAAGGAAAACATGTATTATTGGGTTTAAAAATTATTTTCGATTGTTATATGATGAAATTTGGTCTGAAATTTATATATGTTAGATAATATATTAAAAGTGAATTTCTGTGATTTTTAGGGATATTTACTAAGAGATTTATTATGGAAATTAAATTATTTTGAAAGGCGGACCTAAATGATTTAATGGGAAGGGCTTATTTGTTAATATTATTCAGTTTATAGATCTGAGAAAATACGACAATTATTTGTAAAATAATTTAAAAGTTTAAGATAACTAATCAAGTGTTTACATGTGGGCAAGTTAGTTACAAAAAGATTACTTTATTTGGTAAAAAACAGCTTTTTACTTAGAAAACTAGGTTCCGCCACTTTCGGAAGGCCCCTTTTCGACTTAGATCTTCCGCTACTAATCAGGTTGAAACCTATAAGGTCGAAACCAATAAAGCCGAAACCAATACACATGGTATCACTTAGTTGGTATGCAGTGGATTGGAGAAAGGCAGAAGGTAGGGTGTCGAAACATAGCTTCCGAAGGGGTCAATACCTTTGTTTTGTCTTCTAAAGAAAAGCGCTTCCTGTTTACAAAGAGGTTTCAAAGGAGTCAAAACCAATGCTTGCGAAATGGTATTTTAAAACAATCTTTCGAAGGAGAGCTGCCGCCTTTTTAAAGTAGTAGCTTCCGAAGAAGTTACTTTGTTTTCAAATTGAAGCTTTCGGAAGGGGTAGTTTCGACCAAGTCAAAACCCTTCAGCAACTTTATGCCTTTCGATGGTATTGAAGATATCAATGCTTTCGGAAGGTACTTTTTGTTTTATAAATATAAGTCGCTTCCTATAGCTTTCGAAAGGGGTTAGGAGTTTCAATGGTAGTGGTTTCGAAAGGGGTTTCGAAGCCAACCTTCTAATATTTTACCCAGATGTTTTATGCTTTCGAAAGGATGGTGCCGACACCATCAGGTTTATCCCAATACCTTTATGAGATAAAGAATGGTTTCGAAAGAGATGCTTTCTCTTTTATTCACTTGACCCAAAATGATGGTATAAATATAAACCCAATAGTTTCAAAAGGGGGACTTTCAATGTTTTCGAAAGGGGTGCTTTCAATTGGTTTCGAAGCTATGCTTCTAAATGTTAAATGCTAATGCTTTAATACCTTCGAAAGGTTTCAAAAGAAAGTTTTAAAGTGTTTGAAAGGCAGGGGCCTGATGTTTTGAAAATAGATTCTTATGCTTTCGAAGGAAGGTATCCAGTGAGGTCGAAAGCTAGGATTCGAAGGAGTCAAAAGGTTTGTTTTTCAAAACTAATAACCCAAACTCAATTTTTAAAAGGAGAAACCCATGGCTAATTTAAAGGAGTTTTTGTAATGGTTTTGAGAAGAAGCTTTCCTTGATAAAATAATAGGTTAAAGGGATTAACCATGTTTTTATATTAAACCCACAGATGTGATATTGTTATGCTATGTTGGTGCTTCTTCAAATATAAATATATTCACATTATAAAGGACCCATAACTAAATTTTGGGGAAAATGGCAGGAGAACTAGCTAGGTTGAACCAGTAGTGGATATAAATTGATTAAACTCCTGAATGAGTAGAATTGCATCCAGGAGGTCAGGGAGACCAAAATATAGGATGCTTAAATATAGAAATTGTCAGGGAGACAGGTTCATAGTGCACCCATGAAAACTACGATTAGGAAGTTATTGGAGTTACTAATAGGTTCATAGTGATCCCATGAAAACTATGTTTTAAAGAGTGGTTGGCAGGAGCCAATTGGTTTGTAGTGCTCCTATGAAAACTATATCCGGATTAAGTTATTGATAGTTGTTAATAGGTTCCTAGTCAACCCATGAAAACTAAGATAAGAGAGAAGTTATTGGAGTTACCGATAGGTTCAGGGGAACCCATGAATTAATTAAACCCACAAGACTGGTAGTGTTAAGTTAATTAGCAAGGGCCAATAGGTTCATAGTGTAACCATGAAAACTATAAAACAAGACAGGGGTTCAAAAACTAAATACAAGTTATTAGTAAGCTCATGGAAACTAATAGGTTAATAGTGACCCTAAAAACTATAAATATGACATGGAGTCAATTAAACAAGGGATGGGAAATCCAAAATGTTTTAACTTGTATGCATATCATCTTAATAATTTGAAATGACTATGTTTTTAACCATTGTGGATGCAGGAGCACAGTATATGGTTTTATAAAGGTTTTAAGATACTAGTGAGGGGCAAGCCTGTTCCGCTAAGCGGCGTGGTCTCACTAGATATCTAAATGGTTTGAGATGTTAGATTATTATTCATACCAGGCTTTATGTCTGACTCGAAGTTTATGTTTTCCCCTTAAACTCTCGGGTACTCAATTGATTTTGAGTAGTTTGAGAGTTGAGGTTTTCAGGTACCCCATTAGACGAATAAAGCTTCCGGAGACGTGCCAGAGGTATAATAGATATTTACAGTTCTCTTTTACTTGATTCCGTTGTGTTGTTTGTAAGAACAAAGTTGTTAAATTGCCTGTATATACTCTGATCATCCAAGGGGGCATCTTCATATGTCGCTCTTGGCATATGTTGTAATAAATATATTTTCTCTGAACGTGGTTTACGATAATGGGATTACGTAATGAATTGGAAATGATTTAAAATGGAATGTGATCTTGTTCGAAGTTTTAAGTTTTTTCCATATTCATGTGTTTCTGTGTATCGATGAATCTAACACCGCCGTATTTGGTCGTAGAGGATTAATAACTATGGATGACTTCAGCATCCACAGCCATTAGTTTTGGACCTCCAAGTAAGGGGATGTTATAGTATATCTCACGATGCATCGAATAAAATATATAATCATCGTATATATAAAACAAAAGAGACAATAATAACTAAATGAACCACATAATGAGAGTGCATATGTTCATATAGTTATACAAGCAATAGTATAATTTATACAACTGATAAATAAACTTAAATTATAAATTGTCTCTAAACAAAATGAGTCAGACACTATCAAGGCCTTATAGTGTCGCACAACGGAATAAGCAAAATTAAGCCTAAAATAAAAATATGAGAAAGCATTGCCCTCTACTAGTCCATGTGCACAATTCCATATGCGATTTACACCCGTTATGTAGTCTAATCATTTAAGAGTACTCGAGATAATAAGAAGCAAAGCATAAAACCTCAAGTTACACAATAGTTTGGTGTGAGCGACGAACCATCTCAGAATACACGGAAGTCGATATACTATATGGAACATAGGGCATGGAGAATCTTACCTGACATGTCCCTTCATCCAAAGAGTTGGCATATAATAATATATGTTAATCTACCATCTACTATCATTATAAAGGTTTACTACGTCCTAAGTACAATAGCGGGTGTTTAGTTATCCACATCCACAATACTTACGTCATGTGACATTCCCAAAGTGATAAACAAACATGAAAAGCTGTGCATTTGATATATGATAACTCGTATGACCATCAACTGCTAGAGACAAATAGAAATTTTGGTTCACCTCCGTGCTCGAATTTAACTCAAATATTATAAAACTAGTTCCCTTCCTTGATTCAAGGTACGTGGATCCCTTCCTCGATCCGAGGTACACGTCCTAATACCCAAGTGAGTATCCTCACATACCCCTGCTTTGTGAGCATACTTCAAAACACAGAGTATCAATGATCCCTTTGCATGCATCCTCATGTCCTTCTTCGCTCTATTCATTTACATTTTCCACGGTAGGACACTTTCTCGTTCCACTTTCTATAGTATATCCCTTCTTGTTCTACCCACGAGCTCCCTACCTTGAACTGATCCTTAAGTATTATCATGGTGACTCTATCAACATCGAGTCGTCATCATTAAAACATGACTCCATTAACATCAAGTTGTCATCATCGGAACACTACTCCATCACCATCGAGTCATCATCATCAAAGTCCCAAAGTCATTACATCGAAGCGTCATGTCATCGCTTCACCATTGAAACTGCTCATCATAGAGCAATAACATCAAAATCAAGAATCGGCCACATAAACAAACCACCATGTTGCACTCCATAGAGCCTCCTCATCATCCATGTCAAAGATTGACCAAATCGAGCATTATCAATAGTGGTATGTACCGACCACTCCAGAATGGTCAATATCGACCACTTTGGTTGTGTACTTAGCCAAAAATGGCTAAGTACAAACCAAGTGAAATGTCCGACGTCCAACCTGAAGTTCGAACATATACCTAAGTCCATCGTCTCTCTTCTTTAAAGCGGTCGGCATACATCCCAATAATCTTCCACATACTTATTTCATCCATTCGAGTTTCCATTATGTGTGCATTCAACGATATGCATGAAACTCTTTCTTATGGGATATTTCCTAACACTATATCACATACTGATCGACATTCTCAAGCAAAACAAGCAAACATGCAAATATACAACCAACATAGCATACATACGACATGTACAACACAACTATATCAACATATTTCATATTCATATCAAAAATGGCCTAAATATAGCAGTTTTAGAAAATAGTACGTTCATAAGAACATGTGCGATATCCATCTTAAAACCATTTTAAAGCACTTTAAAGATCTTTTATAAAGTGAGATGTAGGTCTAAATATATTAAAGCTCGTATTTTAAAGTTAGAACATTTTAAAATGTCATTTTCATACTGTATTTTCAGCCACATTATGGTGAGAGGAAATATCACTCACCTCAATAAAAGCTACCCAATTCTATGCAAGTCGTAGAGGGTTCCAATACGAGTGCAATGCAAGAAACTGTGTACAAATCGGACCTCGTATGCAAAAGATATGGACGATATAAGATATCGACTTATATTGATTAATTAAATAATCACTTAATTAACCTGACAAACAATTAATTAAACTAATTAACCTTTCCATAATTAACTTTTAATTCTTCTTCCCACTCACTTAAATATTGCTCATGCATAATTCAAGCCTGGCACTTATTTACACACGCAAGCCCTCCATCATACCACCGCAAACATACCACCACCAGGACCACCACCCCCTCCCCGCACCTTCCATCATCTTCGCCAACTGCGCGGACCACTATAGCCACCGATACCCCTTTTTTTCTTTTTTCCATGAACCACTACTTGGGCATGTTTGTGCCACCTTTGAACTCTGTCGCGACATCGCCTATTGCCACCGCACCTCTAATTTCGACCACTACACTTGTTGCACCATAACCCACTACCTGTACGACCTAACACTACCCCGGTGGAAAAAGAAAATGCACGCAACCCATTATTTTCCAATACTTTTCAAGCTCATCACCACCACTACATCCACCTTCTACCCAAATGATCTACATTTCCAAACTCTACTTGCCAAGATGAACAAACCCATATAAATGGTTTCCCATACGGTTAGATAGTCAAGAAGTTTGCTATTGGCGATCTTCCTATTCAACTCCGATATCTCCCTCATTGTAGCATGAAACATAACCATTCTATTGCCATTTTGATCCTCTCTCTACTACAAACACAACCATATGTTCTGAATCCATATCGATTCACCTCCAAAATCATTTTGTTCGCCGAATTCATACCACAGTAAGAGTAGGGTTGAATCGAGACCATGGTTGTGTAGGTTTTGGAAATATAAAGAGATCCAAGTTTTATTTTGGCCAAAATAGTGACTCTTAGAAAACTTCCTTCTTCCAAAAATGACATGGCCTAGGAACCTAACTTCCTTCTTCCAAAAATAACACTTAGAAAACTTCATCTTCAACTTGCCCTGTCTCAAGGTCCCTAACACCAATCTAGGATGAACCTCATTATCTCGCTCATCATTAGAGTACACAAAGATATCATCTACAAAGACCAACACAAACCGGTCCAACTAATCTTGAAAGACTACGTTCATAAGATCTACAAAGAATGTGAGTGTATTAGTTAGCCCAAAGGGCATAACTAACTACTCATATAAACCATACCTTGTCCTAAACATGATCAAAGGAATTCGGCCACTCTTAGCTGACGCAACCCCTAGTCAAGTTTAACCACAAGAACACTTTAGCTCCACTCAACCGATCAAGTAGATTGTCTATCCTCAGCAATGGATAATGATTCTTTATAATAATTTCATTAACTTCATATAGTCAACACATATCTGAAGTGATCCATCAGACTTCTTAACAAACACTGGAGAAGCTCCCTATGGAGAACCACTCGACCTAATGAAATCATATATTCTAGTTCCACTAGCTGCTTCTTCAACTCTTCCATCTCCTTAGGTGGCATTCTGCTAGGTGGTCTCCAAATAGGTTGTAACAACCCAGTTTTGAGCAATAATTAATTAAAGTTAATAGTAATTTAAATGATTAAAATGGATTTTAGTGATTAAATGTAAATAATTTGGATTTAATTAGGAATATTCAAAATTTATTATAAGGTAATTAGTAACGAAATTTAATTGTTATGATAATTATTATTTATTTTAATAAAATTTGAAATAAATTAATTTGGAACATTTTTAATAAATAGGCTTAAAATGTGAATATTGGATATTTAAATTTAAATGAGTTAAAATATGGAAAATAAATTATAGAATATTATGTAATGTTGGGTAAATAATCAAGTATTGGAGATATGAATTTTATATGGAATTTTATTGTAATTCATTTTAAACAGAAAATAGCTTAAAAAATAAGTTAAGTAATAAAATAAATATATATATATATACACACACACATATGTACATACACACACACATACATATACATACACATACATACATACATACATACATACATACATACATATATATATATATATATATTCAAAACTTAGGCAAGGCCTAAGTATTCCTAGCTCAAACCTTTTTTTCTAGATCACTCTACTTCAAAACTTTCTTTGTTCGGTAAAAACGCTCATGTATACATCGCTTGATTATTACTTCTTCATGAAATTTTCCTTCACAATATTCTTCATCTTCTAAATTATATAATAAATGAAGTAAATTATTATAAATCACCAAATTTAATTATATGCATATCGACACTTATATGCACTTATACCGGTAAGGGATTCAAGTTTTGGGTCGTTGTGTTGAGTTCTGGGTGCGTGCGATTAAAGAGGAGAGCATGAAGATGGCTTTAGGTGAGTATGTAAACTCACAAATCTATGTCTTTGATCACATAATCCTTATCATAGATGCTATAATTGGATTGTTGTTTAGGTATATTGGTTGTCAACATCGAGTCAGAAGAGATAACGGCAAGGAAGAAGGAGAAGATCGCCTGAATCGACGAGTTACAGCTTAGAAATGTGACAAACCGGTTGACCGCCTAGGATTACGGGTCGACCGATTATGACCGACTGATGGCAATGACCGATCGTGCATTTTTTTATGGTTGTGTGTTTTATTTATATTCATTTAATAAAAATATAAATTACTAATATATATATATATACATATATATAAATAATAATGTTTATATAGAAAAGGCGTGTTATATATATATATATTTGATTAGAGAAAAGTTTTATTTTATAATTTAATATTTTTACATATTTAAATTATCTATTTATTGAAAGAAAATGTAATTTTGGGTTAAAATAATTATTTAAATATTAATGTAGATCCTAAAAAATGAGATATTTTCTATC
The DNA here is from genome assembly GCA_030737815.1 of Allium fistulosum. Classification (NCBI taxonomy): domain Eukaryota; kingdom Viridiplantae; phylum Streptophyta; class Magnoliopsida; order Asparagales; family Amaryllidaceae; genus Allium; species Allium fistulosum. The sequence goes on along the minus strand of CM060905.1, from coordinate 196,804,945 downwards.
TAATAATTTAAACCTTTTAAAGTGGAGTTTATGGTTAATAAGTTAATTAGAAGTATATGATATCTACATTTATATTTATATTTATAAAAATAATATTCATTAATATAAAGATTAATTAATTATATTATTTAGCTTAATTCCAGAATACTTTTCACTGTTTCTAAAGTTCTCATTTTATCGCTTTGAATGAATTATTATGAAATATTGATTTGATTGTTCGATATATACACACACACATACACATATTTGAATGATCTATTTTATATTCCTTTTCTGATCTCTTCTTTCTTTTATATTGAATCAGATCATATAATGATTCACTATTGACGTTGATTTGATTAGTGTTTTGATATGATACGGTGATGACATCCTTCTATATGGATTTGTGTCATTGTAGTTTCTGTAATAGTTTGTTTATAATGATTTTAACTATGTGTAGCGAGAAATCTGAATAAACAAAGTTATAATATTGTTTGGGATGGGGCATTCAGTAATATTTCTTCGGTTATTCTTTGGACTCGTTATATAAAATACTGAAGAGTGAGTGCGATGTGTGAGCTCTAAATAAATGGACTACTAACACGCTGTGGTATGGGATGTTGTTATGTTAGTTATTTGATTATTCTTTGCTCGTGAATGACACTACAGGGATTTGTTATGTGTGATGGGGCTCACTGTGCTGAGTCATGTATTTAGCCGTGTGTCGGCGATTGCATCGAGCCGTGTGCCAGCAATATACAAAGCCATATGTATTATGCTATATGTCAGCATATGTATAGATCCATGTGTCGGTATGTGTATATAGCTATTCATCGACTATTATATATACATATACATATATATACAGTATTTTTCTATCACTATTCGACTCCCTTCATGATTCGGGAGTGAACCAGATTGGCTCGTATCCGTCCTAACGGCCTGATCACGATGGTTGCACCCCTGATCTGTGTCACTCTTTTCTTATAGCTGTGTGTCGGCAATGTTTATAGCTGTGTGTCAGCAATGTGTATAGTCGTATATCGGCAAAGAATAGAGCTGTGTGTTGGTAACGTATAGCCTTATAGTGTCACCTAGGCCAGTAGTTTGTTACCATTTACGGGCACATGTAGGGTCATGATCAAGTCCTCGCATAGTCAAGCACGCTGATGGATATGAGTCACAATGTTTGCCGTGGTAACCAAGACTATAAAAGCCATGTTGGTAGAACACGTATGTCGTGTCCGCCAATCACGTATGTAGTCTCCTAGAGCAAGGGTGTCTGTTAGTCTCCCATCTAAAATCATGGTATTTCTTTTGTATCATTAATTTATAATATTTAATATATTTATTTGAGTGATATCAATTTAGAGAATAATGTATTTCTTTTGAAATAACCTTGTGATTCAAGTGTTAGACACGTCTGAAATCACGATAAACATACTATACCTATGTACTTATTCCTTAAATCTCATTTGGGTTTCTTTCTAGTTCCACTTAATTTTATACATCCATATTATATAAGTTTTAATTATTCTATAACTTTTATAATTTAATTAGCATATATAATAGTCTTATGCATAATCTTATATTAATATTATTAACTAAATCTTATTTAATTAATTAATTAACATTTTAATTAATTATATATATGTTATTCAATTAAATATTATATATTGAATATGTATACTATAACATTTATAGTATACATTTAAATCTTTTTTTATATATATATTTGTTATTTTAGTTATTAATTAATTAAACAAATTTATTTAATTATTTTAATTTTTAAAATTCCATATATACTTACATCACCTTAAACAATTTAAGATAATGTAACATATATCATTATCTATGGTACGTATAATTTAATTAATTAACTATTTAATTAATTAATTTTATTTATTAATCTAATTAATAATTAATTAATTTTTAAATTATTTAGTATATTTTCAAAATAATTTGTAAGTCAAATCATAAATATATAATATACTTCATATTTTAAATTTAACCATAAATTTTTTTAATTTCAAAATAGATTTTGAAAATTAACCCAAGGCCCAAATTCAATTTGGGCATTCTCTATTAGAGATAACCTTTACTTCACCTTTCAGGCCAGGTTGGTTGCCAGGTAGGCCAAGGTATTTGATTATCCAAATCCAGCCTAGACATAGCTTTTCTAGACACCATACTAAATGGGTAAGCTTAACTAGTTGGCCATAACATGTCCAATTTAGACCGCATAGACTATTGGGCTCTAATACTAATGTTGGAAACATGTCAATCGAATGCGGGTAAAATAAGTTGATTTCAAAAAAAATCCTATCTAGATCAAAGTGGGCCTAATGGAGTGGAAAAGAGAAGAAAAATAATAATAAGGAAAATGAATGAAAGAAATGAAGAGAATTTGTTTGAGAGGATATGAATGAAACTTGAAATTGCTCAAATTTTGATTATAAAGGATATAAACAAACAATCTTAAAAAAATTTAAATTTAAATTTATAAAGGTTGTAAATAAATTATTTTAAATTAAAATTAATTTATAAGGGTTATGAAAATAATTTAAAATTATTTTAATATTATATTCATAGAAATTATAAGTGAACAAATTTAAAACTATTTAAAATAATTTATAACGTTATAAATAAATAAATAAATTTATAATTGTTTAAATTTGAATTAAAAAAGTACCATTTTGAATAAAAAATTATACCACTTATAAATAAATAATTTCAAAATTAAAATATAAAATATAATGTTATAGTTCATAAAAGGTTACAATAAAGTTATAATATTAATTAATTGTTAATTAATAATATGTATAATACTATATTTAATATTAAATTATAAACGTTATAACTAAATAAGAGAATCTTATATAATATAAACAAAACAAAAAATATGATTTAAAAGTTAAAATCAATATAAAACCCATAGTAGTTATCATGAATGAATACATATGTATACAGTTGTGTGTGTTTGTCTACATACACAGATATATATATATATATATATATATAACGAATGATGTCATTGAGTCTGGTGAACACTCATTATTCCTTAAAAACGATAATACTCATTGATATTATTTTGAGATTACGAATATGAAATATTGTTCTCTCCATCATTTATATTTGTTGGCTCGGTATTTTGGCATGCAAGGAAGACAAAAGGTAAGGAAAAGAGAAGGCAACTGGGATGCCGAACCGGGTGTTTGGTTCGGCATCCCTAAAAAATGCCGGACCAGATATCTGGTCTGGCACATCACTGAGATGCCGGACTAGGCATCTGGTCCGGAACATCACCTCAGCACCAGCACAAGCATTTGGTCCGGTGCTTGGAGCAGCCGAACCAAATGTTTGAACTGGCAAGACGACGCGCCGACCTCAGGACAGAAGCGACTCCAAGAACTCTACATTCCTCGTCGCCGAACCAAAACCAGAAGAATTCCATGCCAAACCAGATAAGCCCACATCATGCCGAACAAAGCCTGGGAGGTTATATCTCCACCTGCACCCTTCACAACATCACTCCATAAATACCAGAGCTTTGCAACAACAATGGGACCGAATTTTGGAGAAAAGAGGGAAAATCTGCTGAGACTTAACCATCCCAGTTACTCTAAGTTTTTCTTTTACTCTTTCTGATCGAACTTGTATCTGTAATCAAATCAAAGGAGCATAATAAGATAGACAGTGGATGTAGGCACATTTTGGCCGAACCACTATAAAATTTCATGTGACTTATTTCCTTTAACTGCTTTCCAATTATGAGTCTATGAACTATTCTGTGACAATAAAAACTATCTGTTAACGGATTGGAACATTAAAAACTCCATATCAACCGACTTAAACGTGACTTCGACAAATTTGAACTTAGAGGTGTTTGCCCAATTTTTGTGCAAACATTTTTGGTGCTTTCACTAAGAACGGCGTAGAGAGCGGAACTCTTCTGTCCACTCTCCTTCCAAGCCTAAACTCAGCATTAGAACATGGCTCCCCTAGGTGCAACACCGATAAGGGTAAGAGCGCGGCCACTGCCAGTACACTCAATCCCATCCAAGAAGATCAAGAAAACCCAACAACCCACTCTCAACCTCCAGGCTCAGCTGTCACCCGAGAAGACTTAGATAGGGTTGTGAATGAGATTACTGACCGCTTTGCTGCCCAGCAAAAAACTTTAGTGGACCAACTCATGACACGCTTGAGAGGCATGGAGGAATCCATTCACCATACTAAATCTCGAGGTGAGTCTCAATCTGAAGAGTCGCGTAGACTGAACAGATCCCCTGCAAATGAAGAATTCAATCAAGAAGATACAAGAACTCGAAGCTGAGCCAGGACTCAGCCCGAAGCTGGTCCTGAATGATCATCAAGAGCTTAGCCCAGTCAAGAGGGCACCAGGCAAGGACCAACTGTGGTTGACCCTGTCATGCTTTGAGCCAACAATCGCCAACCTAGCCTCAACCAAGGTTCCAGACGCCATCAATATCAAAGAGAAGCCCCCACTTCTCCCAGGGCTGCCCTAGAATCCGAGGAGAGGATGACACGCCTCTCCAAGGAATATCTCAGGCACGAACAACTCGAAAGAGGGATAGAGGCAAGAGTGTCCAGCCCCTTCACCAGGGATATAGAAGCGACAGCCACTCCTCGAGAATGGAAGATGCCCACCATGGACCCCTAGAAAGGCACATCCGACCCAATCATCCACTTGCAGCACTACGCCCAGCACATGCTCATGAATGGAGCAACAGAGGGTGTTCTGTGTAAATATTTTCCACTATTCCTGTCAAACTTGGCAACCACATGGTTTTGTCACCTGCCTCATGGCTCCGTTAGCACTTTGGAAATGTTGAAGGAAAAATTCATAAGTCAATTTCGAATCCACATAGAATAGCCCAAGGATGCCTATTCCATGTCAGACGTAAAACAAAAAGCAGGAGAACCGCTGCAGCAATATCTTACCCGTTTTAACGCTGCCGCGGTAGCAATACAAAACGTCGATGAAAGGCTTACACTGATGGTGTTGTGCGAAGGCATCCACATGGATTCAAAGCTCGTGAGAAGATCGACAAAGGAAAAGCCTCTAACTCTTCAGGATTTCTTTCATGAAGCTGGAAAGTACATGAGATGGAGGACGCGGCAGCCCACCGACATAGCGAGCAACCCGCAAAGGCTTCTAGCATCCAATGAAACATGGGTGCCCTACTCCGAGGGGAGGGGAATAAACAGAACAATGAAGGAAAAAATGGCCACCAAGGCAACTCTGGAACTGAAAAAGGCAATAAGCGACGATACAGACCTGGACCAAGATTCGATTCATACACTCCTCTGAATGACACCATAGAGAACATTTACATGGCTACTCAACACGAGTTGAAATATAAATGCCCTCCATACAAAGAAGAGCCGGAAGCCGCAATTAGAATAGGAAAATATTGTTGCTTCCACGAGTCTCATGGGCATAACACCGAAGAATGCCAGCATTTGTGGGATCTCATTGTGGAATACATCCGAAAAAAGAAACTAGAGAGATACATGCGGAAAGGGTGCAATTCTCCCGCTCACCTCCACGAAGGATCTGGGCAACCCTCACAAGGGAATAACAAGGAAGGAGCTGGTATGAGCCACTCTAACCAAGAAAAGATAATTGTCCACACCATATCTGGAGGCCCACATATAGCCGATGGAAGTTGGGCCGAAATGGAGAGGTATGGGAAATCCTTGAAAGACAGGGAAGGATATGTTCATTCCATAACTGAAGGATGCATTGCAAAACGGAGAGAAAGAGTAGAATTAATCTTCAACAATGAAGATTTGGTTAGAAAACAGTATCCGCACACTGATCCCATGGTTATCTCCGCCTGGATCGGCCCGACGGAGGTGTTTCACATTTTGGTCGATACAGGAAGCTCGGTGAATATTTTATTCAAACATGCATTTAATAAAATGAAGTTATCAATGAAAGATGTATCTCCGTGCCATAAGCCTTTACATGGGTTCATTAGGAAGCCACGATGCCACTTGGACAGCTAGACTTGTTCGTTGAGCTAAGAAGTCACCCCCGATCAGTTGTCCGAAAGCAAACATTTGTGCTGGTAGATGGACACTCTACCTACAATGCATTCTTAGGAAGGCCCACGTTGTCAAACTTCCAGATAGTCTTGGCATGGGGGTCGCCCTCTGTGCCAAAAATGCAGAAGTATAGCAATCAAAGACGCAGCTCGCGATTGCTACGTAATTGAACTTCTCCAAAACAAGAAGAAGGAAAAAGGGAAAGGCATGGGGGTCGCCCTCTGTGCCAAAAATGCAGAAGTATAGCAATCAAAGAAGGCCGCTCCTCTCGAATATACTAGCGACCCATTCAACGAGTTGGACCCCAGAGATAGAGAGGAGGAGGTCAACGTTGTGGAGGCTATGGAATATGTGATGGTAGACGAACGCGACAAAATAAGGCTTTTAAAGATAGGTTCTCAGTTGAACCAGAACCTCAAAGTCCAACTGATAGGATTTCGGTAAAAGAAATTGGATGTATTCGCATGGACCCATGAAGACATGGTGGGTATATCACCAAAAATAGCTTGCCATTCCCTCAATATTGACCCAACCAAGATCCCGATCAAACAGAAGAAAAGAAGAATGGGGATAAAACGATCAACTACTCTCAGCGAAGAGGTGAAGAACCCGCTCGCCAATGGCTTTATCCGCAAAGCCATTTACCCAGAATGGATCTCCAACCCGTTCATGGTGAAGAAGCCCAATGGAAAGTGGCAGGCCTGCATCGACTTCTCCAACCTCAATGATGCTTGCCCTAAAGACTGTTTTCCTTTACCCCGAATCGACCGAATAGTGGACGGAATCACAGGGCATGAGTTATTGTCATTCATGGACGCATATTCAGGATACAACCAAATTCCATGCATGTGTCGGATCAAGAACATATTAGCTTCATCATGGATCTAGGCCTGTATTGTTACAAGGTCATGCCCTTCGGGCTTAAGAACGTCGACGCTACCTATCAACGTCTGGTTAATAAGATGTTCGAGCAGCAAATTGGTTACTCCATGGAAGTATATGTTGACAACATGCTTTTCAAATCAAGAAGAGCCGCAGATCATCTAAACCACCTAGACAAAATGTTCCAAATATTACGCAAATACCAAATGAAGCTAAACCCACATATATTCTCTTTTGGGGTATCTTCGGGCAAATTCTTAGGTTACATTGTACACGCTAGAGGGATAGAAGCGAATCCTGAAAAGGTACAAGCTTTGAGGGACGTCAAAATCCCGGCAACACGAAGAGAAATGCAGACCCTAAATGGAAAAGTGGCTACTCTGAGCAGATTTATATCCAAAGCAACGGACAAATGCGTCCCATTCTTCGAATCCCTCAGAAAAGACAAAGGGAAGTTTGAATGGACTGACGAGTGCTACTCAGCTTTGTAGAATTTGCTCGAACATCTGCAAAAGCCACCAATACCCTCCACTCCGATGGATGGAGAGAGTCTTTACTTATACCTAGCCGTATCCTCCCATGCCCTAAGTGCCGCACTAGTACAAGAGGATGGTCGTATCCAAAGACCGGTATACTTCATTAGCAAAAGATTCATGGGCACAGAAGCTAGATACCCTAAGATCAAAAAATTGGCTTACTGTCTGCTCATAGCATCCAGGAAATTACGACATTACTTTCAATCGCATTCCACTAGGGTTCTAACGGATCAACCCTTGAGACAAGTCCTACATAAACCAGACATTTCAGGGTGCCTGTTAAAATGGTGCATTGAGCTGAGCCAGTACGACATTACTTGCCAGCCGCGTACCACGATTAGAGGACAAGCCTTGGCTGATTTCATAGCCAAGTTTACAATGCGAGATGAGGAGGCAGCGGAAAAAACTGAGGAAACTGTCAAATGGAATATGTTCATTGATGAGCATTAAACGAGCTCGGCTCGGGGATAGGAGTCATAATAGTCACACCCCGAGGGAAAAAGTTAAGCTACGCGCTAAGACTAGAGTTCGTTGCAACCAATAACAAAGCAGTGATAGTTAGCTTAGAGATCATTAAAGAAATAGGGATCAAATCGATATGTATTGACAGTGACTCATAGCTGATTGTGACCCAGATCCTTGGAGAATTCCAGACTCGCGGACATAGGCTTGCATCTTACCTCAAAAGAGCCAAAACCCTCCTTGATGAACTAGACACTATGTAATAAAACACATCCTGCAATGGGAAAATCAAGAGGCGGACACCTCGCCAATGAGGCTAGCATAAGAACCAAGCTAATGCTGGGGGCAACCCCCGTCATGAGTCAACCCACACTAAGTTTCGAGTGTCTGCAAATCACAGCGACCGCAGACAAGGAGGAGACATGGATGACCCCAATCATCAAATACTTGCAAGAAGGAACCTTACCAACAGAATGGAACGAAGTCAGGAGAATCCTAAGGAGGGCATCCCGCTACACCATCCAAAACAGCATACTATACCGTCGTGGTTTTTCCAACCCACTACTAAGATGTGTTGTTGGGAACGAAGCAAAAGATATCCTTAATAACATCCATCAAGGGAGTTGTGGTGATCACATCGGAGGACAAACTCTAGCCAGGAAGATCCTACGCTATGTATACTTTTGGCCCACGCTGAACAAGGACGCAGCCGAGTTCGCTAAGAAATGTGACAAGTGCCAAAGATTTGCCAAAATCTCGAGACTACTACCTACCGGTTTAATCCAGATGGTCAGCCCCTGGCCCTTTGCCATTTGGGGAATTGATCTGATCAGGGAACTCCCCATGGGCCGAGGAGGAGCAAAATATGCCATAGTGGCAGTGGATTATTTCACCAAATGGGTGGAAGTGGAGCCTTTGAATAAAATTTCGTCTACCAAAGTGATAAACTTCCTAATACGTAACATCCTGTGCAGGTATGGGGTGCCGTAGAAGATCATATCGGATAACGGACTCCAATTCGATAGTGAAGAATTCTCCAGTTGGTGCTATGAACATGGGATTGCTCGAAGCTTCTCGACTGTAGCATATCCCTAGGCAAATGGGCAGGTCAAGGCAGTAAACAAGGTTTTGAAAACACCGATCAAGAAGAAGCTAGAGAAGTCCAAGGGGGCATGGGTCGACGAACTACCTACTGCACTATGGGCCTACCGAACTTCCTACAAGACCGCGACAGGGCATGCGCCATTTGCATTGGCATACGGGGCCGAAGCCATGCTCCCCGTCGAAATAGTCATCCCCTCGCACCGAAGGATGCATTACGATCCGTAAGAAAACGAGGAGCTCTTGAGCATGTCACTCGACCTGATCGAGGAGAAAAGGAACGACGCCACCCTCAAAGCTTCCGCTTATAGACAGAAGGTGGCAAAGCAATACAACTCTAAGGTGAAGCCTTGAGCGCTTTAAGAGGGAGACTTGGTACTCAAGCGGGTCTTCCCACAACCAGGAGCACTAGATCTGATTTGGGAGGGCCATTTGTTGTTCATAAGGTTCTTCATAATGGAGCTTACATCTTATCAACGGTAGACAGAGAAGTGTTTAGGAAAGCAAGGAATCTTCAACATCTCCTCCGTTATTTCTCTTGAACTATAAAGAAGCATGTATTAACTGAAACAACAAAAGAAAGACAGTGGACGTAGGCATATTTCGGCCAAACCACTATAAAAATTTAGTGTCTTGCATTACTTGTCTTATTGAAACATTCTTTCATTTAATTGTTTATTTGATGACTATTCCTACTGCGAGCAATCGCAGGCGCTCACCGGTGGTGAGGAAAATAAGATAGCCATGATAAGAGGCACGAAACAAGCCTTGGATATTCACTTGATGATCGGCAACCTCAGCCGGCAATGATGAACCGATTATAAGCCACAAATTAGGCACGATTTATAGCCTAGGTAGTTCATCATTGGCGTTCGGCTCGTCGGCAACTGCGAACCGATTTTAAACCCCACGATTAAGGCATGGCTGCAGTAAGGGGTAGTTCGCAGTTGACGATCGACATTACGCATGCTGGCAACGATAAATTGAATAATACTCATGATACAGGCAATAGCTTGAGTAATTATCATTTGCGATCATCCATGAACATAACGACGCGTTTATGGGTTTTTACGTCTCAGAACACAATAATGATTAACTAAGTTGTAAGAAGTTCACAAGTAGACAAGGTAGACTATAAAAATCACGCGTCACAAAATTCATTCCAGATTAAACATGCAAAAGATAAAAGTCAAACATTACCACATTAAAATCTGTATGTACAAATTTTTTTGTTTATGTATACATATGCAGGACAACCATACATCCTCCAAAAAGAGAAAGGAAAATTTCCTAGACTAAGAAGGAGGGACACCCTTGTCACTCGGCTCGCTCCCTCCGGCCATGTCCTTCGAAGGCTCGGGTCGCTCGAGAGACTCGCCCTCCTTTTGCAACACCTAATCAGCACCCTTTGAGGGCCCGGCCTGTCCTGAAGACATCCCTACACAATGCAAGAAAGAAAAATCATAAGTTTTACAGTCTGGGATAAGTAATCACGAAGCAGAAGTAAAATGACGAGATACCTACAGTAAGGTTGCGTGGGTCACCAAGCCCCTCGAGATCCAAACCATCTTCATCATCCTCATCCTCCGCCAGTAGTTCGTATCCCTTGGCGATGGCTTTGGTCTCTTCAACCATGAACTGACGGTTCACCATACCGACATCATACACGGCACCTACCTCCTATGCAACTGCAGCTTTTGTCTCCTCAATCAGCCGAGCATGGATTCCTGCCATCACCTGGGGATAGTCGTCCATCCACTGAAGGTTCCCCTGTTTCCAGAACATGTAATAAGTGTCCTTCAGCTTCTGGTTAACCGTTTCACAAAAGTCACTGGACTTGTCGACTTTGGTTTGGAGGGACACCACCTTATTCATGTACCGTTCCTTGTCCTTCCTCAACCGAGCCTGCTCCCCCTTCAACATATCGATCTCAGCCTTGTACGAGTCCTTTTCCTTCTACCACTCGCCTTGAAACTTCTTCAGCTCAACCAAGACTTCCTACGATTTCTTCACCTTACCCTTAAGAGAGCGGATCCGCTATAGATCCTTCTGCCGAGCTTCTTCCACTGAACTGATAGCCTCGTCGATCTGTGCCTTGCATAAGTCAGTAGCCTCTCTTGTCGCTTCTTCCTTGGCTTTCTTTATCTCGGCTGCACGAGACGCTTCAACCGCCACCAACTTCACATCCTTCTCTCTGAGCGCTTTACGAAGATCCTCCACCTCCAAGCGTAACCGTATATTAGCGCTCCCCACTTCCTCACTGGCCTTAGCTAGGTGGGTCTGATAATTGACAATTTTTCTGGTCTCATCAGTAATCTGGACCATTCTCGTTGTCAGGTTGGAGAAGTCAAGAATTTTTGCCTCATCCAAGATCCGGACCAAAGGATTTCAAGGCAGATGGAACTCCGTATCAGAGTCTACTGGATGACGACCCACGTAGCCGAGGTTAATATTAGGGTGACTCTCGAAGAGATTCCTCATCGACGGTTGAAAATCATAGAAGTAGGTATCGACATTTTCTTCTCCTAAATCGTTAGGCACTTCGTGCACTTCAGGACCAGTTGGATTTTGGTGATGGCGACGAGAAGAAGTTTGAGAACCAGGGGAGGCAACATCCTTATCCGGAGACCTTGCATGTTTCTAGGACATTTCGTGGCTCTCTACTCTATCCAAGCCTGACGGATTTTCCTCGACATTCCCTTGCATAGTTTTTCCCTTTTGAGAGACCGTCTTAGAAGAAATGAAGGCCCCTTTCATCCGTTTGAACTGTTCAAGTCGCCGAGACATTTCATTCCTCTTCGAATTTCTTCTTTTCCTTGCAAAGCGAATAACAACTTTAGAGCAGAGAAATGGAGAAAGCATAAACACAAAACATTCAAGACACTGGGACACTACAAGCTACTACAAACCCTTAGAGGAGACTGGATCAAGTGGCCGGGACGGGGTCTCACTCAAGTAGGGAAACACTGGGACAAGACTACACTCGGAGGAAGAAGAACACACGACGACCGAGCTTCATTGGATCGAGGAGCAAGTGGAGACCGTGACTCGTCAAAAAACAAAAAGTTCTCAAGAAGTGCCCTAAAATCCATACATAAATCAAAAGTACCTAGGGAAAGCTCAAATGTCTTGCTAATTCATGTTCCGCTTTGCACTGGAAGAAATGGCATTCCACCCAAGTCACCCATAGCTACATTCTCTTGAGAGGGATCAGTGACAAGAGTTGGCCCTGGGGCCGGCTCAGATTGATCTAACTACTTGGGCCACTCCCGCACAGCCTCGGTATTCTTCAGGGGAGTTGCGCCCAAGCCTTTGCTACCAATGATCTCCACATCTTGAAAAGCATGAGCCTCCGATTCTGTTGCCTAAGGATCTCCCTCCGACCCTTCCTCCTCCTCACTGTCTCCCTCCAAGCGAGAACCCTCCTCGTCGTCAGGAAAGGAGCATCCCGTATATGCAAAGATTTCCCCGAACAGGGAGAACGAACTGCGATCTTCTTACGCCTCAACTTCTTTAGGACTCCAGCCCCATCACCCTCTTCCTCCAGATCATTGTCTTTGTCCGCATCTCCCCTTCGCCTTCGGCTCCCGCTGCATTCTAAGCTGAGCTTGGCCTAATCTTGAACACAGATTGACCTGGGCCGATTAAGTTGTAAAAGTGAAGGGTTGTGTCGCGGAGTAAGAACGAGGCTTCCCTCTTCGCTTCTGGAATAGCTAATATTTCCTTGGCCATCTTTTTTAACCCCTCGTCCTCTGCCGCCTTCACGCAACCTGAAAAATATGGAGCATTATGAAACCAAGTCGACAGAAAACTTAGCAAAAATATAACAGAGACTTATACCCAGAAGTGAAAGCATGTTAAGGAACGGCATCATCACGCACAAAGAAGCACTCCTTCTTGAACATGCTAAACTTTGAGTATAAATCAAGAACTGGCTTGAATTTGTGGGCCGACTCTAAGCTGATGAAGGGGCTCCCCTTTCGATAACTCCTCACATCATACAAGTATCTGATCTCTCTGTGGGTAGGGGGTCTCTGGTGGCGCTTCATGAATATCAGATATAGCTACGTCAGGATGGCATAGGAGTTCGATTAAAGATGCAGGGGAGCGACTTTCAGGTAAACCACAAAACTGGCGATCCAATTAGTGAGCGGAGGAATTGCGCCGCACATACATTGATACTTACAATATGCCATGTATCCACCTGGTGGGGAGCAGGCCTTGTCATTCGGACCAGGTAGTATCATGTCCCGGCGAATAATCCCAAACATCGTAGCTATAGAGTTAAGCTTTTCTATTGTCAGCACGCTAGGGTAACACTCAGAAGGCCTTACCAGCATCTAGTTGGGAGTGAGCCCTCCACCAAAGAATATGCCGAACTAGGTTGTCTTGGAAAATTGGCAGGGACATCAGAAGAAGAAGCGCCAGCCCCGACAGGCTGTGATGACGCATGTTTAGATCGGAGCTTGCGACCAGACGACATTTTTCTTTACAAGGAAGTAAAAAGCAGGAATAAGTCCAACATCCCGGTAAATATGTAATCGTAAATGGAAATTTAAACGCTCGTCTAAAGCCTCCTATTGCCTGGTCCGGTTAAAACCATACTCCAAACCTAACCCTACGAAAATCAAACTACCATTTCAGGGATCTCCCGCCTTTGGTTCGGTATACCCCTGATCACTGTGCTCGAACTAATCAGGTCCGGCGTTACCCTATCCCGAAAACCGAACGACATCACAATGCCGAACCAAACCCACCGAATGATAACTATGTTGGCCCGAAGCTCGCCCTCCTACAGCCAAACCACTCACACAACCACACCACATAGAAACACGTATCATACCCTAGCCAAGTTAGGTAATGCTAGCTTGTAACATGAATGGGGGCTATGAAGTGCTTGTGAGATTGAAGGCCGAGTCAAGGGTGGAGAAGAGCCCAAGTAATAATTGAAAATATCCATATGTCATGCATCTAACACACTCTGATTAATGCCTTTCGACACAACCAAACACCCCTAAAAATCTAAACCCTAAAACCTTAGGACAGAGATCGAATTTAGAGAGCCTTAGCTCAAGTGATGAAGATGCGAAAGTATCCGGGGTTCAGACAATAAAAACTAACTCAAGTCGGACCTCGACTGATTGAAAGTAGGTTGAAGAAATTTAGTGAAGAAAATAGAAGAAGGAAAATAAGAAGATGGAAGCAGTATTTAAAAAGCATGGAGAAGGAAGTCGAATGGTCAGTAGGAAGTGCCAAACCAAACAAAGCACGTCGTGTGGAGCACAACGTACTTTGGGGGGCATGTGTTTGCTCGGTATTTTGGCATGCAAGGAAAACAAAAGGTAAGGAAAAGAAAAGGCAACTGGAATGCCGAACCAGGTGTTTGGTTCGGCATCCCCAAAAAATGCCGGACCAGATATCTGGTGCGGCACGACATTGAAATGTCGGACCAGATATCTGATCCAGCGCAACACTGAGATGCTGGACCAGATATCTGGTTCAGCACATCACTGAGATGCCGGACCAGGCATCTGGTCCGACACATCACTGAGATGCCGGACCAGGCATCTGGTTTGGCATAACATTGAGATGCAGGACCCGACATATGGTCCGGCACATCACCTCAACACCAGCACGAGCATTTGGTTCGGTGCTTGGAGCAGCCGAACCAAATGTTTGAACCGGCAAGACGGCGCGTCGACCTCAGGACAGAAGCGACTCCAAGAGCTCCACATCCCTCATCGCCGAACCAAAACCAGAAGAATTCCATGCCGAACCAGATAAGCCCTCATCATGCCGAACCAAGCCTGGGAGGTTATATCTCCACCTGCACCCTTCACAACATCACTCTATAAATACCAGAGCTCCGCAACAACAATGGGGACCAAATTTTGGAGAAAAGAGGGAAAACTCTGCTGAGACTTAACCATCCCAGTTACTCTAAGTTTTTCTTTTACTCTTTTTGATCAAACTTTTATCTGTAATCAAATCAAAGGAGCATAATAGGATGGATAGTGGATGTAGGCACGTTCCAGCCGAACCTATTCAGTTAAAGCGCTCAGCGGATTCAATGCTGCGGAGGTGCAAAAAGTCATAGCCAGGATAAAGCGAGGAAATAGCGGGATATAACGGATGACTCTAAAATAGCATATAAAACTCGTAATTAATGTTTTTACAAATATATAAATGGTAATTAAATGAAAATTTAACATTCAATTGAATTGTAATAAGTACATAAATAATTTTAAATAACAACATGTGCGAATATACTGTAAATAAATATAAAACGGTTATGTAATATAATTGAATTTAGTCGAATATTAGATTATTTCATTTCTGAAAAAATATATTAAAAATTCAATTAAATAAATTAATTTCATAATTTTTATAATGTATAAATGTCATTTTTCAATTCATTTCTTTTAAAGAAGATATAGCAAAAATAGCGGAATATAGCGGGATATAGCGGGGCTTAAAGCGGAAAGGCTATATTTGGGGCTATATGGAAAAATCATAGCGGTAGAAATCCGCTATGTGATATAGCAGAGTTATAGCGGGGTAATAGCGGGGAATTAACTGCATAGAGCCGAACCACTATAAAATTTCGTGTGACTTATTTCCTTTAACTGTTTTCTAATTCTGAGTCTATGAACTGTTCCGTGATAATAAAAACTATCTGTTAACGGATTGGAACATTAAAAACTCCATATCAACCGAATTAAACGTGACTTAGGCAAACTCGAACTTAGAGGTGTTTGCCCAATTTTTGTGCAAACAATAGTATAAATAGAGTACCATACATACCTATGGTTGTTGAACACCCTCAAGCCATAAAATGTATGTAGTGATGTTTATATTGTCCCCTAGATTGGTAAGAATATTATGCAACCTTATTGAGCATCCTCAAGGGTTACATAAGTACCTTTAGGTTGTCACAAAATGATGGGTCTAGAGTATCCAAGGTACTTTATGATTTGTTGAGCACCCTCAAAGTTATAAATATGATTATGAGCAAAGGATATATGGTTAGGTTTTATATATGAGATATAACTAATAACAAATTATGTACCATTAATTGGGAATATAATTTGTTGAGCGTCCTCGAGGTTATAGTAACATGATAATGGGTTTTAACACTCACTAGAATAATTTATGAAATTCCCGCATCTCATTTAGGGTTTTAAAAGACGTAAGATTTAGTGGAAGCCTTATTGTAAAAAAAATTAACTATTCTAATAAGAACATATGTAATATTATAATAATCTACTAAAATAAACTTGCATGGTTCAATAATTGATAAAATTGTTTATCGATTATAATATACTAAATGAATTTATTAACTAGATTTTTAGCTAACCTCGAAACTGCGTTTGAGGGGTGATGTTAGAAAAAGATTGGTTACCAATACGTTAGTTAAAAATGAAAAATGAAGAGAATACTAGTGTACTGAAAGTAGAGAGACAAATTGTTTAGAGTGGTTTGACCAAAGATGATCCACGTCCACTATGAGAAATTCCTTATTACTTTCACCTCTATTACAACAACATAGATTACAAGATAGTGATAATACTAAGATACTTGAAAGTTAGTGTTTTTCCACCCTTTTAAAGGAATAGTGCATGGGGTATGTATAATAGATGAAACTGATGCTTGGATGGCTGAGATTGCACTATAAAGCGGAAAGCTTGCCTGACCATTGATCTGGTCGAACATGCATATAGGAGACAACTAGAAAAGTGAAAGGAATGTGCCTTGCCTTTTTTATGCATTTAATGCATACGTACTATAGTGGCATGATATGGGAGTATGTCATACTTTTTATCAGAAGAAGGCACACCTGGTAGTGCCCCTTACCGTTTACTTTTGCATGCTATGGGCCAAGGATTACCAAGTTGTCTGGTGGATAACCGAAGACGTGAAGAAAATGGAAAGTTGCTAAGGACCAAGCCATGTTGGACGTGCCAAGCTGAGCATAAGGTGACGAGACGAATGGCCTGAGACTAGTCAAAAGGGGTTGTGGAGAAGCCATGCCAAAGATAGGCTGGCTGATGAGGCCGTACCGAGTTGATGTGGCGGGCTACAAGCTAGGCATGTTGTAACACCACGTAAAATCAACCATAAATAAATAAATTGGATAAACTATTTTAAATAAGATAGCAGTAAAAATGTAAATTTTTTAAAAGTCAGAATTTGACCACAAAATTTATGATGTTGCATTCGTGGTGATATTTTGATCAATTTCCATATATAATATGTTGAAAATAGAGCTCAAATGAGGAAGTTATGGAAGTTCGAAGTTTTAGATTCAAATTAATTTGAATAGGATTCAAATTCAAATAAATAATAAATTTCTAAATTTGAAATTCAAAAGTTAACAGTAATTGTACTTAGGGTTAAGCAACTTTAAAATTTACGTTAACGTTAAAGTGCAATTAACGAAGAAGATAAATTAGATAATAACAAGAAAGAAAATCAGCATTCCCAAAATAAAACCGATCTACCCCTCACCCACGATCAGTCGATTGCTAGTGGTCGACCGTGGAAGAGGGCGGTCGATCAGTGAACACAAGGTGGCAGCTAGGATTTTGCCGACGGTTCTGGTGCATTCTAACCACTATAAATATAAGACTAGGCCCTTCACTTTTCTTCACAAAATTTTAGGAATACAAGCGAAGCTCTGTCAGTTCTTCTCTTCATAGATTAAGAAATTTTCATTAGGGTTTCAAGTAAGAAATCATATATCTATTTTTGTTTATTGTTTATTTTCTCAACCTATTCTCCAAACCTCTTATTTATAAGTCTAAGTACATACAAATCACTTGCTGTATATACCAAAATGAAGAGATCTGAAAAGAGTTCACTAAAGGCATGTCAAATCCAAAAGAAGGCAAAGCTAAGGACCAACAGTGAGTGGAAATCTTAGTTTTTTTAGTTTAGAAATTGAATAGTGTAGTTTGAATTTGATATATTCCTTGGGGAGTTTTGGATTACGAAAACATCACATTAAAAATCATCAAAATTCCCCTAAAGCAAAATGTCAATTCTTCGGTTAGATCTTAATTATTTTATATTAAAATAACGAAGTTTGTGTGGATTATGCAAGTAAAGTGTTTTACCTTCTGTTCCACTTCTTATTATTTTTCTTTGGATCTGATTAAGGGATTTGAATAAGAAATGGTGTATAAGGTGTGAATTCTTATTCATTGTTTGCACTACCTCTTTCTACAAATTGAATAGAAATTCTCTTTTCTAGTTTTATGTAAAAGAAGTTGAATATAGCGTAAAATTAATTAAATTGCAAGTTTCCATTATCATTGATTTATTCCATTATTTTAATAAAAAATAAGTTGGATTTGGATTCTACGTACAATTCTATTGATTTGATTTTGGAATATTGAATTTATGGTAGAAATGCCATTGTGGGAATGAGACTTGTATAAATTTAGAAGATTTGATATTTAAAATGTTAGTTTAGGCGTAATCTCCGCACGCATAAAGATCAATAAATGCATATTTATTTATGTATAAACTAGCGTAAATAACGTACAATTGTAATGTATTTATGATGTAGTTTATTAGGTTAATAATTATTATTTAAATCCCCTTTAGGAAAGTAATTAATTGTAGATGTGAAATAAGAAGGATTTTTTATAGGACCCAAATAATTAATACTGTGAGATATGTGATAATATACTTAGAGAGTGTTATGAAATATGACTAAATTATAGGGGTGCGAGGTCAGTCAAAAGTACATAGAAGTCTGCCCAGTTAATCTGGCTATTAGCAGTGTGGCTATGGGGCTGATGTGAGACATCACCTATAATAAGTAACTATAGATGACGCGAGGTTAGTCCCAATTCTGTTGGGCAAATCTTGCCCAGCTTATCTAGCCACCAGTACCTACGAATAGTCGGACTAATGTGAGACGTCTCCATGGGGTACGGGTCACGAAGGATCTGCTTTGAGGATTGAAGGTATGAAGTGGTTGTTTGAGGGCCCGCCTCTTTCCCTTATATGAAGTACTAAATGGTCAGGATTGGGTTTAGGCACGGTTGAGGATATCTCAGAAAGGTTTGCTTCAATGGAAGCAGTAAGTGTTCGAAAAGATTCCCGTGCAATGTCAGCTAGATAGATACTTGCGAGAAGTCCACCTTGGGAATATGTATTAAACGATGGGGGCCTACCTCAATTGAAATCTTAAATGGTCAGAGTCTGCCTATTTTCCATTAAAAGGTATTAAGTGGCTTGGGTACTATCTCTCACATCAGTAGACTTTAGTAACGATGTTTATGGGATATGGAATTGGATAATACAAAGGACCTGCTTTGGTGATTGAAGGTATTAAGTGGTTGTTTGAGGGCCTGCCCCTTTCCTTTATATGAAGTATTAAATGGTTTGAATATAGTTTAAATGCGAAGGACATATCCTTATTTAAATTGTACTGCCCAAGTACTGATATATAAAGGCTCAAGATTTCTATTCACCTAACACTGTTGTTCTGACTCCCTCCTCATTACAACATATGTTAGGAAAGGAGACGATGACTAAGATAGAGGTGATGATGAGAGAAGCTTGTGGTAGTAGTCTATTTATCTATTTATGCTATTTTCTAATGTACTCGTTTGAAGATGACAATGATTTTTGAACATGATTATGTAACAGTTATTTTTGATATTATGTTATGGTCTTGTGACATTTGAAATTTTAAATAAAATGGGTACTGTCTGTGCTATTATATTTTATCCTTCTGCTATGAGTTTTGATTAATAGATAAATAGCTTTGAGTTGTTCTTTTTACCAACCAACAACAGCTTTGGAATGGGTCAAAGTCTCGATGGACCTTTTCTGGGTTGGGATTTAGGCCTGTTTTGAGGCGGGTTGTTACATTTGGTATCAGGGCCCCGATTAACAGGGAAACATATATGTATGAGTGGCGTATTTGTTATTTTTGAAAATACTTTCCGAAAACCCATACTATATGTCCTATTTTTTAACATCACACACTAGGAAAATCTTTCTTTCAACGTATAATACTATCTTGGGAAGTTATAACTAAAAGCTGAACCTACAGATAGTTGATATGGCCGATAATCATTCTTCTTCTGAGGCTGGGAACCCTGCTCGAGGTAGAACCACCAATCAAGGGATGCCCAAATGGTTTAACCAGTACCTCAAGCAAGTAGGTCAAGTGCTTGTTCCTCAAGCTGCACCGGCAGCACCTGTTGTCCTACCTGCCGATGCAGCACCCCGTCCCGTTGACTTTCCTAAAATTTGTAAGAACATTCTTAATATGGGAGGAAGAGTATTTCCTGGAACAGAGGGATTTTTGGAGTGAAAGACATGGATAAATGACTACGATAAGATATTTCGTAAAATCAGTTGGGAGGATCAGCTTAAGAGGAGAATGTCATCTTGGCACCTCAGGGTAGAAGCCCTAGATTAGTGGAATATCGTGGCTGAGGAGAATGTTAGTAGGATTTTCACTCGAGATGAATTCAATGATGGATTCGAATCAAGGTTTTCGTCAAAGACAGATGTAAGTTTACAACTGGAGAAATTTATACAACTTAGGGAGGGAGACTCCACTTTGAAAGAGTACATTGGTAAGTTTACAGAGTTGGCTAAGTTCGGGATGAGCTTAATCGATACGCCTATGAAAAAGGCCATAAAGTTTGTGAAGGGCCTAAACTTCCTTCTTAGAGAATTGTTATTAACCCAAGTGCCCGTTGGCGATGTTAGTTGAAATAGCTTTTCTGTAGATGGCTAGTGAGGAAGAAAACGAGGTGGAGAAGGAGAAGGCATGAATTACTCAAAATCAAACCAAGAAGGGGAACTTTTGGGTGAATAGAAGTCAAAAGGAAAGTTCAAAAAAGAGGGTAAGGTGTGTACCTAAAGTTTGTAGGGTGAGTCTGATAAAGGAAGCTTTTAAAGGAAAGTGTTATCACTGCCATGAGCAAGGGCGCCTCAAGAACCAAGGTTTGAAGCTCGCGAAGGAAGGGCCGAGTGGACAGGCCTACACCATTGATGGTGTCCCTATTTCGAGTAGACTACCCTCTAGAGACCAAGGTAAGTCAGTATTGGAAGGTATAACTCTTATTTTTTGGGCTACGATTTGTACCCTATTTGATTTCGGAGCATCGCTTCCTTTATACTAGGAATATAGTCAACTCCTTAAATTTTCAAACCCAATTTGTCACCAGCCTAATAGTAGTCTCTAATCCCGTTGGGGGGTTCGACACATCTCTCAATAATTTGCAAAGACCCAGTTGTGGACATATGTGACATTAATTTCATATGTAATGCTTGCATTCTAAATTTTAAAAGGTATGGAATTACCTTGGGAATGGATTGGTTATCATACTATGTGGAGATTTTAGATTGCGATAGGAGGGTTGATGATTAAAGAGTTGTAGAGGACGAGATTTAGAGGTCCACTATACACCCCATGACTTAGTCGAGTCAAGTTATTTGTACTTTCTAAGCCTATCTCATAATGAGCTTTCATCCATACCCATTGTCCGAGAATTTTCGAATGTCTTTGTAACGAATGGGATTTTTGACCCATGAAAATTGACACAAATACGTCCATTGTATTTCGTGCCGAGCATTCAAGTGTCGGAAAGACCAATCATTAGTAGAAAGAAAGAAGATAAAAGATAAGAAGAAACTAAACAACCACAAAATCTCACAACGCAACAGAATAACATATATTAATCAATGTAATTTTTTTAAAAGCCATTTTAAAAATGATACATCAGAGTCATACTAATAAAATTCTACCCTTGGACAGTTATAATAGCCTGTCCCTGCCTAACTAATATAAGGTACATATAATACAGCGGAAACAAGATAATAACTAGCTATCGATGAAGCCTCGTGCTCCAAGCTCCTCCAAGATGCATCCGTGGGAAACCTGAACTACTTGGCTACCCATAAAAATTTAAGCACCCAAGAGTTTTAGGGAAAGAAAATAAAACTCTAGGTCAGACATGGGTCTGGTGTGAGTAAACTCAAGCAACTGAATTATTATGTTTAAAACCCTTTTAAAATCAAAGGTATCTCGTAAGACCACGCCGCACATAAACACGGATGGGTTTTTACCATATGATAACCAAAACACCTTTTATAGAAAATACAGTGATATTATAATAACGTTTAGGTACAAATACATATTAAAATAGCTGAAATTGCTACCATTACTAAATTCCAACATACTAGGCTCTACAATCAAAACCGTAAAGGCACAAAATGGAGAATGGGTTCCAACAAATTGCAAGGTAAGGGACTACCTTTCGGAAATGGTACACCTCTAGATAAAATGTACCAGAGTCAGACCCTGAACTTGGTCTGCCCCTGCCAACACAGAACCGACCTACCCCTGAACTTGGATAGTACCGAATATGTCATCACCCCGGTTGTTCCCAACCTTTATCGAGATCTCTCACGCACAACCAAATACATAATATGATAATATAGAAAGGTGATGACACACCCTAATGAGAGCAACCCACATAGCCCTGTTCCATCTACCCTGTTTTAGCCATTTCTCGAGTTGTAAGGCTTGAAGCAATGCTTTTACCTTTTCTCATAGCAGACCATCTTGGAATGCTAACACTTCCCTCTGGCAGAAATGCAATGTCAACATTCATCCATACAAGTTTGTTCAAGATTTGAATGAAACTGAAGGCACTACCTCTACTACATCCATTACGGGGAATCCTCCCAAGGAAAATAGAAAATATCCCTTGCACTTCAAAACTCCGTCTTTGATTCCATACTCTTCAAGATGTTTCTAGTTTGAAATGCAAGAGTTGGATCGAAGTGGTTTTCAGATAACATATCTGATCCCGGTCTCTTCGAAACAACTTTCGATAGTTCCGGTAAACTCAACCCTGGTTCTTTAGGAAATAAACAGACAAAGATAAGAGCAGAGTTCACCTCCTAACCATTTGTGGATGGATTTCCTTATCATTCATCCTAGAAGAACGAAACGAGTTTATACGTAGAGTATAGCACCTTCGACGGTAACTGTACCATAAAATTCTCGCGTTTCTCCTAGATATTTCCAAAGTTACATTTTGGTCCAGGTTTGATAGTCGGTTATTTAACTATTAAATAGACAATCATTCAAACATTTATTTAATTCCATATGGGATCCACTAAGCCTTTATTAATTAATATTTCAACAAGTAAAACACTTTGCAAAACTTGATCAAAAGATCTTTTTAAAACACTATTCCCAAAACCCTTTACATTCCTTTTATACTTCAAAAGAAAACTTTTATATACTTATCTCAATAGTATAAATATATTTACCAAACTTCACCAAAGTTTCCTTCTTTTCAAATTCCATATTAAATGGCTAAGAAATTCCCTTTTCGAAACATCGCTTACTATAAAACCATTCAATTTATAAAACCCATTCACTTATCCCTTTTAAAAATTCTTTTTATAAGTTCACTCCATATTTCAAACCTCCTTATAAATCTTCAAACTAGATTTAACTTCTTTCTAAAATCTCTAAAATGATCTATAAAATCTATTTCCATGTATAGAAAGTCTTTATAAAATTTCCTTTATAAAATATCTTTGACATTACAAAATATCATTTACAAAATATCATTTTAAATCACTTTAAATAAACCCTTTTATTTAGTAAAACCATTTTATTAAAACAAGTTATTATTTATAAATACCTTTATAAAATAATTATATAACATGAAAGTCATTTATAAACTTTAAAACCCCAGACTGACTAAAGAATTGAAGTTAATTCAAAATCATACTTCATAAATTCAAAAAGAGGCTTATCAATCCCAATGGTACTAATTTAAGTTACCATTTAATTTCAATTTCATTCTCAACTCATTCCACAATTTATTTACATAAGTCAACATATATGTAAATACACTTCATACCAAATCAGGAAATAATATGTCAATATAAACTAACCAGTATAGACATGTCCATATAACATAATAGCAGGATGGTGATTTGACCTGCTAAATAGATGTCCAAACAATTCAATTAATTTATAACAGAATGAGGATTTATTCTGCTAACATATGTCCAAACAATCTATATTATAACTCATTCACAGTTATATGATTTCTTAATGGTATCGACACTTGAATCCCTTGAATTCAAAACCATCTTTGAAAAAGAAGTTCCTTTAAAACAATTTGATTCTTAGAAAAACAAAGGAGTTAAAACTTTAAAGCTCTTTTTAAAATAATTAATTATAAGTCAAATCCTTATTTAAATCATAATTAATCTTAATTGAATCTTAACTTAATTTAATTAAATAATTAAACAATTATTAACTGTTAATTAAACCATACTTAATCCTTTATTAATTATTTAAAAATTAATTAAACCTCTATTAATAATTAAATATTAATTAATATTAATTAATTAATTAATTAATCCTTTGATTAAAACTTAAATAATAAATTAAACTTGTAATAAATAGTTTACTTTAAAATTAAACCTTAATTAATTTATCATTAAAAATAGTTAACTGTTGATTAATTAAATAAATAAATATTTGACCTTGTATTTGATTAATAATTAATTAAAAATAAATCTTGTATTTAAATCATAATAAATTTAGAATTAATCTTGCTTAATAAAAAATTAATTAAAATTAATCTTACTTTTAAAACACAATTAATTAGTAGTTAATCTTCACTATTTATAATTAATAAACCTTGTTTAATACTTAATTAAGTATTAATTATCAAAACTTAATTAATTAAAATTAATTATTAAATTATTAATTAACTTTTTAAAACACCATTATTAAGTTTATAAAACATTTTAAAGACACTTTTAAGTATGAAACTAAATCTTAAAAAAATCTGATTTTTTGATCGAAACTACACCCATAGCGACTATCGCTATGGACACCATAACCTGAAAATGTTTTGACTTTCCTCATTGAAAATCAACACTTAAATACTTGCAAACTTATCATAAACGTAGCATATGGGTTTTCATAAGAAAACAAAGTTGAAAACTTTGAAATGATTTTCAATTTCCTTTAAACTAAACACTAGTTTTTCCATAAAGAAATCCAATCATCAATACCATATCAAAGTGACTTCCTTAGCATGGCATCATATACACATGCCTAAACATCCATAAACATATCATCATCATAGCACAAACCAAAAAATCACATCTTTATAATGAAACACAATGTTTTAGCTTTCGATTCACGTCAATATCTAAACCACAGCTAGCAACATATACAAATATTCAAACCATATAATATTCCAACCAAACAACCAACGCATTTTACCATCCAATATTAAACACATATAAAGGTAAAACTTTTTCAAAATTTAAAGAATTTACTCAGCAAAAATCATTTGAAAACTTGATACATTTTGGAATTCGGAAAGCTTGGAAAACCACAAAATCCACTCGAAAATAGGTCAACTTCCCCTCGATTTTTGGACATGTAATTCTTCTATTTTGGAAAAGTGGTCAATAGAAAAGTTTTAGGAAATTACTTTCTATACACTTTTAAAAAATGAAACACAATTTAGTTATTTTTGAGGAAGATATGGCTCAAATAGGAAGGACCATTTTCAGACTTGGATCTCTGAGTCTAAAAATATGTTTGAAAGAAATGCATTTTTGACATAGCTACACTCAAAATTTGAAAATGTGGTACAAATAAAAATTGTAGCTATTGGAATTTCATACAGTTTCGTAAAATAAAAATCTCCATTTGGGTCAGGGATGAGGAAGATAGGATAGAAGGAAGATGAGGAAAAATGTGAAGAAGGAAAGACTATTTATAAACAAGAGAAAAAAGAATTACCTAAACACCATTGTCCTTTGCCCTCCACCCACCTTGCGCCACCTCACCACCTTGTCCCCCTTTACATATCCACGCCAACATGCATTTAATGCATGTATGTACATATGTTTTCCTAAGCATTTTTATATTTAAATATATTTTTTTTAAAATCAAAGAAAACTTATCTTACTTATATATAAGATATTTAAGTGAATACATATATATACATGTGAAATGAAATCCTAACTTTAGTTATAAATGAATGTATATACATATGATATTTTGATCACAACATTTCCGACAACTTTTAGTCAACGAAAAGTCAAAAAATTCGGAAAACGATTTCCGGTCTCCTTTTCGATTTTTCTTCGAACCAAATATTTTTATAAACAAATTTTAAAAACTATTTCACCATCATTATTTGTCATTTGAAAGATTTTTATTTTTATTATAAAACCTATATATTGAATATTTAAAATTAATTAAATATTCGCAAATCAAAGGAGTGAAATTTCGAGACATTACAGTCTTTGAGAAAGTCTCAGGTCTCCCACCCCAAAGGGAGATCGAGTTTAGAATTGATTTGGAGAAGAACGCTAGACATGTCGCTCTACCATTAAGACACATGGCCCCCAAAGAAAGACGTGAGTTGGACAAGTAAATCTCGGAACTATTGCAAAAAGGATTCATCGGACGAAGTACTTCAGAATAATGTGCCCATGTTGTTTTCACTACTAAGCCAAACAGCTCCTTGAGGCTATGCTTCGAATACAGGGAACTTAACAAGTTGACAAGGCAGAACAAGTATCCCTTACATAGGATAGACGACTTATTTGATCAACTCGGGGAGCCAAGTCTTCTCCCAATTGGACTTGGCAACTGGATTTCATTAGATAAGGATCGTAGAGGACAGCAAGTCGAAGGCCGCATTCCACACACCTGATGGACTATATGAGTGGGAAGTAATACCTTTTGGATTGACGAATGCCCCGCATACTTTATAGATTTTATGAGTAGAGTATTTAGGGGACAACTTAATAAGTTCGTCGTAGTATTTGTTGATGATATCTTCGTATTCTTAAAGAGTGAAGGAGAGCATGATAATCGATTAAGGGAGATACTAGGTACTTTCAAGAGGCACCAACTTAGAGCCAAATTTGCAAAATGCCACTTTTGGAAGAAGGAGGTAAGGTATTTTGGACATTGTTTCTGAGCATGGATTGGCGGTGGACCCTGCAAAAGTGAAAGTTATTCAAGAATGGAAAGTTCCATGGAGTGCAACGAAAGTTAGGAGTTTTCTTGGGTTAGTAGGTTATTATAGGAAGTTCATAAAGAACTTTGCAAAAATAGCAGTCCCTTTAACCTGCTTGACTAAGAAGAATCTAATCTTTACTTGGGATGATAGATGTACTAAAACATTCAAGAAACTTAAGGATCTATTGACAGGTGCAACTATGCTTCCATTCCCAATGGGACAATGCCTTTTACAATTTTCGTGGATGCATGCGGCATAGGATAGGGAGCAGTTCTCATGCAAGAAAGATGGGTATTAGCTTATGGTAATAGGCAACTGAAGGACCATGAGAAGAGGTACCCAGTTCACGACTTGGAGTTGGCAGTTATTGTCTTTGCCTTAAAGATACGGAGGCACTATTTTTTCGAAGAAAGGTTTGAGTTGTTCATTGACCATAAATCACTCAAATACCTATTTTCTCAAAAAGATTTAAACCTTAGGTAGCAAAGTTGGATGGAGTATATAACATCATTCGACTATGGTATACCATATACCCCTGGAAAAGTGAACGTCGTCGCCAACGCCCTCAGTCGGAGGCACACTACTTTCAGTGCTATATTTTTTTAATAAGGCTAGCCGGCATTTTAAGTATGCTATTCACTTTTATTACTCAAATCATTTAGAGAACAGGTAACCGAAACAGGCTTCGAATCAACTTGTACAACAACAAAGGAAAATATAGGTGTTAGACGGACATGTCAAAACTACTATCCAAGAAAGGACGATTAGTCCCCCTTGTCACTACTAATAAAAATGTCAGTAACAGGACCATGAACATGTAGAATGTTAGTACCTTAGATATTGATTTTGAAGATAACAATTATAGGACTTTATATAAAATATAAATACTAATGATTTATCAAGTTATAATAGTATATAGTGCAGAATATTAAACAGGTGTTGGTTAAGAAGACTGTACAGTATCAAGAGTAGATTCAAGATGCTGATATAGAGTTTTCAAGAGTTGGATAATGAAGACTCATGAGTATTGAAGAGTTCAAGATTTCAAGATATTCTAGATAAGTTATAGAGTCGTAGAATTTATGTTAAAACCTTGATAGCACATTCCCGATCACTCTCACCCCTTCTTTAATTTTGTTTTAAATTGATTTTCAAATATCTTAGATATAAAATAACCTTTTCAAAATATTCCTTAAAATAATCTTCAATCTCTTATACTTTATAAAGATATTATTTTAGTACTTTTAAGTTTATATATATATATATTAAATTTTTGTTTATAGTTTAATAAGTTATACTTATATTGATTATATATATATATTATTTACATTATATTAAAATCTTTCAAAATTATTTTATAAAGTCCTATTAAGTTATATTTTGATTAAAATATGTATAAACTATATTTAAATGATTTTATAAAGTTTCAAATTATTTTACAAAGCAATGGATTTTCAAAATATTATTTTTAAAGTGTTGTTCAATTTTGTAAAGAGTATGTCGACATTGTGGCCATAATTTTCAAAATTCAAATTTGAATGGAAGTGTCTTTTCATCGTACCTTTTCGCGAATGGACATGACCATTGTTTCCTTATATATACCATACTTTCAAATGAATTTTTAACATCTACTTTTTTATTCATCTCTCCTCCTTCCACTCTCTCATTTTCTAAATCAAAATATACCCAAACTCCACCGAAATTTAACCAGAATCAAATCCAGTCATCACTAGTTTGATTCTCCTTCATCTACTCTCTGATTTCTCTCATCTCTCTCACTCAAGCCAAGATCAAAGTGCTATTCAGGAGTTATTGGATTAATAATCAAGATCGAAAATCTAAGTCTGTAAAACTCTATCAAATCATACTACTATATTTGTGGGTGTGATTGTAGCCCGTAAAATTAATTGGTTGTGCTTAGTAGCCCGTAAATCAAGTGGATGTTCTTGTAGCCTAGAAATCAACTTAATCTACCCAAAGGTCGGGATTCTGGAGGGTGAGTCTCGTAGCCTTGAAATCGAGATCATATTTGCATTTACTAGTTGAAAAGAAATCCGTATAAGGAATTGCGCGAGACTGGATGTAGGGTAACTTCGAACCAGTATAAAATCCTGGTGTGTTCTTTTCTTTTTACTTTTACGGCATTTACTTTTATCTGCACTTTAATTATGTGATTGTTAATTTCATCATTCCAAGTAGAATCTTAAAGAATTTGAAATATATTCATATTATCCATTAAACACTATTCACTCTCCTCTAGAGTTAATTTAGCCTTAAGATTCCTATGCCATTGACTCATATTTGATATCAAAGCATTAGTTTTCAAAGTATTCATAATTTGATTTTTGAAAGAGTTTCAGTGGCAATTTTTGATAATATTTTAACACTGTTTTCGAAAAGATAGTTTGCAAAATCATCATAATGTTATTTCATAAATTTGCATCTATGCATTATAAAAAATCACGTGATCTTTTGAAAAGGTATGAATTGCAGGAACAGATGTGTTACATGGCTTTTGATAAAGAGACAGCTGATGATCAAACTCTATAGATCAAAAAGGACAAATGGATATTGGATAGTGGGTGCTCAAGACAAATGACTGGAAATCCAGAGATCTTGAAAGATATAGTTTACAAATATGGTGGATCAGTTCGAGATAACTCTAAAGGATATGTGATTAGGATCGGCAATGTCGGTAATTCTAAAACTCCTATTATTTCTAATGTTTTGTTAGTTAGGAATTTAAAGCATAATCTATTGAGTATTAGTCAATTGTGTAATAAGGTTTCAAAATTAAATTTGTAAAATATAAATGTCACATTGAAGATAATGAATCAAACATTATCTTTGAAAGTATTAGGAAATGAAACATCTATATATTAAGTATGAAAATCTCAAATGATAATTTATGGCTTTTAGCTGAATAAAGTGATCCTTGGATTTGGCATAAAAGATTTGGTCATTTGAATTTCAAACTAATATCTAAAATTTCTAAAAATGATCTAGTTAGAGGTCTTCCTAAAATGAATTTTAAAGTTAATAATTTATGCGATGCATGTCAATTAGAAAAACTTAGAAAAGGTTCTTTTAAATCAAAAGATATGATTTCTACCTCTCAACCCCTTTAACTTTTTTACTTATATCTTTTCGGTCCCTCATAGATACAATTTATAAATCACAGTAGATATATATTTGTAATCGTAGATGATTATTTTAGGTTTACCTGGACGATTTTCTTAGAACTTAAAAGTGATGCTTTTGAAATGTTTAAAATCTTTGTTGAATGAATTCAAAATCAAATGACTAGTAAAATTAAAACTATTCGGAGTGATCATGGTGGATATTTTGAAAATGAAAATTTTGAGAATTTCTGTAATAGGAAAGGTATAACTCATAGTTTTTCATTTCCAAGAAGACCACAACAAAATGGAGTGGTAGAACGTAAAAATAGAATGATTCAAGGGTACACTAGAACTATGTGAAATGATAGTGATTTACCTAAAAAAATTTGGGGCTAAGTAGTTGGTACTTCATATTATATATTAAACAGAATTTTAGTAAGACCATTAACCAAGAAAACACCATATGAATTATTCTATAATAAAAAGGCTAAACTATCATACTTTAGAGTTTTTTGTATTAAATATTTTATTTTAAATACTAAAGATATTTGGATAAATTTGATGCTAAATCAGATAAAAGAATCTTTATTGGATATTCAAATAGAAGCAACGCTTATAGAGTTTTCAATACTAGTTTTAATACTATTGAAGAGACATTACATGTCTCATTTGATGAAAATTTTAAAGTTTATAATCCAAATATTGATGAAGAAGAATAAATTGATAACCCAACCGAAATTAGTAATAATGAGATTATCGAAAATGAAAATAATAATAATTTAGAAATTCACATCCAAATAAAAGAACAAGATACTTGAAGGATCATCCTATAGAAAATATACTTGAAAATATTGAATCTCTTGTTAAAACTAGAAATCAACTAAATAAAATGGGTAACAATGCTTTTATTTCAACTATTGAACCTAAAAATCTAAAGGAAGCATCAACTGATGATTCATAGATTCTTACTATGCAAGAGGAATTGAATCAATTTACAAGAAATGATGTATGGGAATTAGTCTAAAGACCTAAGGATAAATCCATAATAGGAACTAAATGGGTATATATAAACAAAATGAATGAACATGGAAAATTTGTGAGAAATAGAGCTCGATTAGTTGCAAAAGGTTATTGTCAAGTAGAAGGAATAGATTTCGATGAAACCTTTGCACTTGTAGCAAGATTAGAAGCTATACGAATTTTACTTGCTTTTGCTAATCATAATACTTTTAAGTTATATCAAATGGATGTTAAAAGTGCATTTTAAAATGGTTCTATTAAAGAAGATGTATTTGT
The DNA here is from genome assembly GCA_030737815.1 of Allium fistulosum. Lineage (NCBI taxonomy): Eukaryota > Viridiplantae > Streptophyta > Magnoliopsida > Asparagales > Amaryllidaceae > Allium > Allium fistulosum. The sequence goes on along the minus strand of CM060905.1, from coordinate 196,773,427 downwards.
AGAACAACCCCCACTTTTTGAAGATGAAAAACTACCTAATCATGTTTAGAAATTAAAGAAGGCTTTATATAATCTGAATTAGGCTCCAAGAGCTTGGTGACAGACTTAAATCCTATCTATTACAATCAAATTTTGAAATAGGCAAAGTAGATAGTACACTTTTTTTATTAAAAGAGATAAAAATGATATTCAGTTAATACAAATATATGTAGATTATATCATTTTTGTATCTACCAATGATAAACTAAAGAATTCTCAGAAATAATGACTAAGGAATTTGAAATGAGTCATATGGGAGAACTAAATTATTTTCTAGGATTACAAATAAAACAGCTAAGTAATGAAATTTTTATTAGTCAAGAAGAATATGCTAAAGATTTAGTTAAGAATTTTGGTATGTCAAATACCAATGTTAAACCAACTCCATGGCAACTAATGAAAAATTAAATAAAGAAAATTCAAAAGATGTACATTAAAAATTATATAGAGGAATGAATGGATCACTACTCTATATAACTGCTAGTAGACCTGATATAATGCATAATGTTTATCTCTGTGCAAGATATCAATCTCAACCTAAAGAAACTCATTTAAAATCCGTAAAACGAATTTTGATATATGTAAACAACACATTAGACTATGGACTCCTTTACCTAATAGAAGACTCATTTGAATTAATTTTATATAGTGATGCTGGCTATGCTAGTTGCAAATCAAACCGAAAAAGTACAAGTGGAACTTGTCACTTTTTGGGACACTCTTTGGTTTCCTGGTTTAGTAAGAAGCAAAACTTTGTATCTCTATCTACGACAGGAGCAAAATATATTTCAGCAGCATTAGCATGTTCACAGGTTATCTATATGCAACAAACATGAAAAGATTTTGGTTTAAATTTTACTAAATCACCAATATACCGTGATAATACAAGTGCGATCAATCTATCTAAAAATCCAACTCATCATGCTAGAACTAAACACATTGATATAAGACACCATTTTCTAAGAGATAATGTAAACAAAGAAATAATATCACTTGAATTTATAAATACTGAAAATCAGATAGCTGATATATTAACAAAACCATTGAATCAAACATATTTTACTAAGTTAAGAAGAGAGTTAGGAATTTTTCCACTGTCGGAAATATAAAAATAATGAAGTAAAAAAAATTATTACAAAATATAAAGAAAAACAAAATAATCAAAATCATAACATATATGTTGACGTATCCTTTCCCCCTACGTCGACATATAACGATAATTTTTGTTTTTAAAATTTCCCTCTAAAATTCAAATTTGTTGTTATATAATGACTAAATTACGACTTTCTTCTTCATACTCTATATTCTTTTTGTTTTAAACTTCTGAAACAAATAAACCATGGCCTCCTCTAATCTCAAACGTTCTAGAGAAGAGAATTCATTATTTTCCTTCCCTTATCCTACCTAAGGCCCCTTCCAGAATACTACTATGGCCTATGTTATTAAATTGGAAGGAGAAATCAAGAATGTTCTGTAGATGTTGACTAAAATACCAGCTGTACACATTGTATGTCCAAAGAACAAGAGAAACAAAGTAGAATTCTTTGCAATTTGCAAAAATATCTATTAGATAATCCTACGAATCCAATAGTTATTGAAGATGATTCTGCAAATTTGACCATTCATAACCCCAGTCAAGGTAGCGATGACGAGGAAGAAGAGGAAGAGGATGAACACATGGAGGAAGATGACGAAGTCCGATGCGTCAAAGAAGTATGTTTTGATCGAGATGGAAATCTTATCGAACAAAAGGGAAACTTTTCCCTTCATTATCCTCACTGTCCTATTCACAAATCCCCGATCCTTTGGAAATCACGTTAGGATGGTACTAATAATCTCCTCCTTTTTGATGATGACAACTCTGTATATAAAATATAATATAACCCTCGTGGGTTCAAAACTCCCCCTTAATCTATGCCAGGAATTTATATATTTCTCCCCATTTGTCATCAACAAAAATAACCACTTAAAACTATAACACTAACTCTTACTCTAACTCTGACTTCCCCTAAATAAAATATTGTAGACTAATGACACATAATGAAGATAACAACCATAGGAAATTATATAAGATATAGATACTAATGTTTTATCATGTTATACTAGTATATAGTGCAGGATATTAGACAGGTGTTGATTACGAAGACTGTACAGTATCAAGAGTAGATTCAAGATGCCGATATAGAGTTTCAAGAATTGGAGAATAAAGATTCATGAGTATTGAAGAGTTCAAGATTTCAAGATATTCCAGATAAGTCATAGAGTCGTAGAATATATGTTAACACCTTGATAGCACTTTCCTGATCTCTTTCTCTCCTTCTCTAATTTTGTTTTAAATTGATTTTCAAATATCCTGGTTTTAAAATAATCTTTTCAAAATAATTTTCAAAATAATTTTCAATCTCTTATACTTATAAATATATTATTTTAGTGTTTTTAAGTTTACATATATTGAATTTTTTTATACTTTAATAGGTTAAAATTATATATATATTGTTTACATTATATTAAAATCTTTCAAAATTATTTTATAAAGTTTTATTTTGATTAAAATGTGTACAAACTATATTTAAATGATACTACAAAGTATCAAATTATTTTACAAAGCAAAGGATTTTTAAAATAATATTTTTAAAGTGTTTTTCATTTTTGTCAAGAGTACATCAACATACTCGATCTATATATGTCGACATAGTGGCCGTAATTTTCAAAATTCAAATTTGAATGGAAGTATCTTTTCGTCGTATCTCTTCGCGAATGGAGATGATCGTCGTTTCCCTATATGTACCAGACTTCCAAACGAACTTTTAACATCTAATTTCTTATTCATCTCTCCTCTTTCCACTCTCTCATTTTCTAAATTCAAATATACCCAAACTCTATCGAAATTCAACCAAAATCAAATTTAATCATCACTAGTTTAATTCTCCTTCATCTACTCTCTAATTTCTCTCAACTCTCTCACTTAAACTAAGATCAAATTGCTATTCAAGAGTTTTAGGATCAATTGTAATCAAGATCGAAGATTTGTGTTTGTAAAACTCTACCAAATCATATTGTTATACTTGTGGGTGTGATTATAGCCCTTAAAATCAATTGGGTGTACTTAGTAGCCCGTAAATCTAATGGGTGGGCTTGTAGCCCGAAAATCAAGTGACTCTGCCTAGAGGTCGGGATTCTAGAGGATGTGTCTCGTAGCCTTGAAATTGAGATTGTATTTGCATTTACTAGTTGAAAAGAAATCCGTACAAGGAATTGTGCGGGACTGGACATAGGGTAACTTCGAACCAGTATAAAATCCTGGTGTGTTCTTTCCTTTTTTACTTTCACTGCATTTACTTTTATCTGGACTTTGATTCTGTACTTGTTTCTATGGTTGTTAATTACATCATTCCAAGTAGAATCTTAAAGAATTTGAAAAAAATTCATATAATCCATTAAACACTATTCACCCCCTCTAGTATTAATTTAGCCTTAAGATCCCTATTTCCCTGACTCACACAGAACACCCGAGGATAGGGTTGCAAGACTAGGATCAAACAACCTCGACATGATGGTGTAGAGGTACTTCTTGTCCTAAAATGAATCCAAAAATAACTGCCAATTACGCTGACCAATACTACATCCAATTGTCAAAGTTAGACCTTTACCCTCCATATGATATACAAGACGCCTAGATTCCCCATCCTCACCTACACGCATATGATAACCATTCACCGTCGAATCGTACCTTATTTCCATATCAACATGAATCTAAGCACTTTCATCTGACTTCTAGGAAATAACCTCCTCGATAGGAGGAGTAGCTAGAGCATCAGAGGAAGATTTCTTTTCAGGAGTTAGGAACAGAGGATGGAGGTGACATATACTTCACCTTTGGAACCTACTTCAAAGCTGGCCTAGGGAGAGGTATTTTGGTAGGAGGAAACTGGGTGGCAGACCCAACCATACATAAGTCTGATGCATGTCCAAATGAGTGACAAGATAAGAAAATATTAGGTTTTCGTTTGTACTGAACGTCCACTTTCACATCATTACCTTCTGCTAATATAACTTTGAGCTTCGTTGGCAATGGTTTGGTAGGGGAAATCTCAATCAAAGCTCTCGTATAATGTAAAGTCTTCTGGGCTTCAGTACTAGTATCAAAGCATTTGAGGTTACCTATGAAACTAGAAAGCCAGTTTAAGCCAATCAATGGCTACAAGACAGACAATATATGAGTAAAGCTGGCCCAAACAGGAATAGAGAGAACCTTCTCTCTAGCTTTGTATACCCTACGACTCCATGGTGTGACAATAAAAGGTTTCTCCAAAATGATTAGAGGACTGGTCTCAAGAGCTCTAAGCTTATCATCCCTATTTGCGAATTTGAAATAAAACATAGTATTGAAATAATGAACTTGGAGACTACCTTTCATATTCCATACACATTTGCATTGGTCGTGTACATCCTTATATAGTGGGGAAAGAGTCCAAGAAAAATCCTACTAAAAACTTGAACCAATAATTCATGCCCTCTTGAACCACCTTAGTCGGCTGAACACTGGCACCGTCAATCACAACAGTATTGAAAGTGCATGGAGAGTAAGATCCAGCATTTTTGGGTAGAAATTTAAACAACGATGACCACTTTTTCTATGCTGCCATATTAATATAGGCATTAGGCAGCACCAGTGAAATCTAGGCCAGCTTGTGCTTGGCATTACCACAATCATTTCATAAGCATTCCTCATTCTCAACTAAACAATAGTTAATAGAATTACCTTGCTGAACATCACACCCCAAAGTAGCATCATCACACTCATATTCAATAACAGCAGCACCATCACTCATATTTTTAAGAACTTTGGCCCAACAAGACTCACTCCATCGCATTCAATAAAAGCAGGACCTTCACCAAGGTCTAGACTAACAATTTGGGACCATTGACGAGTTTCAGCAGAGGCAATAGCCTTAAATAGTGGCATAAGCGAGGACAAACCATTAGGTCCAGAGATGTCAATACTAGAGATCAGCTTGGAAGGGGACCTGCTATTCGAGAAACCCATGCCTAAATCCAGAGCTTGTAGAGGATAATGGAGTGAATCTGATGTCATTTTGACTTTCTTGATGAGACCAGAAGTTCGTAGACCAGTAGTCGGAGATGGAGGTACTCGTTGACCGGAGGTACATATGATGCGGCGTTGAATGTTCTACTAGATAAAGGCAACACTAACTACTCATGTGGTTGCGACATGGGAAGGAAAGGGCGAGTAGGAGCGAAAGGAAAGAAGAGCTCGCATTATAGGAATGGAGGCAGTTGGAGTTCCCCTTAAATTTCAACTTCCAACCACCAATAAAATTCATCCAAGGCTTTTTGGCAGTAATGGAGGTTAGGCCGGCTTTGATGGACCACATTGGGCTTGAGCAAAAGAAAAATGAGAAGATAGTGGAGACTCTGGATAAGTTGAGAAAAGGAGAACTTTTTCCCTACATCAGTAGATTTGCCGTTGACGAGAAGGGATGTTTAAGAAGGGATAGACGCCTTTGTGTCCCAATGATGGACTGTGTGTTGGAGGAAGTGCATGCAGAGTGTCACCACTCAAAGATGATCATTCACCCCGGAGGAGATATCATGTATAGGGAAATGAAGATAATTTTCTTTTGGAAAGAGATGAAGAAGAGGGTATCTGAGTGTGTTGCTAGGTGTTTAACATGTCAAAAAATAAAGGCCGAGGAAGGGAAACCCGGAGGATTGTTGTTATCATTGGAGATTCCAACTTGGAAATTGGAGCATATTTCGATGGACTTCTTAGAAGGATTGCCTAGGAGTGAGAGGGGCGATGAAGCAACTTAGGTCATAGTATATAGACTCACTAAGAGTGCCCATTTCATTTCTGTTAGGAACGATAGGACTGTAATGTCTCTAGCACAAATTTATATTAAGGATGTGGTTCGACTACGTGGAATTCAGGTAAGTATTGTTAGTGATGGGGACCCCTTGTTCACTAGCTAGTTTTGGAGGAGTTTGCAGGTAGCTTTGGGAACTTCATTGAATATCAGCACTTCTTACCACCCACAGACCGATGGTCAAACTGAAAGGGTGAATAAAATCTTGGAAGACTTGTTGAGGGCTTGCATCATGGACTTTGAAGGACATTGGGAGAAACACCTATCTTTAGTTGAGTTCGCGTATAATTGTTACTAAGCGACGATTGGTATGGCCCCCATTGAAGCACTTTATGGGAGGCCATGCAAATTGTCAAATTGTTGGTATGAAATCACCGCTAAAATTCTGCTCGGAACAGATTTGATTCACGATACTTTGGAAAAAATAAAGTTGATCAGGAAACATATGAAGGCAGCACAAGACCGCCAGAAATCCTACGCCAACAAGAGAAGGAAAGAGTTAGAGTTTGAGGTTGGAGACTTAATATTTATGAAAGCCTCCCCTATTGGAAAGTCATACGGTTTGGTAAGTTAGGGAAATTAGCACCATGATTTATCGGACCTTTCCGAGTTTTGGAAAGGATAAGAAGACTTGCTTATCATGTGGAGTTACCGAATAGATTGGCAGGAGTCTACGATGTTTTTCACATTTCACATTTAGGGAAATGCCTTCATGACACAACCGTTGTGGTTGAGCCTGATCGGTTGGGGCATATTGAGACGGAGCCAGTAGTATCGCATGCCACCACACACATTTTGGAGCACAGAACTAGGAATCTCCACAACAAAGAAATTAGGCTAGTTTTAGTACAATGGGGAGACAACCTGACAGAAAGCATAGGGGAAATTGAAGAGAAGATGAGGATCTCTCATCCTGAGTTTTTCACTTGTATACTTTTCTCTCCAAAACTAGATTTTTAGTTGCATCGTATTTACTAGATTGGATGGTAGGAGATGGTTGCTACACTTTTCACTATCACTTTGCACTCATGTAAAAATCTTTATGCATGTTTAGGGTGTCTGCATACATACTTATATGTCATGATCACACACTTACGCTAGGATTGAGCTCACTTATAGTATGTCTGCAGTACATAATCATGTTGCGCTTTTTGTTAAGTAGATAACTTGGTTATATAACGTGGATGTTTATTGCGCGTTACGTTGTTCGCCCAATGGAAAGATTTCGAGAACGAGATCCTTTTATGGGGGGGAATATAACACTCCGCAAAATCAACTATAAATATATAAATTGAATAAATTGATTTAAATAAGATAGTGGTAAAAAATGTAAATGTTGTAAAAGTCATAATTTGACAACGAAAGTTATGTCGTTGCATTCGTAGAGATTTTCTGATCAATTTCTATATAATATATTGAAAACGGAGCTCAAATGAGGAAGTTATGGACGTTTTAAGTTTTGAATTCAAATTAATTTGAATAGGATTCAAATTCAAATAAATAAACAATTCTTAAATTTGAAATTCAAAAGTTAACAGTAATTATACTTGGGGGTTAAGTAAACGTTAAAATTAACGTTAAAGTGCAATTAAGAAAGAAAATAAATCAAACAACGACAAGAAAGAAAATCAACATTCCCAAAATAGAACTGGTCGACCCCTGACCCACGATGGTAAGGGTGGCCGACCGATGAACACCGGGTGGAGGGTAGGGTTTTGCAACAATGAACGTTCTGGATTTTATAATTTTAAACCAGCTTAAATCTATTGGTTCTGGTGCATTCCAAACACTATAAATAAGAGCTTAGCCTCTTCACTTTTCTTCACAAAATATTTTGGGAACACTAGCGAAGCTCTGTTAGTTCATCTCTTTGTAGATTCTAAAACTCCATTGGGGTTTCAAGTAAGAAATCCTATATATCTATTTTTGTTTATTGTTTATTTTCTCAACCTATTCTCCAAACCTATAATTTTATGAATCTAACATATATACAAATCACTTATTGTATGTATAAAAAAGAAGAGATCTAAAAAGAGTTCACTAAAGGCATGTCAAATCCAAAATAAGACAAAGCTAAGGACTAAGAGTGAGTGGAAAATTTTGTTTTTATATTTTAGAAATTGAATAGTGTAGTTTAAATTTGATATATGATTTGGAGAAGATTACGAAAACATCACATTAAAAATCACCAAAATTCCCCCAAAACGAAATGTCAATTCTTAGGTTGGAACCTTAATTCTTTTGTATTAAAATAATGAAGTTTGTGTGAATTTTGCAAGTAAAGGTTTTACCTACTGTTCCACTTTTTATTATTTTTCTTTGGATATGATTAAGGGATTTGATTAAGAAATGGTGTGTAAGGTGCGAATTCTTATTAGTAGTTTGCCCCCCATATTTGTACAAATTGAATAGAAATTCCCTCGTCTAATTTCATTTAAAAGAAGTTAAATAGAGCCAAAATTTAATTAAATTTTAAGTTTCCATTATTATTTATTTGTTCTATTGTTTTAATATAAAATAAGTTAGATTTAGATTCTAAGTATAAGTCTATTGAATTACTTTTGGAATATTGGATTTATGGTATAAATTTTACTGTGGAAACGAGACCTGTATAATTTTAGAAGATTTGACATTTAAAACGTTAGTTTAAGGCATAATCACTGCAGACATAGAAATCAATAAACGTGTATTTATACATGTATAAACTAGCATAAATAACGTAGAATTATAACGTATTAATGGCATAGTTAATTAGGTTAATAAATATCATTTAAATCCCCCTTAGGAAAGTAATTAATTATAGAGGCGAAATAAGAAGGATTTCTTATAAGGCCTAAATAATTGATACGACGAGATGTGTGACAATATACTTAGGGAGTGTTATAAAATATGACTAAGTTATAAGGATGCAAGGTCAGTCAAAAGCAAACAAAAGTCTGCCCAGCTAATCTAGTTACCAGCAGTGTGACTTTGGAGCTGATGTGAGACATCTTCTATAATAAGTAACTACATATGACGCGAGGTTAGTCCCAATTCTATACGGTCAATCTGCTTAGCTAATCTGGCTATCGGTACCTACGAATAGCCGGACTAATGTGAGACGTCTTCGTGGGTTACGGGTCTTAATACGAGGGACCTGCTTCGAGGATTGAAGGTATTAAGTGGTTGCTTGAAGGCTCGCCTCTTTCCCTTATGTAAAGTATTAAGTAGTCGGGATTGGGTTTAGGCACTGTTGAGGATATCTCGGAAAGGTCCACTTCAATGGAAGTAGTAAGTGTTCGAAGAGATTCCCGTGCAATGTTAGTTAGATAGATACTTGCGAGGAGTCCACCTTAGGAATAAGTATTAAATGATGGGGGCCTACCTCAATTGAGGTCTTAAATGGTCAAAATCTGGCTAATTTCCATTAAAAGGTATTTTGTGGCTTGGGTACTATCTCTCGCATTGGTAGACATTAATAACGATGGTTACGTGATATGGAATTGGGTAATACAAAGGACCTGCTTCAGTGATTGTTTGAGGGTGGCCCGCCTATTTCCCTTATATGAAGTATTAAATGGTTTTGAATATAGTTTAAATGCGAAAGACATATCCTTATTTAAATTATGCTGCCCAAGTACTAATATAGAAAGGCTTGAGATTTCTATTTACCAAACATTGTAGTTCTGACTTCCTCCTCATTACAACATAGGATAGGGAAGGAGACGATGACCAAGATGGAGATGACAATGAGAGGAGCTTGTGGCGGTAGTCTATTTATCTATTTATGCTATTTTCTGATGTACCCATTTAAAGATGGCAATGTATTTTTGAACATGACTATGTAACGACTATTGTTGACATTATGTTACGGTTTTGTCATATTTGAAATTTTAAATAACATGGATATTATATATGTTCTTATATTTTATCCTTCCGTTGTGAGTTCCGATGAATAGATAAATAGCTTTGAATTGTTCTTTTTACAACAAAAAAACAGCTAGCTTTGGAATAGGTCTAAGTTTCGATGGGCCTTTTCTGGATCGAGATTGAGGCCTGTTTCGGGGAGGGTTGGAATGCATGTTGTTGAGGACGAGGCTAAGGAGAAGATTGTGCACTGGATATGAGAAGACCAGACGGGATGGCCGAGACCGGTGAAAGGCGGTTGTATTGAAGTTGGGCCACTCATGGGTTATGCTTGAGTCAGTTTAGAGTAGCGACATTCAACATATATCTAGGAGAGGCGCTTGAGTAGACGGGCAGATCTATAGCCATGCTTTGTGAGGGCCGGCTTGAAAGAACTGGTTATGGGTGAGATAAGTTGGTGTGAATTGGGATAGGTTAGGCTTAGGTCTGGTTTTAGTTGACAAATTGGCTATTGAAGCCGCTTCGGGGCATGTTATCTGGATACTGGCTTGAGGTGTTTATTTAGTAAATGGGCAAGCACGTGCCCAGCTTTGGTTTGGGCTGACAGCTAAGAGGGAGGTCGGGCCAGTTTGTCCCTAGCCTTACCTGTTTTGTAGTGGATTGGGCCAGGTTCGTGTTAGCCTGGCCCGGGCCAGGTTAGGAAGCCTTGATTGGTTTATCCTTTTACTTACGAAAAAATTAAGTAAAATCCCCCTACATCTATGTCCATAAGCGGCCACAGCCTTGTCAAATCACATTGACCCTGTCGATTTAACACTCTACCATGCATTCAATGTGCCCACCACGTGGCACTACGCCTTTGGCTGTGATGGTTCGCTTCTCAAAATGTGGCAGAGACGTGTCACGTCCCCTACGTGCATGGCGTGACATGGCACTTGATTCCATCTAAACGGTTGAGATCTTTTTTTACTATTTGAATATAACAGCCATGATTAGAGGGGCATGTATATAAATACCCCCCCCTTTCCCTTCAACTTAAACCCATAAAGTTTCTGCCATGTAAATTCTCTTATAAATTCCAAACTTTCCATGGTTTACTATTGGTAAAAGCAACTAACTTCGTCTTCCTCTTTATCCCCAAGTGCTTTTTAATATTTTTAAAACTTGCTATTTTAAAGAATAGGATGTGTTTCTTAATGTTGAACTATTCTTATAGATTTTCATTTTTGGACCACCGTTTAGAACATTGTTTAGAGATGGATCTTGCGCCTTTGCTTGGCCTGAGCTCGTGCTTTCTGATTATTTTTCTAATGTCGATTAACCATCACTGTCATACCAATGGTCCGGTTGATGCTGGTTGATTTCCTCGCCATCTCACTTCGGCAGTACAGAATCTAGGTCAGCTTGGACGCTTTAATGCCTTGTTGGAAAGAGTAGGGGCTGTCACATATGCCTCTAATATCGCAACTATAGTCTTTGGAGGCTAATTCGCATCGTCGACTTCTAGATTCTTGAAATCTTCTATGCAATTCGATGTTGAAAGCTTCCATGAGGGTGGCACACCCTTACTTCCATAGCAAAATATCGATCGGGCAGTGCCAAGAGTTTGGGTCTGTACGCTTCATCTGCACATTCAAAGCTGGATCTTCTAGAGCATTCCATGGGATGCATCTCTTCTATTATTTTTCTTCTTTTCAGATAATTTGTGATAAAATAACTTTGTATGCCTAGCGGGGCGGGTATTGTGCCCTGCACTTTTGGATTGAATGAAACGTATCTTTTGTTGTGAGTTTTATCTAAGAATTTTGCTACTTCAAATTTTCTATTTGTCTGTGTATGACTTGTGGAGTAGCTATCTGAATAGCTAGCATAGTCCCTGCATTATTTGCAAAAATGTTTCTTTTTTAAGTTTGATTAAATAGCAACGCATGTTAATAAGATAAGCTGAGCATGGTCTTTTTTGTGAGTCGCTTGCCGACTGGATGCACTGTGGCACGTGGCGCCGGCATGGGCTGGAGCACATGCTAACTCGTGAGTTCTCATAGGCGACAAGCGATTAAATGTAGAGTGGCGGACGAACCTGGCTCGAATCAGAGTGCATGAGAGCTTTTAGGTTCTCCCGGGTAACACGCCACCAGTCTAAGGTGACTGTGGGTCACAACATGAATTGGAGCGCATGGTTGGCTCAAGTACTCTTGTGAGTGTGCATGATTATGATCCAAGCGGCATGTGCCGCTCTTCCATAAGAACATAGGAGAATTTTTTATCAAAAATGAGAAATTATCTATGGTAATAGGTTGTGCTTGTAAGCGAGCTTGAGAAGAGTGTTAGCTGTTATGCTCGGCCATCGTCAAATATGCAGATGGGCATCTAGTTGCTTGCAGACATGGTTGAAGGATAATAGAGGAACTTGCGGGTGAGGGTAGGCCATGATGAGGATTAATGAGGGAGGTATATGGTGAACTATTGTTGGAGTAAACTAGCTGCTGGTGGGCGTCATCCCTATAAGACAACTTTCTTTGGCTTAGCCGCCCGATGTCTGCGAGGGAGGCTACTTGGATACAAACCAAAGTGTTGTGGCTTTAGGAACTTCTAGGGAGACGCACGACAAATATCTATGATCATCAGGTAGGTTTCTTTACCCTCGGCTATGTTGCGAATGCTGACTGGTTCGAGTGTTATTGGGAGGAGCGCTCCTGGGCAGAAATGAGAGCTTACCCTTTCCCTATTTGCAAAAGTCGATGCTACCTGTACTAGTATGGTTATCGTCACTTAGTGAAAGTTAGGAGCCGAATGAATTTGTCGAGCGGTCGGGGCGATCCTCATGCCAAATATGTGCATAATTACCATAACTTATTTAATAATAGTAGTGATGTGAAGGAGCATGCATCATGGCTGCTTATGATACGAAACCAAATTGGGATTATGGTCCAAGTCTTTGAAGGAAATTTACTCCGATCAGAGGAAGCGGTGGAACATAGTTCGCCATTGTTACCATCGAGGTCAGACATGGTGCAAAAGACGTGAAAATAGTTTGCAGTGGAGAAAAGAGAAGGTGAAGTGAGAGCTAAATAGGGAGTCCCTCCTTCTAATGGCAAAAACTTGATTAGATTTTTAGCCAACCTCAAAAGTGTGTATTAGGGGTGATATTAGCAAAAGATCTAATACCTTAGTTAAAAATGAAAAATGTAGAGAATACTAGTGTACCAAAAGCAGAGAGACAAGAGTTTAGAGTGGTTCGACCAAAGATGATTTACGTCCACTATAAAAAATTCCTTATTACTTTCACCACTATTACAATAACCTAGATTACAAGATAGTGATAATATTAAGATACTTGAAATCTAATGCTTTTCCACCCTTTTGAAGGTTAATGCATGGGGTATTTATAGTAGCTGAAATCGATGGTTAGATGGTTGAGATTGCGCTACGAATCAGGTAGAAAGCATGCCTGGCCGTTGATTTGGTCGAACGGGCAAATGGCAGACAACCAAAAAAGTGAAAGGAATGTGCGGCTGAGATGAGTATCCACAAGGGAATCGAACAAGGTGCATGTCTTTCCATTATTGTGCATTTAATGCATATGTACCATGGCGGCATGTTATGCGAGTATATTGTACTTTTTTCATAAGAAGACACACCTAGTTGTGCCTTACCATTTACTTTTGCATGCTGATGTGGCAAAGATTGCTAAGATGTCTGGTGGATAGCTGAAGATGTGAAGAAAGCAGAAAGTTGCTAAGGACCAAGCCGTGCAGAACATGCTAAGCCAGACAAGAGGTGATGAGATGGACAACTTGAGCCCGATCAAAGGGGCCGTGGGAAGCCGGGCCAAAGATGGGTTAGCCGTTGAGGCCATACCAAGTTGAGCTGGTGGGCAGCATGCTAGGCATGTTGTTGAGGACGAGATTATGAGGGATGTGTAAGGCTAGATGTGAGAAGACGAGACAGGCTACCTGAGACCGATTGAAGGTGGTTGTACTAAAGTCAGGCCAATGATGGATCATATTCGAGCCGGTCTAGAGCGGTGATGATCGACACATAGCTGGAAGAGGAGATTGAATAGATGGGCTGATCTGGAGCCATGTTGAATATAGGCCGGCTTGAGAGAGCCGATTATGAGTGAGACGAACCGGTGTTGTGACAACTCGCACCCCTTAACACACCGGTCCAAAGCCTAGGATGACTTTCGGACTCACGTTGGTGCTAAAAAGTACGTGCTATCGGGTTTTTATAACATTACAAAGACTAAAAATAAGTAGATATAATCTAAAATATAATAAACTTTCAGAACTTACAACGGAGTGGAATAAAATATAAATATAAGAAATACCCATATTAAAAAATATCTCAAAATACAGTCTCAGAAAAATAGTACGTAGTCAAATACAAAGTATATAGAAATACCACTCATAGTCTGATCTGTGTAGTTAATGCCCCGCTATGACCCCGCTATAATCCTACTATATCTCATAGCGGATTTCTTCCGCTACGATATTTCCATATAGCCCCAAATATAGCTTTTCCGCTTTAAGCCCCGCTATTTCCGCTATATCCCGTTATTCCCGCTATATTATGTTATTTCCGCTATCTTGCATAAAAGAAATGAATTGAAAAATGACATTTGTACATTATAAAAATTATGGAATTAATTTATTTAATTGAATTTTTAATATATTTTCAGAAATGAAAATATTCTAATATTCGACTAAATTCAGTTATGTTATATAATAGTTTTACGTTTATTTATAGTATATTCGCATATGTTTTTATTTAAAATTACTTATGTATTAATTATAATTCAATTGAATGTTATTTTTTTCATTTAATTACCATTTATATATTTATAAAAACATTAAGTATGAGTTTTATATGCTATTTTAGAGTCATCCGCTATATCCTGCTATATCCTCGATGTATCCCCGCTGTGACTTTTTGCACCTTCGCCGCATTGAATTTGCCGAGCGCTTTAACTACACAGAGTCTGATGAAGAAATACTAAGTACTCATAGATAAATAGTTACATGGAGAGTAAATAAAGGATAAGCAACTCCTATGATGAGCTCGCCTCTCCACGTACTAAAATTGGGACAAATCACTATTGCCCTGTCCTTATGCGCCGTGGAAAGAAAGGAAAAAGGGTGGGTCAGACAAAATTTTGGTGAATGAGTACATGTTTAATATACGATGATCATATGCAGCTGACTATAATTCTACTCTATGTGTGCTAGAGTGTTCAACAAGTGTCCGTGTATTCCTAGGATCCTTTACTTAGGGGTCTTTATTTAACACACACATACACTACAACTTGTGTAGGCTCCTACAAGGATTGAACTATGGCTCGAACCTCAATAACTAACGATCGACCACTGCTCCTAGAGCTACTCAATATGGAAACACCGCTACTAGAGCTACTCAATATGGGAACATCCTAAAACTTTTCTATATCAGACTACATCTTACATAGATTTTCCTACTCTTACAATATGGGAATAAATTTTCCACAACTACAACTACACGTAACCCAACCACACATCGATAGGGAGCCCGCAATGCCGACTCGTTGGTGTGTCTCATCATCTGCATCCATGTCCACCTCCCGATCGTAGTATATGCCTATTATTACATGTGTTGGGACCCATCAGCAATATAGTATCACACCACATCAGAATCATTAATACCAAGGAGTCCCGTTGTGTCGGGTCCATACACTTCATTAGGCATCAGTCAGTGTCGCGCGTCCACCGTGAAACCTCCTTTGAGTGCCATTTGCGATAGAATCGTCCCTATTCGGTAAAGTACATTTACCCATACCCGCAATGTCCTAGCATCATCTCATAGGGAACTAGCTTTCCCTACTATCCTTAACATCCACATATAAGTATACAATATGCTTAAACGTACAATTAATAGTTTATTTTTTAACCTAGGCCTCAAGTCGAAGTTCAGATTATACATTTCAGCCTTTAAACGGTCGACCGCTACACCCTATCGATCGAACGCTTAGGGTGAACTGCCGTTCAGCTGCAATGTAAATTTTAGGATTTTCTGATTTTTATGGTTCGATTTTAATTATTTGCTAATTATATCAATTCGACTTACACAACCCTTATCATCGATTTACATTAATTGATCTTTGCAAATTTTACATTTTAATTTCATAGGTTTATGCCAGATTAATTATACTTGTTTAATTCATTGTTAACCAATTTATAGGGTTTCTATTCAATAATAAAAAAGGGGTTTAACTTGGGTGAAAAATGATACTAGCCAATTTAAACAAATTTCAATCTCTAATTTAATCTTAGGTTTAACTGTTAGGGTTTACGGTTTAACTACTAACATCCAAGATCATATATAATAGGTTAAAATTAATTGCAAATAAACAACTTATTAAACTTGTTTCCACTTACCTTAGATCCAATATCTAACTTTATTCCTCTTCTAAGAGTCGATACCTTATAGCTTGCCCTCTCCTTGATCTGAATTATAGTATTCTCTTTACTTTGTTTTTAATTTGTTTTTGAAAGAAATTTTATAAGTGGAGGGACGAAATTTTGGTATAGTTTCGATATGCAATAAGTTTTCTAATGAAATTTGGGTTAGGTTAGGTGTTTATTTATATGTGTTGGAGATATATATGAAGTAAGTCTCAGAAAAATGTAACTTGTATGCACAACAATCAATAGCTACAACCATCTACTCATCCATCATCCACGGGCAATCATTGTCCTTATTAACTTTCAAATGCAGTATGCATACATGCAAGCACAAAATGCACGTGAACATATACTAATGCAAAGAGTAGATGGACATATGATCTAGTCGACCTCTCGTCATGCAAGTGCTCATGCCATGAATCCAAGTATGCAACATCCTAAGTAAGTATACTTGCAATTTTATATGTATGCGCAACCAGTCAATTCATATGCAACATCCATATGCATAATGGTTAATAAGATAAACAACAAACAAGAGATAATGTGAGTGTTTGCGTGCTATCTAAAGGATATGTTGTCCTAAATGTGTAAAAAACAAGCTAACCAATACATCCACTAGCATCCATCATCCATAACATGCCCTAATGGGACATTTACAACCATTCCAACCATCCAATGGTCTCTACTTAAATGGTATACCAAGCTAAGTCATAATGCCTAAGTAACGTCTACTTATTAAACTTAAATTGGAATGTACCACAAAAGAGTAGTGGGTGGGTAGCTCGGATCTTCTCCTCAAGCTCCTATGCACTCTCCGGTGGATCGTCTCCCTATTTGACCTCAACAAATTTTATCTCTTTACTACAGAGTCTCTTTGTACCATGCTCAAGAATGCAAGTGGGTGCACGGCGAACAAGTGACTCCCTCTCTACCTCCACCTCCTCTAGCTGACTCGACTCGACAACAGTAGCTAAATCATTCAAGCACTTGCGCAAGTGCGACATATAGAAAACATCATGTACTCCCACCAACTTCTCATAAAGCTCTGCTGTATATGCCAACTTCCATATCTTCTCAGTAATAGGAAAAGGTCCTATGAACCTCGGTGCTAGCTTCTCCAAACCACCAAACCTCATGACGTGCCCAAGTGGTGAGATCCCCATAAACACCGTGTCGCCCACTGCAAACTCTAGCTCCTCACGTCTATTGTCAGCATAAGATTTCTGCCTATCTTGCATGGTTTTCATTCTTCTATGAATCAAGTCTACTTTCTCCACCATATCTGACCCAAGAATAATCATATATGTAGTGTCCCACCAACATGACAGTGATCTACAGGGTCTAGCATATAACACCTCAAATGGTGCCATCCCAATGCTCGCCTGGTAGTTATTATTATAGGAAAATTCCACCAATGCCAAATGATCCTCCTAAGAACCTCAAAAATCTACAATACACATCTGAAGCAAGTTCTCTAAAACCTAATTCACTCTCTCTTTCTATCCGTCTGTCAGCAGATGATAAGCAGTACTCAAGCTCATCCCAGTAACCAAAGCCTTCTGTAGACTACTCCAAAACTCGCTGATAAATAGCGGATCTTGATCGCTAACTATGCTAGTAGGAACTCTATGTTACCTAATGACCTCCCTCATGTATAGAGTCGCTAAAGATGTCATTGTCCTTGTACTCCAAACCGGTATAAAATGAGCGAATTTGGTCAGCCGATTGACCATGACCCAAATACTCTCATTCCCTCTCCTACTCCTCGGTAAACCGTTGAGAAAATCCATAGAAATACTCTTCCACTTCCATTGAGAAATATCCAATGGCTACGAGAGACCTTCCGGCTTCTTCTGCTCCACCTTTACCCTTTCACAAGTGATACATCGAGCTACATACTCCGTTACATGCTTCTTCATACTAGGCAAATAAAAGACTCTCTTGATGCCCCTATACATTTTGTCTCCACCGAGATGAATGGCCATCCTCAAATGATGAGACTCGGCTAATACTAGATCAATCAACTCCATAATAAAGGGAACACATAGTCTACCATCTCTCTGTAGCCATCCTTTCGAGTTAATGGCATTAACGCCTCAAATTACTCGACTGCTCTCCTTTATCAAGCTTTTAAAAAATATATACTAGCTCATTATCTTGGTTTTGATTGGATCCAATATGTTCCACAAGCGTAGGTTACACATCCAAGGCAGCTAGCAATCCCGAGGTAATATTTGATGAAGATCAAAAATCAAATGTAGAAATGGAATCCAATTGCTTCCATTCCAAGAACAAAGGAATCAATACTAGACCCTGTCTTCTCAAGGACTCGGCCACTACATTTCCCTTACCTGGGGTATATGGGATATCAAAATTATATGATGCCAAGAACTCTGGCCACCAATCCTGTTTTAAATTCAAGTCCTTCTAGAAGAATAAGTACTTCAAGGACTTGTGATCCATATACAACTCAAATTGCTTTCCTAAAAGAAAATGCCTCCATGACTTGAGTGCAAAGACAATGGTACTAACTTAAGATCATGGGTATGATAGTTTCTCTTGTGGACCTTTGACTATCAATTGGCATAGCTCACCACCCTTCCTTCTTTCATTAAGACCGTGCCCAACCCTATACCATATGCGTTGGTATATACTGTGAAAGTCTTCGCACCATCGGGCAATACTAAAATAGGTGCACTAGTCAATGCCTTCTTTAGCTTAATAAAAACACCCTCACACTTCGCGTCCCATGAGAAAATTAGATTCTTCTTGGTAAGGCGGGTCAAAGGGGCAGAGATCTTCGTGAAGTCCTTAATGAACTTCAACAGTAGCCTGCCAAACCAAGGAAACTCCTGAAATCCGTGGAATTCTTTGGCACTTGCCAATCCTGAGCCGCTGCAACATTACTGGGATCAATTGATTGCCCACTTTTCGAGACAATATGTCCCAAAAAGGTACCTCCTCTCATCAAAAGTGGCACTTCGAAAACTTCGCCTTTAACTTATGTTCATGGACTGTATTGAACACTTCTTTTAAATGCAACACGTGCTTCTCCTCGCTCTTCGAATAGACTAAAATATCATCCACAAATACCACGATGAACTTGTTAGGCAACCCTCTAAAAACTCGGCTCATCGGATCAGCAAAATAGGTGGGTGCATCGATCAGTCCGAAAGGCATGACTAACCACCCACAAAGTCCATCGGATGTACGAAAGGAAGTCTTCTGGATACTATCGCCAGCTACATGCAACTAGTGGAATCCGGTAGCCAAATTAAGCAATGAGAACACCCTCGCTCCAACCAACTGATCAAAGAGATCGTCTATATGGAGCAGTGGATAACGATTGTTCTTTGTCAGTTTATCGAACTCTCTATAGTCAAAATAAAGTCTCAAGTAACCATTTGCCTTGGTGGTAAAGACGACTGGCGCTCCCTACTCTGAATGCTCCTATAAATGAAACCCTTCTCCAACAACTCATTTACTTGCTTGTTCAACTCGTGTCTCTCCTTTGGATCCATATGCATCAAGGGTAAGGCAAAAGGTATTGCATTCTATACATGGTAAATTCAGAACTCGATCTCTATCTATGGTGGGAGACTGGCAACCTCAGAAAAGATATCTGGGTAATCTCTAACTATAGTAACTAAATCTAGCTCATCATATGATAGAGTATAAGTAGCTCAACATAACTGATCCTCAAGGATCACAATAAACCTCTAAGCTACGTCCACTACACGTATTCAATATAACAACCTTCCTACCACAATGTAATATAGTCTCATACATCAACATCCAATCCATGCCCAATATCAAAACAAACTCGGAAAACATGAAGATAAAAGTACTGCAATCGAAATTGACCCAAAAACTAAATAATTTCAAACCCTTACATACCATAGACAAATAGGTCGATCCTCCTACAAGGTTTGACACAACTACAGAGTCTATAACTATGCTAGTGTCCAGGGGTAACTCGTCCATAAGTCTACTAGATATTAAAGAGTGTGATGCCCCCATGTCAAATAAAGTGTGAATGGACAAACTAGAAAAAGTCAACACACCTTCTATCATGACCTTCTTCCCTTTATCTGCAGCTGGTGGTGTACTCGAGCTTGATACTGTGTCCAGTGCATAAGCTGGGACCACTAGGATAGAGTATTCTGAGGTTTCAGACACTTCCGCTTTATATGCCCAAACAGATTACAATTATAACACTTGACATTTGAACCCTCAGTCCTGCCCTCCTTCACGAAATGCCCCTTCTTGCCACACTTCCTACAATGCATATCCTACTTCTTGACCTTTCCCTTGAATCCAAATTCTCCCTTGCACTAATTCTGCTACTATGCTTTCCCTCTAGTCTTCTTGGGTTCTTCCTTTGTTTCCTCCTTGGAGATGGTATTCAACAAAGCCATCTCCCTAAACCCTCATGTGTGGAATCCATGGGAATATGACTTAGATCTAAACCTTAAAGAGGTTGGTTTAGCCCTTTGGAAAACTTCAAAGTTTGTTGGGTATCGATCGGTCCTATCCCAAATCTAGCCAGTTAGTGAATTGATTAAAATGCTCCTTTACTAACATGTCTCTTTGTTTCAAGTGAATAAAC